>OZ009940.1:16221334-17421334 GCA_963932045.1 Caenorhabditis sinica
TTTATAGTGTTCGGAAAACTGTCAAATATTCGAAATATTGAGGGTTTCAGACAAGTTTGATATACATTCCGTATGTTAGCTTGAAACTTGTATTTTCTAGAGACCTGTATCTGCGACGCATCGTGTGAACAAAAGATAAGTCTTGATGCTGATGTTCTGAAACGGTGATTTTACAAAGTTCCCCATCGAGTTATGAATGATCTTCTGATTCCACTTAAAGACAACTATTGGTATAGGAAAACTCGTCGCCTATCGGGGGAATTGGTATGACTAAAATGATGATTTCAGCCAATTAGCATTTGAAACTGTGAAAATTGTTTATGAATATTTTTTTGCTGACTTGTGACCAACAATAATATTAATGGATAGCTTTTCTATGTCAATAGTAGTATGATTTCAGTTGAGCAAATGAACAGAACATGAAAGAGTAAGAAGACCAAACTGAAACAGGAATAAAGACTCAAGTTCTGAAAATATGTTCTGTTTCAAAGATTTGTAAAATTTTCATGCGACACTTTGCAGATATTATGTATTTCGAGAAGTGAGATTCCACGAAAATGATTCCACACTTGTTAGCAGAATCCTCACATCATTCGAAAGTAATCGTTAGTTAGAGGCAGTGACATAATTATCTTTTTTAGTAGTTTTTTCTGAACATTTCTCAGAAGCATTATTTGCTGTGAGCAGGATTTTATTTTATAAGAAAGATCTTTAAGAATCAAATCACTGTACAGCTATGAAGTCACCACCCAATAGAACTTCCATGAAACATAATTCTTATTCAAATAAATTTTGGGTTCAGCTTCTGAATTTATACTCTTGATCAGTCATACTACAAACTTATGAATACTAATCTAATTGATACTTTGCAACCTCAGTAATGCCTATTGTAAACCTTCGCACTGCCTTCAAAACTGATTCAAAATAAATACGATTTTTCTTACTTCTTTATCGAAACAGTAACAACTTTTAAAAATGCCTACCCTCCAGAGGCCATTTTCAGTTTTGTTTTATAGCTAAGACCTTTATAATTTGACCCAAGCAGCGAAATTTCGAGATTCATTATGGAAGTGATATTTTGACGAAACAGAAATGTTACTTGCTAAAAATAGGGGCTCTGTTCCAGTTCCTTGGACCCAGGGATGGGTCCCGGGACCCATGGGGTGGGTGACGGGACCCATCGATGGGTCCCGGGACCTATGGTCTAGGTGACGGGACCCATGCTTGGGTCCCGGGACCCATGACAAGATATGAGAAAAAAAATGAACCAGAAGTCTTTCATATGAGGATTGGATGATCAGATATTCCTTGTTTTTGGTTTGAAATGAAAAGCGAACAAAGAGAAAACATTTATGGAGACGAAAAAGACTTGTGTGTCTTGAATGAGACTAATAACAAACTTGGGAGATGCTCTGCTTCTGATGTCTGACTTTAAAAAAAAATAATGGTTTCTTCTCTTTTGCTAAGGACTAGCTTCGACACGGGCTCGACTGAAAAATAGTCCTTGTGGCTGGTTCAAAGTAATTCAAAGCATTGGAACCATAATATCAAACAATAAACAATTTCTCTGGTTCATTCTTGTCTCACATTTTCTCATGGGTCCTGGGACCCAAGCTTGGGTCCCGCGGTTCACACCATGGGTCCCGGGACCCATCGATGGGTCCCGTCACCCACCCCATGGGTCCCGGGACCCATCGTTGGGTCCAAGAAACTGGAACAGAGCCAAAATAGGATTGCTACTTTCAATATGAACTTTTAATCTGTCGTACTACAAACTTCTGAATGTTGGTCTAATTTTGGCATTGATCTTCTGATAAAGGAGACTAGCTAGGGCTACATAAATTCCCACTCTATCGTTTAGCGAAACAGTAATAACTTTAAAAAAATGTTGCACTTCCAGACAAAATTTGCTGTTTTAAGTTTAAGCTATTTTTTCTTATATGACTCAAGCCACGGAATTCAAAGACTTTGATCTAAAAATGATCGGCTGTAATGAGATATTTGAAAAAAAAATTATATTTTTAATGTGATTTTCAATCAATCAGCAAACTTCAGAATACAATAAGATATGTTGATTTGTGTAATCCGTGGCAAGGAGGCATATAACTAAACCAGAAAAAAATTTGCCCAGTTATTCCCATACCGGAACAGTAAAAATATGTTCAACTAGTCGCCTAAATAATAAAATCAAAAACTTGCTTGTTTACGAAAACACTTATCTCTAAGCAAAAAATTAGATCATGCCTCTGGAATAAATCTAGTCATCTACCGCCCAGACTCGCTATATGGATGGATCAATATGAGTCATGAAAACACCAGAAATTCTCTAGAAAGTTGTGATGTTAGAGAACTTCTAGTTAGGATCAAAGATTCGAAAGACCTTTTCAGAGAGAAAAAAGACTCAAAAAGGAAAAGAGAAGCCAAAAGGACTCTCTCGAAAAGGTGTCGTCGTGTGAACTCCTCATGCTGCCAATACCTCCAAACGGAAACGGATTAAGGAGCAGCAGTCAGAGAAAATGAGGAGAAGAGCAGGAGCTCAGGAGAAGAAGAAGAGAGGATAATGAAGAGCAATGACACGGGAGAAGAAGAAGAAGTGTGAGAAGAAACCACACGTCTTCTTCTTGTCCAGAGCATCAGTTTTCCTTCTTCTTCTTCTTTCGGTGAGAAACGAAGAGGAGACACACTCTTGCTTAAATTCAGGTCTCCTCGATTTGTGTACTCTCTTTTTGAGAATTCGAGAGAGAAAGGAAAGTCTGGAAATGAGAGGAGGAGAGGGGGTGAAAAGGTAAATAGGCTTCATTTTTAGTTTTGGAATAGATGGGGAGGAGATGGAAGAAGAGACGAGTAGGAGGAGGGGGACACGATGAATTCTTTGTTGTTCTATATGGAAAAGTGTAGAAAAAAAGGAGAAGGACCTGGTGGAATGGGAAAGACTTTGGAGTTTTGAAATTTTGCGCTGTTTCAAAAGGTTTATATAATATAGTATAGTTCTGTAGAAACGATCTGCATGATCCAATGAGCAATTGCATAATGAGAGTCAATCTGAACACACACGATTCTCGAAAAAAATCGGTTTCAGTCTGTTCTTAAAGTATGAAAACTTTCCGGACAACCATATTATCACATTTCAGGCTTTATTTCGAAAAAATCCAAAAGCTACCAATATGAAGACGTAGGCTTGATATATTTACTTTAAACAATAAAAAAAGGGATTGCTTCTGCATCCTTAAGAAGGATTTTGGCAGCACTAAGAACATCTTACGATACCTTCTCAATCCAAAAGTTTATCTGTACTTTAAGATTTCTCGATATTAATAAATTGTTGAGTTAACAGACACTGTTTTACTTGTGCAGTACATTTTGATTAGCACATCATTTTGGTGAACGTTGAAACCTATTCTCTGTTTCAGCAAAGCTATAGCTATTTCACTCCAACCAATTTCTGATTCTCTGCTCAGTCGAGAACTTATGACGAACGATTTCACTTCATTTTCGAGACTTGTACTGAAAAGATGAATGCTTCAGTAACTCTAGGTCTTATCAATTTCCCTTTTCATCTCTTATCTCTTGTTTTCTTATCAGTTACCTGGTTCAGATCCATTGGAATTTATCCAATCATGACTCTACAATTTCATTAAAAGTGCATAGGATCGATTTATACTAAAAATAGAAACGAAGCAACAATTGGCGGAATTGAAAAAGATAATGAGAAAACGATGGCGGAAGCCGAGGATCCAATATTGCAGAAATTGGATGTGCAACACGTCGAGCAACTTGTGAAACGGTGACCCATATCGCTTATTTCAACACATCCTGGTTGACAGATTCCACTGCAAGACCTTTCGAACATGTAGATGTTGGAGGGAGAGTCGGACGAGTATAGGGACCATACCTGGAAAAATTAATGAGATTTGATGAATTTTTATTGTATGTTTTAATAAGTTTTTACTGCTTCAAAATTTGCATAATTCGATCTAGTTCAAATATGCATTGTTCGAGAAGCGACAGTATCCTAGAAATACTCAAGATGTTCAATTTCTGAAGAACAAACTGATTGAAAGTGTCATAATGATTTCGGAAATTTAATACAGAAAAATCCGATTTAATAGAAAATTGGAAAGTGCCAGGAGGTTCTAGACTACTCTAGACTAACAGAGAATGCTCATTTCTAACTGATGTTGATTATTGCAGGGTAATGTTTCTACTGTAAATCAGCTCCATTTTTGTTTCCGTTTTTCGATTGCGCCGTTTTTTGAATACGAGTTACTGTGGATTTCAATTTTTGTGGAAAATTATCAAAACATTCTTAGTCCACCTCCTTTTTCAGAAATATGCAAATTCAGATTACCGATAAAATCTCAATCTCCAAAATCAAACTGAATCTGGGAAACAGAAACTTGTCTCAATCTTTTGAATCTCCTATTTTCGTGAGGAGTGTACCATTCTCGAAACATAACTTGCAATTTTTCCCGATTCTATGTATTTTCCAGAAACAGTATTTTTTTCAAGCATCACTTCTAAGATTCCAATTTTTAATCTCCATTAAAACTCGTTCATAAATATTATGAGATTCTAAATGAGCTCATTCACCAAAGTAATATTCCTGTTTATGAAATCGAAGAGAGAAATGAATCCATTAGATCTCACTCAATCGAGATTCTCAAAAACAATTTTTTGTGCGCCGCTCCAAAATAACTCTTAATGCATTTCTCTGTGTCTAACCTGACACTCTCCCTTCTCACAATCGACCCATCCGGCACTTCGAGCATTCTGGAAGCATGTCGAATTGGTCGTTTCGCCGTAACACGAATAGCAGAGATGGCCAAGGGACGATAACGGAAAAAATAAGAGAAGCAGGAAAAGAGCTTGTTGGGTCATCTTGAAGGAGAAGGAAGAAATCTGAATACGAGAAGGGGACCGGGAAGAAAGGGGCTCAAAAGCAACAAGTGACACAAATTGGGATGGTCAGCGCAAGTAGTAGAAGGGACTATCTTTATTCAAAGAAAAATGGAAACAAGGAGAAAAAAACGAATAAACTACACACTAGAAAACAATCAATTTAAGATTTTTAGGATCTCTTTCCTGGCCAGTGTTTTCTGTGGAACGTGTCATCGGCGTAGTCCTGGGTGGGAAGACGTTTCATCTGGCGATAGGGCTGCTGACCGAGATCCGGTTGGGGGAAGAGTTTTTGGATTTTGTTGAATTGGGCACTCGTCATTGATTGTTTACCGCCGGCGCCGGTTTCTCCGAGGGTTCCCTGGAAAAATAGAAAGTTTATTGGAGTCCGCATTGAAGAAATGGAGAAAAAGTTTCAACTCATGGGTTTTGAACCCACGACCTTCTGCCTGATGACCTCGCACTCAACCACTGAGCTACTCGGCCGAAGGCGCTACACTGGTGTAGAGATAAAACAAGGCTTCTGAGGCGAATTTTTGGGCGTCTGGGCTCTCTGGAGTTTTTAGACACCCCTCTCAAAATGTTTAGAATTATTACAAACCTTCCTAGCCGCTTCCCGATAGGCGGCGGCCTCCTCGGCTCCCTTATGAACACAATCCATGTAGAGTGTGTGCTGTTTCGCGCATGGCACATCGTCGAACTCCCACTTTTTCAGACATCCGAACAGTGCTTGAAGTTCTTGCGTGCATGAGGAACCTGGAAAACTTCAAATTTGAGGATTTTTGAATTCATGTTTTTCAAGAAAATTTTAGATTTTTTTCTGGGATTTTTTGCTTTACACACATTCTCCATTTATTAAGCTTTATTTATACTGAAAACTCACTAGCTGCCCGTGGCTTTTGTCCGGCTTGAACGCGATTTTTGGAGGCGAGTGGCAGAATTTCGGAGAACACGGTCACCTTTGGATAAATCGATTTGCCGCGCGCCAACGCTTTTTCTTTCAATACAGGCGATGAGAACATCATCCTGAAACTAAAAAAAATTGAGAAACTTTACTGAAAAAGAAAGAAAAACGGGCTGAAAATTGAGAAAAATTTATGCAAAAAATGCTAGATTTTGTCCGAGAGGACTACACGGCGTCCAGTGGAGCGCACTTGCAGGCTCCGATTTTCTTTGAATTTTTCAATTTTTTCAATTTTTAAGCTGATTTCGCAAAATTTCACTAGTTTTTCAGTGAAATTTCTGCATTAAGTGCTCCAAAAATTTTATTTTATTTTTTTTAGAATGACTGACAACGAAGAAGTCGCTCCAGCTCCATCTCCCGCCGCTGCTCGCCCGCTCACCGCCGAAGAACGTCGACAACGTCGTCTCGCGAAAATATTGGGAAAT
This sequence comes from Caenorhabditis sinica, assembly GCA_963932045.1. Lineage (NCBI taxonomy): Eukaryota > Metazoa > Nematoda > Chromadorea > Rhabditida > Rhabditidae > Caenorhabditis > Caenorhabditis sinica. The sequence continues at coordinate 16,227,620 of OZ009940.1, forward strand.
CCCGAGGAGAGAATCAATCGAATTCTAAATAACGGAGGTGATGAGAACGGAAAACGACATGCGCCGGCAATCGAGGGAGGCGAGGGATACAATATTTTGCCGAGTGGGTTTTTGTGAAATTCAAGGAAGAATTCCAGTCTGAAAATAGCTTTGAAGCATGTAAAAATGTGTGTAGATTCCGAAAATTATAATAAAAGTGCTCAAAATTACGTTGAAACTTAAAAAGTGTCTCCGAAATAACCGAAAAAGGCTACTTGAGAGCTCATTTTCTGAGGTTTGAAGCAATTTTTGAGCATTTTTATTGTGATTTTCAGAATCTACACATTTTCTTACATGTTTTGAAGCACAAAAAAGGTTTTTTCTTGTTGAAAAATTTTCAAGTTTTCTGATTTTTCAGAACCCGGCTCTTCTGATGCTCTCTCTACAACCGAAGACGTGGATCCGATGCTGAACTTCGCCAACGGGCAGCTCCCACCCGGATTCCCTGCAGAATTCGCTCAGTTCGCTCAATTCTCCGGCTCATCTGGATTCCACGTCATCGGCGGAAATCAGAATCGCGGTCCACCAGCACCGCCGGTGAAAGGAATCAATGTTCCACTTGTCGCCGTTTTCCTCGGATTACTGTCTCGTGCCGTCATGCTCTATTCGGGACCCATCAACATTGGAATACTGTGGGCGATCTTCTACGTGACACTTGTGGCTCGTTACTCGGCTGCTGGACTCAATAATCAGACGCGGAATGAGCTTGCGGCGGTGTTTCAGGCCATGGGCACCGGGAATATTCTGGAGAGAATTAGTGAGCTTTTTGATGTCAAACCACGCTCCATTGCTAATATGGCCTAAATTGGAAGTTCCCATCGTTTCTTTCCATCCCAGCTTGTCAGGATTTGTGTACTCCTCGTGGACAAAGCGTTGAAATCTGAAAGCAGCGAAAAAGCCAAAAAATTCAAACGTTAGCCATGTTAGCAATAGAGCGCGTTGTTACATTTGCAACATCGCTAATAAATAAAAATCAACTTTTTTTTCAGTGAACGCCGGCTTCAAAATCGTTGAATTCATCCAAACTACGGTGACGTTCGCCGCCAGCTTCCTACTCGCCCATATGATTCTGGAGCTTTACGATTTCTCGTCGGATTATCAATTCGTTTTTTGATTTTTTTTTCTGTGTGATATTTATGGGTTAATTATGATCGTGTAGTACTTATTTTGGTTCAGAACGAAATCCTCCATTTTCCGCCGTCTTTTTATTGCAATATTCCAGACAATCCACTTTTGTCTGGTGTGTACATAAATAAAGTTTACTTGTTTCTTTTTGGTCCCTTGATCAATAGTACAGATTGTGTGTCTACGGGAAGAAGGACCACGTAGCACCAATTGGATAGCAATGCGAGACACGAATTGCGCAATAGATATGTTTGCCAAGTGTTCTCTTGGCCATACTTTTATTACCCTCTATTTAGGGGGTCCCAAGATCGACTTTTACTGTTTCGAGGAACCCACTTTTTTCTAAAAAGTGTCGATTTTTTAATTCTTCTGCATCTATTTTACAATATTTTCTCAGTAGTAATAGTAGAAAGTCTAATTTTTCAATTCATGAGCATCTCCATCATTAAAAAGATAAATTCCCAGAGAATGAGTCATCTCATGTCGTCTCTTCTTGCAAAATGAAGCCTGCTCTCTCAAATCACCCAATCAATTCTTCGCAATTAAACTCCTGCTCCATCTTGTTCTCTCTCCGAAGCTAATGAAACAGATCCCTTCATTTTTTGTCCATTTTTCTTTCTCTCTCGTCTCTCATCTCCCCACACTATCTCTTATCCCTAAAAACTCTATCGACAGAGAGGTCACCGCCCGCCTCGATTGGTACAAACTTGCCAGGCAGTGTGTGATCTGAGGAGAGCCTTGGGGGTTCGGAGCATCTGCCGATGAGGGTCAGAGGGATGGAGAAGGAGAAGAGACAACAGAAAGTTATCTTCTTCTTATTACCCCCAGCCAACCAACCAGTGCCCCAACAGACTCTTCGGACCTTAGGGCCCAGATAGTGTGTGTTTGTTTTAACAACCCCGGCTACGCTGACCCTCTTCTCCCCCAGCTAACTCTCTCTTGGCTTACGTTCTTCTTCTCAAGAAGAACGTTCCCCCCGTACAAACATACTTTTGCCCCTATCTCTCCCTATAGGTTAACCTTTTTCTCTCTTTTGGTCTCTCAGTCTCCGCCATTTGTGACCCATTATCACTTCTTGATGAGATGATGATGATGATGATTATATTGTTTGCGGGTACGCAAGGACAAGTTGTACAAACTTGCGAGCGAACACAACTAGCGAGAACGCTCACTTGTGCAATCGCACCGAATTTGGGGGTTTGTGGAGGTTTTGATTTTCGGAGCATGTTTGTTAGAAAGTACTTTTATTGATAGGTTTAAATTGAGAGCGGGGCCCTAGCGTTAGATTTTGGTATTTGGCTGGCAACCCGTGTTAAGCTGGCTAGTAAAAAATGAAGTTAAAGGAGAAGGCTACCCCATGATATATTGGTATCTTATCGCCAGGTACTGCTAGACACTAGGCTCCACCCACAAATCTACAATTCTGTTCCCCATGTGTTGCGGACTGTAGAATTATGGGCGGAGCTTGTTGTCTGAAACACCAACTCTTAAATTTTGTAGTTTGACAGTATTGTCTGAAAATAAGAAACCACTCTGTTATCAGATGAGGACCATCATAACTATTATGACTTGAACCACCAAGAGATCCGCTACTATCTAGAACTCAAATGTATAAGATTAATGAAACTGAATTCTTCTGTTTCAAAAGTTTTTGGGAAGTTGACTTTTATATCTATGTGCAATAGGTACCCTGTGAAGTCTTCCATCTGTATCATTTCTTGCCCTGATTTTTCTGATGAGCATTTAAGAGTTTTCTCAGGATCTTCATGAGCTCCAATGACGAATTTTCTTGCAAACTCATTTCATTCAAATTCCCTTTTTTGTGACTTCTACTGAAGAATATCACAATATTTCACAGCTTCAGCAAAATTATGTATTCCCAGAGAACATTTCTCTGTGGCCAGAATCTCTATGCGTGTTTTTCGCAAAGCTGAACTCCTGATACTGGATAGTTCCGTCTTCTGAATTAACTGATACATCAAAAACTAAATCAGATAATGACATGAAGACTTAGTAATTACAAAATAGTTCCTGTTTCTAGTCACTAATGAGAGTTTAGAGATTTTTGGAAGTTTCGATTTGGTTCGAAAATTTATCCTGTTCCAACATTTGCTAGTTCTCAGAGAATTTCGATATAGTCAGTCATAGCATGCTCGAGACGCTCCTAAACTAACCACCATATCATTTCTCGAATCCTACCATCCATTTTTTCTTTCTCACTTTGCCTAATCCTCTTCTTCATTCTCCATTCCCTTCCATATCCATCTCTTCCAATTCACCTCTTCACCCCCAAAAGACCTTGATGATTATGATTATGAATCGTCATTCCCTTTCCGTTCTCGCGCAACGACCAGATCACTGATAATGAACGTCTTCTTATTTCCCTTCATGTCTATATCTATTTTTCTCTAATCCTCTCCGAACTCCACACTATTTCCCCACCTGTGTTTCTTCGTCCCTCCAATATGCCCTAACAGCAGAAGGGGTGTATTGTAAAAGTGTACTACAGTCTCCCTCTCTTTCATTGAAAATGACCATTCCCTGTGCAATAAGAGCCATATAATCAACAGCTGCTCGGCAGAACTATTATTGCGTTTATGATGGTCTGAGTAGGGAAGAAGGTTTTTGAGATGGAAGGTTACGTAATCTGCCTAGGGAATAGGATATTTGAGGAGTTTTAGGGGAATGGGGGAAGATTGGATTTTGCTATAAGACGTAGGGAAGATGGAATAACGTGAGTTAAGAGAATGACGAGAAAACGAATATGTCTTTAAACCTAGAATTTGCATTTTTCGGTTTTCCCATCGTTTTTAGGACCTGTGTAATTTTTATGAATAGACCACAAAGCGTACACAGTTTACTGAAAATTTTGATTACCTGGTTATAACGAAAGAATATAATATTTCTTGTTTAACTTTTATCATTTTTTTCAGACACCTTTTTCATTGCCCATGTATCCTTTTGTTTGGCAATTTTATCAATTTCATCTAAACCTTTCGGCAACTCTAAGTTTCCATAATACCAGATTTTGGGTTTAAATCCAAACTTAACTTTATCCGAGGACAATTCTAAGAAGCTTCTCCGTTTCAAAAGTTTTCTATATTTTCTCTGTGATCGTTCAAACTCGATTCTCCACTTCCTCCCAACGATTCGTTTGCTGTACCATGCGCGACCCTTTGCCCCATCCATTCTCCCAACACGTGCTCTCCAGCTGTGTGTCCTCTCTTCTGAATACCCCTCAGAAGAGGGGACACAACCTCAGAACCTTGAACAACCATCCTTCTTTTTCTTCTTGCACTTTCTCTTTCCCTTCTTGTGCTGACCGATCTTCCACCAGCACCACCTCACGACATTTGTTGCACACACACACATACGAAGGCATCTAGAGAGGCATTCAATAAAAAATTCGGGGTCCTGAAGAGCAAGAGACAAATCAGAGAGGTGAATGAGATGAGAGAAGGAGAGCCATTTGTCTTCGTGTCTTTTCCGTTGGCCCGAGGTCAACTCCACCCTCTCATCCCTCTCTAAAGAATCACTGGAGAGAGATTTTTTGACTTTTAATGATGGAATTTTCTAGAACTTTCAGCTTGCTATATATTTATTGTTGCAACCTGCTCTATCGCTAAAAAATGAATTTTTTGGTTTTCAAACTGTTTTTCACCCTTCCGAGACCTCGTTTACTCCTCGCGACCTATCCACAAAAATTACACTAGGTTTCTAAACTTGGAAGACGGTGGACAATTCAAATTTCAGTCATGTTAGTGATAGAGCGGCATTCTGACAGAATTGGTGGATTTAGTGAAATGGCAATTTGAAAGTCTATATCTAGTCCACTACCGCTTTCATAACACAAAAGTTATTAGAAGCACTCTGAAACAGTTAAAGTTGGTTACTGACATTGAACCTGTTCTGTGAAAGACCGACTTGCTGAGTTTACAGTATGAGCAAGCATTCATCACTGAAAGTATCCTAAGATTTTGTAACCGTGAGAAAGCGAAAATTCCAGATATCTGAAGAAATATCAGAACTGTTCATTCATGGTTATTTTAACACTGTATTGGTCAGGAATCCCAAATCCAATGGAATGAACATTCAGTTTTCGTCTGTATATGCTCTCATAAGTATATAAGTTTTTCTGCCAACTATCATTTGAAAAATTCTCCCAAAAATATTGAGACTAGTTTGAAACAGAGCAAAATTGGGAAATCTTCTCTATTTTTATAAAAAGTTCTAGTGATGCACTTGAATTTCGGAAGACTTATAGGACCTTCTGAAATGTTGCTGTATTATACTTGCTAATAGCGATAGGATTACAACTAGAATCATGAAACGCTATACGCAAATGGGAATGTTCTGACTCTGCCAGGTAGCACATTATCACAGAAATTGTAAAACTTTCAAAAGATTGACTTCTTATCCAAAAATTCTGAATTCTCACTCTGTTCCCATCGGAAACTTTTTGGTTTTTTTCTTGAAAACTCTCTATTTCACAGTTGGTTTCAGGAACTTTTGGTTTGAAATCGAGTTTGTGTTATCTTTTTTATCTTCCCTGTTTCACTATTCCCATTTCCATAATTTCTCACTTTTTCCTTATTGGACGCATAACTACCCTCTCGTAACCGTGACTACTACTTCGTAATGCTTCTTCTGATAGTTTTTCTCTGTTTCAACATTTTCATAAGTGTCCCTTGTTCACTCTTTTTAATATTCACTAAGCATCCAATAAAGAATACATACCCTAATTTTGCATTTCCAGGTCCACCCCATCTCCTCAACACCTAAACCAAGAAGCGTCGCATCATCCACCATGTTGCGACTGCCGTTTTGGTGGCCAGGCGTGCTCCTGTGCTCCACCTTACTCATCGATGCCCAACAACCTCAACAAGCCCCTCCACAACAAAACGAAGACCGGTGTCAAGATCGTTCCTGCTACCCGATTACTGGAAATCTGCTTATTGGAAGAAAAAGTCAACTAAAGGCATCATCGACATGTGGTACCCAAGGACGTCAACGATTCTGTATCGTTTCCCATTTGGAAGAACAAACGAAATGTTTCTATTGTGACTCGCGGACCGAGTGGAAACCACAGAGGGAGCCTTACCGATTGAGTCATCGGCGAGTTTTGAGATGATTCTGATGGGAAATAGAGGGGTGTCTGATGGAGAGAGAGAGAGGGAAGGTTGTAATAGTGCGATTGGGGGGGACACATTGATTAATAGATGTAGAGAGAGCCGGCCAGGTTTTGCACTCTTTTTTCATTATTCGGAAGACTTTGATCCAGATAGATAGAGAGGAGGAATCCAAAAAAATTAAAGATCGGGAGTACTTTAAGAATGAGCAAGATTGATCAGATTGGGTTTAGAACGGGTAATTGACGTACATAGGTTCTTGGTTCTAAGGTTTATGGATGATATAGAACTGATATAGAACTTTCGAATTGGTGGTTATTGAAGGATGATAGATTTGAAATGCAATATAAATTAACGGTAATCTATAACTTTTACAGTTGATTTACTGATCAATTCCAGCGTTATTTCTAAAAAATTCACTATATAAACGTCAATTTGTAGGAAATTCAAAAGTATTCAGAGAGATTTTAGCCTAGTCGGATCGTTATATGTGGCTAGTCCAGAGACTTTGACACTTACCTGTAACAGAAACTTTTAGGTTTATCTTATTTTAGTAAAAGTAATTTTTATGTATTCCAAGGTGTTCCGATTTCTAGGTTTCTGGACGCCCGGATATCCAAGATTCTTGAAGTTATGGATTTTTAGATATCCTGTCGAGATTTCCCGATGTGCCGGCATCTGGTTGAGGAATAATATGCTAAAGGAACATGAGACAATGTTAAGAATATTCATGATATTACATTTTTGGAAACCAAAGATAAAATGATTCCCTAAACAGAAATATTCCACTTTAACTAAGCAGTTAAAACTGTGAACCTCATCAACCTTTTTTTCCTTTCCAGAATCGAAAACGTCGTCACCGAAGTGATGGATGACAAGAACCGAAACTGGTGGCAATCCGAGAACGGTGTCCAAAACGCTACAATTCAATTGGACTTGGAAGCGGAATTCCACTTCACCCATCTTATCATGACATTCAAATCCTTCCGTCCAGCAGCCATGATCATCGAAAAATCCGCGGATTTCGGAAAGACCTGGCAGATCTACAGATACTTTGCTTATGATTGTGATAGCAGTTTCCCAGGAATTCCAGAAGGACACCCGAAGAAGCATACAGATGTCATTTGTACCAATCAGTACTCTGATGTTGCTCCGTCGACTGGAGGAGAATTGGTCTACAAGGTTATCTCTCCACATATTGTTACTGAGAATCCATATGCTGATGAGATCTCGACACTGTTGAAGATCACCAACTTGAGATTCAACTTCACAAAGCTGCACACACTTGGAGACGACTTGTTGGATTATAGGTATGTTTTTCGAACAATTTCTGTTTTAAGGAGTCAATAAATTTTGACTACTTATTTCCGTTCTGATGTCCTCTTAAAATCCATTATCTTTTCTCTTTTGCAGACCAGAAATCGACGAGAAGTACTACTACGCTATCTACGAAATCGTCGTTCGTGGTTCGTGCTCTTGCTACGGTCACGCCTCCAGATGTATCCCCATTGACCCCCATGTCAGCCCGAATACCGTAATGGAGCGAGCAGATATCGTTCACGGACGGTGCGAGTGTATGCACAATACAGAAGGATTGAATTGCGAGAAATGCAAGGCTTTCTACAATGATTTGCCATGGAGACCGGCTATTGGAGATGAGAAGAATGAGTGTAAACCATGTAACTGTAATCGACATGCGTTGAGATGTCACTTCGATAGAGCTGTTTATGAAGCTAGTGGTGAGTATAGAGTTTAGCGAAAGGAAAAACCTCAAGAATGGGTGACACATGAAACATGTGGTTTTCTAAAGTTGATGGAACAGTAATCTTTGTTGGATTTAAGCTGTAACTCATACTATACTCACATCCTAATCCCTGGTTCTCTGATTTTAATACTATTCAGTAATTGTTGCAAAATCATGAAAAATGTTACTTTTATAAAACATTTTGCGATCTTTATCCTAGCTAACCACCTCTCATTGAAACACTAAATATCTTTTCCAGGATTTGTGACCGGAGGAGTTTGCGACGACTGTATGCACAATACCCAAGGAAAGAACTGCGAACAGTGCAAACCATTCTTCTATCGTGATCCAAGACGTCTCATCGACGATCCACATGTGTGTCTGCCATGCGAGTGTGACAAGGCTGGATCTCAGAATAAGGTGAGTTCGAGATTTCTAGTTTTCACAATTTTTGCGTAGGTAGAGTAGTCCATAAATTAATCACTTTATGTTATACTACATAATTTCGAGAAATTCACACAGATTTCATTTATATTCTCGCGCTTCGTGCTTTAGCACTTTTATAATTTTTTCTTTATCTAAGCATTTAGTGACGAGTATAAGCTCGTAGTGGTTGTGTCTGAATCTTACAAGACCCCCAATAACTTTCTCATTTTCCAGGGAATCTGCGAGGGAGAGGAAGACGCAGAACGTGGACTCGTCGCCGGAAAGTGCTACTGTAAAACCAATGTTGACGGAAACCGTTGTGACCGATGCAAAAACGGATACTGGAATCTCACCGAGTCCAACATCGATGGATGTGTCGCATGTACTTGCAACCTCTTGGGAACTTACAACAATGAGGGATGTGATAAGTACACTGGAATGTGTACTTGCAAGAGACTTGTCACCGGAGAGAACTGTGATCAGTGCTTGCCAGAGCATTATGGGCTCTCGGAGCATGTCGACGGATGCAAAGCTTGTGATTGCGACATCGGAGGATCCTACGATAACCAGTGTGATGTATCGAGCGGACAGTGCAAGTGTAGAGAAGGATTTAGTGGAAGAAGGTGAGTTAATACTTACGGTTTCAGTGCTACCCTAAGGTCTTTGATCAAACTGTTAAATATACTGAGCGTTCTCCTTCACCTTTTTCATTTTCTTTTTTCAGATGCGAAACCGCCGACTCCTCCTTCTACTGTGCCGACATTACTCACTACGTCTACGAAGCTGAATACGCCAACCTCACTCGTGGAGAAGTCAAGACTCGCGAGTGGCCAACTCAACCACACGAGCAAACATGGACTGGAGAGGGATTCGCTCAAGTCAACGAGGGATCCATCATCACTGTCAACCCAATGGTTGAAGTCTCTCAGAAATATAACATCATCATTCGCCACGATGGAGCACGTGACCCAGTTGGATGGGAAAACGTTCAAATCACTGTTGTCCGCCCTGAAGCCGAAGGAAGCGGATTCTGTTCCGATGCTCCACCATCTGACGACTTCTTGATTGCGAGAATCTACCCGGGATCCAGATACATCGAAGTGCAACCAGCAATCTGCTTGGAGGCTGGAGTACAATATGAGATTAGAGTTCAGTTTAACGAGAAGAGAACAAACTCTCATCCACAAGAACGTGCCGCCGCTAACATCCTCATCGACTCGATCCTCTTGGCTCCGCCCACTTCTGAACTTCACATCTTCCAAGGATCCGCCCGTGCTGAACAACACTTGACGGAATACAACCGTTACCAATGTAGACATCTCGCTCTATCGCTCACTCTTTTCAAGGATCAACGTAACGAAGTTTGCGAGAGATACGTGTGTCCAGTTGCAGCTGCTCTTCTCAATAAGACGAGTGAATGTAATTGTGATGCGACTGGATCTGTATCAGGAATCTGTTCGGTTCATGGAGGACAGTGCGAGTGCAAGCCAAATGTTGTTGGAAGACGTTGTGACCAGTGTGCCATCGGAACTTATGGATTCGGACCAACCGGTTGCAAGAAGTGTGATTGTGACGCTGTTGGATCCCTCGGAAACGATTGTGACAAGCAATCCGGACAGTGTGTTTGCCGCGAGAAGGGTATCTATGGAAGACAATGTAATCAGTGTCAACCTGGATTCTGGGGATTCCCAGAGTGCCGTACTTGCCAGTGTAATGACCACGCCAACATTTGTGACCAGACCAGTGGAGCGTGCATCGAGTGTAGAGATCTTACCACCGGACACTATTGTGATAGATGTCAAGATGGATATTATGGAGACCCGAGACTCGGAGTGGGTATTCCATGTAAGCCATGTCCATGTCCAGGAGGACCAACAAGTGGATACCAGCACGCCGACACTTGCTATCTTAGAAACTCAGGAAACAACACTCAAGACATTGTTTGTAACTGCAAGTGAGTCGAATCCCCGAGAAGAAAAAATCTGAGTCGTCAAAATATTTTCAGATCCGGCTACCAAGGAGAGCGTTGCGGTGAGTGCGCCCAGAATCATTGGGGATCGCCACGTGAGGTTGGAGGAACTTGCGAACGATGCGATTGTAATGGGAACATTGACATGGCGATGGAGGGAAGTTGTGATGCTGCCACTGGAGAGTGTCTCAAGTGTCTTCATCATACCGAAGGAGCACAATGTGAGCATTGTGTTGATGGATATTATGGTGATGCGAAGGCGAAGACTTGTCAGAGGTTAGTGTTTTGGGTTTTGGGTGACGGTAATTTAGTAAGGGTAATTTTAGCAAGGGTAATTGTTAGAAGGGTAATTTAATAGTGTGTGTAGAGTCTTATATGCGCTCAGGAACTGAATAATCATAAATTATCTCTAAAATCAGAAAGCCATGAAACAGAAAAACATTTATTTGCTGTTTCAAAGTATTAATAATTTTATAATCGGGTCATCTTTTTGATTCACGAATCGCTATTACCGATATATTTTCAATGTTGCCCAGCGCTCAATTGCAAACAAACCTGATTTTTCATTTATTGCAGTTTTTACCGGTTATTAGACCGCATGTGTTTCTCGTGAACAACTCAACCACAGTAAAACCATCTAGTGTTTCTATGAGGAGTACACAAAACTTCAAAATCTGAAAACGGTGGCAACTTGAAAAATGGCGATTCGCAATAGAGCGCGGTGTAACATGGAAAATAATGCTGATAGTTAGTGTGAATGCGCTCTATTGGGGATCTTTTTTAGGATTTTGATGATTTTCAGTAGTGCGCATTTCTAATGTCTCTAACTTTTTGACGCTGGAATTGTGTTTATGATGTCATCGGAAAAAATCAACAAATTCCTTCTCCTTGAATCATTGAAACATAAAAAATTCGAAAATTTTGAAATTGGCAGAGCTACAGCTGTATTGCATTATTGGCCAGTTGTCCATCCTACTCTACATTAGAACAAAGATGGGCAGCTCCAGCATACTATTCAATATATATTGCTCTACTCTTCACTGATTCATCACCTTACATATTTCCAGATGCGTCTGCAACGAACTCGGAACCAACACCACCAAAGGTGCCTGCGATCGTGTCTCCGGACAATGCCCATGCCACGATAACGTCATCGGAATGCAGTGCGACCAATGCGCCGAGAACCACTTCAACTTGGCCAGTGGTGCCGGATGTGAGGCTTGCGGATGTGACCCGAACGGAGTTCTCCCCAACCACGAAGGCAATCCAGCGCTCCAATGCAACATCTTCGACGGACAGTGTCAATGTAAGCCAGGTCGTGGAGGACGGAAATGTGATCAATGTGAGGATTTGTACTGGGGAGACCCGACACAACCAGATGGTTGCCATCGTTGCGAGTGTAACCCGACTGGATCCAAGAGTCTTCAGTGTCATCGAAACAACGGAACTTGTGATTGCTTGGCTGGAAGTGGAGGAGCACTTTGTAATGAATGTGCAAGAGGATACACTGGACAATGGCCATACTGTAATCCATGTGGAGAGTGCTTCCATCAATGGGATAATATCATGCAGAAGCTTCAGAAGCAAGTTCATGCTCTTATCGATACCGCCAACAATATTGAGGATACTGGAGTGGCTTCTGCTTATGATGCTGACTTCGAGAAGATGGAAGAAACGCTGAAGGAGACTAAGAAGACTTTGTCGGATGCTAACATCTCCAAGGAAGATATTGAGGAGATGACTAAGAAGTTGGCTCTGCTCAAGAAACAAGTTATTGCTGGAAGAGAAAAATTGGGAGCCATTGAGACCAGAATCTCCAATGTCACTCAATCTGTTGACTTTGCTCAAAAGGATTTGGAGCATCTTCAGAAGGAGGCTGATAAGGTTACGAAGGCGACAATTGAGTTGGAAGACAAGGCAAGCAAGATTAAGGAGGCAGATGTGCTTGGTGCATTTAACATTACTAGAGAATCTGGAGCCAAGTCGATGGATGCACAGAGAAGAACCGATGCTGCTATTGGAAAGTTGGCTGCCGCTGAGAACCAAGCTCTTCGTGCCAGTGAGCTTTTGGAGAAGAACAAGAACGACTTCGAAAAGCAATATCTTGAGAATGAAGCTGCTCTTAATGAGGCTGAAACTCTTCTTTCCTCCCTTGAAAGCTATCTTCCAAGACTCAATGAACAAGTTTGTGGAGCCTCAAGTGCACCATGTGATGCTCTTTGCGGAGGGCCAGGATCCTGTGGATTCTGCGGAGGACAATCGTGTATGGAAGGAGCTGTGAGCAAGGCTAGCCAGGCTAAGAGCTTTGCCACTGAAGCTGACACCAGACTTGATGAGAAGCAGAAGGAAGCTGAGGAGGTTTTGACAATTGTCAGAGATGTGCTTACTGAGACGACCAAGGCTAAGGCTCAAGCTGAGAAGGCTTATGAAGTTGCCAAGAACACTGCTCAGAGAGCCAACAACACTAGAGCTAGTCTTGACAAGATCAGCGAGGAGATCGGAGAATTCTTGAATGCCCAACGCAGTTCTCCAGAACAAATTCGTAATCTTGCCGAGGAGATTTTGGCTAAGAAGATCAGTTTGACTCCAGATCAGATCACTGACTTGACTGGAAAGATTAGAGAGTCACTTGCCAAGATCAACAACATCGATGAGATTCTTAACGAGACTCGTGGAAACAAGAGTGTCGCTGCCAATCTTCAAAACAGAGCTACTCAAGCTAGTAATCAAGCAGAGGAGCTTCAAAAGGCAATGGAAGAGATCCGTGAGGGACTTCAACTCGCTGAGCAAGCTCAAAACAATGTAACAACTGTCCTTGAGGAGATCGATACCATGCAAAAACAGGCTCAGGAGCACATTGAGAAGGCTCGCAACTTCACTGCTGTCGTTGAGGAGAAGGCTCAGGGTGCCAACACGACATTAGCCGAGTTGGAGAGTATTATGAGTGGAGTCAAAGTCGAGTATCTCCAAATTTCGGAATCGGCGAAGAACGCTTTGAGTACTGTGGATGCTGCTTTGGCGGCTGCGACAAATGCCGAGCAGAAGAATAAGCAGATTCAGGTTAGTATTTTTCTATAGAGAAGGCCTATTAAGAAGAATGGGGTTTTCCTGCTATTAAAGAGACTTTAAAACTGAAAAAGTTTTATCGGTTTCAATTTCTATTTTTCAATTTCACCTTTGAAGTTAGAGTTAATGAGCGAAACTTGTTCAATTTGGCCTTGTTTGTCAAAATTCATGATTTTCTTCATTCATAACCTTCTGATTTTCAGGCCGATCTAGAACGTGCGAACGAGTTGTTGGAGAGGAGAATGGAAGGAAACGTTGCTCCCCAGCAGAGAGCTGAGAAGTTGAGGGAGAGAGCTGGAAAGTTGCTCTATCAGGCACAGAGACATAATGATGATATTGATAGTGAGTTTTTGTTTTGTTTGAGGCGTAGCCTATTTGAGAATTCAGGCCCAGGCCTAGACCTAGATTTCAGATTCAAGTTCTAGAACTCATGTTCTAGGCTATGAACTTTTGTTGTTATAAAAACTCATATCCCGTTCTCGAAATTACTTATTGAAATTCCACTTCCCAGTTCTTCTTGTTATAATTCTCAGTTGTTCTGAACTCTCTAGTCTATGCCCATCCCAACCTTCAAAATTTCCAGATTTGTCCAAAGACTCCACCGAAATGCGTCTTGACGACTATGATGCGATTCTGACGGATCTTCACGCCCGTCTGGAACGAGTGACTCGTGACATCAACGAGCGTACCGACTACCATGCCACATGTGGATAATCTAATAATTGTTTAGGATAACCCTTTTTTATTTTTTGTCTTTTTTCTTGTTAATTTTTACCCGGGGGTTCTCCTTTGAATACTACCGAGATTTGAGAACCCCTGTCGTTAATTTTCCCTAAATCTTTATCCCATTATCCCAACTTCCCCCAAAATCCATCCCGCTTTTCGAAAACGGTTGTTACCTTTCTGCCCTTATTCGTTCAAAATCTTTTCCCCTCTTCTCTTTTTCTAATTTATGTTCTTCCAATTCTTCCCCCCAAATCCCAACTTGCTGCTTAATTTTAATGCATCTCAACGTCATTTTATTATCGAATACTTTCACAATCAGTTATATCATGCATTCACCAAAAGTGCCTTTTTTTAAATGTTTTCGAATTGGTCTTCGGATTATGAATCTATAAACTTATCAAATTCACACATTTTTGTACGTTTTTATCCGAGTTTCTACAGGGAATTCAGAGGGAAATTCAGCAGAAAATCTCAAAATAAAGAATTTCGCGTAGGCTACGCGGCGTAGCGAACAAATTTGAAAAACCGCCAAAAACGAGAAACGCGCCAAGCAGCCGAGCTTGCGCACTAGCCGTGCACCTGGCGCACTTCTCGTGATTTTTCTCTTTTTTACACTTTCGCTTTCGCTTCCTCACCACAATGTTTTCACTTGTTTCCCGACAACTTTGCAGCCCAATTTCATGCCGAAGAACTTGTTTACTCAGTATTAAATGTAGCATTCTTCCAGTTTTCTCTTCAATTCTTAATAAAACATTTGATTAAATTTTTTTGAAATTGGATTTTTCAGATGAAGCATTCACACCTCTACGAGCTCCAACCCGATCCGTACGACTTTACGCAACGAAAAACGTGTCGAGTGTGTCTATTCAAAGATGTCAAAAATGCTGTAGGGAGGAATTTTAATTAACATTTTTCAAAGTTTTTTTTTTTTCAGGCAGAACTTTCGCAACTACTGAAAGAGGGAAAAATCGATGCGGCGTTGATTCGTGCGGAGCTTGTAAGCAATAAAAAAATTCTAGAAAGAAATTGGCAAAAATGAAAATTCAGGTTCTCGAACCGTTCGTACTACTCGCCGCCGCTAATCGTGCCGTTCATCAGTCAGCTCATAATCGGATGAGTTGTAGGAGTCTGTCGGCGGAGTTGGTCTATTCACTCTCGCCAAGCAGAAATGTAAGAATTCGATGAATAGAAAATGAAGAAAACACTGGAAAAAAGGGGGACCGACGATCGAATACTGACAAAAGAGAGATACTGACAAGAGGGAGGGAGAGAGGAAAACCATGTCTCATGATCCAAAATGCAATAAGCGCCGCATGGTTTTCCTTGCGCTCAATATTTCATAACAAGAGTCAGCGCTCGTGGCACAGTGGCCGCGGGTTCGCGCCCACATAAAGGCAAACTGCTTTTTTTCGTGACAAAGCATCAGACAAACTCCAGATTAACAACAAGATATTTTTTGCAAATCCAATAGCGTATTTGACAATAGCAATATAAAAAGCACGATTTTTCAGATCAGCGACTCTCTCGTGACTTTCGGAATCGCCGAGCACTCGACCGCCCTAATCGCAGCGATTTTCGACGACAAATCGGGAAGTGAGATGAAGAAGCTGGCGAAGAAAATCAAGGGAACCCCCGAACCAATGATGTCCGGTCTACCAAAATTCGCGAATGTCAAACTCATCAAGCAAGTGTATCAAGTCGGAAATCCAGCATTCGCCGAGGAGGGACTCTCCGATCATATCGTTTCGAGAATGGTCTCCAAGGATTTTGTTTCATAATTGAGCGACCTGAATCTTCTATTTTCTGTCTTAAAACTTCTCTGAAAAGACCAAAAAGTTTTCATTTTTTCTCTCTAACGCAATTTAGTTTCCTTTCCTAGCTTTTTTCTCCCAACTAATGCTTCCTGCTCTCCAGCATTGTTCCGAAAAATGTACGAAAAATCGACTTTCCTAATTAGAAAAGTCTATTTTTCGAACATTTTCCGACCAACCCTGCTTCTCCCTATGCTAATTCGCTTATATCACTACCATCATCACCCCACGAACCGATGCCTTGAACGCTGAAATTTTTGAAATTTTCGATTTTCCAGTTGTTCCCCATCCCATCCATCCCCATCACCCAGCCACGAACATCTCAATAACTGCCTTATACCGAAAACCCAATCACTCTGATCAAAAACCCAAATCGCAGTCTGTATAGTTATTTTTTTCTTCTCCTGTTTCTGCCCTTTTTCTGTTTTTTGTAATAAATTCAAATTTTATGGAGATTTGTTCTTGTTAATTTTTCTCTGTTGATCTGCTTGCATATATTTGTCTTTTGATTTTTTTCAGGGATTCGGAAAATAAGCAAAAATATAAATTTCAGAATCCGCGGACTCCAGAAGACCTTGAAAATCGGTGAGATTTTCTTTATAAAGATTGGAAAAACAGAAACTAAAAAATTGAAAAATATCATGGTTCATTTGAGAGTGCGTAAAAGGGGGCCCGTATATACAGAAGAAGTCGTTGATGACAAGCACAAGAATCTCTCAGTTAGGGCCTGAAAACAAGCGAGAGAATGATGAGAATTCCTGCCGATGGGTAGATCAGACCGTTGCTCGAATTGCACAAATTATCGCTGCAGCAGCAGTTTTTCTCGTCTCCAGGGCCAGTGCAGCCGTCTTCCTAAAAATGCGGAAATTTTGAAATTTGAGAAAATCCGATTCTTCATCGATTAGTCGTTCAGAACATCTGATTGTCATTTCAATGTTTTCATTTCGAAAAAGATATGTTTTTGAAAAAAATTGTCATAGGGCCAGCTGCAAAGCAGATGTTCTAATAGATGCAAGAGTATTTTTTTTTTGTAAAAAAATACTCACAAAGCACTTTCCGGTCTCTCCGCAGCTCTTCGTAATCGTATAACTATCGTCACCTTGCTTGTGTCGTTTCACGTAGCTGTTGAAGCAATAGTCGGCGTCGTTGCATTGGACTGGAATTCAGAAGACGTTGAGAATGGGATTCAGAAGATAGGGTCTAGTTTACTCGAGGGGAACTAGGAGATAATAGATCAAATCGAGAACATTTGGGATTCAGAAGATGGTTTTCGCTAGACAATGACATTCAGATGAAATCCAGATGAAGTTGTCTAGAAGACCCATAGACTTGTAACCTAGTTGACAGTTGTTCCTTAAGGTTGTTGCATTACTTGGGATTCAGAAGATGAGGATTCAGAACATTGTTTTTTAGCTTCCAATAAGGGCGAGTCAGATGACAAGATGAAAATTAAGAATAAGTCCTAAGGAAGAGGAGAAATTTTTCAGTTGATTTGTATAACTTTTACCAAAATCGGTCTTTTGGAAATCAAGTTACAGCGATTTTTATAGGAATTTCCTCTCGAAACCCCAAATCTCGAAGTATTTGAAAAACAAGATCTTCCAAAACTCACCACTCTGATAAGGTCCTCCAATCTCTGTCGGCAGTCTTCTTCCATTCGAAACCGTCTCTTGACCAACCCAACATTGGATAGCAGCCAATGAGGCTGGTACAAGAACACAGACAATTCCCAACAAAATCAATGAAATTCGAGTCATTTTCTGTCATTTTCTTCTTTCTTCTACCTCCTTTTATACCTTCCCTGACTCCAAGAAACTCCACCTAACTTTCTTCAGTACTAAATACCGATACCAGTTCATCACCTGGTTGGGAAATAGTGTAATGGATTCGGAGAGACACTGAGAGTTATTTCTGACTGCTGAGAGCACAAAAACGATGTAAATATTCGAGAATGTTTGCTGGGAGAGTAGTGGGAGTGAGAGAGACAAATATTTGCAACTTTACCACATCTCGATGTTTAGCTATGACTTGTTTGTGATGACTGGGAATCAAAAAATGTTGTTTTGGGAAGCTTGAAACTTTGAAAATCGGAACAAAGATGTTTAGGGAATGGATTACTGTACTAGTAGTTTGAAAAACAATGAATGATGTTGTTTCTTGTTTTCCTGAAAATAACATTGATGTTCGTTTTTTCTCCGATAACGCCGATCTTTGAGATTTTCCAAGGATCCGAAAGGTGTCAATAGTCAACAGTTTGAATTCTTTATAGTCACCGGATCGAGAGTTGTCATCGATCTTTTTAGATTCACAGAGCTACAGTCAACAGGAAATCTGGGCATTCGGAAGTGAAAGCGGTTTTTTAAACTAGCCAAAAGTGAAATTGGCGTCAAATCCAATGTGGGATCCGCAAAGCAAAATCATTAAACACACTGACGGAAAAATGCAGAAAAGCCCTAAAAATCGAAAAATCATGTTTCTCGTAAAATTCGTTCTCCAGCCACTATCGGAACTTTTTAAAATTAGCACACATTCTGAAAAGCCTTCTTAATTTTTTAGACTCAAAACCTAAATCTCCTTTTTTCCAGATGCTCCTCCGTCACCATCAACTTCTCCTTCGACTCTCTCGAATCTCTTCTCTCCAACAACATTGCTCCCCATCCTCCTCGTCCACCAACACAACAGTTTCCTCAACTCTTCTGACGAGTGAAAACGGCGAGAAATTTCTGAAAACCGTCGTCGATCGTCTGGCACAATGCCAAGCTGGAAACGCCACCGCCGCTCCTGAACAGATCAGTTATTGGGAAGCCATCGCGAAGCAGTCGAGCATCGTTTCGGATACGCGATCGGAGCTCACTCAACTCAATTCTATCATCAAGGATCCCAAAGAGACGGAGGAGATGAGGAATTTGGCTGAAATCGATGTGGAATCACTCAAGGAAACATTGGAGACGGAGTTGGAAGAGTTGGCAGCGAGAGTTGTCCCTTTGAACAATTTGGATGTCTTGTCGAAGTGTCAAATCGAATTGAGCAGTGGAGCTGGTGGACAGGAAGCTATGTTGTTCACTGGGGAACTGTTGGATATGTATCAGAAGTTGGCAGTGAGCAATTCTTGGAAATGGGATCCTTTACAAGTATGAACGAAAAACAGTTATTCTGAAAATGAACATTTTTGCAGGTCGACAACGTGCCCCTTGGTGGTGTTCGAAGTGCCCTTATCGCCGTTTCCGGAGAGAGCGTCTATGCGAAAATGCGCTTCGAAGCGGGTGTCCATCGAGTACAACGAGTGCCGGTCAATGATTCTCGAATGCACACAAGTACTGCGAGTATTTCAGTGCTGCCAGAACCCGAGGAGGTTTCTGTGGTGGTTCCCAGTGATTCAGTGAAAATCGAAGCGATGAGAGCATCTGGACCTGGAGGTCAGAATGTGAATAAGAGATCGACGGCGGTACGGATGACACACAAGGAGACGGGAATCGCGGTGCATTGTATGGATGAACGATTTCAGCACTTGAATATTCAGGTAAGCCGTGGGAATTGAATTTTATATTGTTAGCCTCACATTCGAATTACAGATTGCCTACAAACGCCTTGCTGCGATTCTGATGCAGCGACAAGTGGACGCGATGCTCGAGAAAATTGTCTCCAGACGAAAACTTCAAGTTGGCTCGAAAGCACGAGCCGAGAAGATCCGAACGTACAACTTTCAACACGACAAAGTAACGGATCATCGCATCGGAATGGCGATCACTGGAGTCGCGGAATTCCTTTCGGCGGGAGAGACACTTTACGCAATGATTGATAGACTTCAGAAGCAGCACATGGAGGATCGCCTGGATCATATAATTGAGAACTGTGTTGTGGAGTAATTTATTTTAGGATTTTTTAGATTTGTTGAAATTTTAGATGATTTTTCTGTTGTTTTTGCATTCTTCCTTGTTTTTTAAAAGTTTTTTTTTCTAATAAATTGAATTTTGTTAGCTTTTCACAAAATTGTAATGCTCATGAACAGAAAAATCGCGAACAGAAGAAGCTCCCTTTTGTACCTTAAAGATTACTGTACCTTAAAGGCGCATGCACTTTTCCGTCAAATCGCGGCGAGACCCACAAATCAAAAATGGCGCCAAATTCTGAATTCTCACCTATTTCATCATTTTTCGTTTTCTTTTCGCTTCATTCTTCCTCGTTTTTCGTGGTTCTTCACCAATTTTCTCTGTTTTTCATTGTTTTGATATTTTTCAAGCTGCTCCTGGTATATTGCGCACCTTTTTTCCAGCTTTAACGCTTCGATTCCTCGATTAGAACATCAATTTTTCCAGAAAAAAGTACCTGGACCATGGCCGCTCGAAATGCACTTCCTATGCTTCTACTACAGCCAAACGAGATTTCCGCCGATTGGCCTGTAGTGGGAGATGCGCCATTGGACCAGGCGCCAGTACAACAAGAGCCAGTGGTTGGAATTTTCAATGCGAAATCAGTCTGACTAATCGATTTATTTTCCAGAACCAAATTCGAATTCCGCAAGGAGCGAGGAGGAGCAGAAACCAGAATAAGACTGTCTACACAATTCCATCGTCGTGGTTTCCAGAACGTACTACTCGAAAGCAACAGGAACAACGCCTTAAAAAGCAGCGTCGAGAATGTTCTAGAAAGCGTCAAGAACAACAACATTCGGGAAAGCAGGTCAAGAAGACTCGAGAAGTTCCAGAACCGGTTCTAGAAGAACATCGACAGTACCCCGAGGTTAGTATTAGCGATTTTTCGAATGCGCTCTATCGCAAACATGGCTGAAACTTCACTTTTCAGCTTTCCCGCTGTTTTTTCAGGTTTTGAGGCCTCGTGTAGTCCTCGTGAAGAAATCACGAAAATTTCGCGAAGCCTCAAAACCAGAAACAATACGAAAGGGGAATTCAAAGTTCAGTCATCTAAGCGATAGTGCGTGGTGGCCAATACTCTGTTCCTGACCTCCTAGAATGTCATTTTTCAGCCCCTCGTCCCTTACATGAACCTCCGCGACCGTCTCAACCGACCACGTGAAGAATCTTCATCACTTTTCGTTCTCACCCCACACGCAGCCGCTACGTACTTGGATTCGCCCATTCCTCCCAATGTAGATCGTACTGACATGCTGATGAGGTTCCACGATCATTTGCTCCGTATTCGAAAGAACAAGAGCAAGATTCTGAGAGCCGAGCTCTTCGAGTGCATCGCCATCAAAGTCCTTCATCGTTCGATTCCCTCGTTCTACATGCAACTGAAGTCCGGATGGTACGATTGGGCGAACGAGTATACGGTGGGAAGAAGAATCTGGAATTGGATGGCAATGGATCCGAGTTGGAGACGGGAATTTCTGGAGCTGCCACGCGTTCCGTTCTATGAGAAGCTCTAAAAGACGACAACAAACTGTACACTTTTTTCGTTCAAACTCTAATAATTATACCCCTCACTATTCACTTATATATCTGCTATTTGGCTTGTAATAATTCTTCAGAACCTTATATGTATTTCTATATATTATCTGCTCTTTTCCCCTAATAAAATTTATCTAATAATGAATTGGTGCATTTTGAATTTCGAAGGCTCTTAAAGACGGTCTAGAAGATAATTCCTGTGATTTTTAATTATACTTCTGGTATTTTTGTGTCTCCACAACACAATTTTCTCCTTTAGAAAATGGCTGTCTCATCAACTGTTTCGAATGATGAGGAAGATGAAAAACCTCGTCTTCGTAAGTTTTTTTCTAAATTTGAAAATGGAAATGGGAGTGTTTTCAGCCACTCCGTTGTTCGCCCTGATACCAGCCACCTTGAGCAAATCGCTGACAAGGTATTAGCCATATTTTGAACGTTGCATCGCGCTCTATAACTAAACTTTGAATTTTTCGACTTTTCCGCCGATTTTTCAAGTTTTTAGGCCTCGTGTACTCCTCGTGGATAACTCACTAGAATTAAACGAGGCCTCGAAATCTGAAAAAAAAACGGTGGGAAAGTTGAGGCATTCGAATTTTTGTCATGTTCTCAATAGAGCGCGATCTGACATAGTAAGAATGGCAAATAAAAAACTTTATTTTCAGCGAAAAAATGATGGATTTTCTCCGCAACCAGGATGCTTATGAATGTCGTTTGGCAATTTTCCACCCCATCGTCGTTCAGCGATCATATGGAAAAGAGAGGAGGTTAGGAAAAGTGGAAATTCGGAATTTCATAGTTTCGGGGGTGTAAACGACGCGCTCCATCTCAATCTCAGCGCGCGCGCGTTTTCTAACACTGGTAGATCACAATTTTCAGATCTGCTTTTTGATCTTCTCGTGCTAAAAATGGCGCGCGCATTGGGATTGTGATGGAGCGCGTTCTCTACACTCCTGGAGCGCTAACACTCAAAATGATCACTTCCAGGTACTTCTCTCCACCTGCATGCGTCTATCTGATTGGACAGGGATGGAAACTGAAGAAGCAACGCGTTCTGGATCTCTACAAATCTCTGAAACTCAACGGAAACTCGGATCATGAGGAGCGACCCGCCGAAATCGTCGCCTACATTGATACCGGGACCAAAGACGGCGAGCAGCTTCTGCTGGACTTTTCGGCAGGGAAGAACTATTGTGTTGCCAAGGAGCTCTCTATAAACGATTTGGATACGAGAAAACACTTTGACCTAAATATCAACTTCTTTTATGGCTGTGGAATAGAAATCGGAAACTTCGTTTCGCTTAAAATCAAGACGATATCAAAGCCAACGATAAATAGATCGAGATATTCGGATTTCAAGTATTCGGGTATTGCCAGTGGAACCAAAGTCGCTCTCATCTATCGCAACCAGGCACATGTTCATAGATATCTTCACGTCGAAGAAGAAGAATATAGTGTGTCAGAGACGAAATGGGGAAATTTCACTATTTATCTTTGTGAGGATTCGAGTGAACATGGACCGCAAGATAACAAAAAGTTCGTTGCCAAAGAAGGATATATCTATTATGGAAACGTGGTGAAACTCGTCGATTTCAACACCGGAATATCCCTTCCCCTAATGAAAATCAGGAGATTGGCGAATCATCGAGTGATTCTGGATTCAGCAGACAACGAAGAATCTGCGGAGCCAGTTTGTCGAATGAATAAATGTGCATTCCAAATGGTCGAAAACGATAAAATGTACATTTCTCGAAGCGAAGACACAATCGTACAACACGAAGCAAAAGTTATGAGCGACACAATTCATCTGATTGACGAAGGAGCGACTTGGACAATCATCTCGACGGATGTCGTCGAATATCGATTCTACGAAGCCATGGGATTCGTGTCGACGCCGATTTCGCCGTGTCCAGTTGTGATGTCAGTGGAGGTGTTTGGAAGTGGAGAGAACGAGTGGGCGGAGGTGTTTGGGAGAGACTTCAAGCCGGATTTGAAGATTTGGTTCGGAGCGACGGAAGTGGAGACGATGTTTTATAATGAGGAGAAGCTAGTGTGCAAGATTCCGAAGAAAGAGAAAGTGGTTAATAATGAGACGATTTCGATTTTTAAGAAGACGAGGATAGGTGTTCCGGAGGTATAAGAATGCGTTTAATTTCGTCTATAGTGATATTTTCGAAGTTACAGCGCGCTCTAATGCTAACAGGCTAGAAATAAGAATATTTCGACTGAATCACTTTTTCCAGGTTTTCAGACCTCATTCTCTCCACATGGTTTATTCATGAGCATTACACAAAACCTGGAAAAAACGGAAAGAAAACCGAAGAATTCAAATTCTAGCCATGTTAGCTATAGAGCGCGTTGTAACATTGGAAATATCGTCAATACTAAAAAACATACTGGTGTCATATCTGATACCTAGTCCACAGTCAAAAAAATCACTGACACGCTGACGCAAAAATGCAGAAATCTCCATTTTTCCAGATTCCCATCTCACTTGTACGCGATGACGGTGTCATCTACCCAACCAATCACACATTCTCGTACAAGTCACTGGAGAGTCTGGGGACCCTGGATAGCAAAGAACCACCACGAAAAACGGCCAAGATCAGTAATGATGATGATAAAATGCTTCTCGAACTTTTATAGTTTTATCCTGAATACCTGTTGTGCTATCTTTATCAATGTAATTCTCTATTTTTATCTGTTTTTCTGTTTTGATTAATTGTCGCTTAATAATAATGAATTTGGTTTTTTCATTGTCGAATGGAGTATTGTGAGGATTTCAGGTGACAAGAGCTATTGATTTGGGACATTGTATGAAAATGCTACTGTATTACAGTAGTCACAATAGGAACCGCGCATATTCTCCATTGATTAATACGCCACACCCCTTTCCAGACTACCCACCTGGCACAGCACCTGAACGAAGTGCTAGTATCTATAGTCATTTTTCATCTCACTTTCACACGCTACTCTCGACTGTTTATCTAATTTTTTTCTGAAAATGGAGCACATTACTCCATTCGCCCTCTACAAACTTCCATATTTGGCTATCGAGGAGACTGTGACGAACATGGATCCGTTTGATTTGTGAGTTGTTCGAAAAAGTTTAGGATGGAGATTGAGGCAATTTTCGAGTTGAATATTCCACTCTTGAATTCAATCTGTAATGTAATAAAACTTTAAAAACAGCTTGAAGATGCTGGTTGGAAATTTTTAGGTTTTCAAAACTGTTATTCTTTTTTCAGAATAACCCTCTCCGCGACTTCTCAAAGATCCCGGCAAGTCATTAGGATCCTGAGAAAACCCTACAAAACTGCTCTTCTAATCGACACATACCCATTACTCACCATCCAATCATCCACTCGATTCCTTCCAAATGTGTGCTTTTTCAGGCACTTTGTAGAGGATTTAGAGATTATCAAAGAAGTTTTGAATATCAAAATCGATCACTTAATATTCGATATGGATGTTCTCCAGTGTCAAAATAAGGAGTTTATTGATTGGTTGGCACAGTACTCCCCGGTGATTCCAGTTGTGGAGTTATGGGGAGAAAGTGTGCCAAATGAGGATTTGGAGCACTTTTTGGAAAAGATTCAAGTCACCGAAAGATTGAGTTTGAATGTGGAATTGAAAGAGGAAAAGACAGTAAAAATACCAAGGAAACTGATATCCTTAATAGTATAATTTGGGGAATAGATTGGGATTAGTTGGATTGGAGGAGCTGGAGGGAGCGATGGAGAATGTGGAAAACTTCAACTCTCTAGAAGGCATCGGCTACCGTTTTGTTAGCAATTAGAATGAGATTCTGGAAGCTTCTGAAGTTTTTAATTTTCAGAAAAGGCATTGTCCAGGATAAAGTGATTACTTCAAGGAAATGTGTTGGATGAGAAGTTGATTGAACCTTCATTGCTTTTTTTCATTCCAATAAACTAATTCAATTTCAAAAAGTCTTGATTCTCATTTTTTCTCTAGCTTTAATAGATGTTTTGGTGATTTAAAATAATTATTCCTCATCCTGTTTTTGGGTTTCAAAATATTAAAGATACCGAACAGTGATTAAGACCATAAAAAGGTCAACAATATTTGCATCACCAAGAAAAAATGCAGAAAATCAATTCAACCCTACTGTCAGAATGCGTGAACGCACACACAACCATACAGATAGTCTCCTCATTTCGCCCTGAACTCCCTCAGTCATCTCCCAACATGAACAATCGATTCCCCCTATTTCGTCTACCACAAGTTGCTGTCCGTGAAGTTTTGAGCATCTTGAACCCTTTCGAATTGTAAGTTTTTGAGACAAACTTTTTGTGAAATCCAATGACCAACTGTTTTGGTAGGTCGGTATACTAATAAGAACTTTGGTTTCTACCTCACCAGCATTTCGCATTTTGGATGAACTCTGCATTTTTATCGAATTTTGCAGAATCAATCTGTCTAAAGTCTCCTCCAAGATGAAGGAGACTGTCACTTTCTACGCGTCAGTTTGGTCGTTTGAATTGAGACTCTCAATCTGTCCTGATCCTTGGATCCTTGTCTCTGGAACTCCAAACATCTTCTATTGCTACCAGTTTACAACACAAAGAGAACAAGATGGAAATAGACAAGTATATACTGAATATGGATCATATTTCGATGAGATATCGGTATTTGCAGAAGACGTGCTGACAATGCACAGATTCTACTCTGACTACTTGAATAGTGTCTTAAATCTAAAAATTAGGCGTATTCAATTTGATATGCACCAAACTGCAAGTCGAAATAAAGAGTGTACTGATTGGATGATATCAACATTTCGGTCGGTTCCCGACGTGCTCCTGGAAGGCGAAGAGAACGTCCCTGTCGATGATGTTCAGTACTTGTTGGATCGATTAAACATCTCGCAAAGACTAGGTCTTCATCAGAAAACCGGCAACGAGACGGCTATTCGAATTCCAAAGGTTCCGGTTTATTTCGAAATTGGGAACAAGTCTTGGATGAAGTTGAAGCATCTATTGGAGTTGGACTGCAAAACCATTCGAATTGTTAATGGTGCTTTCAGTAACCGAGATTTGAATTATTTCCTCAAAAAATGGATGCGTATGGAATGTCATCAGAACCTCAAAACTTTTGCAACAGAGATCAGGAGACCGGAAAATTTGAATGCAGTTCTAAATGAACTGGAGCACAAACAAGACGACTCCTCGAGACCATATTCGTTGGATTTTGTGAAGTTAGTTTTTTTTATTCCATGTGAAAGTTTGGTTTTAATGTTCATCTGTATTTCAGAGATCATGAATTGGTTGCCATTGGTTCGGGCGTAAGTATCACTCGCAGGGATGGAGTAGTGGCGAGGATTGGTGCTTTTCGTTACCAAAAAGGCATAATCATGCTCATGAACGTGATGCCTTCAAACTACGGTTCATTGAAAGATTAGGTATTTTTATTTATCAAAACTACTTACGTTAAATATTATTGATTTTGTTGTAATTTTTATTTAATGTCAAATGAAACATCTGATTTGAACTGGCAACAGGAGAAAGAAGAAAAGAGTTTCGAGATAAAGTATGGAACATTCAAAATTATTTTCAAGCTTACTAATAGATTTCAAATCAAATTTTACACCAGTTGTGAACTGTTGCTTTCAATTTCATTGGTATTTTAAGCTGACTTTTAAAAAACAAAATCTAAATATGTACATTTCCTTCGTTTAAAAAATGTTGGATTTTTCTTTCATTGTCATGTTTAAATGTGTTGATATTCAGATTGATAAAATCAAAACATTCATGTTGCCTTGTAATTCTAAAATAGCCAAGATACAAAAGAGCGATTATGACCATAAAGGTCGGTATTTCCAATACACGAAGAAATGCAGAAAATCGATTCAACCCGTACTGGTAAAATTTGTGAGCGCATAAACACACTTGCGCACACACACACAGTATCCCCATTTTCGCCCTAAACTCTTTCAGTCATCTCCCAACATGAACAATCGATTCCTTCTATTTCGTCTACCACAAGTTGCTGTCCGTGAAGTTTTGAGCATCTTGAATCCTTTTGAACTGTAAGTTTTTGAGACAAATTCTTTGTGAAATCCAATGGCCAACTGTTTTGGTAGGTCGGTACACTAATAAGAACTTTTGTTTCTACCTCACCAGCATTTGCTCCTTTCGGATGAACTATGCATTTTTATCGAATTTGCAGAATCAATCTGTCAAAAGTGTCCTCCAAGATGAAGCAGACTGTCACTTTCTACGCGTCAGTTTGGTCGTTTGAATTGAGACTCTCAATCTGTTCTCATCCTTTGATCTTTCTTTGCGGAGTCCCAAAATTCTATTATTGCTACAAATTCACAACGCAAAGAGAACAAGATGGAAATAGACGAGTATATACCCAAAATGAAAAGGATGCCGATGAGATATCGATTTTCGCAGAAGACGTGCTGACTAAGCACAGGGACTATTCCAACTACTTGAATAGTGTCCTGAGTCTGAAAATCGAGCGTATCCGATTTGATATGCAGCATTTTGCAAACAGAAATAAAGAGTGTACTGATTGGATGGTATCTACATTTTCGTCAGTTCCCACTGTGGTCCTGCAAGGCAGAAATTACGTTTCTCCCGTTGATGTTCAATACTTGTTAGATCGATTGACCGTTTCACAATCTCTAGGTCTTTTATCGGAAACCGGCAGTGAGAGGGCTATTCGAATTCCAAAGATTCCGGTTTATTTGGAAATTATGAGCATGTCTTGGATAAAGTTGGAGCATCTATTGGAGTTGGACAGCCAAAGCATTCGAATTGTTAATCGTGTTTTCAGTAACCAAGAGTTGAATTATTTCCTCAAAAAATGGATGAGTATGGAATTTCATCAGAACCTTAAAACGTTTGCAACAAAGATCTGGTGGCCGGAAGATTTGGATGCGGTATTAAATGGAATAGAAAACAAACAAGATGATTCCTCGAGACCATACTCGTTGGATTTAGCAAAGTTCATTTCTTTATTTCATGTTAAAATTTGTTTTTAATCATAATCTGTATTTCAGAGATCACGAATTGGTTGCCATTGGTTCGGGAGTAAGAATCACTCGCAGGGATGGAGTAGTGGCGAGAGTTGGCGCGTTTCGTTACGATTCAGATGTAATCATGCTCATGAATGTGTTACCTTCGAATTCAGTTAATTGATCAGTTACATAATTTAATTTTTCGAATATTCCTTTGTTGTATTTTTCTGTTCTTGTGATGATGAAAGGGTTAATTGAAAACATGAATTTTATGTTGGGGTTTCAGAATATCACATATACCACGATGCTAACATTATGACAATAAACATTTAAAAAATGAAAGAATGAAGCATTTCATATCGGAGAGATTGTTTAGGCAAGAGATGGTCGTTCGCGGTGCATTCTTCCTATTCTCTTGAACATATCGGTGAGGATTGTTTGGCTGGCGTTGAACTGTAAAAAAAGAATAGATGAGGGACCGTTGATCTTGAAAACGCTCAAATTATTACAGCCCGTTAGAGCGCAGCTGCTGACTTGTACTTTCCAGTATTTAACTCACATTGGTCAGCGAGACGATATGCGCGAAGCACTTGTTTTTCGGAAGAAGCGTTGTGAATTGAGACCGATAGAACGTCTTTGCATTGTCCCCAGTGTCCAGATGATTGGCGAGTTTCTTGAAATCAAATCCTGCCGCGTGGTCATTGAATGTGTCCATTTTGTTGAAAATGAGCAACCAGTAGACTTTGGCAAGCAGCATGTTAGCGACCAACGATGTGAATACGTTCACTGTCTTGTTCTCAAGATGGCCTTGCTGGAATTTTTTACTGTTATTAGTTGGTTGGATGAGGTGGAAGAGAGGTAATGGAGTAGTGATTCTCTCTTTTGCGTAGACAAAGTTAATCTTAGAAATTCAAGAGAGAATATTTTTGATAACTCACATTATAAAAAGCCGGATCGCAGAGCTCACTGAGATCGATAATGAAGACGACGAGATTCGGTTCGTTGAAATGGAGAGCCCACTTGGCTCGCCACAAGTGGTGTCCTGGCATTTCGAGCAGACTGAAGTTTAGAATTTTATGAAAACTAGGATCCCTTATTCGTTAGACTTGCAAACTAGCCTTCCGCCCGACTTACTCAAACTTGTATCCCTGACACACAACGGACTCCCAATAGAGACCACACGTCTGCGAGTACGTCTGCATGATATCGTACTCAGTCGGAACAAATCCTTCCGACATGAACTCTTCCGCCCGGCTCATAATGTAGTTGTAGTTCTGTGGAAGCGCTAGGATTCGTTGTCGCATTCTGCACAAATCGTAAAGTTGCGAGTCTTTGAGAAGAGTGATCGCATCGATCACTTTCTGCGGGAACTTCTCCTTGTGACGGTAATCTATGATTTCGGTGAATGCGGCGTCCTGGAAGAGAGTGTTGTGGTAATGTTACTAGTTTTATAAACTCACGTGATTTTCTTCAATCCGGACTTCCAAAGATAGACAGACGGCTTTGAGTTCTCTGTAGACCTGAAATACTTTCAAAATTAAGACACTGTTTCAAAGTATCCCTATATCAAAGAGAGCCTTGAGTTACCATTACCGAAAGCAAGAAAGAACTTACGTTGAGAAGATTCAGCTGCACACAGTACAGGTAGTACTCGCGATTCAGAGTGATCTTTTTTCTATCACTTCTTCTGAAAATAAGTCTGTGAATTTGAAAGTCAGTTGCAAGTGCAAAGTATGTTCTGGAGTTCCAGGAACAACATACTGTATTG
Source organism: Caenorhabditis sinica (assembly GCA_963932045.1). NCBI lineage: Eukaryota > Metazoa > Nematoda > Chromadorea > Rhabditida > Rhabditidae > Caenorhabditis > Caenorhabditis sinica. The sequence goes on from OZ009940.1 coordinate 16,257,813, forward strand.
CATCATAGATCAGTTTTCAATCTTTCAGTTTAACAGTCTACAGTAATCAAAAAATTGTTTGGCTTGAAATGATCAGGTTTTTTTCGACACCATGCTTTAAGGTAAAAGTTTTCAATTATTCATGCCCCCAATAACTTACACCATTTGTCGCATGAAAGACGTTTTGCCGGCACCCATACAGCCGAGGACCAGTGTTCGGATCGAGTTCCGGGAACTCATTGAACCCGCCGCCCCCATGTTTCTAAAAATTTGAATGGTTTAAGTGGAAGAGGAAAAGTAGGAGTTTAGAGAGAATAGAAGAAATATTACAGTTTCAGAAAGTTGATATAATATCAGAGAGATATTTATCGACATTCCGCCAATCATTTTGCAAGTCTAGCTAGGACTTATGGAAAAATAAGAAAGATAGAAAATCGCTGTTTCAGATTAACGATTTCCATGTATCAATAACTTTGAAAATGCTTAATCGACAATATATAAATGTAAGATGCTATAATTTATTTGTATCAAATCAAACTTTCCTTGTCTAACTACGTAGTACTCCTATGGGGGATGCCCTTCTACATTGTTATTCAACCTACGATGAGAATTTCGACTTGGAGAAGCAATAATCAAACGAACAAAAAGAAATGTTATGAAATCAGAAGGTGTCATGACTAGGTAGCCGTGGGAATGTGATTTTTGAAATTTTAATTGGAGTAGACACTGGGGGACCCGAGGAAAAGAAATGAAATGGATATGTAGTAGGAGTAGTTCTTGAATGATCACTTTGAGTTTTGGATTTTTGAAAAAAGTTATCTGTATCATTGAAGCTATATTTTCCTGGAGGTCAAATATTTATAGTGAATTGCTCGAACCAGTGGGGACACAGCGCAAAAAAGTTTCTTGGATTTTAGAAGATAATCTTTGCAGGGTAATTTAATACGGAAACCTTCTTTAAAACGAAATTTTAGGAAAACTAGAAGTAGGTAGCTGCTGTTTCATAAAGTTCATGAATTTCTCACTCTCAGGTTTGCTTAATGAAACTATGAGCAAAGAACTCGGTGGTAAATTCCAAAAACCCCAGCTCCAAACCTTGATAAATACCTCTTAGAATACATGCTCAATCGTAGTTTGAGCCAAAGACATGTGCCCCCTTTTGAAAAAGTGAGCCCCACAATCTAATCTACCCCAGTTGAGAGGGAGAGGTGCACGATTTGAAAAACCTCAAAGAATATGAAATAAATGGAATAAGAAGTAGAAGGAAAGGTAGGAAAGAGGAGAAGATTAAAGAAATGGAGAGAGAAGGAGAGAAGAAAAGAAAATACTTGATGATAAATCTCTGGAGATTAGAAAAAAGAGAGTAATATATTGCTCTTTTGGAAAAGGTATACGTATCTAAGAGCCTGAGCATATACATAAATCTAGAAGTTTTGGAAGCAGAGTTTTCAGAAATGAAAAGATCGAGCCCATTAGGAAAGATATTTTCAAAACTCACTCAGTTATAAAATTGAAAATTAGAGGGTTTGGCCAAGCGTGGTCATATGATTCCACCCAGCAAACTCAACAACAAAAATGGGGGCCGAGTTTTGGATAACAAGCTAGTTCGATGATTCATTTCGTTATGTTTTTCGAAATATGAGTGATTTCTGCGTTTCGAAAAATGTTGGATGATGTCTGGGAGGAAGTATGCTTAGTTGATAATGAGTTGAACTTTTAGGAAAATCGATGAGTTCAGGGGAGATATTTAGCTTCTTAGATGAGCTCATATGGTGACAGGGACTTCTGGAATTCTAGAAAATAACATTTGGGGATATTTTGGGTAATTGATGTACTTTAAGCAGTAGGAGAGTTGGGGAGCTCAATTAGCTCTTTTGGTGAGCAATATGTTTTGGAACTTTTTAGACAAAGGGAATAAACGTTTAGCGACGAGAGACGTGCCAGTTCAACATTATGCAAAACTTGAAACAGTGAAATTTGTTATTCACAATTTCAGGAGTCTGCACATGACGCCAAAAATTTTGAATCAGGTGTAATGCTGATTCGAATCAAATAAAATATCCTACAAACATCGAACAAAAAGACTATCAAAACCATGAAAATCTGTTAACAATAAATATTGGCATGTCAACAATGAAGTTTGGAAGGCTTCTTTGTTTTTTTTAAGCGATTCCTCAGAACCCCAGGAACAGGTGAAAAGAATGAAGAAAGATGAACTTTGCATTCTGTGATTTCTTCCGATTTCATCATTTTCACCTGCACTGAAATTGGAAGAGAAACATTGGGAAGGTTCAACTCACTTGAAAGCCGAATTGGATTAAAAAAAGCGTTCAAATATTTGTTCTGCAACAGGCACTTTTCTTCTTAAACTGGAGACTTACAATTCGAAAATCAACCTTTTCGAAGTTAACAGAGAATTAATTTTTATAAACTTCTCTGTTTCAGAGATACTGTAGATTTTGAAGCCTCTGGGAAAAAGTGGTTCATGAAGAAAACCTACAGGATATGAAATAGTCAGAATTCAGAGAACGAAGTCGATGAAAAGGATGAATTCGTTTGGAATCAATGGCCTGACAACATTGAAAAAGTTAAAAAAACAGAGCAAAGTCCTAGGTCAAAAACTTAAAAAGTAATGCGAGGTCAGAAGCTACAAGTTACCCTCAATTTATTATCTCTTCTTAAAGCCTTTCTAATTTTTGAACTAACCATATTTGAGTTCAATTATAGTCATAATGCTAATCGAATAGACAGGAAACAACAAAGAAAAAGCGAACACTCTGCACACACAGAGATCATTCACTTACCTCTCTTTATATTTTGGAGTCTATTTCTTCTTTTTTTCTTTTTTCAGGTACCCCCAGTGATAACGGAGAACTCAGATGGGGAGAAGAGGAAGAGAGAAAAAGTGAGAAGCAGTGAAATCTGACGGCTCTCTTGAAGAGAGGGGAGAGAGGGGAGAAGAAGGAGAAAAATACAACTTCTTTTGAATCAGGAGTGGGTGTATCCTTGGTAACGGAAAGCAGAGGTAAGAGGCGGAGAAGAATTTTCGAAAAGTTTTTGAAATATGAAAGTTTTATAGAAAATAAAATGAAAGCTATAATTATGGTTGGTTAGTGAAGACATCTAGTTAAATAAGAGGTTCAGAGATTTGGTCAGAGAAGCAGCAGCATAATAATATGTGTACCTTGATTGATAGAATTACGTTTATGTTGGTTTTTCTAATCTCCGGTCTGCAAAAAAAAAAGAGTCAGAGAAAGGTCACAGAGACTAATATCATTCTTTCGCTATTTGAAATAAACTATAAACCAGTGGTGGGTTTGCTACTTTTACTAACAAAGGTCCTCCGGAAACACGAAAAGAGGGAAAATGGATAGCCGAAAAGATTGAGACTGCTCTTTCTAGTTTCAAGTGAACGATAAGAAGATGACAGAGTTTCAGTTCTTATTGTTAACTTGAGAGACATTCTGAACTAGCCGGAAACCATGAAGCACGAGGAGTACTGGTCTTTTGAAATAGCCATGTTCAGCTTATCCTAGTCTTAGAACTGGAAACAATGGGGATTACCTATTAGTCTTCTATGCTGTTCTGATAATTCTCGGTGATGAAACGAAATGATAAATACCCAGTCAAAAATGAAAAGCTGGATTAGAGATTATCTGTCATATTTTTTCGGTTCATACAACCTATATACAACCTTGTAAAACTTGGGAGCCAAGGTTCATGCTGGAATGAGTATGCTGGAAGGAATAAATAAGGATAAATAGCCTAAACAACGATCATTAGCTCCGACTCATTTTCTTGCACGTGCCACCTAGAACGGAAAGAATGAAGTGCTGCACAATTGCAAACTTTTCGTCATTAACCAAGAAAGCGATACAGGAATATGAAGTAGGATGCTTCGGAAAGTTAAAACTGCTCAAATAATTTCATATTGCGAATAGTAACCACTAGAGAGGAGTGAGGTAAGCGCTAGTCAGTCAAAAACTGAATTTCAAATCATTAACGTAAAACCGACAACGTATGTGAAATCTCCTCCGTCTCTCCGATATTCCAACATGTTTCTACTTCCAAACAAGAGACGGAGTTTTCTATACATATAGGCCAGCATCAACAGTCACCTGATAGTGAGCATCAAGTAACAATTTTAATTAGGGAACTAACAAGGTCTAACGTCATCTGTTTTGTTTTCCAAAATTTTTTAAGCGGAAGGGGACAACAGGTTGGGTGATTAGGGAATGTAGGGAGCATGATGGATACAGTTTGAATCATGGGTTCTAGGTGAAAATGGAACACTGTATGCAAGAAGAGACAAGCAACTATTAGCGATTTTCCACAAGGGGAAACACGCTCCATCGCCAACTTGGCTGAAATTTGAATTTTCAGCTTTCCCGCCGTTTTGAAAACAGCGAAACATGTTTCGGTGGGTGCGTGGACTCCTCGTGGACAATTCGACTGCTGCCCGAGTTGTCCACGAGGAGTCCACGCACCAACCAAAACATGTTTCGCTGTCTTCAAAATGGCGGGAAAGCTGAAAATTCAAATTTCAGCCAAGTTGGCGATGGAGCGCGTTTCCCCTTGGGGAATATCACAAATACTACAAGATTCATTTCGAATTCTCTCCTTCATGAGCTTACCAAAAGAATGCCAAAATCCTAGACTCTGACATCAACTTGACTGCTCCATGGTTCTGAGACCCAATAGAAGAAGGAAAATCTTGAAATTTTTTCGGTTTCAGGGTTTTTTGTGAAGTTCTTTGTTAATTTCCTCAGTAGCTGTGCAGGCAGAGTGAATATAGTCTAAACCGCTGAAAATCAGTCCGAAAGACATCTTTGTTGACGATTTGCATGCATTTTTTTAAATCAGTAGATCATAGTCAATCCCATTGCGCTCACTTCACAAAAGTTGTTTCTGTAGAGCTTATGAAACTGTATACTTTTGCTAGATTGAGCAGCTCAAATGCTGTCACTCATATATTCCAACCAGTCATAATCAAGATTTTCGGTTTCAGGGGCATTCCTTTTTCGAGGAAACTTATGAGTGAGCATTACGTCCTTGATTCAGGGTTTTTAAACTATGGAATTCTAGACATTTTTCTGTCTCATATTCATCTTTATCTGTTAATTTCTTCTTTTTAGTATTATTACTGTCAGCCTGCTCAACTCGTAACTTCTAACGCTCTATCTCCCGATCTACAAACCTCCCATTTTTCCCCGAAATCCCAGTTTTTTCCCTTCACCTTCCCAAAGATACCGCATGATGATAAGTACTCCCTCTTTTTTCCACCACCCCCGCTTTTTCTTCCCCTAACAGTCAGATCGAGATGATCACAGAGCATAGTAAGGGTTGAGGAGAGAGACTGAGTAGGAATAAGAAAAGAGCCGGATTTCTACGGGATGAGTTGGGAGAAGGAAGGAAAGGTAGGCAAGGGGAGAAAGTAGTCAAACATTAAGGACTCGCGGAGAGGAAAAATCGGTGGGAGAAATGGAAAATTTGTGAGCTCAAAAGTTTTTGTTTCCAACCCAATGATTATGTGTATGTTATCACTACTTCAGTGATTCTGTTTTAGAATTGGAGAATGTGGGAGAAAAGAACGGGAAATTTTGTATGGTTAAGGATGTTGAAGGGTTGGCGGGCTGAGGGGAATTTCTGTTTCGGGAGGAATTTTAAAGGGAGACATACAAGGAGCTCCTTGTATGTCTGTCATGTCAAGGAGTCATTGATACATTTTGAAAATTATAATCAATGATGTAGTGATTATAATTCGCTATCGAAGTGTTTCGGATTTGCGAGGCGAGAGTCCCAAAGGATTTTTGTTTGATGCCCATACATCCTCATCAAATTTCAGAAAACCTTCTGTTTCATATATTCTTTCAGATTTGACGAATACCGAGTTTAGCTCTACCTGAGATAAACTCGGTAGAGCTTTCTAGGCTTCGTGTAATTCTTGAGAACTGTTTACAAGGAGTGAATGGGGTCTCACAACCTGGAACCAATGATGAGAAAGTCCAAAATTTTTAATTTTTGCCATGTGAGCGATAGAGCCCGTTGTAACTTTGAAGAAATAGCCAGTAGAACACATCATCTTCAGAATTTTTCCTGTTTCGAAAATTGAGAAAAATTCTGTAGTGCCAGCTGAGGTGTTTCTTGTTTTGATCCCTTGATAAGATATTCACAATGAGACTATCATCAAACAACCCACAAAAAAGGAGCCGTTCTAGTAACTTCGTAACTGCTATCTACAAAAAAACCAAAATTATTACTGTTTCGGGCAGTTTATGACTTTTTTCTTCAAATTCTACTGCTGTTAGTTCATGGTTAATGTCCCAAAACTCTTACAAACTGTTACATTACTACACATCTCTCTCCTCCAAATCCTCAAAACTTCCAACAACCATCTTTCTTCCCTACCCTTGCAACTCTCATTCCATTTTCCCCCAGATCCCAAGGATATTCTCAAGCACTTTCCGTGAATTCTCTGCGTCTCTCACCTCCCCCATACTCTCTCACTGATACTGTAGTAGGAGGCGCCCGTCGATCTCATCGTCGGGAGCACCCTTTCGCAAATATCCCCCGGCACTCCTGATGGGATTGTCTCTTGGTTTACAGTACTCTTTCACTCAAAGACACACTTTGGGGCGAAAAAGAGATGAAGAAAGCGCGGGAGGGCAATTCACTTTTCTTGTGTCTTGAGGGAAAGTGAAAATCCAACTCTTGGCAATTTTTACATCTTTCTTTCGTTTCTGTTGCTCAGGGCATATTTCGTTTGCCTTTTCTTTGTCCTTTTGCCTTTTCAATATAGTAATTTCAAGTATTTTGCTAATTTCGTATTGTTATGTTCCGTGATTTGAACGCTAGTCGTCATTTTTACATGATTCTAATTTTGAATTTTTTCAGTATTAAACATGAGTGACGTGGACGCTGATGAGGTTGGTTTTTATATGGATTATGGTTATTCGGGTTCCAATATGGGTCAATTGAAAATTTTAGGATTCAAAGACATTGAATTATTCCTGAAACTGGAAAAATTTTGAGCTGAAAACAATTTTTAAGAACGTTAATGTTGTTTTTTAGGTCACGATTATCTCACTAAGAATTGAAATTGGTACGAAAAGGTTTTGAACCTGAAAAATAATTTTGGGGAAAAATTTCAAAATTTGTCGAAATTTCATTAGGAATTACAGCCTTATCCACCACATATGGATGCAGAAGTGAGTATAGAATGATAAGAATTCTTCAGTTATCTTTGAGTTCTTTTGGTTTATTTCGGTTATTTTCAGTTAATTTTTGTTTATACCCTTGTGAAAGATTGCAGAAGTTTTGTTGTCTAATTTTCTGAAACTTGGTTTTAAATGAGATTCATTGCACTGAAGTGTTAGAATCGATAAAAGTCCTACATCATTATTTTGAAAATGTTAATGTTTTAAAAAGGTGTTCATGAAACTGTATATGTTAGGAGTTAACGACACTACTATACAACATTCTTAATTTTTTAAGTTTTTTTCTCAGTTTCATTAAGGTTTTAAGTTTCAAACTACCCTCACAGTGCAATTTCAACTGTCCTTCCATCAAATATTTATCCATTTCCAGGCCCGCAAGATGGCGGAACGCGAGCGTAAGAAGGAAGAGGTGCGTAAGCGTCTCGAGGAGGCCTCCAGAATGAAGAAGGCCAAGAAGGGATTCTTGACGCCGGAGAGAAAGAAGAAGCTTCGTAAGCTTCTGATGATGAAGGCCGCCGAGGATTTGAAGAAGCAACAGATGCTCAAGGAGCAAGAGAGACAGCGTATCCTTCAGGAGAGAATCATTCCGTTGCCAGATTTGGATAATGAAGGTGAGCGAGATGGGCGGTTTAGATATGATGAAATAGGGTTCCGAATGATGATGAAGTACTAGATATTCATTAATTAGGCTGTGAGAAAGACTACCTGAAATTGTGATTTTTTCCAAAAATTCTCTGTTTCTCGTAACCAGTTATTTTAAGCTAGACAAACGATGAATCAGTTTTCGATCCAGTTAATATGACCACACTTCGACTATGTTTCACAAGCGTCCAGATTCCTGGAACGTCCTTTATATTAGATTTACTTATTCCATTTAGTTTCTCTAAATTTCCAGATGACCTTGAAGCCGTTTACGACGAGATCCGCGAGAGACTCATCGAGCTCGAGTCTGAGAACTACGATGTCAGCTATACCGTTCGTCAGAAGGATTTCGAGATCAATGAGTTGACCATTGCCGTCAACGATCTTCGCGGAAAATTGTGAGTTTTCGGGGAAGAGAAGAGATTGGGGAGTAGTTTTGTGTTACTGTCTTAAGAAGTCTAGTTTAGAGAGAGAAGTAATATGCTGTGATATATTCCTTATAGTTACATCTGCGCTCAGAATGCCAAATTAGTTTTTTCTGGGTTTTCATTGCTGAATAGTTAAGAGAAATAGTAGCGGAGATTTGGAGGGAAGTGAAACAGAAAACGTATATTTAGTCTCGATGAATGGAGGGATACTGTAGTTAGGATACTCTAGAGGAAACAACGAGAATTGAACATGATTCTGACAGCTGATGCTTATATGGTCATTGAAACAGAATTTTTCTGTATTTTCAAAATTTGTATGTCATGTTTCATCTTTAGGCATTACATTGTTTAAATTTGTTACTATGACCGCGACGTCTACTAACGTACGTATAGAATAACAGCTCCGATGTAAAAGCGATGAAACTGTAATTTTTAGATTTTCCAATTTTTCAAGTTGCGATTCCTGAACTTTCAGAATGTAGCACTAATCAAATGGCCTTAAGATTATTTTTTTCCGATTAATGACTGTTGCTATGCCTTTCTGGAATGCGTTGAACAATCAGTTTTTCTTTTAGTATTTATAAGTATGTGTATAAAGGATCGTTAAGACCTTCTGACTTTCACTTCATACGTTCAGCATGCAACAGTAAAAAATTAAGTTATCATCACCTGAAGTGAGTCTTTCAACTTTGGTGACAGAATTTGAACTTTATGGAAAGGATATGTGTCTAGGAAGGACTGAAATCTAAAAACCCTCTCGTCAAATGCTAAGCATGAAGCAGTATCAAAAATTTTAGAGTAATGTGACTGAGATATCACTGTTGTTCATTAGAACATGCTTCTGATAACTGCTTGAAACTGTAAATCTTCCTGCTTAAATTTCGACGTTTCCCGTTCAATGGTGGCTCACAGAAATTGTTTTGCAATTGAAATTAGATAACGGAAAACAAACCAACTTTCGAAAATTGAGTGAAAGTTATAAGAAAGCCAATTTATGTATTCTTAGGAGTTAGTTAGTTGGGATTAGTTCTGGCAGGCATAACTGTTCTATAGCATGAACTTGGAACAGAAAAAAATGCTCAAGGTCGTTGAAGTTGAAAATAATGGCACCATCTGAAAAAAAAACGCTGTTAATTCCTGTTCTGTTTCAATTAGATCACATACAAAGTTAAGAAACATTAGTTTCCAATGACACGATCGTGTACGATTGTTTACTTTCAAGATGATGATTTCAAATATTTCTGTTTCAAAATTCACTTATTCACTATCTGACTAATTTTTCCCAACTTTCAGCGTGAAGCCAACCCTGAAGAAGGTGTCCAAGACCGAAGGAAAGTTCGACAAGCTGAAGAAGAAAGAGGCGACCAAAGTGGATTTCCGTGCTCAACTCAAAGTCGTCGACAAGAACGAATTCGCTCTCGATGAGGAGGATACTGAGAAGAAGGAGAAGGCCGCATGGGCAAAGTAAATGAATGAATCAAATGATGATACTGATGATAATGGATAAATGATTGGCCGCTTGGAAATTCCCCCTCCTTTTTGAATTTGGAAACATATCTTCAAAATCTCCCTATTCTTCGTATATCACTTTCTTGTTCTGTACCTTCTTTGCCGAATTTTTGGCACTTCAATAAATCGAGAAAATCTTCCATTTAAAAGTTAGGATAAAAGTGTTCATGATATGATGGTATGCAGCATAGATCACACATTCAAAAAATACATGATGGCAATTGGTATGAAGGGAGAGAGACACTGGGATAGAGAGAAAAAGTGGTTAAAGCATGATATTATTACTTAAATAGAGGAGAAGTTTAGCTCTATTAACAATATACGGATTCAGAAGCCTAGGACGCGCTATAAGAACGTAAAATCGGAATTATCGCTAGAGCGCGTTTGCTAAACTTGCTCAATGGCAGAAATAGTGATTAATTGAAGAAAAATGATAATTAATTATTTAGAAATCCATGAATTCTTGCTCATCGACTCGCTGCTCCTCCGGTTCCTCAGGATCCAACGCTTCCTCTGGCTCCCCATCCATGACTGGATTCTCCTCAATAGGAGCATTCATCTCTTCGTCGAGCTCATCCAAAGCCACCGGAAGCTCATCCTTGACCCGTTCCTTCTCCAACCGAATCAACTCTTGATACTCCTCCTTCAACTCTTTGTACTTCTTCAACGACAAAACTTGAATATCCTGGAAGAACCTCCGAACTTGTCCACCCGGAATGTATTTTGGCAGCCGTCGACTCTGCTTCTTCCTCCTTCTCCGCCTCTTTCTGATCACTTTTCCATTCACCCATTTCTTAATATAAACCGTCCCCTTTGGCTTTCTTTTTCGTTGTTTTCTGAACATTTTCCGCTCTTCTTTAGCCTTCTTCTCTGCTACAGTAAGCTTCTTCTTTTTGAATTTCTTCTTCTGTTTCTGCTTTTTGATTTTATTGATGACGTAAGGGAAGGGAGGAGATTGAGCACGTTGGCCGTCGGAAGTAGATGGTTCATCGTCTTTTGGAGAACTTGGCGGCGGTCGTTGGCCTTTGTGGCGGGAGATTGCGCTTTCTGGGGGAAGAATTCGGCTCTGAAAATTGAGGAATTTGTGAAACTTGCTTGTGATTCGGAGAATTTTTTTGAAATTTGGCTTAAAAATCTGCATTTATGACCAGCGTTCGTCATTAATATGGGTTGTCAGCTATAAATATTAAAAAGAAAATCATTTTTTTTCAATTTTAACTGAAAGTAAGGCGGTTTTAACCCGAAATTTGTCATTTTCGGCTCATAATTTATCTATTTCAGCTCAAAATTCACTAATTTGGGTTCAAAATTCGTGATTTTCGTCGTCTCAAAATTCTACTGTTTGACTCAGAATTCATCAAATTTTCAAAACTAATTTTCACTCACAATCATATTCCTCTCCCTCCTCGTAACTCTTCCTCTCGGATCAATAATTCCAGCTCTCCTCAAACATCGATATTCCCTAAATTTCAACTCGGCCAATCTCCTCTGCAATCTATACAATCTCATGAACATTGGCCAAGTTCTTCTCTTTCTTCTCTGCTTTAGGAATCGAATTTCTCGAAGCATTTTTGTCATGTGAAGTTCCACGAATCTCCAGATTCGAGGGAACTCTTTGGGCACCACAGGTACTAGATTTTCGATTTCTCCGGGAACCAGAATTTCGGGGACTTCTTCTTCCTCTTGTTCCTGATGGTTTGATTCTTGCTCATTTTCCTCTTTCCTCAATTTCTCTTCCATTTTCTCATAATTGATTGACGGATCATTGACAATGAAATCACGGACCATCTTATCGGCAGAATCTCTATCCACAAAACGAACGAATCCATAGGGTTTCGGACGATTTCCAACATTGATAAGAGGTATTTTCTTCGGAGGATATTTATGATATCTTTTTTGCGGAGGATGTCCTTTTTGTCGTTTCCTCGGATGAAATCTCGGGCGGACCCATCTAGCACCTTTCCTAGAGACAGAGAGCTCTGCGATTGTTCCGTAGCATGCTGCTAATCTCGCCAATTGTTGTTCACAGCAAGCTTCTGGTAGGTTATCCACGTAGATAGTGGCCCCTTCCTTGTCATAAATCGGCCAGTACTTAAGATAAAGTGGTCCATTCGGTTCGTCTTCTTCGACAACGAAGAGTGTCGTGAATCTTGAGAGAGATTTCATGTAGTTGTCTTTGAGCAAATGTGTTCGTTTCACGAAGTTTGAGATTTTCAGTGCGCGAAGAACTTGTTTGAGTGAAGCTCCTGTAAATTGAAAATTTGGGAATTTATCAGAAACTTGAATTGCTTTCAAATATGAGAAAAAAGTGCGAAGATTTCAAAAATCGCATTGAGACCTCGAAAATTGGCTTCGAAATTATCCAAAAGGATTGCGGAGGAGATCCTCAAAAATGGGCGATTCTGTGATTCGGAACATTTTGAATACGATCATTTGGCTCGGCGACGCCTCTTTTTAGAACTTTTTGGAGCCAATTTTCGAGGTTTTCGAGCGATTTCTGATCGTTTTCATCGTGATTTTTGGACTTTACACTTATTTTACGTATTTCATGTATATTCTCTTACTCGGTGTTCCCATTGAGTCTCTTTCTGTGAACAGATGAGAAATTTTCGGGATTTTCGGAGTTTCCACCAGCGATCGCTCGATCTGAATAATTGAAAGTTCGATTTCTCATAAGATTTTTTGGCACTCACAACTCTGACAACTTTCTGCCGAATATCATTCATTCGAGGTCTTCGTGTTTTCATTCGAATTCTTCGCAATCTCAGATTCTTCTTCATCAGCAACTTTTTGATTTTTCCCTTCACTGAAAATTTTCTTTTTATTAAATTTTGAACAAAAATTAGATTAAAACTTACGTCCTTTCCTCGGTACATACCGATTTCTCAAAATTCGTCGAGATTGCGAAGTTCTCATTTTCCGTCGATTCCTCGAAGCCTCCTTGATTTTCGCGGCTTTCGTCATCTTTTTTGGTTTTTTGGGTTTCTTTTTGAATTTCGATTTTTTTAACTTTTTTGTGGAATTTTTCGGAGTTTCGGGAGTTTTCGAAGTTCCAGAGGTCCTCGGAGTTTTTGTATCCATATCCTTTTTCTTTGGAGTACCGCTTTTTCTAGGGGTCTTTTTTGAAGTTTCTTCGGGAGTTTTCGGAGTTCCTTTAGGCTTAGAGGGGGTCCGGCTCTTCCGATTTTTAGGATTCGTGGAATTTTTTGGAGTTTGAGAGGTCCTAGGGGTACTGGACGTCCGGGGGGTCTTGGGGGTCCTGGGGGTCCGGGGAGTCTTGGGGGTCTTAGGACCTGTTTTTGGAGTTTTCGGGGTTTTTGGGGTTCTTTTCGGAGTCTTCAGAATCCCAGAAGCCGCTTCTGGAGTCTTCGGAGTCTTTGATCTTTTCCTTTTCGCGGCTTTCCTTGGCTTCGAATTCGAGGCTTCTGATGTTTCACCTTCTTCATTTGGCCGGGCCCTCTTCGCAGGAATCTCATGCTCCACACCCTCCTCTTTTTCTTTTGGATGCCTTTTTCGTTTTCTTTTGTGTCCTGGCATGGTTTTCTTGCTGGAAAATGTCAAGAAATTTCAGATTTTAAGAAGAAAATCGATGGAAAAGCTTCTTCGAAAAAAAAATGGCTTCGAAATTCACACCTTGGCGGCGAAGTCCGCAAACACCGCGCTGTACGCAATTGCGCGTAATTTGATGCGTCGAACACGTGTCGATTTACGGGACCGATAAGCAACGAATTTCAGTCGATTTCAGGCAATTTCAGCCAATTTCTAGCTCGAAAAGTGACGTGGAATGTCATTTCGAGGTGGTCACATGCGTGGTAAGTCAATTTTTAACATACTTTAGACAGAGAAATAAGCGAAAATTATGAAAAATTAATGAAAAATAGTGAATATCGAATTTGCAGGGCCAAACGAGGACTCGAACTATTTGGAGCGACACAATGACGATTTGGTGAATGGTCTCTCTTCAAAAGTTGCCGCGTTGAAGCGGGTGAGTTTTTTGTATTATAAATTTTGTTTTCGAGTTTATGATTTTCAAAAAAAATCGATTTTCAGGTAACAATCGCTATCGGAGATGACGTTCGCGAGCAGAATCGTCTTCTCAGCGACATGGACAACGATTTTGACTCCTCAAAAGGACTTCTTCAATCCACAATGCGTCGTTTGGGCATTGTGAGCAAGGCCGGCGGAAAGAATATGCTTTGCTATCTCATTCTCTTTGCTCTCTTCGTTTTCTTCGTTATTTATTGTCTGGCTCGCTAGTTTCTGATATTTACCGGTTCTAAATGTCCAGTGTTTGTACATTTTTGTGCTATTTTTCTTCCCAATTCCATCCTAGAAATTTTAAGAAACACTAACTGTGATGTGAATAATTTATTTTTCCTCTCGACTCGATATTCATAAAATTTTATTTATTTTGAAATTTATTAAAAATTAGACCCGATTAGTTTTGAGATGAGATTTCGTCAGTTTTGGCAATATTGGCAACGATTGAAGGAGGGGGACCGCTCTGAGGAAGCGTTGAATCACTTCGGGGAACGAGTAGGCGTCGGAAGACGAGAGGACTTCGAAGGACGCTCCAGATGCAGTGGAGGATTCAGAAGAAGAAACATCGGATTCAGAAGGAACTCGAAGATGATCACGGAACCCACGTTGAGCTCGAGTGGCTCCTGAAAGTGAAAATTGATTGTAAACAATTGAAAATAAAAGTACCTGGAACAGTGTTATCCAAAAACGTCGCCACCAATCCTCCAACCAGCATTTTTATATTGAGAAGCATGTTCAGAACATGATCCAATTCAAAGTGCCCAGTGTTAACTGGATGTTTTTCAAAATGAAGAGGGACTATGAGTCCCAGAAGCAGAGACAATCCCATAATCGACAGATTCCTGCACAACTTCAAATCGATCATCTGCAAATTGCTCAGAGCAACACCACCGATCATTGAGATTCCCATTGTTAGAATTCCGCCAACCAGGGCGTCGGGAATCGAAGCGAGGATAGCAGCGAATTTCGAGAAAAGTCCCAGAAGGATTAAGACAAGACCAGCGAATTGCATGGTGGTTCTACTGGCAACTTTGGTGATATGGATGAGAGCAATGTTTTCAGCATAAGTGGTCACTCCACTGCTAACGCCACTGACTGCGGCGATTAGACTTCCGACGCCTGGAAAACGGAAAAGTTAATTTTATGAAAAAATCTCGGTTTCAAAAAAATTACATAAAATTCATAGCTTTGAAATGACAATCTGTGTTTCTTAAAGCATTCAATATCAAATCGACTTCTCACAGAATTTTCCTTTTTGTGATATTCCTAGTTTTGGCGGCCAAAAATAAACATGAATCCAACATTCTTTGTTTTTCAGATTACTGTATCAAAGTTCCCAGAACTATTGCAAGCTTTCAGAATATGAAGTTGGGAGATTCACACTCTACGCTAATTTTGAAAAAATGCAGTTTCAAGGTCTTGAAAAGAACGAAACATTTTCATATTCCAATAATGGGAAACTCAACTTCTATTATATTTTTGTTTTCAAAACTTTGGCTTCAGAATTGGAAGAAATGTTCAGAAATTGTAGGTTGAGATACTTTTTTTTGTCCTCCAAACAGTACATAAACTGAATAATTGCAACTTTTTCTGTTTCAAAACGCTCTCAAAATTTCCAACGTTCCGAATGCAAATATTCCCAACGATCCAACAAGCTTTCAGTATGATTCTTCATCTTATCTTGTTTTATTCTTTCCAAATAGCCAACGAATTTTCCTCGGTTGAAATTCATCACTACGAATTCAACAAAAATAATTCTGGATAGTCCTTATCAGGGAAATAAAGCTTCAAGATCTCGAAAAGTAAGAGAAATGTTCGAAGAACAATGCGCAGACAAGGACGGACTAACTCGTACTGTCAGTAAGTTACTGATCTTCAGATTATTCCCTTCAAACGTTCGGTTTCAAAATTGTGCCAAAAAACACTGGGAGTTTTCAAATTATTGAGTTTTACATGGGCTACTCAAAAATATAGTGTTCAACTTTGACCAATTTTGTTTCTGCTTCAATATGATTCTAAAAACCTTTCGATACAGAATTCCCACTAGTGACATCCTTACCTTCCATAGCAATAGCTCGATTTATCGCATCCTTAGGTGGTGGCTTCTGTTGACTCGTTCTCGCCAAAAGATCGTAACTTCCAATGTTTTCAATAATCGAAGCAAATACTGATGCTACATAACCAAAGAAGATTCCAGCACTGATTTTTGGCATTCCAAAGGGTACTGTTAAACCAAAATTTCTTCAATGGAGCACACTTCTAACTCACAAGGCAATGGTACTTGGAACCATGGAGACTCTCTGAGTACCATCATAGTCACATTGTTATCTGTACGCGCTGCTCCATTGTAAGGCTCTAGGTCAGTGATGGTCATGATGAAGCATATAAACCAAACAAGGAGCATACTCAGAAGGTACTGAAACGCAAAAGGTAAAATTTTAAAAAAAGAGAGTCTTACCGGAAACTGCCCGAACAACCTAACTTTCGTCGAGACTATCTGCTTCTTTTTGGTACTGTAGTAGAAGATAGGAACCCGAGTATTCTCCAAATACACAGCCATCAAGACGACGACTAGAAGCATACTGTAGATGGAATGAAAGGACTACTGTACCTTTTGAAAAGCAACTCACACTAGGGAAATCCAGTGAAGAGAAAGTTTTTCTTCGATAGTTGGGACGATGGAAGTGGTGAGGAGAAGCATTAGGGGAACTATGGTGATTGGTCCGATGAGATTGGAAAGGTGGCCAGCGATTCCGGTCATTCCGACGAAGATGAAGACGAGGCATGCGAGGAGGAGACTTCCTTGGATCTGAAAGCTAGATGCTGTAGGGAAAATTAATTTCGGTTTCAGATTTTTGAAAAATTTCGAAAGGCTCAAAACATATTGTTGTTCTCTTCATTCGTTAAACGAAGCCGATCATCTCACCACGATGGAAATATTTCAAATCAAGAAGAATATATCAACGTCAGTTTCAAAATCATAATACGTTGGTTTGTAGAAACATTAAATGATTGTCATGGTGCAAAGAACTGTGGAAAGTAGTCGATTTAAAAGAGTCGAAGTTTATAGTTCGAGTGAAGGTAAACATCGAAATTGGTACTCACAAACAGATGGGGCTTGACATTGGTTTTAGACATCATCTATGAGAATGTTCAGAACTGGTAGAAAAGCTCTCCAGATTCAGAAAAATTTCAAAATTTTGGTTTGATCACACAAATTACTAATTTTTCTATACACTATTTAAATTTCAAAGAATCCTTCCCAAACCCCTTTTACCTCTCTCATCCTTCCCATCCAAAACTCGGGCGGCACATTATCATGATCTGTGTATGGACAGATATTCTGTGTTTTGTAAGCCAATAGTGGAGGTAGAAAGGCCATTGCAGGACCGTGCAACACTGATAACCTGGAAGTGAAAAATCTTGCGGTTTCTTGAAAATCTTAATTTTAGACATGATCTCAAAAACGTTGCTTCTCCAATCAAAAATAAAAAACCTACTGTTTCATCGAGCCTTTATTTTTAGTAATGAATTAATTTTATATGAAACCGACTTGGTTCTACCTACCTTAATCCAAAAGTAGTCTGTAGAATAGTTGCAATTCCACACGAGACAAAAGTCGCCGAAATCAGCTGGACCCGTAGTTGAACTGCCGCTGCTCCGGCACATGCACAGTTGGAAATGAGAAAGGGGTAGACGAGAAGACCCGACATGCACAACATTGCTTGCTGAAAAATTGAAAGAAGCTTTTTTACAGTTTCAGAGATAATTTGAACTTGGCAGCTGTAAATTGTTATCAATTAAATAGTAATGATAATAAAACAATTAGAATTGAAAGCTTTTCTTACTGCTTTCCCTTTTCTTCTACATTATCCAATTTGCAACGATGCCTATCAAATAATAAGTGCAAAGAGGTAATGCAACCCAAATTGTGGAAGTCTTCCGTTCCCGACTTTCCAACTCAGCTTTTAGATCTCGAATTTTTATTCATCAATTTTTTTGCTGTTTCATCTGTGTTGGGAATTTGTAAAATATGATTGTGAAGTAATGCTTGACATCTACTCGGTATATCCATCTTGAGATCTTCACCTACATTTAACAAATTCTCAAGATTATTGCATTTCTATCTCAGGTAATTTTTTCCACTGTTTTAACGGAGTTTGAGGTTGAAACAAAGAAAATTGGAGCATTATTATCATTAGTTAGCACTGAACTTTTGAGGACAGGATGTTTTCCGATCGGGGTTTACTGTTTCAGTCTTCATTCAAGTTGGAACGTTCAATAGTTATCTATTGGATTAAATTTAACCTTTGCTTGAATGAACTCTGTTTCAGCTTTCTTGTTTGTTCAATGAACTTTGTTTGATTACAGTTGATTGTCTAATAGTTCAGCCTAGAAAAAACTTCTAAGAGGTCACTATTCATCCCAAGATTAAGTTAGGTATTCAAATCAAACTTTCATATCGAAATTCGCCGAATACTGTCTAGTCTAGCCTATCACATGTTGGCTGGATATCAAGGAAGTGGTCAAAGTTTTTGACAACCTAAAATTGAAAAAGGAAGTGTATGATATGATCTACAAAATTCTGTTTCATGAGGTTTTCTTGAATCACTAGGAAACCAAAGTATTGGTTCGTGCAGGCAGAATGCTGTTGATTTCGTCGACTTGCTCAAAAACACTAGTTGAAATTTTCAGCTTTAAATAGCACAAACTTTTCTGTATCACAATTTCCATTTAATTATGAGATTGTTTCTTCTCTAGTCCACACTCGCAGCATTTGAAGCCGTTGGATAACATTTTTCGGGATATCTCAGAAATTTGGGATCTCTAGTACATTTTCAAAAATTTCTGTTTCGCCGATCTCTGAACAACTACTTAGCCAAAAATTGCTACTCGTTCAACATAGACTATAAACCAACCTGAAATCCAAAACCCAGAATCTCCTTGACACTCGGTACATCGTTGACCCCTAAGTGTAGGGGTACGGTCATTTTGGGAATCTGAAAACAATCACCAAAACATAGAATCCGATCAAAGTAGACGTGTGAAAAGTCAGAGAATTAAATTCAAGACAAGAGAGATGACACAATATGTCGAGAAAAAGGTTGGAGAGAAAACTAGAAATGATTCTGATTCTTGCGGGAAAAAGAAGAAGTGTGAAGAAAAGAAGAGAAGCAAATTTGTTAAATTCTCTACTGATGATTTGTGTCTGTCACTTTTTTGTCATAAGAAGAAGAAGCTTCAATGATATGAGGTTGTTGAGAAATGATGATGAACGTATGTACATGAAGAATACGAGAAAAGAGAAAAAGAAAAGACAACAAGTTACACAAAAAATACTAAAAAAAGAAATGGCATCTTCTAGAAGTATCAGTGAAGAGAATGACAAGAAAAGAAGAAGTTAACCGAAATGAAAAGGTTCGAGAAATTAGAAGAGAAGATTGAAGGTCAAGGGCACTCCCTCTTTCCCTGATTACCCGAACAACTGATTTCTGAATTGTACCAGTTTTTATGTCTCGGGGCTATGGTGTTAGCTGTGTGTGTCATCTGTATCAGCCAGGTGATGATTTTTTATGACGAAAACGACGAGAGCGATCTTTTTGTGTTTTGCGTGATTTTGGTGTGGTTTGTGAAATGAAAGAAGAAAGATGTTTAGAAGTTTAGTAAGGAATGTGATAACGTATGGGTGTATCATTTTATGAACACTACTAAAATTAGGTTTCAATGGAAAAGTTTTTGAATGAAAACAAAAACTTTAGTGTTGCATTAGGGGAGTAAAGGGAGTTTTTGGGTAGTTTTTGATAGATCTAAATGACCCGAGTGTGAACTGATTTTATTTTATGAAAATCTGTAACTGTGGTTTATCAGATTAGGGTAGGACAGAACAAGCACACTCATAACTACAGAAATGTCGGATCAAATTTTTGCATTTATTCTGGATTCAACTGGGTTTACATTTTGGTAACTTTGAAACGAGTTATTCTTTGGAAACACTGTTTTTCCCTAACGTTGCGCATTATGATCGAAATGATATCTTTCTTTGAACCTCGCACAATTTGAGGGGAGCAGAAGAATTTTTCCTTAAAAACGATGATTGTCTAAAACCTTAAAACTGAGAATCTAACTCTTCAATAACATAGCGTATTTAGTTGCAAACGACTTCACAAAGATCACAGTTTCAGAAAATTGATAGGTAATATTATCTTTCAGATCTTGTAGTTTGCTTATATCTACAGTCTTAGTCCAAATAACAAGTAAAAAGGCAAAAATTACTGTTGCATTGTCTTATGATGAATTAGCTCATAAACCAGATATCCAGTACATGGCTAACAAAAAAATCAAAGAATTGAATCTAAATTAGAAAGAACTAACGGATGAGATTAATACCAACATTTACTCCAAAATTGAACTATTTGCCCAGAATGAGCAACGTTTAGAAAACTTTCCGTTTCAATTAACGCAGTGAAGCTTTTTGGAATATTTGGGGTCGTTACAGACACAATTCCATGTTCCCATTTCTAACCCCGCCCATTTACAGAATTTCAGCATCCCACCATAGAAACACATTTATTTTGCCAAACATAGAATGATTCAATTCAAAACAAAAAACTTGTGTTATGATTTCTTCTGAACTGAACTTTCCGAACTACTTTTGATGCACTTTTCTGAAAAAGAAACTGTGCAGAAGAATCTGGTAGTTGAAGATGTCAAAACTACGGAAAGGTCGTCTAACTGGCTAAAAAAAACTTTATGTAGGATTTTTGCTCATAAGAATACAACTAAATCTCATCCCCGAGTCTCAATTTTATTTGCAGTTTCAAGCAGTCACTTTCCCGTTTTGGAAAGTTATCTTCAATAGTACTCCTGCTGAAAGCTTCAGTATGAACTCTATCATAATTTTCTGATTCAAGTAAATGATATGAAAGTTCAGTATGCTTCAAATACAGTACGTGACAACCACAGTGCATAACAAAGAAACAATACCATAAATCATAACAAGATGAGTAATTTGTCAAAACATGCAACCTGTGTTATGATTTCTCTTTTTGAACTTTTCAGAACTACTTTCAGCACCACACTTTTCTACAGAATTTCAGTATTGTAAGAAGACAAAATGATTGTTTTGTTTTAAAAAGAACAAAGCGAATTGGTCGGTAAATTGGAAAGGAAGAGTTCGTTTGAACTTTTTGTAAACATTTAAGACAAAGGAGTAAGTGGGAGTGAACTTGAAGTGGTAAGGATGGGAATAAGGTTAAAAATTTATCTTGAAGCATAAGATTCGGTAGAATGCAATAAAACGAATAAGATCCTTACAAGTTGAAAAATGTGTGAAACAGAAGAAAAGTGACGAATTTTTCACAAGAGTTGACAGTTTGATCCAATTAATTCTTGGACAAGAAACGTTGGTCAGTGTTGCAAAAATGTGAGAAAACAAAGACGAAGATGTAATTGGCGAATTTTCTCATTCATTAATTGTTGAGTTACTTGGTAAAGAAGTCAGTCAATGAATAGAAATTGGAACACTCAAACTTTTTTGAGATTGCTCTAAAACTGTAAAAATCTGATATCGAAACCAGGAACAGTTCCTCTTTTTGAAAGTCTCAAATTCTATTCACTAGTCAAAACACCGGCAAAGTCCAGTTTCAGAGTAAAATCGAAACAACTGGATGTCTGAAAGAATGAAACTTTGTGTCCAATCCGCTTACATTTGAATACACCAGGAACTAAAACAAGAACTAACTGAAAAAGGGAAAACTGGAAAATCGGAAGCGCTCAAAACTGTGGAGGTGAAGGAGGGAATCACTGAAGTCTTTGCTAGTGAACTAAAAGCTCGGGAACTACGGTAATATTATTGGAGGCTTTGAAACAGTAGAAATTCGGAAAGCATTAATGATACCTAAAGACAGATGGGGATACTGCTTTACATTTCTTTCCGGTAGTATGAGCAATTTTACAGTTCGGTGAGTCAGTTTGAAGAGGCAAAATAATCATAAATATAACAGCTCGACTTTCTAGAACTTCCAAATCAGTTGAAAAATTTGAACGTCTCAAATGCAAAACTTGCCTGATTTTTGAACACTACAAAACTTCGAATCCCAATTGTCACCCCCTTTTTTCAATCCGATTACTACATAGTTCAATGTAAATACACTGGTCAGTGCTGCAGAAAATTCTAGCAGTGAAAAAATTTTTTCGGTTTCGAACTTATTGTATTGGAAGTGCAGATTCTAGGTGGCTGATGGTTGTTCATTATTGTTGTTGGTTTCTAACAGTTCTTCAGAAATTCCAATGAATAGCGGACAGGCAGCAGAATCTTTGAAATGTTCAACTTGGCCACACCACACTGGAACAGTAAAAATATCGAATGAATGGTTTCTGATTTTTTGAGAAGTTTTCAAGGTTTTCTGAATCAGTCACCGAACAATAGTAGTCGATTCAGCGGAAGACTAATAAAATGAGAACTTGAACATTCTATTGTACAATTTTTTGATTCAAGGTGGAAATGGGAGGGTACAAAAGATCGATTTTAGAGTTTACAAAAGTTTTGTTAAATATTTCAAACTCAACAAGTGATCAAGATGTTCATGAACTTATGAAACCCTAGTAACCGTAAAAGTTGGAAAATTTCTGGAATCTTCCAACTTCATGGTACCTGTATGTATACAAAGTATCGAACTACAATGAACAATTGATCATCTGATTATGATATCAAAAGGCTTTCTATTCGAGAAGTTCTCAAAATAACCATTCCCAAACTCAAAAGCTCAAACCAATATTTATTCAGCTTTCCGCTACCCAAAACAGCAACTGAGCTAACAAAAACAAAATGACCAGTGAGAACTTGAGACCTATAAAAGTCAAAGTTCTCTAGCTTTAAACCATCAGAAACCAAAAAATGCTCTTTCTTCTAATCGGTTTCCTTTTCCCATTTTTCGATTCCTGTATTGGTATCCGACAAATTAACATCTACAATCGATGTCCGTTTCCTGTATGGCCTGGCATTGTGGGACTTGGAAATCCGGCTGGTAAGAAGACTTGGAAGATTCTGACCCAGATTTCGGGAGAAAAATAGTAGCAGTTTTTAGAAATGTTAAATGTTGATGAGAATAAGTATTACAATGATCATCTTCAGCAATCATACACAAAATTGGTGCTATATTAGGAAATCGAATACCTAAAAATATCTCGGTTTCAAATAGGTAACAACTGTTCCGAATTTTTGAATTTAAATATTGGTGATTTTGTACTACGAGCGAAACGTTGCATAAAAAACTTCAGACGGCGGATTTCGTTTGGAAAACGAACAAGATCGGAAGATTTCTGTGGAGGACAAATGGCAAGGAGTCATTTGGGGACGGACGTTTTGTGATAGTCGAATGAGATGTGCAACTGGAAATTGTGGGGTTAGTTAGGGTTTCGGAAAAAATTCTGTTTCATGTCATCTGTGTATTAGAAGGCAAGATGGCCCGGAGATGGGTGAGGGATAGTTTCAGGAAACCGAGCAATTTCTGAGTAAATTGTGGATCTAATTGATTAGGTTTTCAGAAAAGGCTACATATCAGCTCGAGTTTATATTTGAACTCTGTAAATATGATAACTGAAGAATTTATTGAGACGGTTTTGCGGAGAGCCCGACAGCTACACAATTTTCAGTTTCATCGAGTCTAGATATTATGATTTGTTCCTAGCTTTTGATTTTTTTTTGCATCTTTTACAGATTTCAACTTTCCACATCTAGAATTCATTCATTTTATATTGAAATTTTGCCAATTTCAGCTGGACATTATTCTATTGCTAACCTTTATGAATCCTTTTTGGCTTTTCGGTATCAATAATCTTGAAAGAAGGAACATCCCGATCTTGTTTAGGAGTTTATTTTGCTTTGAAATCAAACGATACCTCATGAAACTCGTTTTCAGCTATCTACATCTGATCTTGTTTATAAAAATGGTTTCTGTTTCAATTTTTTTTATAGTTCATTCTCAATGTATTTTCAATATTCCAACTGACTTCGGTACAAAAAATCGACTAGGATCACCTTACTTCCAATTTCCAGAATCGGGAACAATGCAATGGAACAATGGGTCGGTTTCCATTCACTGTCGCCGAATTCAGTCTGAACGAGGCGAACGACGAGGATGTGTACTCTGTATCTCTAATCAATGGATACAATATTCCGATTTTGATTGAACCATTTGGAGGAAAAGGTACTTTTAAAGAACGATTTTTCTGTTTCAATATAATCAAAAGTGTTATTTGTGCATGTTAGGAATAGTCTTCTGATGGTTATCCTACCTCAAAATGTTGCCATTTTACAATCAGCATTGGTGCCATTCTATTTGAGTTAGTTGCAGTTTCGGATCAACAATCAGAACTCAATTAAATATCCTAATAATTTCAGGTTGTCAACGCGCCGGAGGCTGTATCTCGGATATCAATGAAGTGTGTCCAGAACGAATGAGAATCACCACTGGAAGGAGGGGAGTCAGCAATAATGTCGTCGGTTGCAGATCCCCCTGTGACTCTCTTCGTTCGGATAGAGAATGTTGTCGTGGTGCATTCTCCACTCCGGATACTTGCTTCAGAAGTCATGTGGCACAGACATTCAAGGATGCATGTCCAACTGCGTTTTCTTATCCTTTTGATGATGCAACGTCTTCTTTCGGCTGTCAAACTAGTGCAGAGTATTTGGTTCAGTTTTGTTGATTGGTTTGTATAAAATGAAGGTTCATTCTTATTACTCTATCGCTGAAGGTGAACTTGCGATTTTTTCACTGTCGCTCTCATTCATGAGTATTGATTCGTAGCACAGTGATGTTCAACAGTGAATTTCATTCAAATTCTGAAATCGTGATATTTTTCTAAAGTTCTATGGAACACTCATACAGACCTCGTGACATGTTCTTCTTCTTCATCTCAAAAAACGAACCCAGTGGTCACCTGTTTTCATTTTCAAAAAAATTTATCAGTCTATGATCTCCCACATCAATCATTCTAGACACCACCCCCTGATCCATCTGAAAAATTGAAAAGAAACATTATCAGTCTTGAAATTATGACTTTCACCGCTACACTTTTCGTCTTATTTTGTCTGTTCTCTCTGTATCAGTCTCAAAACGCTGACAGAGAAATCACAATTTACAACAAGTGCTCTTTTACGACATGGGTGGGGATTCAGGGTCCAGGGAATCCGGCGAATGGAGGATTCAAGCTAGAATCAGAAAAAAGACAGACGATTTATGTGGAGCCAACTTGGGTGGGAACGATATGGCCAAGGACCGGGTGTGGAGAGGATATGGATTGTGCGACGGGAAGTTGTGGGGTGAGTTTCAAATTTGGAACCACGAATGACAATGACGTTCGGAAACTCAAAAGTTTTCAGTAGGAATCTGAAACAGGAGAACTTTAGTTTTAGAGGAAACATTTTTTGAATTAAATCACTTTTTGTGGTTCTAGGGATATTTTTCATACAAAAAATTCTCAAACTGTCAACCTTTTCAGCCCCGCGAAGAGTGCAATGGAGCATCTGGAACCCCTCCGATGACAGTAGCCGAGTTCTCAATGCAGATGGATGGATCAAACGATACATATAGTGTATCCATGTTGAATGGATTCAATATTCCTATCCTTATTGACCCGTATGGACCCTTGGATTGTGGACGAGCTGGTGGATGCTTCACAAATCCAAATGATGCGTGTCCAATGGAATTTGCTATTCAGAGAGGTGAGTTTTAGGAATACAAAACATCCGTTGAATACAGAGAGATCTGAAAGTATTGAATAAGGAGTAGCTGAAACTGGAAACATTTGAACTACAAATCAAACCGTTTTAGCACAAGCACTAGATCACAGTAGGATCAGTTACATTTTATATTTTATTTATCATTTGAAGTTTTTGAATTTGTAGGAGTAAATCAGCATTATTCCAGAAATATTTATTATTCAAAAATTACTTGAACCAGTAAAATTCCTTAATTTTCAGCACAAGTAACCGTTGGCTGCAAGACTGGTTGCCTTGTTTACAACAATAATCGAGAGTGTTGTCGAGGAATGTTTGCTGATGAAGAATCTTGTGGAAAGACAATAGCAGCTGGGATATTCAAGGCGGCATGCCCAGCAGCCATTGCTCATGAA
The DNA here is from genome assembly GCA_963932045.1 of Caenorhabditis sinica. Lineage (NCBI taxonomy): Eukaryota > Metazoa > Nematoda > Chromadorea > Rhabditida > Rhabditidae > Caenorhabditis > Caenorhabditis sinica. The sequence goes on from OZ009940.1 coordinate 16,283,764, forward strand.
TTTGATGATTTGAATACTTTCACATGTAACGGTGCTTCTTATGTGGTACAGTTTTGTTAGGATGAATTCGATCTGATTGTAGATTGCAATGGTTATTTATTTTACACTTGAAATAATAAAGATTTTCCTGATTTTTCCCTGTTTCCATGTTCCATAGGGTGCGCTGATAGAATCATTTGCTTAATATGATTGTTAACAATGAAAAACATGCATTGTTAGAGTAAAATTTCAAAGAAAAGGTGTTCAAGCTTCTAATTGTGGATTCTTCTTGATTGACCAAAGGCTGCTTTGAATTTTTTTCACACTGATTTTATTAGGAATTCATTAAAATAATTCCATATAATTGTACGGTTTCCAGATACTAGTAACATCGATGGATAATTTTGATATTTGATCGGATGTTGTTCTTGCTTATCAATCAAAATGTCTGATATTTACTCGTCAATGGAGTCCATTTTCTTAAATGTCTCCAAATCTTTCGTGGGAGAGTACTATATGGTTTGAACTTAAACTTTTTCAGTAAAAAAAACTAAGCCAAAATCATAGAAAAAACTGAAAACTCTCTTCAATCTTAAGAATCAGGTGCACCTTTAGTTCATAAAAGACAGAATGACACATTGTCAAACTTCAAAACCGGATTTTCGTCATCTTGACTTTTAGACTTCTCATCAATCATTCTTTATTGTGAGAACATAGGTCAGGGACTTCCCTTTCGAATTGTCACGTTTTTGGGTCAAAGAATAGGGTATCTATGGGGATAGGGGGAATATTCCATTATAACCCCCCACCCACTTATACCCCCACCCCTCTAGGAATAACCCCCCACCCCGTTGAAATGCGGGGGGTCATAATGGTGGGGGGTTTAAATGAAATCTTCGCTTGGGGGGATATGCTGGAATACAGATGAACCCCCCACCGTTGATTTGGGGGGTCATATTGAAGTCCCTGGCAATCTTTCAGTTAAACCCCCCACACTATGCTTTTAAAGCCCCCCAAACGCCTAAATCGGTAAAACCCCCCACCTGACCGATTTGGGGGCCCTTATTGAAATGTGGGGGGTTATATTGCTAAAAAAGGCTCAAAAAATGAGAAAAATAGGCCTGAAATCATCGAAAATGAAGCATTTAAAATGATTTGTTTTCTAAATTTCGTTGCGTACGTTTGATACTCAGCCTGATAAACATTTTTATACCACCCCACCGGATGTATATTGAAATGGTGGGGGGTTCATTTGAAATGTTGGGGGGTTTTATTGAAATGCGGGGGGTCAAACTGGAATCCTGCACTGTGACGGGGGGTTTTACCGGTTTGTGGGGGGTTATTCCAACGTTTATCCAGGGGGGGTTTTATCAGTGTTATACGGGGGGTTATAATGAAATGATCCCGGGATAGGGGAGCGGGAAGGACTTGGAAACTAAATACATAAATTTTCAGTTTCAGAATTCTTGTAAGAGTCTTAGGAAATTTGACTATCATTCTCAGACCAGACTTGCAAATAACCTAAACATACTTGGAAATGAGAAGAAGAACGAGTGTCCTGTATTTGGCTTAATATCTCTTGGATTGTGAAACTAATGAAAGTTAATACTTTGATCGGTCACAAAATGTGATAAGATGAAGATGAACAGTAACATCAACAAACAAAAAATATGATTTTTTCTCCCACTCTGTTCGCCATATCTTCCTCACTTCTGTAGCGGTATAAAAAGTGTGGGTCACTGCGAAAAATATCGTTCAGTTTTTTGAAATGCCATCACTTTCCTATCTTCTCTTCCTCTCCCTTTTTGTCACTCAACAACTCTCACTTCAAATTCTTGCCCGCGAAATCAACATCTACAACAAGTGCCCATTCCCAGTGTGGCCAGGAATTCTGGGACCAGGAAATCCAGCGGGCGGAGGATTCAAATTGAATGCCGGGGAGAGAAAAAGTATCTATGTAGATGATGGATGGAGGTCGGCAAGGATATGGCCAAGAACGGAATGTGATGGAAATATGAATTGTGCGACCGGGAGTTGTGGGGTAACTCGAAAAGGAGTCTAATAGTTGGCAGTAAAAATTTCCTTTTTCAGCCTAGAGAGCAATGCAATGGAGCTGGAGGGGAGCCGCCAGTGAGTCTTGCGGAATTCACTCTTCGTGGAGCTGATGGGAAGGATTTCTACGATGTCTCTCTGGTAGATGGATACAATATTCCAGTTCTCATAGATGTTGTTGGTGGAGAGGGAGACTGCAAACGTGCTGGAGGTTGCTTCAAGAATATCAACGACTTTTGCCCTGGGGATTTGGCGGTGAAGAAAGGTCATTGTTCTTTTGAAGTTCTAGTCAAAGTTCTATTTTTAAGATGGAAGAACTGTAGCCTGTAAATCTGGATGCTTGGCCTACAACAATGACCAAGAATGCTGTAGAGGTGCATTCGGAACTCCTGACAAATGCAGACAGAGTAAAACTGCACGAATCTTTAAGGATGCCTGCCCAACAGCCTACTCGTATGCATACGATGATGGAACATCTACTTTTACTTGCAAAAATGCTAATTATATTGTGCAATTTTGCTAATCCCCAAAAATTGAGCTGGCTAATAAATAAATTTGCATTTCCGCGCATTTTTCACTTGAAAGACTACTGTACCTCAAAGGCGCACGACACATTTTTTCCGCGGGTTTCGCCACGCGTTTCTTCTCATTTGTTTTTCTCTGACAATTGTTTATTTTTCTCAACCATTTCTAGATTTTCGAGGCGTTTTTCGTCAAATTCTCGACTAATGATTCCAAGAAAAACTGCGGAACCGCCGACGTGCATGGTAAATTCGGAAGAAAAAAGCAAAATGAAGATTTGTAGAGAAATTTTCAGACAAGAACGAGTCTGGAAACGCTGCTCTCCAACAGTGAATCGCCGTCGTTCGTAGTGTTCCGCAGATCAGTTGATTGTAATTTTAGAAATAAAAATTGCTTTAAAGAGCACAAATTTTTAAAGCGACAAAATACGAGCAGCCAAAACAAGATTTCACGGGGCTGATCATTCGAGGCGATGCGCAAAAGCGGCAGAAGGTTCTCAGGAAAATTTTTCAGTATTTACAAAATAATGAAGTTTTCCAGCCAATCTCTCCAATACATCCAGTGAAAAGAGCAAAGCAAGAAGAGGAAAAAGAAGACATTTTCGATGTTTGTTGCAGTCGAATCAGAGAAAATGAGACGAGACTGAAGGCTGGCGCCGGCACGAATATCGATCTTTGTGATGTTAGATTTTATACGGAACAAATTTTGCAAAAAATTCAATTCAGATGTACACAGCACTTTGCGAATCATCAGTTTCCATTCCTGTCCCACACACTCTTCTCCAAGAGACCGATAGTGACACATCAACAGAATCCGTGGTCGTAAACAAAACTAGCAGGTCTGTTTTTTCAGAATTTTTTGCAAACATTTTTTGTTCGGAAAACAGAATTTTCAGCATCGAAGACCGCCGACGAGCGTTGTTGCATGTGTTCTCGCGTCGCTACTCGACGGACGTCTCGGATGAGACATTGCATTTAGGCGCCGCCCTTCTCGATAAATGTTTGGATTTGATGTCGGTGGAGAGGGAAAAGTTGACAGAGTTGGCAGCGGTTACGTTAATTGTTGCAAGGTTTCTGTAAAGAGGCAAAATATTGGATATTCAAAGGAATTTTTTTCAGTAAAATCGAAGATGTCGACTGCTTGACGGTCAGCAATATTATCGAGTATGAGTTGGTGGAGACGACTACATGTATTAAAATGGTAGACATTTGAAGATTTTTCGAGAACTCGATTTTCCGAACAAGCATGGTGTGCGAGCTTTGAATGAGAATATTCGAAAATTGCTGTATAAAAGCGGTTTTTGAACGTTTTCATCGGGATTTCTAGAACCTACATAAAGTCAACAATTGTTGACTGTTATTGAATTTTTCTCCTACTTTCCAGCTCGCCGCCCTGGAACGATTCGTGCTCGCCTCGCTTGCCTTCAACGTCACCATTCCCACCCCATTCAACTTTGCCAACATCATGCTTGTTCATCTTTGTGCCGTCCAGACGACAACCTATTCAGCTTATGTAATTCCTTTTTTCTTCTTCTTGCGATTTTTTCAGCGTCAAATCGCGCTTTATTGCTAACCGGAAAAATTAGGATTTTTCGGTTTGCCGCCTTTTTTCCCAGGTTTTGAGGTCTTGAATTGCCCACGAGGAGTACGCAAAAGTTGGAATAAACGGCGGGAAGCCGAAAATTCAAATTTCAGCCCTATTAGCAATAGAGCGCGGTTTAACATTCCCAATTTTCAGTACCTCCTCGAACTGTCGCTTCTCTACGTGCACAATCGCCTCTTCCCATCGGACGTCGTCGCCTACGCCGCCACGTGTCTCGCCTTCATCATGGAATCTAACGTAACGTTCGCGAATTATCTAGAAGTTCTCAACGAGAAAAACAAGCGATTTTCAGCCGGGAACGAGTGTGACGAGAGTGCTACGCGACACAGAACTCAAGCTTCGATCGTTTTCCGATAAGCATTATGAGAAGAAACGCGCGCAGAGTCGAGAAGTGATGAGGACGTTGACGGATTTGTATGTAGTGGTAAAGAATTTAGTGTTTTTTTCAGTTGTTTTCTTGTCCATAAAAGTGGTCCTTTTCCTTTAAAAAAATTGACTCGAAAAAATCACTTTTCGGCTGAAATTTCAAGATTTCTGTGCATTTTTGCGTCAGTGTGTGACTGCGGACCGGCATCAGATCTGACGCCAACTCAGTTGACGCGCTCATGCAAATATGAATGCACCGATTCCAAAAAACTGCAAAACTCAAAAATTCAATTCTCTATTTCCAGGCCACCGACGAGAAGCACGCGATCTATCGCGAATACTCGACATCCCGCCGTGGCCACGTGGCGATTCGACGAATCCCTTCCGATCTACAGGAGACGCTTCGAACCGATTCCTCCTCGTCTTCCACGTCATCATCATCATGATCTTCGCTTCTATTTCTTCATCGCATTCTCATTCATCTCATAAAAATCAATCTCCATTTTTTTCTCCCAATTACCTGCACCCATATCATGTACCATAGATATGAAAATCGTTCATTTTACCCAATTTTTTTCTAGATCTTTTTCGAAATGAATTTCAGCACATTATTTATTTATCTTCAAGTTTCAAGTTTTAGTACAGTGCTAATTTTCGTTTCTTCTTTTATTCTTTTCACTTCTTCTCTCCTCTTCACTGATCTTCTAATCCTCCCGAATCCCAATCTCAATCAAATCGTTGATCTCACTAATCTCCGGATGATCATTCACCAGCGAATTCGCCTTTTCCAATCCGAACATTGGCTGAAGAGCATCGATCAAAGCACTTCGGAACGCCGTGATTCTCCGTTCCTCGCCACTGGCCATCTCGATTTTCTTGCCATCGCCGACTCGATAGATCGAATGTTTGTGTCCGATTTTTGTGGGTTTCGCCACAATTTCCAAAGCAATCGGAGGGGGCGGGGCGACATATTCGGGGAGGAAGGGGTCGTTGTAGTGATATGGACTCTGGTAGACTGTAGAAGACGTCTTCTGATTGTTATTCGTACTACGGTGGGACGAGTTGTTGGTTGATGATGAGATATTGAGCTCGCGGGCGCGATTGCACAAGTCTATCATGGAATCTGAAAGATTGGGCTTCGGGACGTTTCGTAACTAGTCATTTCGCAACTACGGCTATATGCAACCACAAATTCCACATTCTTTAATATAAGTTCACGAGGGGAACATATGATTCCTTATCACACATATCTTGAATGAACGGAAAATGGACAGTCCATAAAGTTTCGAAACGACTGGTTGTGAAATGTCTAGGTTATGAAAAGAGTTGCGAAACATCCGAAGATCAATAGAAGATAAAAAGAAAAACTAACTTTTCCCAATAATTCTTGCCAACTTGCTCATGATGATGACCTGATCGGTGGCCAGGAGTTGGAAGCTCATGCATTTGGCATTGTCCTCGTTTCGGCAAACTTCATCAGGCTAAAAATTGGAATAGATTAGGGAAAACTGAAAGAATCAGTAATGAAATTAGAAGGCTCAAATCATGGGACGGTAAAACAGTTAAACTTGAAAATTAAAAAAGTCTCTGTTTCAGAAAGGAGTGATACTGAAAGGAGTGATAAGAAGTGATACTAACAAGGAATCTGTGCTGATTTTGTATTTGAATTTTTCAGATAATAAGACTATGAATGATATGACACAAAAGATGACACTTGGATTATTTTGTTCAGACTAGGACCAGGAATAGCAAGTGCGCCCTAGCATAATAAATCTGATTCTCCATGGAGCGAACTTCCAAACTTACAGCCAACACCAATCTCACAGAATCGCCAATTCGAATTTCGTGATCCGGTGTGAACGTCGGACTGATCAGTGAATTCGTGACTCGATCGATCAGTTCAGTGTATTTCTGACCCAAAAGTGCATACTTCTTCCGACTTCCCACAATACATCCATCACTGTTTTCGGCGTGTGTTGCAATGGTTTTCGAGAGGAGAATTGAGGAGGAGGCATGGGAGGAGCCTGGAAAATTTGTACTGTTTCAAGAGGTTTAGGGAGTTAGGGATGAGGATGAGTGGATGATTTGAGCGAGAAGCTAAACAGTTCAAATTGGGATTATGGAAGTTAGAAAAAATACAATAGCCAATAATCGAAGATTTCCCTGTTGGAACAATTTCAGATGTCGACAAATTCAGAAATTAAAACATTATATTAAACAGCCAAAACGTACTCGACTCATCAAAGACGACCAACTCCAACTTGGCGAGAAGACTCAACTCATGGGGGTCCGAGCATTTTTGAGCAAAGTCACGAAGAGTGGTGGGAAGGAATACGGTGGCCTGGAAACTTAGAATCGAAATAGGAAATGTAACTTTTTAAAGAGAAACCCAAAAGTTATTATAAGTACTTGAAACGGAAAGTTTGAGTTCCGGTTTTTTTAGTTTCAATTCTTCTAGAAGATTTACAATAAATTGCAATCACCAATTAGCGTTGCCAATTATGTTTGAAATTTTAAATCTTTTTGAAACCGAAAATTTTCATAAAAACTCACGGAATGCCCTCTGGAGATGAAATACCAAAGAGTGGTGCTGATGGCTCGGATGTTGAAGATCGACTTGTCTACTGGGAAAAGTTCCATATCCTTTCGAATTAGGTGGTTCAATCTGGAACAAGGTTTTGGTTAGGAGGGGTAGAGATTTAAAAGACGAAGACGTTGAAATCCAAGATTCAGAGTACCATAGTGTATTTTAGCGGAATCATTTTCTTGCTCCTGCTCAGTACTACTAACCTATTCGAAACATCAGTACCATCGATACAAATTGGTCTCAAGTAGTCCGCATTCTCTCTTCTCTTCATCGTATTCGTCTTCTCATCGTAGAGCAATGAGAATCGAGCTTTCGATTCTTCCTTAAAAATCGAAAACGTTGTTCATAGTTCTAATATGTAGCCCAAAACCTCAGTCAAGTTATCCAAGTTCAGATGAATACGGAACACATCATCATCGAGATCTTCCGGTTGGTAGTCCATGGTGAGTAATGGAGAGTACTGTAGAGGAGGGAGCAAGGAGAGGGAAGGGAGAGTTGGTTGGTGACGTGGTTGATGGAGCAGCATCGAAGGAAGAAATTTGAAGAAAGGTTCACGTAAGTTTACGTATTTATTTTTTCAGATTTTTCATCGTGTTTGAAGATGTCACCGAGTTTCGTGAATCCTCAGGGAAATCCTCCTTTCATGTGGATCAAAACTAGTACTCCAATTTTGAGGAAGATAACTCTCCGTTTTTCTTTCTTTGCTCGTAGTTAAAGTTGGCCAATCACAAAATGTATCGAAGTCTCAAAATGTTCAAATAAATTTTACCTGGTGCTACCGGAATACAGTTTATAGCCTCGCATTCCTTTGATTTGGTTCTGCGCCAATTCTGAAACATAAGAGCTTTTTGTTACATCCTTTCACTTCCAATCCCTCTAAAACAGCAGCTATCTTCTTAGAGTCATTTGCTTCAGAAGATGCTACCGGATTGACAATTTCTGAAACTTATCTCCTGAGGTTTACGTCACATGACCTTCAAGAATAGACTCATCATCTGAAGCTGTTTCAGATTTTCAACATCACTTTTCTTTCTTCCACTAAATCTGTTTTTTATTCCAGACCTGCCAGAACCCTTGTCATTGTGCTTGTAGTCCTCACAGACGCTATCGTAGTCCATTGCTCCTCACAGCTTCTTCTTGAGAATTGCTCAACATTACCAGATTCTGGCTGTGACGTGAACTACATATAACTGTCGAAACATCTCCCTGTTCAAAAGTGTTCTCAATATCCGCGATTCACATATTCTCTGCTCGTCGGAAAATATGGCAGATCTACAAACACGCTCTACCGATAACCAAGGTATGATCTTCTTTAAACAGCGCCAATTCTTAGTACTAGTACCCTCAGGGTCCGTTTTCAATTTTGTCTTCATATTCTAATTTCGACCCTCTTTCTACAAGGATGTTTTTCTGCAACTTTTGATTGCTTTGCGAATCTGTGAGCTTTGCTTTTGTATCTCTTAGTTAGGCTAATTAGAGTCACATTCCACAAACTTCTAGGCTTATCTGCTTCTTTTGCTTCTGTGACTTTCCTACTGTAACTTCTTCTATTCCTCGTCTTCTTTCTCTGACTTTTCGTTGAGTTCTCCTTTTTGCTACGCCTCTAGAAAAGCTTGAGTGTGTTACAGTATTCTAGGAATCATTCTGCTTTGCTTCATCTCTGTGCTCTGTGCTCTCAAGGCTTCACGCTTGATTGGCTCCTGAATTCTGAAACTTCTTCTTTCTCCCCTCTGCTCCACCATTCCTTTCTGTGAAAATCAATATAGTTGATCCCCTAATAGTACGAGCCCAATGCTTTATTCTCTTCTTCTCTTTTCTTCCTTCTTTTACGTACAGTACCCTGCTTGGTCTGATATTCTGTGTATGTGCACATGATCTCTAGAACTTGAGAGGGGTACTGTAGCTCTTCCTGTTGCTAGCAATCTCTCTCTCTCTTCTAATTCCAAAATCCTTGAATATCTCCTAATTTTTCTCTAAGCGCTCTTATTCTAGTCAACTTTTTCAGGTAATTGTTTTATCTGACGTTTGTGTCATCTTGCCATCCGTTCGATTTCTACTTCCTTGGTCCGAGAATGTTCAGATTCCATGGCAGAGGAAACAGAGTTGGTGGTCGTCCAGTGAGTGATATTTCTGAAAATTAGAATAATTTAACTTTTTTTATAGACCAACAATGTGGGTCACCCATATGCGAACACTGGACGCACACATGGACAAGGACAACAAGCAAGACAACAACATCAGCAGCAACAACATATTCCGGTGGTGGTTCTCGACCTCACGGACGACGAGAACGACGATATTCGAGTGGAGGAGCCTCGCGGGCTTCAGCAAAGTCCAGGAAGTTTGAGCCTCTCCGGCAACAACACCAATGTGACTGTGGGACAATCATCGCCAGGAGGAGTCGGATCCGGAGGCGCGTCTTCTTCGTCTGGAACGTCTTCTTCCGCAGCCGTCCGCCCGGCACCACCACAACCAGCTGCCACGTCTTCTGCATCGTCTGGAGGAGCAACTGGAGCGGGACAATCTTCAGCAGGCTCCACGTCATCAGCCGCGGTTCCCGTTGCGACGCCTCCAAGAGCAGCAATTCCCGTTGTCTCTGGATCGGGTTCAGGAGTCCCATCGTCTTTTGCCGCTGCTTCTGGAGCATCCCCACCACCACGGCCATCATCAGGAGCATCCGGAGTCCAACAACCGCCACGTCCACCAACCGGTGCTTCTGGAGCCGCTCCTTCGCCACGACCAGCGTCCGGAGCTTCTGGAGCCGCCGCCAACATCGCCCAACCGATGGACCAGTACGCTCTGGCTCTTCCGAGACATCTCTCGGAAGTAGAGGTGAATAGAAAAAGCTGTGGGAAAATTCGAAAATCTTGGGTCCCCAAAACATGGTCCTGAAAGTCATGAGAGAGTTGGAATCTTGAAATCCCGAAACCAAGTTTCAGGATTTCAAAATTCCACCCACCAATAGATATATGAATGCCCAGTGTTAGCTTCTTAATTATCTACATTTTCAGATACTGGAGCGATCGCTCGAAGTTCAACGAGGACGGATTCCACGCGCGCTGCCAACGTCGGTCTTCGTCATGGCAATTCGCGCTCCGACCGCTCTGGACGCTTTGGACCAGCTATCGGCAACAACCAGGATCACCAGAAGGCAATGGCACACTCGTCAAGTGCGTCAGTCAATCTTCGTAAGCCAGGCAGTCGACTTCACCGTCATCTACGAAGTCGACGTCATCAGTCCGCAGTGCTTGCCATTCAACTCTACGACAACGCCATGGAAGTCCTTCTTCAACAGTCTCCATCTCACCAACACGGCCACTCTCTTCTGGCATGCTCTCTCGGATGGTGAGATTGTGAGACTGTGTCTTCTGGCGACGTGGATGGAAAGCGCTCGGACGATGTACAAAGCGTTCAACACGGATTGGCGTCGTGCCGTTGGTCAGCGGGAGGATCTGGTTCGGGCATTCGAGATTCGGGATGTGCGAAAGAAGGTGGAAGCACTGCTGTCCCCACACGGAAAGCAGACTTTGCTCGATGAGATGCGCGAGGTGGGATGGGATGGTGACGACAACGCACAGGTAAGACATATACATCTGGACATTAGGACAGACAGAAACTCGAAAATCGACACTTAGGGAACCCACAGGGATGAAAAACAATGTCAGCGAATGCGCTCTATTGAGACGTCCGAGAAAACGCTGCGTTTCTCTACTCTTTTGAAATAGAAATGCTATTGCAAGGTAGGAGAGAAATGCATTCTTCAGGCCTCTCATTAGAGCGCATTTTCTGACATCTAGTTTTTTACCTCTGTCGAGTTCAAATATTTTTGGTTTTATGCTTCTCTAGAAACTTCACTAGACACGGACATCTGGACATTCACAAAACACGAAACAAAACACAAAATCCCATCGTTTTGCAGTAGATGCACACGGATGACCCTTCTTCTTCCGCTTCTTCATCTTCTGCTTCTTCTGCTGTCGTCGTCGTCGATTCGTCTCCTCCCACTGTTCGCCTCCATCCATCGATCAGCGTGGACCTGGAAATTTTTAAATTTCTTTCTTTGATTTTTAAAAAATTTTCTTGTTCAACTCCTCCTCCTCCCCCATGTCTACAGTAGCCTCTTTTCATTATTTTCTTTACGTAATCAACTTTCCAGATGTGCATGTCGAAAGCCGGTAGCAATACCGGTGAGTAGAGATCGCCTTCTGGGAAAAACCCCCCAAATTCTAAGTGTGTAGTGTTTTTTTGTGATAATAGTTCTTTATATTTTCTACTGCTTCTGGCTGACTAGTGTAAGTAATATGAGTTTTATATTATTTATCTGTCTCCCTGAATTAGCTCCATACAACTTTCAATCCCCTGTCAAATCTACCCTCCCCCAGTATATTTTTAACGGATTTTTCACTAAGAGTCCGTGTATCAACAGTAGGTCACCAGATATGTTTTATAATAATTATAAGTCAAAAGTCAAAAAGCCAAAGTGCAGAGAAGATCAGAAAAGCTGAATCTTCAGTTGAAATAATAAAATTTTCAACACTCAAATATTCCTCGTTCTTCTTCATTTCTTCAGTCACTCTTTATAGATTTTCCCCAGTTATTCAAGCTCGAAAACTAACCACCATCAGCTTTGTGCACCAAATTTGCTCTTCTCGTGGATCGACAGTAGGAGGTGGAGGTCTGAAAATTAGAGAGATTAATCAATGTTTTCTGACAAAAACCGAGAAAAAAACGGCGAACGGGTCACCTGCGACAAGAAAATGAACGATTTTGAAAACAAAGGAAATTGGAAAGTGAAAAAAGCTTCTCGATGAATAGATCAAAAATTTAGATCAAAAACAAATTGGTTAAAAATTTTTTGAAGATCAAATTTTTTCGCAAAAAATGCAAAAGCAACGGAGTTAAAAATAGCTCTGAACTAAACAAATCATAGACATGCCTTACTAGTTCTTCTCAACCATTACCAAAAGTAGATCAAAAGTGATTTTATCCAAAAGTAGATCAAAAATATTCCCAGAAGAAAAGTGGGCGGAGCCAAATTTTGCGCGGGAAGTGACACTCTCCCTCCTTCCCACCTATGAATTCATTGATTTTTTTCTTGTGGACACCGCAGTCCCAGTTATTTTGCACATCGTTTATAAATGTTTGTGGCCTAGATTTCATGGTCTCTTCTCTAATATTGACTTTCAACTCTTCTAAAACTATTGATTTTTTTCAGCCAATCATGTCGAAATTCCCCGAGATTGTGTTATGTCACTGGGATCAAGGATCGATCAATTATTACGGAAACTAAGAAGGTAATAGACTCAATTTATTGGGTCCTGTGGTCATTTTTGAGCGTCTGAATTAGAATAGATCTTTTTGAAGAAGTATTGAATTTGTGTAGAGAGTTTGGAATTTTGCTTTAGAATTTTTGTAGTGTGGCAGAAAACCACATTTTGAGGTAGATCAAATTTTTCGATAAGAAATTTGATCTGTTCCCTTTCTCTAGTTCCCATTAAATCAATACTTTCTCAGAGGGGAAGGAGAGCAATTTGTGTATTACGTTATTGGTGTTCCAATTCATTTTAATTTATTGATTATTTCAGCTCGTCGAGAGTCGGCAACTGGCAGAAGAAGGAACGTGGAATCAACAAGTGGACATCGAGCACTGGAAGCAGGGACGTGGAAGAAAGAAGAAGACAAGAAGGTGCTCACTCAGGTATTTGAGTTTAGAATGGTTGGTTGGAAGGCTTAGGTGAGATTGGTTGGTTGGCAGGCTTAGGTTTAAGGGATTGACTAGGTAAGACTGGATGGTTGGCAGGCTTAGGCTCTTGACTTTTCGGTTCATCGAAACCGATTCGCGTAATAACGTACCGACGCCTAGGAATGAGAACTGAGTGGTCTTGGCGTAGCTTGAGTTTATTGCCCGCATAAGATAAGCAATAGGGAAAAAGTGAGCACCGAAACCGACGAGAGGGACAGCTGGAGACGGTTGGAAACGAGGCGATCGATTCGAGAAGTGAAAAGCGAGCGAGGAGCAAAATTATGAGAAGAAGGTAAAACAAAAATTGTGATGAGCTCAATAAATGGTTTTCTTTTCCAGGTCAACTTCACGGTCGATGAGATCCGTGCACACATGGATCGCAAGCGCAACATCCGTAACATGTCTGGCATCGCTCACGTCGATCACGGAAAGTCTACATTTACCGATTCCCTCGTCTCCAAGGCCGAAATTATCGCCGGAGCCAAGGTCGGAGAAACCCGTTTCACCGATACCCGTAAGGACGAGCAGGAGCGTTGTATCACCATCAAGTCTACGTAAGTGTTCTCATGATGCAAAACGGCTTCTAAATGTGTCCCTTTTCAGCGCCATCTCTCTTTTATTCGAACTCGAGAAGAAGGACTTGGGCTTCGTCGAGGGAAAACAACAGTTCGAGGTTATCGATATCGACGTTAAGAAGCAGAAGCACAACGGCTTCTTGATCAACTTGATCGATTCACCCGGTCACGTTGACTTCTCGTCTGGAGTAACTGCCGTTCTTCGTGTCACTGATGGAGCTCTCGTCGTTGTCGATTGCGTCTCCGGAGTGTGCGTCCAAACCGAGACTGTGCTCCGTCAAGCTATTGCTGAGCGTATCAAGCCAATCCTCTTCATGAACAAGATGAACCGTGCTCTTCTCGAGTTGCAACTCGGAGCTGAGGAGATCTTCCAAACTTTTCAAGTAAGCTTGTGAACATGTGGAACTTGTCTAAATTTTTCTTTCTTTTCAGCGTACTGTTGAGAACATCAGCGACATCATCCAAGAGTGAAGTAGAAGAATGAACACATCGAGAAGAAGAAGGTCGAAATAGAAGTGTTGGAGGATTATTGGGTATGACTTTTTGTGACTTCTCACTGTTTTTATGGTGTTGTGAATAAAGTTTTGGATTATTATTATTGATTATAGTTCCAGATCACGACGACTGCCAGCACAAGGAAACAGAGTGGGAACGAATACAGAGTGGATGGTTATATCATATCGTTGGAAATGACAACTGGCAAAAGAGGGAGCGTGGAACCAACAATCCGAAAATTCTAAAATTTCCGCCCTATTAGCAATAGAGCGCGGTTTCACATCCCGAATTCCAGTACCTCCTCGAACTATCGCTTCTCTACGTGCACAATCGCCTCTTCCCATCGGACGTCGTCGCCTACGCCGCCACGTGTCTCGCCTTCATCATGGAATCTAACGTAACGTTCGCGAATTTTCTAAAAGTTCTCAACGAGAAAAATGAGCAATTTTCAGCCGGGAACGAGTGTGACGAGAGTGCTCCGCGAGACTGAACTCAAGCTCCGATCGTTTTCCGACAAGAATTATGAGAAGAAACGCGCGCAGAGTCGAGAAGTGATGAGAACGTTAGCGGATTTGTATGTAGTGGTAAGGAATTGAGTGTTTTTTCAGGTGTTTTTGTCCATAAAAGCGGCCCTTTTAGATGTTCCAATCCATTTTAGTTTATTGATTATTTCAGCTCGTCGGGATTCGACAACTCAACTGGCAGAAGAAGGAATGTGGAATCAACAAGCCAATATCGAGCACCGCAGGCGGAGATGACACGATGAAGAAAGAAGAAAACAAGAAAATGCTCACTCAGGTATTTAAGTTTAGAATGGTTGGTTGGAAGGCTTAGGTGAGATTGGTTGGTTGGCAGGCTTAGGTTTAATGGATTGACTAGGTAAGACTGGATGGTTGGCAGGCTTAGGCTCTTGACTTTTCGGTTCATCGAAACCGATTTGCGTAATAACGTACCGACGCCTAGGAATGAGAACTGAGTGGTCTTGGCGTAGCTTGAGTTTGTTGCCCGCATAAGATGAGTAATAGGGAAAAAGTGAGCACCGAAGGCGACGAGAGGGACAGCTGGAGACGGACTGGAACGATTCGGGATGGGATCAAGACGGAAAGGATTGTCGATTCGGGAGGTGGACAGCGATCAAGGAAGTCGAGTCGAGAAAAATGAGGTGAGCGTTTTTTACAGGATCAGAGTAGCAGATCCCATTTTTTCCTCTCACAACCTCAAAATCAACAAAATTTTTCACAACCTCAAATTCCTCAAAATTTCTCACAACCTCAATCAACAAATTCCCGGATGCGAAACTGCCAAACGTTGTATTTAAAAAAATTTATTCCAGATCGCGACGACTGCCGACGCACATCCAACAAGGAAACGGCTTCCGCACACCGGACCCCGGACCCCGGATCCCGCACACCGGACCCCGGACCCCGGATCCCGCACACCGGACCCCGGACCCCGGATCCCGCACACCGGACCCCGGACCCCGGATCCCGGACCCCAGACCCCGGACCCCGGACCCCGGACCCCGGACCCCGGACCCCGGACCCCGGACCCCGGTGTGCGGGATCCGGTGTGCGGTTTTGGAGACGACGTCCGTGGTTTCGTCAGTCGGCGACGTGATCGGCTTGTCCACTCCACTCTCGTTTCCATTTTGTTTCCTTGGCTGTGCGTCGGCAGTCGTCGCGATCTGGAATAAATTTTTTTTAATGCAACGTTTGGCAGTTTTGCATACGGGAATTTGTTGCATTTGTGAGAGGAACTATTAGTGTGTCCCGAAAGTCATGTGCTTTTTCTACACGGTCATTTTTCTTTCATTTTTGGCCGATTCCCAAAATCTTTTTTTAATTTTTTGCACAATTGTTTCTTCTACATTACATATTACCACTTTATTTCTAAAGAACATCCCCAAATTTTGTGTGGGACGCTGAAAACCGACCCCTACTTATGACATGGGATATGTTTGGAGCTGTAAAAACATAGCCAGTCAAGGGCGTTGGTCTGGTTAACTACTGTAAGGTATTCCTAAACTAAGTGTTTTATAATCAATAATGTTCTAAACGATAACAAAGCTAGGAACCAAAATACAAGCAAAGGTAGACACCATAGTTCCCTTAAGATAGTGATCATTTGAAGGGCTCTATAGCAGGATCTTCAATAGAGGGGTGGAGGCTAACTGGTCGTAGAGTTTTATCAAGTATTAAGCACTACAATAATATTACTTAAAATTGATTCTGAAAAAGGTTTTCAGTTCGAAAGTGAACTCAACTTTTTTTTCAAATTCTACGAAATTTCATTCAAACTCAATTTTGACCCGAGTCGCAATTTTCATCTCCCTGACCAAGATTTTATACATTTCTAAAATATCTTTTTTGCGTTTGGAAGAAATTGTTTTTTGGTTTATGAGACTAAAACTTAACTGCCCTGTAGATGGGTATTCAGGACAAAAACTAATGTGAAAGTGAATATTTTCAAAAATTTCAACGCCCTTGATTGTAATGCATATAAAATGAAAATCTCTACGGAGAAAGCAACAATATCAAAAATTAATAATCATACTAAGTGAAGAATTACAAATTTGATGGATTGGAAAACCTAGTATGTTCCCATCCATTGAGAGCATTGAATATCTTCTATGTTCAAAACTATAACATAGCACCATCCACTTTCAGGAAGCAGCAAATCATTATTCGCACTGTCACAGTTTTCATATTGAGGTTTTATGTTGTTCAAGTATGGAATTCTGTATTACATTTTAGTTCGAACCGATATCGTTACTCTCCGGGCAAATCGGTCCAAAAGAAATAGTCTGTCAAAAATACACCATGGCTACATCAACGTGCGGTGATGCCCATGTTTCTGAGCAGGCTCTACCCAAAGGCAGCTTTTTGAAGTAATGGACACTCAAAGACTACAAATGTTTAAATACTTCTTTCCAGAAGTTCTTTTGTTGAATGAAAAAATTGAAAAAAAATTTTCGAAAAAAGGCACATGACTTTCGGGACACACTAATACTCTGATTCTGTGAAAAACGCTCACTTTATTTTTCTCGACTCGACTTCCTTGATCGCTGTCCACTTCCCGAATCGACAATCCTTTCCGTCTTGATCCCATCCCGAATCGTTCCAGTCCGTCTCCAGCTGTCCCTCTCGTCGGTTTCGGTGCTCACTTTTTCCCTATTACTCATCTTATGCGGGCAACAAACTCAAGCTACGCCAAGACCACTCAGTTCTCATTCCTAGGCGTCGGTACGTTATTACGCAAATCGGTTTCGATGAACCGAAAAGTCAAGAGCCTAAGCCTGCCAACCATCCAGTCTTACCTAGTCAATCCATTAACCCTAAGCCTGCCAACCAACCAATCTCATCTAAGCCTTCCAACCAACCATTCTAAACTTAAATACCTGAGTGAGCACCTACTTTCTTGTCTTCTTTCTTCATCATCCCATTTCCGTCTGTGGTGCTCGATATTGGCTTGTTGATTCCACATTCCTTTTTCTGCCAGTTGAGTTGTCGAATCCCGACGAGCTGAAATAATCAATAAACTAAAATGGATTGGAACATCTAAAATCAATATAGTGTTTTCCTTCTCAGTTGTGATCTTCTATAACTCTACATGATTTTACTAATCAAGAAGACTCACCTTTTTGGTATCCAATGCTCCACTCTCGTTTCCATTTTGCTTACTTGATGGTGCGCTGACTGACATCGACGGTCTGGAATAATAATCAATAAAAATCAAAGAACAATAATCAATAAAAACATTTATTCGCAACACCAAAAATACTAAGTGAAAAACACAAAGAGTGCTCTTCACTTCAACTCCCCCTCTGGGTATTTATTGATTAGAGTGTCATCATGGGAACTAGACAAGAAATCGATCGCATTTCTGGAAAACTTTTGATCTACCGAAAAATCTTGTTTACTGATCCACTTCGAATCTTTGTTTGATCGCTTTGCTTTCTATTATGTCAAGGCCCCATGATGAGCTTCTAAAACCCTCTAACTCACCGCAATTCAACCTCCTTGAATCAGTCTCTCTTCTCGCTCAAAATTCGACCTTCTTCTTCTCGATGTGTTCATTCTTCTACTTCACTCTTGGATGATGTCGCTGATGTTCTCAACAGTACGCTGAAAAGAAAGAAAAATTTAGACAAGTTCCACATGTTCACAAGCTTACTTGAAAAGTTTGGAAGATCTCCTCAGCTCCGAGTTGCAACTCGAGAAGAGCACGGTTCATCTTGTTCATGAAGAGGATTGGCTTGATACGCTCAGCAATAGCTTGACGGAGCACAGTCTCGGTTTGGACGCACACTCCGGAGACGCAATCGACAACGACGAGAGCTCCATCAGTGACACGAAGAACGGCAGTTACTCCAGACGAGAAGTCAACGTGACCGGGTGAATCGATCAAGTTGATCAAGAAGCCGTTGTGCTTCTGCTTCTTAACATCGATATCGATAACCTCGAACTGTTGTTTTCCCTCGACGAAGCCCAAGTCCTTCTTCTCGAGTTCGAAGAAAAGAGAGATGGCGCTGAAAAGAGACACATTTAGAAGCCGTTTTGCATCATGAGAACACTTACGTAGACTTGATGGTGATACAACGCTCCTGCTCGTCCTTACGGGTATCGGTGAAACGGGTTTCTCCGACCTTGGCTCCGGCGATAATTTCGGCCTTGGAGACGAGGGAATCGGTAAATGTAGACTTTCCGTGATCGACGTGAGCGATGCCAGACATGTTACGGATGTTGCGCTTGCGATCCATGTGTGCACGGATCTCATCGACCGTGAAGTTGACCTGGAAAAGAAAACCATTTATTGAGCTCATCACAATTTTTGTTTTACCTTCTTCTCATAATTTTGCTCCTCGCTCGCTTTTCACTTCTCGAATCGATCGCCTCGTTTCCAACCGTCTCCAGCTGTCCCTCTCGTCGGTTTCGGTGCTCACTTTTTCCCTATTACTAATCTTATGCGGGCAACAAACTCAAGCTACGCCAAGACCACTCAGTTCTCATTCCTAGGCGTCGGTACGTTATTACGCAAATCGGTTTCGATGAACCGAAAAGTCAAGAGCCTAAGCCTGCCAACCATCCAGTCTCACCTAGTCAATCCATTAAACCTAAGCCTGCCAACCAACCAATCTCACCTAAGCCTTCCAACCAACCATTCTAAACTTAAATACCTGAGTGAGCACCTACTTTCTTGTCTTCTTTCTTCATCGTCCCATCTCCGTATGCGGTGCTCGATATTGGCTCGTTGGTTCCCCGTTCCTTCTTCTGCTGTCAGCTTCGATGATCTGAAATAATCAATAAATCAAAATTATAATTAATAAATCAAAGTTTTTGATTTGACCAAATGCACAAGGAATGCTCTTCAAAATTCTTAACACGAGAAGCTCGGAAAGAAACATTGCCTCAAGTTAATTTTCTTACCTCTTCAGTCTTAGTCCCAACTTTGATCCCATTGGCATCGCAATGTTTCGCGGAAGATTGATAGTATGCTCTGGAAAATTCAATAGTTTTAGAAGAATAGAAAATCAATAATAGATAAGAGAAAATGAAATCTAAGCCACAAACATAAACAATTTGCAAAAGATCTGTGTCATCAAGAAAAAAATCAATGAATTCATAGGTGGGAAGGGGGGAGAGTGTCAGTTCCCGCGCAAAATTGGTCTGGAAAAACCAACAGTTCTAGAAGAATAAAAAATCAATATTAGAGAAGAGACAATGAAATTCAAGCCAACTTTTATAAATTATGTGCAAAATACCGGTGACTACGGCGTCAACAAGAAAAAATCAATGAATTCATTGGTGGGAACGAGGGAGAGTGTCACTTCCCGCCCAAAATTTGGCTCCGCCCACTTTTCTTCTGGGAAAATTTTTGATCTACTTTTGGATAAAATCACTTTTGATCTATTTTTGGTAATTGTTGAGAAGAATTTATAAGGCATGTCTAGAATATGTTTAATTCAGAAATATTTAGAGCTACATTGCTTTTGCATTTTTTGAAAAAAAATTGATCTTCAAAAAAATTTTAACGAGTGCGTTTTTGATATAAATTTTTGATCTATTCATCAAGAAGCTTTTTTCACTTACCAGATTTCTGCTTCTGTACTGAATTTAATTGAAACGTTCAATAGATACACGTTTAGTGTGATATGTTCTCGGCGGTGATCAAATAGAATGAAAAAAAGGAATTGACGTTGAGTCGAAAATCAGACAACTGACTTTGAGAATGAAAGTTTTATGATTCATTCTGAAATGCTCATTTTCACTGTAACAGTATCAAATGATTTCCGTGTTTAACATTCCCTGAAATTTGAAAAACTTTCTCTCTTTCCCCGTCTACTCTCATTATCTTCCTCAGAGTAGAACTCACTAATAATATACGAAATCTAAAATTTCTCTCCTCCTAGTATCTAGATTTAATATCATTTTAATACTCTCTATCCAGATGGAGAGAAAGAGTCAGAAAGAACCTAAAAGACCAATTTTATGACTTTCTGCTGGGTGGAAATTGGGCGGAGAGAGGGAGAGGAGAGATTAAAGTGCAGTACCTTTGGGCAAAACGCGAAATTGGAATTCTGGCGAAAAGTATATCAATCAGAATTCTCCGGCCCCTTTTTTATTACCTTTTGGTTTCCCTCAAAATTTTTCTCTTATTTCTCGACTTTCGGCTGAAACTCTCTGGCCAACTATACAAGACACTAACGTTAAAATGTATGCAATATTTCAAATTTTAATCCTTTTGATATATTATGTACATCTTTTGTTTCCTTCTCTTCTCTTTTTCGATTTTCCATGTTCCAAGTCGGAAAAGTAAAGAAAAAGTAGAGGAGGTGAGGGGAAGGGATTAGGGAAGCTTTTGTTAGGGACGAGGAGAATGTTTAGAAGATGTAGAAAAATGATGAAGTACTTTTTGTTTGCTTCTCGGTTTTCTTGGCGGCGGGTTTTTTGTTTGGGTAAAGAGGTGATTGATTAGGTGGTGTTCTTTGGAGATGATTTTCGTTGTGAGTCCCGATATAGGCAGTTGGCTGTTGAAGCATGCTATTTTTGACTTACAGGAACATTTCTCAGACTTATTTGGTTACAATGTGGGTGAGAAATATGGTCTGACATTTTGCAGAACGCATTGAATTGTGCTATTCACATCGCCATCAGTTCATCTCATTCATTAGATTTTTCTGTTTCAAAATCCCAATGTACTTACATATGGTTAACTGAAAATTAGTCATTAGACAATAATAAATTTATTATTCGGATCGCAGAGATAAGATTCTGTTTCAGAAGTACCATCACTTGTTAAATGATTGCATTAATTGATGCAAAGAAAGTTGGAAAAACCATGATATAGCATGATATATTAATAGTACTTAGAAATCCTTTTTTTTCAATTTGAAAGCCTCGGATCGGACTAAAGTTTGAAACACACAGTCCATACTCTATTCCATATAAAAGTTTCGCTGCTTTCTTGTCTTAAAAACCGCGATTAAATGCTAAAAATAAGGCTAACAAGATCTGTTTCAAAAAGTTGATAAGAATATGATCTTTCCAAGTTTGTCAATGTCATAGTGAGAAAATAGTCAAGTACTTGAGGTAACCATTCAACAATGTCCAATCCTTTTCGCATCAGTCCCCTACGCGCTCATTTTTTCCACAGTAATTTCAGTTTCAGTAGGTCTATATCCATTAACGGAGCTCAAACTTTCACTACATTCTGAAAATCAGCTTTATTTTTCATCCAAATCCAAAAAACGTTCTAGAAATTTTTTTTGATTTTTGGTAATTCCAATTTTTCTAACAACTTTCTAATTCTGTCCATGAGAACCACCAATACTAGTACTAAATCAAACTTTTTTTTGCTTCGGAGAAATAACTCTGTCTGTGTTAATTTTTTTTTGTGTTCTCGAACAGCATTCTTTTTCAATTTTCTCCATCGTCTTCTACTTGTCTCCTCCGTCATTATTAGTGCACTTTTTTGCGTCTGTCGAAAAAGAGAAGAAGGGAACACATATAAATTATTTAGAAATGAGGGGGAAGAGCAACTTGAGCAATCCGAAGAGGGGGGGGGCATTCTTGCTCTTTTTGAAGAATTGACGAAAAGAGAAGGAACATTCGTCATTTTTAGCAGCTATTATACTTTTGAAAGATCAAGATTCTTGTGATTGTCTTGTGGTTTTCTAAAACTCATATTTTTGAACTCATACATCTATTGCAGTATATTACAAAATTTGCTACGAGCGAGACTTTTCCAAACCGGACGGTTCAAAACTTCGAAAATTCAAAACCATTTCAAAACCAGGTGTTCCAAAACCGAACGTTTCGAAAAAGTCCTGGCTTTTGAGGCTCAACAAATAATGAGTCCTTCCTTTTTTGATGTAAAAATTTTATTTTGGCTCTAAATTTTGAACAACAAAGTTGCCTTCCCAGCTATAGTCTTCAACCTAATCTTCCACTGGACCACTCATAAATTATCAATTTTCAAAACTCCCGCCTTGCTTTTTTTAGCCGCAACTTTTTTTGGTTTCCCGCCAAAACTATACTTCAGACCCCCCTCTGTCCCTCCAAAACCCACCAAAAATCCAACATTACAGTTCCTGTTTACCTATTCTCTCACTCCATTTTTCTCACTTACTTTTCTCTCCCCCAGATTTCCTCCCCATTTTGTTCTCAATTTTTT
The DNA here is from genome assembly GCA_963932045.1 of Caenorhabditis sinica. Lineage (NCBI taxonomy): Eukaryota > Metazoa > Nematoda > Chromadorea > Rhabditida > Rhabditidae > Caenorhabditis > Caenorhabditis sinica. The sequence continues at coordinate 16,306,358 of OZ009940.1, forward strand.
CACCTCCTTTCTTCTTCTTATTTTTGGTCTCTCTCTCAGAAATCTCCCCTAAAAAAGCCCTCCAGAAACGAGAGAGAGAGAGAGCCGTGGATTGATGACCTCTTTCCTCCCCATTTCACCAATTCGTACTACCTATTCCATCATTTTTTTGCTCGAGATTTCAAGAGGGGTCCAGGTTTTTCTTCGTCTTCTCATTTCCTTGCAAATTGGAAGGATGAGTCAATGACAGGGAAGGCAAATTGATGAACTCTAATTTTTCTTATTCTTGTTCTGGTTAGGGGTGCTAGTCAGGTTTTTTGAAGACAGCTAGTGTGTTGATGATGGATGGATTGAGCAAATTTCAGGGTGACGCAACTTGAATAGAGAAAAGGGGATACTGTAATCCAAAAATTTGAACTTCGACCCTAATATTTTTTCTATTTCAAATATCAGAAAGATGGGAAATTGGTACGACCGAATCGGTCCGAAGGAAAGGTTTCCATTGTTTTCTTTGAGTTCGAATTGACAATATCTATTTTAAAATATTCGCATTCAAGGTTTCAACATATTTACCGAAATATCACTGTTTCAAGAGTGTGTTTTATTTTCACACAACTTTTTTGAAGCAGTCACCCCATCACACTGACAGCCTAAACACTGCAAAATTCTTTGGAGACATCGAATAGCCTGTTAATTTGTACTGATTACTGAACTAAAAAATTGCCGAAAAGTATAAAAAATTTAGAAAAAGTTAGTCAGAATAATTGGAGTTCATGAACATACTGTTAAAACCAAAATGACCAAAACATCTCCAAATTTCTGGATCTGAAAATGTGGTGTAGTTGAAACATTGAATGTTAAATTATGTTCATTTCCTTCAATACTAAAAGTTTACTGTTTTGCGAATCTGTAATAGTGGAACCGGGGTATTTTTCACTGATTTCCGAAGTTTCCAGACTTTTCTATCATTATAATTCCTTATCCTTCCGGTATCTCCACTCCCTGGACTCTTTTCATTTCGGACCTCCTCCTTCCATTTTCAAAATTTAATTATTCTCTCCTATTTTGTGTGTCAACGTGTCGTTTTCTCATTCTTACCCTCCTTCCCAAAATGTGTTGTTTCATTCTTGTTGTTATTTGTCTCTCTCTGTTTTCTCTTGTCACCGTGTGTCCATTTTGACCCCCTTCATTCCCTCTCCTGAGCTCATTTTCTCGGTGGGGTAACCCGAAAAGAAGTGTTTCTTTTCGCTCGTTTTCATTCATATTTCTCTTCTTCCTGGACAAGAAGGAGGAGGAGAAACAGAAACAAAGATGAAGACGTTGTTGGGGAAGAAGAAGAAGAGGAGGAGTAATATGCATTGAAATGGGACACCGAATGGGTTCGGATGGTTAGCAGGAGAGGAAGGAAGACTAGTGATGAGTTTTACGGTTCGACTCGAAACAACTTGTTTTTCCAAAGAGATCTTCAGTTTTGAAACTTTCGCGGTCTATATTAGGATTCCCCGTTCAGGAATGGCATTCTGTGAAGTCACTAGTTTAACGTAGCCGGTACTGAATTACAGATTACGGTCAGAGCTTCGAAACAGATAGGGTATTATTTTTGTGAACGGGTAGTGAAGCTCGATTCAAGAGGGGTTTCGAGCTTCTAAAATATCTTTATCTATGTTTGGGTTTGACATTAAAGCTTCTTATTCTCTATTGTAAACTGCGTAGGCCTCCTTTTTTGAGATTCCCGATGTCTTGTGAGCATTAAGATTTCAAGATTTTTTGTACAAATTATTTTATTGCTTCATTCGACTCATATTAGGTCATCAGTTTCGATTACTCTCGTTCAGACTATTACGCTACGACCTTGAGTTGTCGCAACAGAAAGCTTGTTGAAAATCCTCAGAATTTTACTAATGTTGAAAATCCTCAGAATTTTAACAAAAGATTTCTGTTCCAAATCTGAGTTTCATATTTTGACAGATCCTTACTTTTTGTTAATATCACATTACCTTCTCACTTTATCCCCCTAAAGCTAAAAATTCCCCCGAATAGGGAACCTCACTCTCAATTCTCAAAACTTTGTGTTCCTCGTGAATTCTCTCTCAAATCACACATTCAAGCAACTTACGGGAGTTAAAGTTAGAGCATTTTCATTGTTTTTGCCTGAATCATAATTTTACTGTTTCTCAGAATGCTCAATCTTGTGACGGATCGCTGTCGGCAGTTATTCGAATTGAAGAAAAGTTTGAACCGAAAAGTTACTGTTTCTCATCACAAGTATCAAAAGTGCCATCTCGAAGTTTCTCGTTCACTCTTTCATCTTTCACCATCAGACCAAGAAACTTTCACTAAAGCCAAACCAGAGCAGATAAAAAGTTTCCGCTCAAATCTGTTCCTGTATCAAGTTCGCATTTCTAGTTCAATCCATTCAGGATCTACCTAACACTTTCCAATCTCCACTAATAACTAAACTTTATTTTCCAGTTCAAAACTTTATTTTCTTATCAAAAACAAGAATCTAGTTACCAATGACACATCTGTGACATACTTTTCAGCTAGGGGGGATTATAATTTTTCATTTTTCCCTTTGCACAAAATGTCACTGAAAATAGTGAAAATAGTGGCCAAGAATCAAAATTTAGGCTTCTTTTCTAGTGTTCGTTTTTGTTGTATTTCAGTTTCTGTCCCTGATTGCTATTCTTTGATTCTAATCCGCTTACGGAAAGCAAAATGATGGTCAAAAAATGATATCATTTTGAACTCTTCAATCTTCTAGACAAGGAACAAGGAACAAAAAAGTATTTCTCTTGAATACATCTTTATTTAGTTCTCGTATTCTCTGAAGTGACTCAGGTCAAAAATATCACATTCACACTTCCCTAAGATTATCAAAAATGTAGGTGTCTATTCAGATTCTGACCTGAATAGCTATAAATTTTCCACGTTTCCATATTGGCCGAAAAACTTCCATGTTTCGAATTTTCTCGGATTCTAGGTATTGGTAGATGCAAGGATTTTTATTATTGCGTCAAGAAAAATACTAATAAGTACAATTTTAATAGATGTGCAAAAATAAAAATAAAAAAAAATACAATTCTCTAGCCACCCTTCCTTTCTCTTGTTGCCCGGGTAATCCTTCTATTCCTTCGTTTTTTCGTTTTCTTGCTATAATTTTGATTATTTTTCTTCTTCGCACATTTTCCCACTCACACACGTCTTCTCGGATATCTGACACCATCTTGTCAAAAAACAAGAAGAAGACAAAAATCGTATGATTAATCCTGAGGGGAAAAACAAAGGAGATGTAGAGGAAAATGGGTGAGGATTTTTTGTTGAGAAGACTGTTTCAAAAATATTATGTCAGAGTTGAATTCGGTGAGATTTGCTTCTGAGTAGAAATGCGCAGAAAAAATCTAGATGAAGTACATATATGTAGAATAAGTGCGATTTAATGGACTTTATTGACTTCATCTTCAAATTTGACTATAGGGATTTCCCATGCTTTTTCTGTTGAGAACTGTTTCAAAAACGTGATGTAACGAGTAGAATTCGGTCTGACGCAGGAACAGTAATCTGCTGAAAACAGAATCCAAGTATAGAAAATAAAGAAAAGTGAATGCGCTCAATAGACATTATTGTTTTTTGACCCACTGGCAGGCTAACTGGCTGGAAATTTACACTGGAGTGCTCTCACAACATTAGTGGTCTGACGATGTTCAACTGCTTCACTCTTGTTATAATGTTTCGACTTTTTTTGACATTCCAGTTCGAGAGTTTTCACTTTTTTCATCTTAAAATTCTACCATTTTTCATCTAGAAGAGGTTTTCAGTGCCTCTTTGAGTTGGGAAGACTGTTTCAAGAATTTGAGGTCCGAGGTGGATTTTGGTGAGTTCTGATGCATAAAACAAGCACTGTAAGAATAAAAATTACAGATAAATATTGACTAGAGTAAATGCGCTGTATTGGATTTTACTGTCTTTGAAATCACTATCAGGCTCACTGGCTCACATTAGTGCTCTGATCATTCATTTTCTGTTTCAGAAATTCCATAAATTTTGACTTCATGTTGAACTTACAATTGGAGAGTTGTCAATGCACCTTGAAAAAGTTCATCTAGAAAGAGATTCATATGCTTTTGTGTTAAGAAGACTTTCCAGGAAGTGGAATTTAGTGAGTTTCGATGCGGAGAACAATTATTGTAAGAGAATTCAGTGAATGCGCTCCAATATAACTTCCTCTGGGCAACATTTCTTTGCAGTGACTTTATGTTTAGCTCTGAGGTGCTATCGCAACACTGTTTCAGAAGTTCCGTAATTTGCGACTTCATTTGAATTTTCAATCCGAAGTATTCTTCATCTTCAAACTTAATCCTTTTCCACATGGAAGGTATTTCCGATGATCCTCAAGTTTATTCTCTAGATTCTCGAAATTTTCACATCTTTCATTCTTTCAACAATTTGATGATAGAATCTGAACAGAGAAAGTTCCAGTTCGAATTGGGCACATTGATTCTTAAAGTGTCATTGCGTCGCGATATTCCTCTTTATCATTATTTCTTTCTTATTGAGCACCCCACTTTGTCCAAATTTCCAACCTGTTACAGTTTCAAGAAATTCCTAAATTTTTGAAGTTGCAGTAATCAGCAGTTTACCAGCCTTTCTACATTAGACTGCTCTCTAACAATGAAATATTTCATGGGCAACCCGTTATTTCTTCCTGTACCTACTATTCCTACAGTTTCGAAATGTAGTAGATCGATCTACATCAATTAGGCATACTTTCTTGATAAATCGTACAAAAATTATCTTCCTTAAACACTTTACAAATATTTTCCATACCATTAACTATTGATTTCGGTTTCACTTATGTGTTTTTTCAACTTGAGTAGAATGAGTTCTATTGGGAGGATAAATGTTAACCGATAAACTGAGGATTCTACTGTTTCAAAATCCTCACATTTTCTAGTGCTCTCAAAACTTTCAATGCTGATTTCAATGCATTGACTGATATCACAACTATTTTTTCCAGCAAAATCCTTCCCAGAACACCCCTTTTCCCATTTCTCTCCTCCCATCCTCTCATCCACTAATTGGATCTATAGAGATTTTGAATATGAGTAGAAATGAGGAGTGGAAAAATGAGAAGAAGCATGGATGATATGCAAAGGAGCAGCGCAGAAGGTGTGATGACAAATTGGCCAGACATTTGATACTCTTTTTTCGTTCTCCCTTTTTTCTCTTATATTCCTGATTCGTTATGGGATTCAGAGAATAGGACGACGACTTCTGTGTGACTTTTTTTTTGGTGAGATGACGTTTTTAGGGTATCTTGGGAAGTGAGCTTTTTTTTGAGAGTCGTAAAGGTGATTGGTTCTTGGTTTCATTTGGTGGTATGTCTGGAGTAGCGTAGACAAGTTTTTTTGCAGATTCAGAAGTTGGTGATCATAAATGTAGTTGGTATACCTCTAATGTGTCCACCGCTTGCACTGAGACGTTTGTAGAATAGGAAACTTTGAGGTTAAAATTTTCTGTTTCAGTATGATGTTTTCAAGAATAAACTACGTTTTCAAGCATTGAAGCTCTTACTTTCAGTTCCCTAATCTTCTAATCTAAACTTGTTGGTAAAGTCTTCTAAACTTCTCCGGTTTCGAGCAGACTGTATAGTCAGGAAATATTTTGATTCTAGATTCAGGCAATACATTCATTTTTGTTTCAAAATTCCCACAAGTCTGAATCGAAAATTCAAGGTCGAGAATTTCAAACATGTATCATGTTAGCAATAGCGCGCGTTGTAACATTGAAAACATTGAAATGGTTTCAAAACAGTTTTTTTCCGTTTCAATGATTTTCTATTTTGATCTGGTTTTCAATTGTTACTGATATGATACCTTCAAAAAAAGTATGGTCTTGGGAAGGGAACCTTTCCTTCCCAAAAATTCCTCCTACATTTTCATACTCTTCATCCCACCTCCCCCTCCTCATACTTCTTCCTTTTCTGTCCAATTACTCCATCCGCACCTTGGCACATATACACATACTTGCACACATTTTCCCACGTGGATCCGTTTCTTTTCTTCTTCGCGTTTCTTTCCACACCAGCCCAAACCAAGATACCCAAAAACTTTCCATGCCTATTCTTCTTTCACTTGAGAATAAGTTTACTCGCTTTTTTGTTCTACTCTTGCTCCTCCTCCTCCCTTCTTGCACAATGGAGCAATGTGTCTCAGGCTCCGCCCCTTTTTGGAGCAGCTCAAGGAAAAGAGAAAAGGGGGCGGAGTGATTTCATCATGATTATATCGACAGAAGAGAGTCAAAACTTATGAGAGAGGCTGACTTCAGTTTTCATTTCGGGTTTTTTTAAAACTTATTATTTTCTTACTTTTTATCAAGTTTTCATCTCCATGTGTTCACCTCCTGTGTATGCCCGGATGTTCTCGATTCTTCCGCAGATTATTCTACCAATCATCTCTTTTCTTATTTTTTCTTCTTTTTTCCCAACACTTTTCGTTATTTCGTAGACACATTTTCTAGTAGTGGTTGAACAGAAACGAACAGAATAATAATAATAACAAGAGAAAATACAACTGATTCATCAGGATTCAATTTTGAGAAAGTTGTTTTTTAGGGAATTTTTACCGGTTCATGTTCTTGTGAAATCCGTAGCTCAAAATCAGAGTCTGATGGTTTGGATCTTAGACGAAAATTCTGAAAATTTAGATAATGAAGTACTGCTTCAAAAATTAGAACATTTGAAATCAAATATAAATTTTGACCGAGATTTCCGAAATTTCCAACTCGATAACTCAGAGTAAAACTAACTCTAATTATAGTTTTTCAAACGCCCCCATCGGGAAAAATTGAACTTCCTACCGTATTTCAATGTCTATTCTTAGAAATTGAAGTCATGGAATTACTCAAATTATATTTCAATCTTTGATAATGAACTTTGTGAAACTGCAAATTTTGGCCAAGTTTTTTTGAACCATGCTGTTCTCTTATCAAAAATCTTCCTTCTCTGAACCTACAGGGAATCGAAACTCTTCCAATAATTTAAGGTTTTTCGGAAATTTTTTTCTGTTCCAAGATTTCCTTATGATTTTTCCTTATTTGGGTTACAATATTATTTGGGTTACAATGCCTAGCAACTTTCATATTCCTGTTATTTCGAACTTTTTACCCCTAAACAAGTCCATTTTCCTCTGCTCCCCATATTCCCCATTGTGTTCGGGTCAAACTTCGAGAACAAAAAAGAACAAAACCATAAGATTAATAGAAAAATTGACCCCCTCAGGTGCTCTGCACCCACCTAAAAATAATGACTTCCACGTTTTCATTCCACTTCCTCTGGAGGCCCCTCATATTCCTTTGACCTCTTCTTTTTCTTCTTTCAACCCACTTTTTGCTCATAAAGAAGAGAGAAAGAGAGGTGCCAAGAAGAAGAAGAAGGACTACTTCTTCTTCTTCTCTTCTTCAATTATTCACCATGTCACTCACACCTATTGTTTCCACTTTTTGTGCTCTTTGGAACCTCTCGGGAGGGGAAAAGTGAGACAAAAAGAGGGAAAAGGATAAGGTACTCGAGTTGAAAAAAATGAAGAGATAGCAAGGAGTTTACTGTTTCTAGAGGTTTGTAAAATGTTGGGTTAGTTGTTTTAGAGGATCGTTCAACAAATTTCGGAAAGAGCAAAAACAATTTTTCATGAAAACGTGAGAGTGAACAGGAAATTTCAAAGAACAATGCACGTACTTCAGAACTTTACCGTTTCGGATAGTGAGTATTAGATGTTCTAGACTTTAAAATTCAATGTATCGATTGAAGAATATCTACATCTTCTCAGTATCTAACTGATCTGATTTGCTAGTTATCTAAAACGTCGAAGTTTTTGGTCACTGATTTTTCATAAGCGGCAATCTCAATGTTACACAGCGCTCTAATGCTAACATGGCTGGTTCCCACCGATTTTTCCAGTACAATTTCTCTATGTTCCATACTACTTTGCTTGATGAACTATTGCAAGTGTCAATCTCAGAATTTCGGAAAGATTTGGAACAAAGTTTGTATTAAAATTCTAACGTCCTTGAATTTTATCAACGAAATCGAGATAGGGGATGAAATCCGAATTCAATATATGTTCAATTGAAATGTACAACTGAAACAAAGTTACTAAAACCCCCTTCACTCATCAAAACTGTGAAACTGTAAACAATTGATCTCCACTAACTCAAAACGTGACTAGCTCACCAAAAACTTCCAGAAAAGTCAAGAAAAGTGTTCTTCCTTCTCCTCCTTCCCCAAATTTTCATGTTCACTTTTTGTTGTTGTTTGTGCTCTTTCACCCCATCCTTGCTCCGCCACCACCAACCTCCACTTCATCATCTAAATAACACACCCTCTTTCTCCAAAAATTTGTCTGTGTCCGAAATTTCGTCCGAAAATTTGGAATTTGTGTCGTGTTAGCCAAGAGAATTTTAAATTCTCAATTCCTTCTTGTCCCCCTTTGTGATGAGAAAAGGTCCTCTATAAAAAAGGTCCTCTATACAAAACTTCGTTTCAACTTTTTGACCTCTATTTTTCACCTCACCTTGAAAAATTTCAGCTTTCATCAAATCTCATATCTGAAGACATTGCTCATCCCAAAGAATGCTCTACCTTCTAGGATAGGTGCCGACCTAATATGCCTCCAAAATGCGTCGTCGATATGTGATCCTCCGAATGATGACGTCCACCACACTCCTCTTATTATTCTACCTACTGTACCTGCACCCACCCCCGCAAGTCGATGCCTACAGTACCACTTTCTCTCGACTCGAACCCGTCTCTACTCGTCTGATTCTAGGCTCTTCGTCTGGCTCTGGTGGCTCCGCTTCGGCTCAACGATGCTACAGTTGCATGTCGAGATATTATGGAGCGACGTGGCAATTCGCTGGTTATTCAAGGATATATCAGGAGCCAAGAGCGTTCACGGATTTTTGCAGGTGAAGAAAGAATACGGTTGTATTAACTGAGAAGGCAAAAGTTTAGAATAGTTAGTAGGTGATTTGGAACCGAAATTTTAAAAATTATTTGTCGAAAGTCTATAACACTCGCTCATCATAACTTGCTTCCCCATCTGGAGAATCTCAACCTATAGAAACAGAAACATTTTAAACTATTCAGAATGTTTTTGATGTCACACCGCGCTCTATTGTGAACTTTCCTGATATTTAATTTCCGCCTTTTTTTTGAGACTGCGTGTACTCCTCGTGAACAACTGAAGATCTTCTGATTACTGTGATATAAGTTGTCCGTGAGGAGTGCAGGAGCCCTAAAAAAAGCGGCGAATTTGAAGTTTAGGAATGTTGGAAAGTTGCCACTGTCAACGAAGCGCGGTTTAATTTTGCTATTAGCTTTGCTTTCGGTAAAATTTGGTTATTGAAATTTCAAGAAAAGTCTAACATTTTTCACTGTTGCGAAACTGTAAAAAATTCAGTTTATTTTTCGGACCGTTAATACTCGGTATCTTTGGTAAAACTAACTTTGGTAAAACTAAAATTCAGATTTTCTGTTTCAGTGCCACCATAAAATTATTCAGTTTATTTGAAACTTAGTATTCCTAAGAAAAACTACTTTCAATTTTCCAGAGACCCCCAAGCTCGTGGAGCCGACGTCCCCTCTACATACTGTGAAGAAAAAGCCAACTGTGTTACGTTGATTGAGGAATTGAAAATTGGTGAGTTTTTGAAAAAAAAATGTTTCCAGAAGTTTTGGAAAATTGACCATTAGTTATGGAAATTGACACTTTGCGTCGGTCCAATTCTAGAATGTATTTGGAAATTTCGATATCTAACTAGGACTTGGGGCCGATTTGAGTGTTCAAATTACTACCGTTTCCAACATTTTTTTGAGAGTTGAGGTGTTGAATTATGATTGTTTCATCAACACATAGAGCTCCAGAATTTGTGTTTCATTAATCAACTTCTGGAAAAATAGTCTGAAAAACAATCGAAACTTGAAACCGCGAATTTTACACTTTCTAAAAAAATCATCTCAAATAATCCCCTTTTTTGAACTCAGATGACAGTTAAAAACCCTCTTGATCTAAATTCTACAATTTTAAGTATCGGAGTCAGCAAATTGATCAGTTTACTCAATATTTCCAATAAGTTCATTTTAAACCGTAACCCAATTTTCTCTCAAAAAATGTAACTTTTTCTGTTTCACTTTGTTCTCAAACTTTGAGCTAAACTCTTCAAACCAATCAAAGTCTGCTTTCGATTTCAAAACTTTTCACACCGCATTCATTTGTCACTGACTTGCGGCTTTTCTCTTTTTGTTTCCTCTTTCTCTCCAACCGGGTCGGTCATCAAAAGTGTCAAAAATATTCGTGAAATGTGTCAATCTTTCTGATAACCTCATGATAACTGATAGAGATATCTTTTGACCTCAGAGCACTTTTTGTTTTCTTATCCTCCTTCCCCAAACATTTTGAAAAGAAATGAAAAGTTCGAGAAGGGGGTGCATAGTTGAAACAAAAGAAATACTCAAATTGGCTAGATCTCCAACTTTGAAAATTGAGTTCAATCGAGGACTTCCGATGATGGGAAGAGTGTCTCGTAGTAAAAATAGGGGAAGAGTCGAAGAAAAGAATGCTGTTTCAGGAACCGGTGCACGAGGGTATATACGAGGATGTTGGGGATCAGTGCTGCTTTTTGGATTCAATAGGACTGGTAAGTAGGGAAAATGATAAAATCATTAGAATGGAAGAGAATAATTTGATAAAGACTAAAGGGAAGTTGATGCCAATATTAAACTGAAAAAACTGTTCTAAAAAGTTCTGAAGTTTAAATGCAACTCAAACTTTTCATTACTTGTGGTCAAATTTTTTCATCTCCCGATTCCAGTCCCAAAAATACCCAGACTCATCAAGAGTACTCCACTCTCATTGTCATTTCTTGACATTTCGTCTTCTTGTTCTCACTTTACTAATGACCAGTCTCCAACTTCTTCTTGTTCTTCTCACTTCTAGGCGTGAGAAATTATTATCCTTTTGCTGCTGCTAGTTAGTGAGCAACTAGAGCTCGTGACTCGTCATGCCTCGTTATGAGCACCCGAAAAGTGTGTGGGAAACAAAAGTATCACGAATAAGCAGCAAGGAGCAGAAGGACATGGGTCTGGACAAGTTTTGAAAGTTGGATAATGCGGGAAGCCAAAAATGAGACAAGTCTACTAGACAACACAAAAAAGTACTGCAAACGTAGAAGGTCTGAAATGGGAATATCTAAGGTAATACATAGCTTTTAGAGGATATTGGATTTGAATTCGCGATTATTCTGACATTCATAGAGTTGCAAAACAATTGTTGAAAAAATCGAATATCCATTAAGATACAGTAAACTTGCTGAATAGATTCCGATGTAGTTCATCTCTATCTGATGCAAAATCTTCTAAAATCTAGTTCGATTTTGGGCGACATATCGCTTAAAGACTTGATATTAATCTAAAAATTGATGTTAGTTCATATAAAAATTGAAAAGTTTTGGTTTCAAACAATCCAAAGGTGAGTGCCGAAAATTGAGCTTTCAATCACTTTGCATAAGTTACTTCGGTAAAAATATTTATACTTTCCATTTTTCTCAGAATTCGACCCCCTGAACTCCATAAACGGTTCTGCCGATTAAAGCGAAATCTAGTTGCTCTGCTTTATCTGGAAAACGGAAGATCTCAATATCAAACGAGAATCTTTCGTTCCTTTCATAAAACTTTCGGTTTCCAGGTGGTTTGATTTCGAAAAAATCTTTTGTAACCAATAATTTTCCCACTATCCACTTCTCAGATTTTCCAATTCTACGTTTCAGCTTCCATAGAACCCACACAGAAATTTATAGAATCCAATTTGTAAACATCGACGTTCAAAACAACTTTCCCCATTTTCCAGGTACGGTAGGTGCTCTCGCCGAGCACTCCTTCTGCCACACATTCAATTTGACACAGCTGGTTAGCGGTGGTCGGCCGGAAGAGTCGTCTATCAAGTGAGTTGTTCATTTCATTGAGGGAGGGGGGAAGACACTTGAAATCCGATGGACAGCATGTGAATGCTGATGGATTAAGTATCATCAATTATTGTCTATGACGGACTACACGGGTCTCAGGAGAGAGGGAGATGATTCTCTCTTTGCCGCACACACTCATGTCATTAGTCGAGTTGTTTATTGAGATGTAATTGTTGGGATAAGATATTGAGAGTGTGTTGTGATGATGGTGTGTAAAATATTGAATCAATCTGATGAAAAGTGGGGGAAGGGTGATCACATTTTGAAAAAAATTTGGAGGAGAGTGGGAAAGTATATGGAACTATAGAACCACAATTGTAATGATTTGGAGAATTCATAATTTCGAATAGTTTGAAACAGTGATAGTTGTGAAAAAAAAACGAAAATTATTTCATTTATATTTGGTTAGATTTCAATGAAAGTTAATAAACCGTTCCTAATATCAGGAAAAAACCAGCTCTAAGAAAAAAGGAAAAGATTGATCCTAGCTTCAACAGAATGAAAGAAACGATCTGATTTTCTATAAAAACACCCTTTCTAACACCCCTTTGATATGGTCCCTGAATCAAGTCCCCTACATTTTCCTCATTTTTTTGTTATCCATTAATCCCATGCTTATTTACAAATCGCTATTTGCAGTGTCTGCTCCTGCCGAGGATCCTTGTGCAACGGCTCTACAATCAACGCCTCTCCGACTCAATTCTCAACTTCTCATATTGTACTTGCCACGCTCATTGTGATATTCATGTCACTAGTTTTTTGAAAATTTTCTGTAAAAAATCATTGTCCCCTCCGTCTCCCACCTTCTGAAAACCCGGTACATTGTCTTTCCCTCATTCTTTTTTTGAAAATTTCATAACGTTTTTGTTTTTGTAATTCTGATGACTCATCGATAATGAAAAGGTTAATTTAATTAGGGAATAACATACTAATGTGAAAGAAAATGTTCTATGAACTTACGCTTCGTATGTAACAGGAATTTTCGAAAACTGAAGTGCAACTCGATCACTTTTAATTTTTTAGCCAGGTCCTATGGGATCACTGAAACTGCAAACTGAGTTCACTTTTTCAACATTCACTTTTTAAAATCAACTTTATTTCACAGAAATGAGAAATTCACACAGGTGGATAGTACAAGAACCGGAGATGACAACGTATATCTCAAGAAATCCAACCAAAGCGGATCTTATTACAAATCGGCATATCGATACATAAGACTCGACTCGTTTTCCTTTCGTGGAAGTGGTTCGACGTTGACTTTTGGACAACACGAACAACAACAGAAAAGAAGAGGAACGGCACGACGATACGGTGGGAGGAAGATCATTGTGATGACGACCATCCATGTGGGACGGTAGAAGTTGACCATGGCGATAAGGATATTGCAGATTACTTGGACCTGGAATTGGGATGTATAAACACAATTATTGTTAAAAATCGCGATGTCACCAAAGCAAAATTTAAGCCTTCGGACTTTTAGAGATATTGAAACAGTAAAAATACTAATTATTTTAAAGGTGGCATTATTAACAAAAATTCATTTCTCTGGGGGAATTATGTTGAAAACCCACAAAAGAAAGAGCTAATTTATTGGTTCCTGGTAATCCTGAGTCACACAGTTTTTCTGAATTACTGCGACTAAATTCATGGAATTAACTATCTGATTTAGGCCAAAACTTATGAAATTTTGGAAACCGTGAAAGTTTTTCAACTGTTTTTGTTTAATTTTATTTTCAGACTTGAGAGGACAGGTCAGATTGCCCTAGAAAAACCATACTAAACTTAATCATTTCCCTAAACTGCAAAACTCACAATTTTGGCTCCACTATTCGGTTCTGGCATGATCTGGAATATGTAGTAGATCGCCTCAATCACAAATGGGATCAGAGTCAAAAATGGGATGATAATGTAAACTAATGTCCAAGCTAGCCGACTCCGAGCATCTCTGATCTGCATATCCACCGATGTTGCCGCCTCGTCAGGAAGTTCACGCATTACGACCACGATTGACTGAAAAATAGAGGTATGTGCGTTGAGATTAGACAAAGTTGCACATGCGCTCTACCGAACTTCACTCCATCAAAGTTATCTATGTGTTCAGTAGAGCACGTTTCCATCAATTACGACTCACAATGAAAATCTGAACGAAGATCGCCAGGAAGCAGATGATTGTGACGATTCTTGAAGTGGCGGCGAGGATTTTGAGAACAACTGCTCCATTGAGAGAAGCCACGTAGTTGAGGATGCACACGAAGAATGGGACGATTTGCATTATCAGGCAGATCATGCTGAAAAAACTCGATTAGATTGATAAAAAATTTCTGTTTCAAAAAATTATTATAACATTCGGTAACCGAAAAAGTTACTGCGATCATTTCCACTGATTCACAAACTTGCGAAAAACTTAATGTCTGAAAAAAGGTTTGCTAGTTCTGTCACAGTAGCTTACTTGGTTGGAAACGCATTGATCCGATCTCCAGGCAGCGTTGCAACCCGTCCACAATACAAAAGCAGTGGTAGCAAGACGACAGTGTTAATGGACACATAATCATTGATTATATTGACGAAATCCGTAGTCCAATCGATGTAGGCACTGAAACCAGATGATAGTTGAAAAAGATCGATAGTAAAAAAGAAAAAACAATCAAGCCACCTAGGGGACTCGAACCCCTGACCTTAAGATTAAAAGTCTCACGCTCTACCAACTGAGCTAAGGAGGCTCCGGTTGCAAGGGGGAGGAAGGGCGTAGAGAAGAGAGGGGAGAAGGGAGAGGTGTGGAAAACTGAGGGAAGAGAATAGTGTCTGTTGTGTCAGGCGGAACACCATCAAGGGAAATGCAAAACTAGAAGTGAGATGAAAATCTGAAAGGGTGATACTCACGCGTTGAAGTCTTTGGATTGGGTGGGTGATTGACTAAACATGTCTTGGTAGAAAGCGATTTCAATGTAAATCGTGAAGAGTTCAGAGACTGCGATTGGGATGAAGATGGTGTTGGTGATGCTCCTCATGTAGTCCTTTTCCATTTTCATTCCCAACAGCATGATCAGTAGAGCAATGGCAACACGACCAAGCATCATTGCAAGGGAGATGATTTTCTTCGGGGTGAAGTACACGTCTGGAATTTTTTTTTCGGTTTCAGAATGGGTATGTAACTCGGTGTATTCAAAACTTGATATTGGATCCAATCTTGTGTACCTTCAATATAACGTATAAGAGCCTAAAAATCGTTCCATTCGAAGTTCACACTGTTACTCTTCTATGTTACAAGTGGAGCTCGTTTGTTAACTCTAAAGTGACCCATTCGGAAAAATCAATGTTTCAAGATCTTCATGAAACGATCAGTGATATTGATTGTCCAATTGGACTTGCAAATCAGGATCAATCAACATCACAAAGTGCCAGTTGTGCTCTACTGAGAATCGTCAAGGATTTTCGCAAAAATTCAAGTTTCAAAATACCCATAGCAATGTTAATGATAGAATCACTCATTGACATTGTCATGCAAGAATCTATTCATTGGTTTCACAGCGGTAAAAATAACAGGATTTCCGCAAATGCGTTGAAGTGAGAAGACAGAGAAAACTCTGCGTTTAGATAATATTACTCTACAAGATATATTTTAGAAATAGAAGAGAGACGCAGAGTTTTCTCTGATCCCTCAAAAGTTCTATTTTTCCTAAACATTGCGGTTTCATAACGTTAGCTTCAATATACCAGTACGATTTTTAATCCAATGAATTAACGCCTAGACACTTCATCCAGGGCAAATTTCAACTAATTCCTCAGTCTAAGGGTAAGTGTTCTGTTTCAATACTCTCACTTTGCCGTCAAATGTTCTAAGGTTCCAATCGATCCATGTTCAGGTTTGAAACTCACCACAAAAGAATTCTGTGCATAATGGATACGTTCTGGAGTTGGATCTTCTCGTTGTCATCTCCGGATCGTAATAATCCTCATTGTTAGAATTATCCAAGAGTGAGAGGACTGTCGAGGTGAGCACACTCGACATTGTCATCCTGGAAAAATGAAATTGAACACATTCTGTTTCTCAAACTTTGTAAAACGGCAAGGAAAAATTAATGAGTGCTATAAAAGGACTAACATGAATAGTAAGCAAATTGAGAATCATTTTCTGTTTCAAGATTAACAGAAACTCAGAGGTAGAAAACCTGGATATTGCTTGACAGGCAGGTTCAGAAAAACTCAGTTTCCAGTTTCCGATATTATCAGTGGTTAAATTACTTGTTAGTGACACAATGCGTTTCAATTTCAGCAATAATTCCAGACGAGAGCATATCTATACAAGACAAAAAGGTTATTAAGTTATTCTGATCAATAAGAGATTGGTCAGCAACAAGTGGTCACCAAAGGAAAGGTGGTGGTGAAAAACAGATGACGTTAGTGGGTGTGAGAGAATCAGAATCCAGAATCCAGAAGACTGGAATTCCGGAATTTGGAGCAAACATTCAAAGGGGGTTTGTTTGAATGATCAGGTGAGGAGTATCATGGGATTCTGGATTTGTTTGAAATTTAATTTCCTGTTAGTTTTTTTTTTGTAAAATTTTCATTTCCTGTTGGGTTATTGAGGGTGATCATGATGACCAGCATCAGTGGAATTAAAGTTTTGAAGTGATGAGGTTAAATTGAATAGTTTTCACCAACATGTATCGAGATGAGATCATCAGAGAAAGTTTGACAAAATTATATGGACTTCATGAAACGGAAAAAAATGTAGTGAACTTTATCTAGAGTTGGGTAATCATTCTGGAAGAAGGAAGACATTTTTCTGAAAACTAACTATTGCTCTTTCAATGGACTTTGAACGACAGAGCAGGTCTAAATAACTACAACCAAATTATGAGTTAACTGTGATTTTTCGGAAAAATGACTGACTCAGGAAATCATTAAAAAAGGCAAGTAGGTTTCTTCCACTATCAGCTTAACGCAGCGAATTTTCCAAAAAAATGCTCTACTTGTTGACTTCTTAGAACAGCAAAGTTTGTACTGAAAACTCAAAAACAAAATCCACTCATTTTGTTGAAAAATATCCAAATTTTAACCAACTCAAAATCTGACTCAACTCCACCCCCCTCCTTCTAGTCTACACCGATTGACGTGGAAATTAGCACCGCCAAAAACTCAACGTCAATCTCAATTCTGAATCCAAATACTCATTAATTTTCAGCTGTCTCGTTCTTCAGCAGCCTTTGACTCTCACTCTCAAATACATCAACATCTGTGTGAGTTTTCAGCTGTTCAGTTTTTTGTTTTCATGCTAGAATGCGTCGGCGTCATGGTGCTGTTGGACTCATTCGAGCAAGAAGGGGGAGGATGGGTGAGGAGTTTGAGAGAGATAGTTAATCAGAGCTTTTGATCTTAAGATATGCACAAGTTAAAAAATTAAGAGACATTCCACGTAAGGGTCGAGCAACATCGAATTGGTGCAGGGACAGTTTTTTCAAACTTATCCGATTGGGCTGATATTTGGTGTGGTTGGTTCTCCAGTTGATATAAGTACTACAAAATATTTTCATTAGGCTCCGCCCACTTTTGAGCAAGCCCCGCCCATTTTCGGTGAAAAAATAATTTTTTTCCCTGAATGAGATATGATCGAAATCTAACCGGATAATAACTTCAGACCCATTTTTAAGTTTATTGAGCACCATTAGAATCTTTTTAAAAAATTTGGTTCCTGAAAAATTTTTAATTTTTTTTCGACTTTTTTCAATTTTTTTGAATTTTCGAACATTTTTGCTCGTCCTGAAAAATTTTTGCATTACGTCTCAAGATTTCTTTTCATTAAATGAAAACCCCATACCAGATACTTCAAATAAAATACTTACAACAAAAATCGTACTGTGTGCTTTTGTGTTACAGCTCAAAGTTCATCATGTACTTTTCATCGGTTAAAACTCTAAAATTTTTCTGGGATGAGATATCGGCCTAAATCTTGTGTATTTCGTTTCTACACACTCTATTCATCATTTTTTGTGTTGTGAACAAAATCCTAACAGAACTATATTTTGTGGAAAAAGTCAATTTTTTAGACCAACTCTTACTTTGAGATTCCGTGGTGGTTGTGAAAATCGAAAAAATGAAAATCAAGTTAGACGCTCAAATTTTTTTGCATCGTGTAGGGTTTTTGATTTAAAACAATGTTCTCAACTGCAACTTTTTCTTATCTCTTCATCTTCCTGCCATAAATAGAGATATTCTGTAATTCTTCTCTACGTTTGGTCGCCATAGTAAAATTTTGATTTATGGCAGGAAGATGAAGAGATAAGAAAAAGTTGCAGTTGAGAACATTGTTTTAAATCAAAAACCCTACACGATGCAAAAAAATTTGAGCGTCTAACTTGATTTTCATTTTTTCGATTTTCACAACCACCACGGAATCTCAAAGTAAGAGTTGGTCTAAAAAATTGACTTTTTCCACAAAATATAGTTCTGTTAGGATTTTGTTCACAACACAAAAAATGATGAATAGAGTGTGTAGAAACGAAATACACAAGATTTAGGCCGATATCTCATCCCAGAAAAATTTTAGAGTTTTAACCGATGAAAAGTACATGATGAACTTTGAGCTGTAACACAAAAGCACACAGTACGATTTATGTTGTAAGTATTTTATTTGAAGTATCTGGTACGGGGTTTTCATTTAATGAAAAGAAATCTTGAGACGTAATGCAAAAATTTTTCAGGACGAGCAAAAATGTTCGAAAATTCAAAAAAATTGAAAAAAGTCGAAAAAAAATTAAAAATTTTTCAGGAACCAAATTTTTTAAAAAGATTCTAATGGTGCTCAATAAACTTAAAAATGGGTCTAAAGTTATTATCCGGTTAGATTTCGATCATATCTCATTCAGGGAAAAAATTATTTTTCACCGAAAATGGGCGGGGCTTGCTCAAAAGTGGGCGGAGCCTAATGAAAATATTTTGTAGTACTTATATCAACTGGAGAACCAACCACACCAAATATCAGCCCAATCGGATAAGTTTGAAAAAACTGTCCCTACTGATGCTCGAGTCTTATGTGGAATGCCTCTTAAACTTTCAAATTTTGAATATAAAATATGAGATCTTGAAGACAGATAAAATGCACAACAAAAAAGAATTCTGAAACTGAATTTTTGGAAACTAATTTTTTTTGTGTTTCAGAGGTATCAAAGCTTCATCATAACATGAATAACTCACTCGAAAGAAGATAGACTTACTCAAACTTCTCCAGAACAACAAGTCAACTCTCTAGACTACGTGCTAAAAGACTCTAGAATGCCAAAAAATTATATATGATTAACTCGGAGAAAAAGTGGGCGGAGCCAATATTAGGAGAGAGCAAGAACTGATTCAGCTATTGAGAGACAGGTGTGATTTTGAGAAGAAAAATTCGATTAGAAGACAAGAAAGTTTTTTGTTGGGGTTTTGAGGATAAGAAGGTTACCAATGGCAACTGAAAAAAGAGAATGTTCTGGAGAAATGAAAGGTTCTCATGTATGGGAAACAATAATTTAGATTGAATTAGTCAAGGAAAGTGATAGATGAACAGAATATCAGAAGTTCTAGAGCTCCATAAAACCAAAAGATGAGATAACTAAAATTTTGAATTCTGATAATTTTCATAAATTTTTACTGAAACGGAGAAATTATCATCTAGCAAAAACCCAAAATCAGGAAAATCTATAAACTTTTATTTTCACTTTTTCCACCCACAAAGCAAAAAAGCAATCAAATTTCTAGACCCCTCTCCCGGAAATTTGATTTTTCAATAAACTCTCCCAGAACCCATAAAGTCTCCAAATCCTAGAATTTTTCATTATGAAAACTTCACACCGATTTTTCTCCAGACAACAGCATGAAAACATAGAAAATTGATAAGAAAACAAAAAGGAAATTTCACTCTGATTTCAATTTTTGTGGGTTATTCAGCCGGAGAAAGCACATAACGTGTGATTAGATTCGTGGGAAGGGCTCGAAGGCAAGATGAAGTTTGAAGGAGATGAAGGGGGTGATTATTTTCTCTAGTTTTGAATTTGAGAGGATGAAGTTTGAAAGAAATTTCGAAATTTCTGAGAAGTTGATGGCGAACTTCAGAAACTTGATGTACCTGAAAAAGTAAGGAGCAGAAGTCTGAAAAAGTTAAAAAAATCCACCTGCTCGATTCTCGGAATCGGAAACTGGAATAGATGGTGTGAACTTAAACAGGAAGAACGAAAACTCTGGAAGAAAAAATCAAGTTTGTTTCTTTGAACACTTGACATTCCGAATTGAACTTGACTATCCTGATTTTTGGATGAGTGTATAAAGCAGAATCGTAAGATTAGCGGATGATCGAAAATGTGATGATCCTTTTTAATAAAATGAAACGGTGATAATTGTTAGACAAGATTTTGGAAATTATTGGTCTTGCTCACGGAAGAAAGGCAGCAGAATAATTTTGTTTGAATTCAGGATTGCCAATTCCATACGAATCTTCACCGAAACGAAGTTTCGGTTTTACGTCATCTTCTCTGAAGTTGATGAAACAGTAATTAATTGAAAAATTTTGATGTGTTTAGTGATCTTGATTTCAGATATTTTCGTATTTTGTTCATCTTTCACCAATCATATCCTATGCTCTCTGAAAACCTGAAAAAGAGCTAAAATTATTCCTTGTTGCATGTTTGATTTTGAGAACATAATTCGATTTCTTGTCAAGTGTTTTTTGTTGCTGTTTTCAGATGTTTAGTTTTTGGTTGTGTTTTTTGGTAATTTGATTTCACGAAAATTTGAGCTGCAGATCTTACAGCGGAAAATTTATAAAAAAATTGTTGACTTTTTTTTTGATTGAGAATCTCTATTAGTCAGATGATGCATAGCGTTAACATTTTTGGGCATGAAGACCTAATGAAACTGTGAAAGTTCAGGAAGGTTTCTGAAATATTTTGCAGAAAAGTGGGGTCAACGATGCATGAGGTAAATCTGGTAGAACGATTTGAAACGAAATAATAATTGATCGCTCATAAAGACAGATTCGTCTGAATAGTATCGAAATCCACAGATACAACTGTTCCATATTCCCGTTTTCGGAGAATATAGAACATGTGAAAATTAAAAATCTGAATTTTTGTTAGGGCATGTGATAGATTTGCAACCAACAAGAGACAAGCACGATCAAAAAACAACCAAAGCAGGTCATATGCCAGTTATGAGATATTCGACGTGAAACCGAACAATTTGGTAATTTCCCATTATCACATCTTTCTGCCCCTTTGATCTCCACGTATTCGCTTTTCTGGAAAAATCTTCCAACAAAAAAATCTCCGTCTCTTTTCCTCCTCTCCCAATCATTCTCACATTTCACCAAATCACCACACTCGTCAAATAGTCAAATTAGCCTCTCTCTTCTTCCATTTTCTTCTCACTCCATTTCGAGACAACTCATTCTTCTGGAACAAGCGAAGAAAGTGAAAATATGGTCTTCTCTCCACATGCAAATGCTAAAACGAATGCTCTACTGCCATTGGTGAGGGTTTGAATTCTTTCAGATGACGTTAGAATTCTGAAGAGGCATCCAACTGGAATCCTAGTGTTCCCTAAGCGTGGCGTCATCTGAAATTTCATCGGTCACTCTGAAACTTGAAAAATTTTCAGATGGGTCGCCGCATCCGACTGGGAGATCATGAGTACAAAATGTGCGATACGATTGCGAATGGTCCATTTTCATCGGTATTTCTGGTGGAAGAGAATGGAATACCGTATGCGATGAAAGTGGAGGCACAGAATACTTGTTTGCGTCCAGTGCTCAAGGTAAAAAGGGTTGATTAGAAAAAACGTCTGTATTGAAATCTGAAAGCCGGTCTTGTGATACGGGTGGAATGAAACAGAGAATGTTGTGCATTTTTTTGAAATAGAAACTGTTTCACATTTTTTATTTTATGCGAGAATCTTCTTGAATTTCGATTGGTCGCTCAAATTTCGATTGAAGCCTTATTCATAGCTAACACAACTTTTTCTTATTTCTAGCTCGACCACGCCGTCCTCCGTGCCCTCGGTCACCAGACGGGTTTCCCTCATCTAACGGATTCCGGTCGTACCGACTCCTTCAAATACATCGTCATGCAACTCGTTGGTCCGGATCTCTCAATGCTTCTCGAATTCTCTCCTGGAAAACGTTTCACCCCGTCGACCGTCTACAAAATCGCTCTTCAAACTCTGGATCGTCTTCGCGTTCTTCATGAAGCCGGATGGCTGAATCGAGATGTCAAAGCACAGAATTTCGCCGTCGGTCTGGGAGAGGAGAGCAATATTGTCTACATGCTGGATTTTGGGCTCACGAGGAGATATCTGTGAGTAAACACACAAGCTAGAAAATAACTGGTGAAAATACACAGTTTTTCAAATTAATTTTAAAAATTCGCGGTTTGAAAAACTTCAGTTTCAAAACAATTAAATCAGCAAGCTCCTAATTTATCATCACTACAACGAGGTCATACCCTTCAAACTTTCCAGCGAATCCAACGGAGCCCGCCACCTGCTCCGCCCCCATGGCCCTTCGGTCGGTACCTTCCCATATGCTCCACTGACTTCTCTCGGATTCTGTGATCAATCTCCGATCGACGACGTCGAAGGATGGCTCTACATGGTGATTCATCTTCTAAAAGGTGGTCTCCCGTGGCACAATTCTCGAACATCTCTTCGTCTTCCACAAGTCAGAGAATGGAAGATGTACTGTAGACGTGCCGGCGGGAAGCATCATCTTTTCGAGGGACTCGCCAAGGGATGGAGTGAAGTTTTCGATGTGATTTTGAATACTGCGTGAGTTTTCGGTTTCAACGACTCTATTTAGAATGCCTAGAAATGCAAAGTCAATCAGTTCTTCAACTATTGTGTTTTCCAGCCACCACCAAAAACCGGACTACACAAAAATCGCGAACATGGTCGTGTCGATTGCTCGAAACGAGAGAATCGACCTGTCGGCTCCATTCGATTGGCAAGTCGACCCCATCCTCCGATCTCTTGTCCGCCTCGGACCATTGAGTTGTAACGAGTTGACGTCGAGAATTCCGATGAGCAGTATGGCCAACACGGCAATGCCCGAAACGATCAATTTGCGAACGATTGCATCGCCGATTGGAACTTGCTAGAATCGATGGAAAATTGGACATCTCCCACTTTTTTTTATTTACCTACTAACCAGAAACTGATTTTGAACAAATGAAAAGAGAGAAACTCGATTCTTGTATTGGTTTTATTTTTGTATTATTGTCATCTAGGAGTGGACATTCTTGGATCCTAGCTTTACGATATGCTTCCGAAAAGCTTGAAAACTTGAAAAACTTTTCTACAATCTTGACCGAAGATCCAGTTTCCCATTTCGGTCACCTGAACATTTATCATCATTTCTCTGAAAACTCCAAAGTTTATCCGAATCGGAAAGTTCAAAGTATTGCGTCAACATTGAACCAGAATCAAAAACGCACACTTCATACATCTCTTCTTCAGATTTCAAGTTGTGAAATATCTTCTCTTTTCTCTTTTTCCAACATCACTCGAGACTCTTTCACGACTTATGCAAATGCCCTCCTCGTCCCGAGTGTGGAGGCAACGATTCAGGAATTCAGATTCACTTATAAATACCATTTCACTATTTTTTTGATCACCTCCAAAAAATCGTTCCTATTTTTCATTTCAGTGTCGAATGAACATTTGTCGAAAAAATGAACAACTTCCGATTCTTTTTACTTTTCTTGGCTACCGTATCGATGACGTTTGTGTACAGTAACCGGGTGGTGTTCGGGTTTACTGTCATTTGTCAGCAGAGTGGAAATGAGAGTGAGACGGAGACGATTGTGGATCCGGGTGAGTGAAGTGAGAAACGGATTAGAGGAGGGATTTGAATTAATATTTTCGGAAAATTGATAAAACATCAATTTTGAAAAGCTTACGTAGCCATCAGCCGTTCTTTGTTGGAACTGTGCAAATTCAAAGAAAAAGGGTAGAAAATGCGTTATATAGCGAAGAGCACAGGTGTACCTGTTTGTTATCAGGTTCATAAGTATCTATTAATCTTGGCCAATCTTAGAAACAGAAATAATAAGGAACTTTCCCTGATCACCTTGATTTCAGACTACTACCTCCTCGACTCCCTCAATGTCGCCTGGATGTTCACAGCGACAGCCATCGGAATGTGTCTTGGCCCCGCCCCTTTCTACTTCGCTGGTTTCCTGAGCACCCGAGTCCTCATATTCTCCTATGGATTTCTCTCCGGAATCTCCTCGATCCTCTACCCCTTCGCCGATTCTCTTGGCTTCTGGCCTGCTCTCGTCTGTAGATTTATGGCAGGTTTCGCACAGGCCAGTCAACTTCACTTTACTAACGACTTGGTTTTGCGATGGACTCCTCAATCGGAGGCGTCTTTCTTCTTCTCGATCATGCTGGCAACATCTCAATTCGGTCCTCTGTTCACAATGATTTTGGGCGGTGAAATGTGTTCTTCCTCGTTTTTCGGATGGGAAGCAACCTACTACATTCTGGGAGTAGGTACACTCATTGCCTCGATCGCGTTTGCTTACTATTATTCGGATAGTGTGGAGGATAATAAGTGAGTTAAATTATGTAGACGAAGTATCTAAGATTGAAACTGACTTCGACCATGAAGTATGCTGGAAACTGAAAAATATTAACATTTTTGACAAAAAATAGGGCTCTGAAAACCTGAGTGATTCAGTTATATTCTTTACCATGAGAAGTTGGAATAAAATTTCAACAGAAATCGATGATTACTCGATTGTTTGATAACATAAAGGTTCAAACGTTTTCCAAATTCATGCTGAATTATCAGTAATAATCATCTAATGCCCTCCATATTTATTCAAAAGTTGAACAACTAATAACAAACAAGCGATTCATGCTTTATTCAGGTTAGATAATATTAGATCCCAATCAGGTTTTATTGAATTTCTAGACACAATACCCCTTATTTAAAAAGTCCGAAGCTGTATGATCTACACATAACCATAACCCAAAACTTTCCTGTTTCATCTAGGTTTGATGATATCTCGTCGTTCTTAGGATTCGATGGGTTTAGGCAACAATGATATTTTTAGCAATGAAAAAAATCATGATCTTGAAAGTTAACTTAAAAGTTTCAATACCAAAATTTCTCTTTCGTTCATTTGAGATAGATTTTAATTGCACGTTGGTAGTGTTGGGTTGAAGAAACAATGGTAAATGCTGTGCTGAATGTTTTTTTTTAGTGTGGGAGAAATTTGCAGTTTCAAAAACCTCACATATTCAGACTGAATTTTCAGTTGTGATCCGTCTGTGCCTTCTCTTGAAATAATATAGTGACACCTATAAAGATAAGAAATAATGATTCCTGTTTCATCTAGGTGTGATACTTTTGGATTCCGAGCGGATTGTGTTGGATTCTAGAAACAATGATAACTTCCTTTTCTAAAAAAAGTTAAAAAACTATGTGAGCTAGGCATCATCATAGTCATAATTTTCCGGTTTCATCTAGGTATTATTACTTCTCAAATAGGTAACCTTCAATGGATTCAAGAAACACTGATACATTCAGCAACCAATAATTCCAATCCACGAAAATGAATGAGAAAGTTTCAATACGAAATTGTTTTGTTTCGCCCATTTGACATTTATGTAAATACTGTTATGTTCTTTGAGCAATGATAACATTCTTATCTAGAAAAGTACGAAAACTATGCGAGCTTGGCATAAAACAGATTTTTCCTGTTCATCTAGGCTGGATTCTTGATCAAACATTTCCGGTTTCCCCAGTTTGGGAAAGACCATTATTTTTGACTGTCTAATAATTTTTTAGTACCAGTGCACTAAGAAATTTATTTGAGACATCTCGAAGAATCCGAAAAGAAATACATCCTCGCTGGCAAACACTCTACCAAAGAAAACGAATCCGTCCCCTACAAAGCTCTCCTCCAAGACTGGACCATTTGGATTAGTTTGCTGATGTTCACTGGTTATTATCTGGCAATGATTGTCTACCAACAGTACTCTCCGATTTTCATCAAACAAGTACTTCACTTCACAATCAGAGAAACTGGATATTTCTCTGCGATCCCTCAATTCATCGCTATATTTATCAAGATTGGTTGTGGAAGACTGCTGGGTTAGTCCTGGGTTAACTGATTATTTCGAAATATATAGAATTTCAATTTTTGTTTGAAACAGCAATTTTCAGATGTGAAATTTGGATGCGGTCCAAAACTCACCCTGGTCATCCCATTGTTGATATTGGAGTCTGGCAGTGCTTTCTCCCTCTTCTTAACTGGATTCGTAAGTATTATTCTCGTTGTCTGTTCGATGAGTAATACTTGAAATTTCAGTTGGACGATCGTGTGTGGGCGTTGATTTGTATGATGATATTCGCGTCGTTGCACTTTTTTGTTCCAGTCATTTGCAGTAGGACAATTCAAATTGTAAGTCACATGCTTTTTCATTAGTTAGGAAAGTGCTACAAAGTTATCGTACATACTTCAAAGGCAACATTGACTGGAGTTACGATCTTCGAACTCCCAAAAACCCGTCGTAGAAAAATTGAAAATTGCTAAGTGGTCATTCATCGGAATGTATCCTACTTCTATTGAAATTTCGATTTTCAGCGAGCCGCCCAACATTCCCACTTTGCTCTCAATTTGAACATGGTTATTGCTGGAGTTGCTCAAATTCTGATTCCACTTGGAGTACAAGCGATGGTACCGGATAATTCGAGAAGTCAGGTTGGTAATTTTTTTTACTACGACAGATGACAATAATAGAGTGGAAAATGAAGGAAACAATATGGATTGAGAGAAACAGAAATGTTTTCAGTCTCTTACAGTCTCCATTTGCGGCACTTTGAGCTTCCAGAACAACGAAACTCTGCTGTTTTTCAGCGCTTATTATAATATCTGAAAACAGTGTCGTGTCGTTGTGGCTGATGTTCAAAGCGCTGCAAATAGATACCTGAAGTCAAGTAAAAGGGTGTTTTTATTATGATGGATGGCATTTATCGAAATGGCGAATAATTGAATCTAGATATGGACTAGATGTAACAGAAAAATTAATGAAAAAATGCTAATTTTGCTGTATCTTGAAAGTGTCTGATGCTGCTCATGTATATTCAAGATAACATTACCGTACACAGGAATTTCTAACCATAAATTCTACCATTTCCAGTGGGCTCTGGTATTCTACTTCCTCGTGATATCCATCGTCATCACTTCCATTCTCTACACAGTATTCTCAAAAGTGGTCCCAGCCGAATGGACGATGCAGAAGAAGGCATCAGAGTATACGATCTATCGATTATCCGATATTTCCCCTCCTGAACCAATCACGATTCCCATGCCGAGAGAATGCAAGTATTAGCGAGGAGGGAAAGACGGGTTTCGGGTGTTTTTGTTTATTGTTATTTTGAATAAAAACTCGAGTTGAATGTTGTTCTGAACGACTCAAAAACATCACACAGCAAGATGTTTATTGTTGTGTGATATTTTTTGTTATAGAATGCTTACGTTGAAACCGGAAACTTTTCGAAAGCAACCGGCAAATGATGCGAATTTAATTTTAATGTTTTAAGAAAATCGTGTTTTCATCTGGAGCTACAGACGTACAGGCGGACATCCAGACTCACAGACGTACAGACAGACAGCAAAAATCAACGAACAACTAGATTCATTGAAACAGTTGAAACATTCCCCGTTTATTCAAGTTTATGAAAGATCTAGAAATTCATAGAAAGACGATTCCAAAGTAGATCTTCTTGCTATTTAGGCCTAATAAATATATTCATGACACTCGAGTGATTGTTGTTGGTATTTAGGCTGAACTTGAAGAAGGCCTTTTCGCGGATGCTCTGAAAATAGATTTTTTAGCAGCTGTAAAAGCAAACGCGCTCGACTAGGCAAAACATGATCTACCTGGGAAACACTGAAGTTTGACCTACCTTAACCATAATCAATACCAAAATGGGGTTAAGTGCTGGACACCAGGAGAACAAGTACGGTAGATATATAGAGACTTGCGATATCTCGACACGAAAAAGTGGCATTATGAAGGATACGTAGAAGGGGATGTGGATGGTGAGGAACGGGAGAGTGAACTGAAACAAAATTTGCTGTTTTGGGAAAATAATAGATTTTGAAAAAATTCTTGAAATCTAGTGATACTGGTATATTGATATCCCAAGTATTCCAGTTTCAGAAAGTTAATAATCAATATATGTAGCAGTAAAACTACACTAATTCCAAATGGTTGATTATCGCTATACCTGAACTATCAACACTGTATTCAATTGCTGCTGTGACTTCATAGAATTTGAACTCTTCGATCCTCGATGAATTTCCATTTTGATGATTATCCAGCACACCAATGATATCATCGTAGTGATAACCAAAACTGCTATAATATACAAGGTGCATGCCCATGAAAGGGGGTCCGCAACGAAATCCATCAGCGTATAATCGAATCTCTCTAAAGAAGCGATTAGGTATGCAGATTTTCCTTTTCCATTGATATAGTAGACTATATTTTCTGATAATTTGTCATCAGAAGCGTCTGGAACATAACCGAAAGTGATGAGAAATGTGGCAGTGAGGGAGACAAGGAAGGAGATGAGCGTAGTGATGAGCACGATTTGCTTTTGGGTTCGGGGGTTTCTGAAAAAATATTAAGTAAGAAAACAAAGAGATAAAAGACAACTAAGGACCCAACAAGGAGAAACATGAAAAGGAGAAACACATAAGGAGAAACATGAAAAAGTATTGTGGATGTTCTGAAGCAGAAATTTTTTAAAGAAGGATACTGTTTCAACGGAAACTGATATTTGAAAGAGTTTCAGAATCAACAATCGATTCGCAAAATTTGATATCTATAAAATTATAACTAGTATTTCGATTGCCTAATTTCTTATTTCGCGTAGTTATCAAAAAGATTGCCATTACACTAGAATGTGAGCCTTGTAGGTCCGCCATGAAATTCTATTAAAAAACCGCTACTGCTTACAATAATTTGAAATTCCTCGAGTTATATTAAAAACTAATGCTCCAGAAAAAACGAAATTTTCTCTGTTTCGAAAATGCGTGATAGATCACAACTACTTTGAATTTCAATTATCGAACTATAAAGACAAAGACTCACTTCTTTACGATAAAAACCACTTGAAGAAACTGCATCGGTGGTCCCATGCATGAGAAGATCACAAATGTGACGAAGGTGATCAGCATTGCTTGTCCTGCAAAGTTTCGGTTACAATTATCTCATTTTTCAGATCTTGGCATGACAATTATAGGTTCGAACCCTACGGAAAAATTCAATTTTTCTTGTTTTGTTGTCATTTTTTCGATCACTTGCAAATCTTTCTTTGACTCACCAAACTTGATGGGCAACTGAAAGCCACCCTTAACTATATAGACGGCCTCCGCTTCTATGATGTAGGCGAGTGTCTGCAGTTAATTTGATATTACGAAGGCCCACTCTTGTTTATCTTTTAAGGTTGACTCACCGGTGAGCAAAATATAATCAAAATGGAAAATAAAAGTCGAAGAACTGCAGAGAATATCTGCATCCTCTTCACTGTATCGGAGTAAAGCTTCACTTTTGAGGTAGCTATTATGAGAGCAAAATTGAAAACTAGTGATAAGCACCCAGTTAGAATACTGTTGAATTCGTCGAACCAGGTGTCATTGATGTTCATATTTTGGAGAGATGTCATTTCTGAACACACTTTAGAATTCAATGAATTCGGAGTAATACGAAGAGACCGCATAATGAAGGAATAGATTCGGAGTAAAATAGAAAGAATGAAAATGAAGTGAATTCTGTGACTAGGAGAGAATATTGAGTTGATTGTCTTATTATTCTAGTTATTTTTTTCTGGGAATAGTTTATTGTCAGAAAGAATTACCCCTATGAATAAAGAGAATTCGAAATTCTTGAAAGCTGGGTGGTGTTCAATTAGAAAAAGAGGCAGGATACCAATAATTAAGGAAAGGAGAAAAGAAAATAAGGATCCTCTAAAAAGCAAAAAGCAGCAGTTTTCAGTACATCGTAGAAGACAAGATGAATTACTAACGTTGTGTTACAAAAACTATATAATTCGAGAGAAACCGAAAAAAAAAGTGGCGGATCAAAACTGAAATGTTGCTCTCTTCCACCTCTCGATGAAGTTTCGAGAGCAAGAGCACAACTTTTTTGTTGACCCATAATTAAGTTTTCAATATTGAATATCAGCTGAGGTTGGAGACAGAAATCAAAATGGGAGAAATTGGGATCCAAGTTTATAGAGATTGTGGTGGTTTTCCTATGGATTAAACTGAATTTTCGGTCACATTCAAATCCCGAATTTCTTGTACTCTTGTGTTGATGATTTGCTGTCATATGTATAAGTATTGCAAAATTGAAGAACTGAAAATGGGATTCTTTTCCTGGAGAGATTTTCTCCAAATAATTAGGAACTTTTGCCCGAGTTGTTTATGGTAAAACAATCGAAATGTTGGTAAAACTATGGTTAAACAATCGAAATTGGTGGTCTAATGATGTTTGAAGATTTCTGGAACTTGGATGAACATCTTGAAATGTATGTCTTTTGTTCAGTTTCAACTTAATTACAACAAGTTCAGGAGATTCAAGAATGCGGTTAGAGCAATCTGCAGGCAAGTTGTATTCCTAATAAAAAAGAAAACATCATATAAAATAAGGGAGGTTGTAAATTATTAATCTACAGGTAGAAAGTTCTCTAGTATCAAGAAATCTGGAACTGATTTTCTCCAAATCATTGAATCTGTAACAGGCGGGCATGCTTTAAAACAGTTTTAAACTGAGAATGGTAGCTTTGCTTGTGACATAAAGAACTAAACATTTATTCCCAAAGAACAGCAAAGCTACAAAAATCAAGCCGAAAAATCGTATTCATGACCTAAAAAGTTGCACTATCAAAAAAATGAAATCCGAAATGACACGTTATCGCTGATGAATTCAAATAATCCGTCTAGCCATTTCCCTCCATTAGCATCTCCATTTGAATCACCTCCCTCTTCTCTTGTAAATTGTCATCCACCTCCTCTCCCCATGGAGGAATGCTCAGTGTGCACGTGCACTGAGCACCTGTGATGTCTGACGAACTTGAATCATGTTGCTTGAGCCAATTTTTGAGGACGACGATTTGCAGAGTAGTCGGTCGCGCACGTTCTGAAATTGAGAAAGAGTATGAAATTGGATTATAGAGGTTTTTTGATCAAAAGATCTAGTTGAACTTTTGAGAACTGAGGGGTGCAATTAACTCAGAAAACGTGTACATTGCTCAGAACAACGAGATCAAAAGGATTAAAAATACGCTTAATTTGCGAACTTTCGGTTTCACAAAAATCATACAAATTTTCCAGATACTATAGCAACTTCTGCATGAACATGGTACTACTTACCTTCACCATGACCATGACCAAAATCGGGTTGATTGCTGGACACCAGGAGAACAAAAACGGAAGGTTACTCGACAAAAACTGATTCTCGATATCGAACATTGGTAGGATGAATGATACATAGAAAGGGACATGAATAGTGAGGAATGGGAGGGTGAACTGAAAACGCTTTGTTGGAATTTCTAGTAAATCCTTTTTATATTTTATTATTAGTGGGTCATCTCCACTCTCTAGATATTTACCTGTAGAAACAGTAACATATTGATCTGATTTTGCGACTTTTTCGCCACATCACTCATCATCTTTGCCTTCATCTGTGCTTGAATTTTAATGGCGCATACGATCACAATAACCACTGACAAGACCATGATGACCATGATATAAAGGGTACAAAATATAGAAGCCCAGTCAATATAATTATTTCTAAAGGAGGTTATCATCAAGAATGCACTATCTCCCTCTCCATTCAAATAGTATACAATATCCTTGGCTTCCAAAAGCTCTGCTGGAGAAGGAGTATATCCAATTGCGACCATAATAAGAGCTGGAATTCCTGTGATCACAGAGATAGTAGAGATAATTGGACCAAAGTGCTCTCGTTTGTGGGCGTTGCTGAAAATCGATGGTGGTACTCGAATTTTTGAATTTAGTGGGCTTACTCAGAGAGGATGTGGCAAAGTTGGAGGTATTGGACGGTTGCAGAAGAACAGGAGATGACTACGAAAAACACGAAGAGGATGAGGAAAGCGAGACCTGAAAAAGGAAAAGTTTCCGTTTCAGAAAGTCATGAAATTAGAAATGGCTAGATTTCGGGAATTCGACGATCAAATTGAACATTAATCTAAACCAAATCTATTAGAATAAAGCAAAGCTGAAAGCGCGCTGACTTGCTAACAGTGTTGGAACCGTTTTCTCACTAGAGCGCATTTGTGATATATCATTCGTAGGAAATATTTTCTGGTTCAAATGAAAGGCTTCTTTCAATTTTTAGTGGGCAACAAACCAAGACTATCGTGTTAGAATCAAGCGTAGCTGTGCTCCATTGCAACATACTAATTTCATCAACAGAACACACTTGTGATGAATGTAATTTTCGTTTTGCAATTGCTCGCATTTGCAATCACCAGTTTTTCAAAATATTTCTGTTTCTGAACGTTGCCTTCTAACTAGAAGATAAAAATCCATTAGTCAGATTTTTCACTCACATGCCGAACCCTTTCCCTTCCGAGTTCGAACTCTCAATTCTATTTCAAAGGATTCGAAGCTTTGCAACTTTCTAAGAAATTACGCCATCTATCCTCTGACATTTTTGAAACATACACAAACCTAATTATCCATCTAATTTCCTTGAGTTCAAGTTATGTACTTGTCACATTTCCAAGCCACTAATTTGTCTAACTCCCCTAAAACATAAACAAACTCACCAACGTTAAACGGAAGATAGAATCCGCCCTTCACGATATACAATGATTTCATTTTGGCAACATACACGAGAGTCTGAAAATTAAATAGAGATCCATGAGATCGAATTCCAAGAGAATATAAACTTACCGGAGAAGTGAGAACGACAACCATTGAGAATATGAGTCTTAGAATGCATACGTAGTACTGTATCAATCTGAACGCTTTTGAGTAGGTTTTAACTTTGGCAGTGGCGTAGATCAAGACGATATTGGAGACGAGGGAGATAATTCCAGCGCTGTACGCGTTGGTTTCGTTTATGGCGTTGTCATGAAGTTCTGATGGAAGTGGGGTGGTTAGAGTTGTCATGATTCTGGAAAAACCTGATTGTGGCAACATTTCTGGAAAAATAAAGGCGGTTACTGTTTGAATTAAGCAAAATCGAGCCACAAAATGTTTAAAGGTGGGTCAAATAAGGGATGCAAAACAGCAAAATGTTCGGTTTCATAGAGGCTAAAAATCAAATACGATAATCTTAAGTTGTTTCTTCCAACTTTAGGATTGTGCGACATTTTCTGTTTCAGAGTTCTACAGAATCATAACAGTTTCCTATTGGATTACTAAATCGAGCAGCTCAGTTTCCGAAAACTAGCTAAACGAATCTAAGAGCTAAGATCATCAAAATAGTCTTGTAAAAAAAATTCATCACTCTCTGGGTAAAATTGAAGGAAGTCTCGTAGGCACCACCTCTAACAATAAAATCACAACGAAAACACCAAGTGGCTCTAGACATGATAACAGAGTGATAAATATGATTCTTTGGATCCCCGCTAATTATAGGAGTACTACGCATGCGATCTGTCTACCAAGTATTACGTGTCACCCCCAAGGGAAGGCATTTCAAAATAATAGTGAAATAGGAAAGCAAGTTTAGAATCGAAAGTTGAATGAATCAGGGGAGGAGTTGCACTAAAAGTTAGTTAGGAGACTTTTTGATCTTGAAAGATTTTTGGGCGTGTCTAGAGACAGATAATAAGGGGAGGTAGCAGATAGTCCACTTTTAGAGATCATTTCAGACATCGGGGTATTATTGGATTGACGTCTAACAAGTGATTGCCTTTTTTGCTTTCTTGGTTGGATATTTTTTCTTGTTGAACACTACTGTCGGAACGTTTGAATCAAACGGTTTGATTCAATGAAATCGACAAGTTAGGAAAGGGGAAATCTTTTCAGATAGACGTTTTTCTGAATTTTTAGAGGATTACCGGAACATTCACCAAAAAGTTGATCTAGGCATATGTTGACATTTTGAAACATACATATTTTTATAACAATCTTCAATTAGATGCATAGTTTCTTGACGTGTGAATTTGTTGTTTTAAGCTAAACACGTTATAAAATTAGAATATTGGTAACTAGATTACAAAACTGGAGCATGGAAAAAGTATTAGGATCATCAGTGCACAGAGAGACAAACTATTTTTCCAGAATCTTTTTACAATCGGGAATTTGTAAAACGACATTGCACCAAACAAATTATGGATGTTGCGAAACATTTTTAAGGGTTTTCTTGTTTATTTTCTAGTAATTTTCGCTTTCTTCAAAATAAATTCAGTAGGAAATTCAAGGCAAAACCGACAAAGAAAATCACAACCTTTTACCTGAACCAATTGAAACTGAAACAAAATTTCGAAAACCTCAAAACTACAAATTTCGGAAAACTCACGTTTGCAACTACCTGGAATTCTCTAAAGAAAACACAAAGAAAAACGGAAGTGTCTCATTTGAAAATTGAACTCTTGAATATGTCAGTTCAGACAGGAAAGTACCTCACTAATCTCATTTCGAGAATTGTTCACTTTTGCTCTCTTAAAATGTCAAAAGGGTGCACCTGGTGGAATCAAGAAAAGAGTTCCAAAAGGTAAATCAGATTATGAGGATGACAAAGTTCGTGGTTTTTTGTGATAGTTTTGGGTTCTGAAGAGAGAATTGTTGACTTCCGTTTCGGAAAATTGTCAAAACTTCAGTTTGAATTTCAAGAATGTTGGTTCATCGTGCTTGTTCAATAAAATGTCTAGAAGTTTTCATTAGTTCTTTGTAATCAGACATCTAAAAATTGAAAGAAAAAGAAAACAATATCATAAAATTTTAACTTCATCAATCATTTCCTTGAAACTGAGTTTTTGACAGCAAGTGCATAACTCGAAGTGAATGTTGTACCAGTGTTGGGCGTATTCTTTCGACTCGGGAAGAGTGTGTCTCGAACGTTCTGAAAAAGTGGTACTTTCGATATTCAAAAAGTCGGAAAAAATCTTTGCTGTTTCAAATGAGAAGTTTGAAATGAGACACAATGAGTTTTACAATATGTCATGTGGAGGGGTCTACTAGGGACGGTTGGAGCGTCCGGTAGCCTCCGAGAGTATCTCAACTGTGTAAGCGTTTTGGTGTGGGTTCTCTCAGATTAGCTGTGATAAGCGGTGCTGTTAACAGAAGACAGTTTAAGGCAGTGACCCATTTATTGTGGAGATATCTTAAGGATATAGAGAAAGTGGGAAAGAAGGCAATTATCTAACATTGTTCCTCGTACAGTGGAGAGTGTGCAATGTAGATGATGCCAGTGGGAAGATGCTCTAAATAACTCATTAGAAGAGGAGTAAGACAACTTGTCATCACGTGCACGTCGCCTCGTCTCTGTCTGGCAGAGAGAGGGATCGAGAGCGTGGGAGTAAGCTAGGAAGTTGTTTTCTGGGGAGAATGGCGGCTGCGACCGCCTTATATAGTCCGACCGCGACGCGCCCGACGGCATAGGAGCCGCGCGGAGCGTGCGGAGTGTCGTTTGAAGGCAGGAAGCGCGGGCATTCAAATTCTTCAGAATAAGGAAAGTAGAGAAAAGGAAAGAGAAAATGTGACAGAGAAGTGGGAAAGGTAAGCGGACACGGGGAGAAAGATGAGGTGTGAGTAGAGTAGGGTTGAGGGCAATCCCGTGGTCTACTCTATAACACCGTGAAGTTGTCTATTCCGTTCTCTAGGAAGGAATATTGACAACATTCCCCGGGGGAGGGCAGTGATAGGGGTTCCGAGTCTTCGAGTGGTTCGGGATAACGTATAAGGCGCTTGGCGCGTCTGGGAAGGAACTCCCTAGCACGGCCCGCAGGAACCTTAGAGTCATCGACCGACGACTCGTCGAGCATGTCAGGTAGTTCATTCTGTGGGTCTGCAAAGAGACCGAGAGGATCTGACCCGATCGGATTGTCCGCCGTATACTTTCCAACCGACTTTCCTTTCTTGCCGACAGATTCTAATTCCGAGAGAGTGGAGTTGAGTGGGGAATTGAAAACAAAGGTAGGAGGAGAGGATGTAGTGGGAAGAGGGGAAGGCGCTTCAGCAAGATTTGGCAAGGCGTCAGTGGGCAGGAATTCCGGAGCGTAGCGGACATCAGTGGGTTCGGTGACAGAAGTGGACGGCAAGTTGGGAGTGGAAGGATCTTGGCTAGCTGGCAACTGTACCGACTCGGTAGTGAGGTGTCTCACGTTGATTTCGAGTGGAACGAGTTGGCAGACTGCGCGAAGATACAGCTTTCCTCTGCATTTGACAACTGCTGAACGAATCTGTCCGTCACGTCCTGATTTTCGCAGCTCTACGATGATTCCAAGTGGCCAACACTGTCGCTTTACTAGTCTAGTCACAATCAGCACAACATCTCCCACAGAAGGCTTGATCTTACTGCAGCGCTTCGATAAGTGCTGAGACTCGCGAAGAAAGAGAAGGTATCCAAGCGACCAATGTTTCCAGAGACGTTCAACGGCGCGTTCAAGACTCTTCAAGTGGGCTCGGAGCGTAGCTTCAGTGGACACTGGGTTCGGAAGCTTCTCGAAGTCACAAGGAATGTCTGTGAGAACTCCGGGGTACTGGAAGTCAATTGGGCGAAGGACAACTCTGTCTCTTGGAGATCGTTCGTAGGGGAGAAGTGGGCGATTGTTTACCATGCTTTGAGCAGCTGACACGAGATATTGGAGCGAGTGGAAATCATACACGCCACCGCCGCACTCTTTCTGAAGCTGGTGCTTAACCAGACCGACCACACGCTCATACACGCCGCCCTGCCACGGGGCGAGTGGGGTGATGCGGCTGATATTTACCTGTTCAGAAGCGAGATACGAGGTGAGTGACTGACTTGGTTCAAACGTCGCAATATCACTGTTGATTACACTGTCTCCCAGTGTAAAGGTACGCGCATTGTCAGCGTAAATCTCCTTTGGAACACCGACTTGATGGAAAATCATCTTCATGGCAAGCACGTAGTGGGCACTGGTTCCGTCAGGGATAACGCGTAACATGGTTCCTCTAGTGGTCAAACAAGTGTAGATCAACACATAGGCTTTGCCAGTCGTCCTCTTGTCGTCTTTCTTATACTCCAGTGGGCCCATATAATCAACGCCAACATGTGAGAACGGTTTAGCTGGAGTGGTGCGAGAAGAGGGGAGCTCAGTTGAAAAGGGATAGGCAAATGGAAAGCCGTTCACCTTCTTACACTTGATACACTCGCCAATAACTCTTCTGCACAGGACGGAGTCCTTGGTCATCCAGTATTTAGTTCTGTATGCGGAGCGGATGTAGGACTCAGGGAGATGGTTATTCAGTTCATGAGTTTCACGAATGATAAGAGCGGCAAGAGGGTGGTGCGTGTTGATCAAAATCGGCGCGCTAGCTTCTGCGGGAAGCACGGGCGATTTAATCTGACGCTGGACGTGGCGAAGACCTAGGGTGTCAGTGAAGCAGGAAATGTTAGGACTAAAAGGAAGATTTCTGGATTCCGCGTCAGCGTAATGCTGCTGAATTACAACGAGCCGAGCGACCGCTTCCTGACGGAGTGGGCACTGTGTAGCTGCGAATTCGCGCATTAGTGGGGATTTCCATTGTTTCTTCGGGAGACACTTGCTGAAGGCCTTAAGAACTAGAGTTACAATCCTAGAGAGTTTGGAGAGACTATTAGTTGCTTCGTAGGGGACAAACGAACGTGGGTCGTTCTCCGCAAGGGCGAGAGAAGCGACAATGGCAGGGTGGATAGTGGAAGTCGTGGCTTTCTTCTTCGATTTGGTTACAGGATCGAGGATCTCACTGTAGACCAGTTCTCTGAATTCAGCGGGACACGTCACTTCTCCTTCAATGATACACGGCCAATTTGCTGGGTCATCTTTCAAGAACTCGGGACCATCCCACCACATTCTGTGGCTTTGGAGATCAGAAGTACTCAAGCCTCGAGTGGCCACGTCAGCTGGATTCTGTTTAGTAGGACAGTGGTGAATGGTAGTGGGAATACCGCAGTCTAACAGGCGATCCTGATTCGACCGGATGGATTTAATCCTATTCGCCACCCATAACCGTGTGTTCTTCTTTGAGAGAATCCAGTAGAGGGCACAAGCACTGTCAGTGAAGAGGCGAATCTTCGTGATCGGGACTCGGAGTTCGGGAATGAGAGTGGAAGCAAGATTGGAACCGCATTCAATGGCCAGTAGTTCGAGTTTGGGAATTGTCCATTTTTCATGCTTTGACGGCTTGATCTTATTCTTAGCTGTAAGCAGAGTCACGACTGGTGGGCGATTGGGATAGAGATAGACTGCGTAGGCCGCGGCGGCATATACGTCGACCGACGCGTCCGAGAACAAGCATAGCTGAATTTCAGAAGGACTGTAATCATCTGTGAGCTGTCTCGGGACGGTGATCACTGAGTTCGTAAATGCGTTGCACAGAGCTGTCCAGTCATTCATCAATTCCAATGGGATCAAATTCTTCCAGCCAATTTCGTGACTTGCAAGCTTTCGAATAATGCGCTTGAATGGGACCATGATGGGTGCAACCAGTCCAAGCGGATCGAAGGTCTCAGCAAGTTTTGAAGCAACTTTAGTCTTAGTGGGACGAGCAGGGTCTAGCTGGGCGATCTTAATGTACAATGTGTCATCCAAGGCATTCCACTTGTATCCGAGAAGTTTAATAGTGGTCACTGGTGATTTCTCAGTGGGCAACAAGGAGTCCATGATCTCCGGCTCATTGATCGTGAACTCGCGAAGATTCATTCCCATTTCTGAGAATTGATTTCGGCTAGAGTGGACAATGGAGCGGATTTCAGACTTGTCGTTTGTGCCAAAGAGACAGTTGTCAACATATAAATTTTCTCGGATAGCTTTGTTCAGAGCGCTCGGATGGTTACGCAGATTGTGGTCGACGTATGCGCATAGCAAATACGGACTACTGGCAACACCGAACGGAATCCGAGTAAAGCGGAACACCTGGATATTGTCGGGAGTGGGCAACGCTGTGGGATCTTTCAGCCAAAGGAACAACGTCACGTTGCGGAATTCTGGTTGGAGGCCGACTTGATGGAAGGCTTTCTCGATATCAGCTACGATGACGTAGTGATAGAGTCTCATACGAACCAGAATACCGAACATGGGAGTGATCAAGTTCGTCCCGGCATGCAAGCAGTCATTCAGAGAGAGTTCGCCTGGAGCGTGTGAGGAAGCGTCGAAGACGATCCGTAGCTTAGTGGTCAGGGAATCTTCCTTGAAGACGCAGTGATGCGGGATGAAGTACTTTGGATTACTAGATGCAAGCATTTCAGCGGTCACTCGTTCGATGTACCCAGCTGTCTCCTGATCTACGAAAGTTTGGGTGATTTTGTCTAGAAGGTCTTTTCCTCTGCTCGCAGTTTTCTGTAGGGATCTCAGTCTAGTTTCGGCTACTTGACGGTTGTCAGACAGTCTACTCTCGTTGCCATTGAATGGTAAAGCAACCTCAAGACGACCGTCGGCGTTGTAGCGGACAGTATCGTCGAAGCTGGCAAGGAGATCTTGTGTTGTGGGCTTTAGATTATCCTCAGCGGACACGTTCTCGATCCCAAGATTCTCCAGTTTACACATCATGTCAAGCTGAGTAGAAAGTCTTTGTAGCGGGTCTTCTGGTTCAATTCCTGTGAGGGCTGTGAGAGCATACTGCACATCGTCATTTGAAGCGATCGGAAGAAGTGGGCACTGTGCGGATGTGGCTGTAATTAGCGGATCCGGGAGTGGGTGCACTATCAAGCCGAGTTTCGTCTGCTCCGCCGATCTTCCAGAAGGAAGGCGCACTTTGCGATAGTCCAACTGACCGCTGTACCAGACAATGATGTCATTACCTAGAAGCATGTCAATGGGGCGGTCACGAAAGCGGTGAGAAGCAGAGAATTCTTTCAAAGAGATGCGGTAGCCTTGGAGCGCTTGTGTATCAAGTTCATCGCACCTTGCGGCGCAGAACATGATAGTGGGAATTGTGTCAGAACCGAAGACCTTAAACGTATGAGATCCTTTAGAAACTTTGAGCGTAAGGGCGTAGACATTCGTGGTGACAGTGGTCATCGAGTTGAAGCCTTGGAGAGTCAACTTCTTCGTGTTCGTAACCTTCAGCTGTAGCCTGTGTGCTGCGGCGTTGGAAATCAGAGACAGCGAGGCTCCACTATCTACCATCGCTAGGAGGCTGTGGCCATCACTAGTGAGGAGACGAATGTAAGAGAGCTTTGCACTATCTGTCCAACGGCAAGACACGACAGGAGCTGGAGGCGAAGTGGGAAGAGAAGACGTAGTACCAGGAACAACTGCGAGACCATCGTCGTTAGATTCTAAGGTGGGGGGACCTAAGTTATGAAGTGAGGAAGTAGGAATAAAAATAGAAGTAGGAAGAAGTGGAGGAGGTAGAGTAGTACCAAGTGGAGGGGTATGAGGAGAAGTAGGAATGGAAGTATGAGAAGAAGAAGTGGGGGTAGGGTTTACCATATTCGAAAGTGGAGAAGAAATTTTTAGTGAAAATTTAAATTTTTCTTCAAAAGTTGTAATATTTTTAGTGGAATCAACCTCGGTAAGCGAAGTGGACGATGACCGCAAGTCAGAATTATTAACCGGATAAGAGAGACCAGTGGGAAGAAGAGGGGGCACGGTACAAGAATCAGATAAAGTGGTGAGAGGGCTTGTTGTTGGCGAGTCAACACTTGACATGGAGTTCATGTCCGCCGTTAGGCCATCACGTTTACTGAGACTTGGTTTTTCTCCCATGGGGACGAAAAAATGTTTCCGGCTTCTTGGCTTCCTTTGGATAGTTCTTCATATCGCGGTAATATTCCTTGAGGGTACATCCACCCATGTGATGCAAACCACCGCAGTAGCCGCAGTGGAAGATCGAGCGACACTCGGTAATAGCGTGTTTTCTGTCGCAGATTGGACACAGGCCTTTAGACTTCAAGACTTTACGGAATTCAGAACTTGGGAGTGGGCACCTGATAGCATTGTGGGACCCATCGCATCCAGTGCACTTCACATCTTCCGCGTTAGTGAACGGGAAGGAGCGGGCAAGGATTTTGAGGTTCACGCCAGCTGGACCAGGAGCATAGTAGCCTTCAAGTTTGACGTTCGTGATAGAGTCGAAGTAGTGGGCAGGGTGATCTTTGGCGCTATACGCGAGCGGGCGCTGATCTGAGTTCGCTTTGGACTTACCACTCGATTGACCTGCAGGCGCTCGCCTCTGTGGAGCTGGACCGACTGGATTCAAGAACGCAAATTGGGAAGAGATTTCATTAGCTGCTGGGGCGTCGCCGCCAGAGCTGTATTCCATGATATTCTGTTGAACAGCTAGGGATTCAACCTCTTCCGAGATTCTGTCGAGAATCTGGAGGTGAGTGACATCATCGCCGAGCTTGCGCATGAAACGTGACAGGTTGACAACCATGTGTTCCGGAAGC
The DNA here is from genome assembly GCA_963932045.1 of Caenorhabditis sinica. Taxonomy (NCBI): domain Eukaryota; kingdom Metazoa; phylum Nematoda; class Chromadorea; order Rhabditida; family Rhabditidae; genus Caenorhabditis; species Caenorhabditis sinica. The sequence goes on from OZ009940.1 coordinate 16,347,938, forward strand.
TTTCGAACGAGAATCCAACTAGTATTTTCATCAGACACGGGGAAACCTTTCTCATGCATACGTTCGATAAGTCCGGAGAGGGCAGCCAAGTCGCTTCGCATCTGTTCAGCGTTCGTTTGGTTAAACGAGAACTTCTGGAGCTGCTGAAGCAACTGTTGGCGCGAATTATTTTTACCGTAGACCTTTTGAAGCGTAGCAAGCGTCTTGTCAAGCGCAGTGGTCGAATCTCGAGAGGGAGCAATGCAATTCCGTGCAGAACCACGGAGGTGATTCTTGAGCAGGAACAGCTTGTCATCTGCAGTAATGGGCTGAGAGAAAACTGTGGTTCGCATTGTATCCATAAACTCGTCGAAGTCAGTGGACCCGTCGAAGTGAGGAAGCATTTTGAGCTTGCTTTCCAGTTTCAGGGACGATACGACGTGAACGCCGGCGGAGTCAGACTTAGTGGGAACGAGTGGGACTTCCCGATGCGGAGCCTGTGGTACGGGTGCCATTCCGGGGACCACAAGGGCTTCATCGTTGAAATCGTTTTCGTAATCCTCGACAAAATCTGACTCTTCGGATTCAGTGCGTACGCGTTCTGTTTTGGACTCAATGACTGGGGTTCTGGAACTGTCGAGGTGTTTCGATAGCTTGCCGTCCATCCTCTTCTCGAATGCAAGCAGGAACTGTTGCATGTCAAGGGTGCTTTGCGCTGGTGGCTGGTGTCGATCGACCGGTGCGGGAGTGGGCAACACAGTAATCGGGGCAGCGGACACAGACGACGTCGGCAAGTGGGAAGAGGGAACCCAGATGAAAAACTCTCAGCTGAAATAGGGACAGGGGGAACATCACAACGAGTGGTCACATGCTCCACTGCGTTGCGGCGAAGCGCGGAATCCTCCAGTGCGAACTGCTTCTGCAAAGCCTGAGCGACTTTGAGATTGATCTCTTCGTCAAGGAGACGGCGTGCTTGTGATTCTTGGAATCTAACAAGCTCCAGTTCCTTTTCGAGCGAGACGAGTTGCTGCGACTGATAGTATTCGGACTCGCGCTTTTCACGGAGCTTCTGACGAAGCTCTTGAAGCTGGGCGAAGTGTTCTTCGCTAAGAACTTCCATTCTCTTCTGAAGGTGCTTTGTGGCGTCTTCGGAGACACTGAGCTGATGCTGGTAGTCAAGCATGTTGTCAGAGATCATTCCGGAGAGCGAGCCATTGACCTGTCGTCCAAGGATGGGAGTTTCGACGGATGAAAGCGGGGAATTGAGGGCGTGAGTGGGCACTTGAGGAATCAGAGTGCTGGTCGACGCTCCGCCAATTGCAGCCGGATCATCGGAGTTGTCACCATCGTTGGATTCAGAAGGAGTGGGAATGAAAGGGATGAGCGTGGCGTTGACGGATAAGAGGGCGGCGCGAAGCGGACCGATGGCGAAGTTGAGGTCTCTAGAGACGGCGTCAACATCGGCTTGCTTGTGGGCCTCCAGCACTTCCGCGTACAACGTATCACGCTCAGGGAGCTTCAAGACCTGTGGGTCATTGAATTTTTGATCGATCAATCCCTGCAAACTACCGAGGCGGTGAGCGGTCTTCTGCATGTCGTACAGGAGCGTGACGGCTGCGCGAACTTGGGTAGGAGGGAGATCAGTGGGAACAGAGTCATCACCGACGAAGAGATCAAGCACGGGCTTGGACTGCTCGTAGAGAGCCTTGCCGGACTTAGTGTTCTTCGTGATGGAAGATTTGAGAGTACGCACAATCGTAGCCTTTAGAGACTTCGAACGGGTACGGAAGTGGGAAGTGGGAAGCGGTGGCCGCGGCTGACGAGTATCAGAGGACACAGCGTCAGTCGGACTACGGACAGGTGAGAGAGAACGGCTGTTGCGGCTCAACATGTTGAAGGACGAGAGGGTCAAAAGACAAGAACCAGTAACCTGGAATGAGGAGGATTAACCAAAGAAGAGGGGCCATTTCTTCAATGAAACGCTTGTCTACTAGAACTGGCAACACGGGTCATGACTAGCTACAAAAGACGAGACTCTCAGGTCCGCAGTGGTTGTGAGTGTCGTAGTGGGACACTGAACCAGCCGCTTCGAGTGAGTATTCTCCGGGTGTGGGGAGATAGTAGGGGACACTGCTGACTTATAGGACTGCCGCGAGTGAGTGGGCAATCCAGGCATTGAGTGTAGTGGGACTTCACTGTGGCGAAGTGGGGGAATTGATCGATGCTCTGATGGACCGGATCAATTGGTGTATACAGCCTTTGGCAGTGGTGCTAGCGGACCAAAGGAAGTATAGGGGGAAGTGGGAGACGACATAGGTGTCTCTGGTATGGTATTGTCTGTCTCTGATCAATAAGGATAGTGTTACCGCCGTAAGTATTCAATCGAAGTGTGGTTGAAAGTATACGAGGCTCCACCTACCCAGTAGGCAGAGATCCAGGCCCCAGCTCGCACAACAGTCAACAGCCGTGACTCTGGAGGGAGGGTAATGATCCACATCTCTCGAGACACGTGTTAAGCAAGTATTGCTAGGTGGCTGGTGTCGATATAAAGTTGAAACCCTTGTGGTTCGGGAATAGAGGTTTTCTGAGTCCTACGCGCTAGTCTACGTTGTAATCCTATGTTGGGGTGAATGGGGGGTCCTAGTAAGTGTAGTGTTTTGGTCTGGAGAGAACTAGAGGAGCTATGACTATCCCAAGGAGAGGTTGAGTTTATTTTAACACCATTTTATTCGTGGATACGAGAAGTACAAGTTAAGTGGGAAGGTGGTGAAATCGGAGAGAGAGTGGGAAGTGAAGTGGGAAATATGCATAAGGTCTAGAGGGCATCTCGGTCGTACTCTTGGTCTCCGGTCGGGATGATGCTGAGACAATCACACGGCGTTGGGGGAACTCGGTAAGACTCCACGAGTTGAGACCAAGCGAGATTGGTCCAGGCTTTCCAACGCAAGAGAGAGTGGGCACTGAAGAGATCGAAGACCGGAACGACGAGTTCGTGGGCACGTGCTGCTGAGGTGGCAATCTCTTCAAAGCAGTTGTGGAAGACAACACGAATCTGGGTGTTCGGGTGTTCGACGATCGCCTTCAGGGCTCTGGTTGCTCCAAGAAGTACTTCCAAGTAGTCACTCATGAGTTTGGTGGTTGGCAAGAAGTCCGGGTTCTCCTGAGGGATTCCGCTCAAGTACTGGGTGAGCCATGTGATGCGAAAGTTGAGAGCGACAGGGGCAGTGGGGAAAGGAAGTGCGAGAATGGCTGTCAGATGGCCAAGGTAGTGGGCACTGGGTCCGACTGCCAAGTCATAAGCGAACCGAGTTGCGTATTCCTGTTCCGATGCCAGCTGTACCTCAGCTGTATCGCCGAATCCTTGAGAAGTGGGCACCGAGACGACTTACCAGCGACGATTGGCGTTTTTCTCAAACTTATTGAAGCCCAGGTGTGGCTGTTGCCGATTAGGGTCCATAAGGAGAAGCAGAGAAGACTGTACCAACGGATTCTTCCAGAGAGAGAAGGAAGGGATGCGGACGAGGTCCGATCCGTGATCCATCTTCTTGGACAGATTCGGAACCGATCCCAGTTCGAGAATGGTGACGATGGTAGTCTGTGATCTGAGCCGTTCGCCGTAACCAAAGAGAGCCTTAGCATATTCCGAAAGAGTGGGCACAGTAGCATCCTTGTAGGCATCGAGACGGTGATCCACGGATCCAGTAAGGATGTAGAGGATGGTCTGAACACGATGAACAAGAGGTGTCAACTCAGTGGGCATAGGAGTGTTGGCAATAGCATCGAAAGCCTTGTGTTGAAAAGAGGGACGAGCGGGAACGCCACGAACTCTCAAAGGCTCTCGGCACCAGACAGCGATCCTGTTATCCTTGAGGATGCTCTTCTCCACACTCAACTCCAATTTGCTCAACTGAAACACGAAGTTACACATATGCTAACGTGGGGGAACTCTACCGAAGACTCATTGGAGCCGTAACGGGAGTTGCATTCAGCGTCGCAATTGTGGGAGAGGCGAGACTCAGAGCGGCCAACGTTCTGCTGCTGAAACAAATAAGGGACGTGTGTAACGGTGTTACTGTCGTACTACCTCATTGAAGCGAGAAGAAGTGGGAACTTGAGTAGCTCTCGAAGAACTTCGGTTTGAGGAGGAGGGACCAGCCATTTGGGAAGTACTCTAGAACCAGAACTAAGTGAATGATGCTAAACTAGGGACTCTAATACCTCAGTGGGCACGTTGTTTGCATTGTAACGTCCAGACTGATCGTTAGTGGGAAGTGTAGGTCTACTTCTGTTGTCAAACTCGGCGGCAACTGACTCAGCCCAATCGAGCTGTTCGAGTTGACCTCGAAGAGAAGCATCCATGTACTACAACACACTAAGTCAGTAGGGGAATACAGTGAGCAAACAAAACCTGTGCAGAAGAGTGGGGACGGTCATGGGGCTCCTGGGCAACAGTGGGCACGGATCCTGTTGGTTGCGATTCACTCATGGTAGGGTTGGCTTGGCGCCGCACAGGAGATTCATGTCGTCTTGGTTCAAGAGCAACAGGTGGCAATGGGATGGCAGGTGGCGGAGCTACGTGTTGCGGAGCTTGCTCGACAGGTGGAGCTTGCTCGACTGGCAGTTCGACTGGCTCGAGAATCGGCGCAGGAGCTGGCACAGGAGCGATAGCTGGGACTGGAGCTGGCACAGGTGGTGGAGCACGAGCTCTGGCTGCATCTGCCTCCATCATCGTAAGAACCTCTGGCGGGGTAGCGGGCAACTCAGTCTAAACAAGAGTGAATACAAACCTAACAAGGGGGACTACTGTATACCATATTGAAAGTTTCTCGGTCAGTTCTGTAGAGGGTGACCATGCGACCAATAGCCTCAATGTACTCAGCAGTCTCTTGGTAGAAAACCGGGACTCGATCCTGACCGTTACGCATATACTCGGGTGGATACATGGATGCGTAGTGGGCAGCTCGGCGTTGGCCGTCGTAGCGGTAACTAGTTCGATCAGGGACCGGGAACTCGTTGCGCGCGCTGACGTAGAAGCCCCAGCCGTGCCATGTGACACCTTCGTATTCTGGACGATCGCGGTGTCTGAGAAGACGTCGGCGATCGTGATCGGCGTAAGAGCGGTAGAAGAGTGGGCGGTCTTGACGGTTCAAGAGAGTGCGAATGTGGTTGAGGCTCTCTTCACGGTAGTAGTCAACGTCTTCCTGGAGGTCTCCCTGGTGTCCGAGCTCGCCAAGAAGTCTCACGTGGTGGCAAAGTCCACTCGCCGCTGTGTGTCCCGGGCTGCCACAGGCTGCGCAACCCACCGGACGACATGTGTCGTGGGTAGATGTACGAGCGTTGCAACGGTGACAGTAGGACGGGGAGTTGATTGCAATAAAGTGGACACGATTGTCTCCGAAGAGGGCGGAGAAAGGACAATTGGCGAGGACGTGGTCACAGAGTGCATATCCAAGGAAGTTGCTACCGCAAAGAGGGCACCGATCCGTGTCGCGGTCCGCACGACGATATTCGTTTTGAGCACGACAGAACTGGAGAAAGAAGGCACGAAGGTGAGGCAGTCTAGCCAACAACGGCATTCTCAACAGTGATTGGTCGTAGTGGACATGCGGAGCCGGACGACGGTCGGTCCAGACAAAGGCACGCAAGTATCCTCCATCAGAAACAGACTCGGGCAAATCCTCAACTGGCCAGTCTTCTTCACGGGAAGCGAAGCGGGCAATGTCATCAGTGGTCAACGGAGTTCTGATTCCGAAGATCTGGTGGTACGACGTATTGCCGACGACTTCGTCTTCGCCTTGCAAGATGTGGTGGTTGGCGGGATTCGGATTATGCCGAATGGGAGCGGGACGCGGTTGACCTTGACGCGGATGAAACAAACGGTGTGCCATCTGAATCATGGTACAAGTTAACTACGGTGTCGCTCGTCTGTCTGAGTGAAAGAGGACACGAGAGAACAGAACACTTACTAGGAGGCCGAACGTGAGGCAGGTTGTAGACAGTATCTTGTAAGACAACTGAATTCTCCTTGCTCAGAAGCGGCCTTATATGGGCGGTGAATAGGGCACTGTGTCACCGTGTCACGGTGGGAAGGCCACGTATTCACGTAAAAAAAGGGAAAGTGAAGAAAGTAGGAAAAGTAGGACGTGACGCGCGTGAAAGTAGGAAGCAGTAAAAATACTCTATCAATCAGTATCGCCCTGTCGGAAGAGATTGGTTCACAAAGGGGCATACCCGTCAAGCGCAGAATCGTTTCCTCGGGTTTGTACAAATCTTATGAGGACTAATAGTTGGCACCACTGTCGTCGACCAACGAAGTGGGCAACCGTGAAAAAGACTTGTTCTGACACGACTCATAACTGCATTAGGGAGCTATCAACCAAATCGTATATATCCGATCGTGGTGACCGCTGCAGATCTAGAGCAGTTGATGAGTGTGTAGCGTACTGAAGTCGGTCAAACTCTTTCCGTACAGTGACCGTCGTGGGAAACAATATCTACCGAGACAGCAGCTCCTCGTCCGGATCCTTTCTCAAGCCGCAGTTAAGATACTTCAATACTTACGTACCCGACCACTAGGAATAACACTAAGAATGATCAGAGAGAGACAGGAGATAGTGGGCACAGTACACCGACACTCTGCGCAAGTGGGCAAGAGGTGGTGAGAAGCGCACCGACTATCAGGAAAGTGGGAGTGGGCAGTGTGCTCGTGGAGCTGTCTGCGCACTGGGGAAGTGGGTAGCAGGCAGTGTGCAAGTTCATGCTGTCTGCGTGCTGGGAAAGTGGGAAAGAAGCTACAGTACATTGACAAGGCTGATGCAGTACTCCGTCAACCGCTCAAGGTATTATTCCCCGGGGGAGGAGTATCTGCATGGCTTGTGATGGTAGCTGGAGAAGTTGGTGAGTTCAGTGGTAGAATTTTTTGTTAGGCGGTCATAGGACTCACGCCAAAGTGGATGAGCGGGCATAGGCCTCCGCGCCATCGAGGAAAGTGGGTGGGCGGGCATAGGCCTCCGCGCCGAAGTGGGGACTAGGAGCCAAATGTGTGTACCAAGTATAGGCGTGACGACATTCGGCCCATAGTGGGGGAAATAGAGGGCAATTGACTGTTCCAGCGGGCATAGATGGAATTTTTTAGGACTACTAGACTGTGTTACCAGCTCAAACCAGATCAAGCGCCAAATGAAGCAGTATCAAGAAGTGGAGATAAGTTCAGAGTAGTATACTCAGGCGGAGATCAATGGGTGATGAGGGGAGTATAACAACAAGTTTATGCAGTAGGGAAGTGAGGCGAGAAGTGGGATAGTACCTAACTGCAAAAATAACAAAGGAACAACAGTGGTCAACAGGTTAACAATGTAAATAGTGGAAAAGTGGGCATCATTTCTCAGACGACGACTGCTTCTTCGGAGCTGGTCCAAGCGGGAACGCGTTGGCGTCGGAAGCTGGCACGAAGTTTGGGTACTGAGAGCCGGTAGGGCGCTGTGAGCCACGAGACGACTAAAAGACATTGTTGTTGCTGGACTATGTTGAAACTAGGTACTACCGTTGGTCTCTGACGCTTGCCGCGGCCTGGCACCTTGATGTCACAGAAAGCCAAGTGATGTGAGGATTTCTCCTGATCATTGAACAAGTGGGAACAGTTGCGACACGCGATATCCAAGTGGGCACCGTTGGCATCGAAAGTCACGACTTGGAGGCATTTCTGACAGAGGTGAAGTTCGTTGGCACGATCCACGCGCTCTCTGTTTGAGAAGTACTTGGAACAGAGGGAGGTCTCGTGGCCAACGGCCTGGCAGAGCGCACAGAACTTCTGAAAGCTCACTAAAGTGGGGGATTCTACGTAGCTTAGACTTACATCTCCTTGAAAGTTAGACTGTGGGGGGTTTCTAGAGGGAGTCAGAGCGGGCAACGGAATCTGTGGCTGCACGACGACTGAGGACGAGGAACCCGTCTTCTCCAAGTGAGCGTGGACACGATTCAGGGCTGCCGCTTGCTGCTCAGCTGCGGTCTTGGAGTTTTCGAAGTGGGCAACGACTTTTTCCAATTCAGTTCTCAAGGAAGTGGTGGTGGTCGAGACAGTAGACAGCGAAGAATTGTATTGTTCGAACAAGCGGACAATGTTCTTGGTGTTGCTGTTGACTGCTGCGATCAGCAGACCGTTATCCGAGATGATTTGGGTGAGTTTGGAAGAGATCTGATCACTGCTAGCAATCCAGTCCGGTTTAACGTCCTGAGTGGTCACAATTTTCGAGATCAGATCCTTAACTTCAGTCAAGTCGTTGCGCAGACCTTGAACCTCTACAAGACAAGAAAGGGGAATGTTACTCTATTGTTGTAAGTCACGACTAACCAGTGGTCAACTCGAGAATTTTGGGGTCCGAGACTACAATGTGCTGGCGTATCGGCTCAGCGTGCTCGTCGATGACGACGACGTCGCGAGCTTCGATAGCGGGCAACACAGGAGCCTGTGGGTCCTCAATCTCCTCGTCATCGTACTCTGGGGAGTGGACACTGGAAAGGACGGAGCGGGAATCCTCTTCTTCAATCACCTCCTCCATCGGCTCAACCTGTAGCTGGGGCGACTCCGGATCGTATGGAGCGTCGCCAGCAGTAGGGAGATAAGCGGGCACTGGGATATCCACAATTCGCTGTGAAGGGTGGCGTCTCGACTTTTTCTTGTCAGTGGGAAGTGGTTGTTTGCTTGAACGCGGAGTTTCCTTGCCGGTCATCTGTAACAACGAGTGTGTTGAAAAGAATGACGCGAGAGCTGGAAGTATCACGTGGTCTAGCAGAACCAATATATCAACCAAAGATAGAAATAGGAGGAACTAGCCGTTCCGCAACAAAAAGGGATACGTTTATAAATAGAGGGAAGTGAAAGAAGAGTGGACAACAACAACAAAAAACAACAACAGAATAACAAGGAAGTGGGGAATAGTGAATGCTGTGAGGTGGTGTGTGTGTGAGAGATAGAGTGGGCAACTAGGCATCAAAATTAATCATGAACGATTGAAGGGTCTCGAGTGGGCAACGATTGAACTCGTGAGCAAGCGCCAAGTACACCTCTTGCATGAACCGACGAGACTTGCAGTGGACTTCAGAAGTGTGCTGCTCAAAATGATACGTCATCGCCGGCAAGCAGACACAGGAGAGGTGCTTGCGAGTGGACAAGTCGTTGTTGAAATCCTTCAACGTCAGATAAACTTCAACTGTTCCTCTGGGCATCTTCTGAGCAAGAGTGGTCACGGCGACCATTTGACGTTCGAACTCGTCACGAAAGCCGGTGGTCGTTCTCGAATCAACGATCGCGTAGCGATTAAGCGAACGACCAATGATTGTGAAGAACGAGACGACGATGTGAGAGCGGTCACGAGGTGCTGAGTTTGCGGCCAAACGAGCTGCGAGAAGACGACCTTCGGAAGACCAATTGAAACTAGCATGCAACGAGAGTGTGTGAGTGGGGAGTGGTGTAGGCTGTGGTGGCTGTGGAGTGGGCACACGAAGCATGATGTTCATGAGGTGATGGTTGTCCCAGACAGCGTTACCAACAGTGGCCAACTCGCGCTCGATCCTCTCGGTCTGCTGCTTCATTCCTAAAACCCAACTCTAATTTACTATCTTCTTGTGTGAATAATAACAACCTTCCAAGCAGGCAACGATCTGGTCAAGCTTCTGCTCATCGTGGCTGAGACCATCGCCCTCTGGAGAGAGACGACGGCGCTTAGAGCTGAGAAGCGACGCGTAGACGTGCTGAGGGAGGCCTGAAGGGAAAGTTATTGCTTCTGAGTCAACCGTCCTAAAAATGGTACCTTCTGGATCGGCATTCTCGTCAGTGGGCACAGTCGTCAAATCTTCAGCATCATCATCCGACGAGACTTGGCGTCTACGAGTCGAAGAGGGCATCAGGATTTTTGCTATGTCTTCTGGACGGAGAAGCGGAGTGAAAGGAGCGAAAGTAACAGTGGGCACCGAGTGCTTGGCCGAGCTCTGTAATCATGTGCTGATTGGAAAAGCTGGCTAGCGACTGCAGTTAATTTTTGAGGGACTTAGAAGCACTAAAATGAGTCACACAAGAGACAGTATTAGCCTGAAATTACACTGAAACTGAGCGAAAGTGGGAAAATTTTCGAAATTTTTCGTGTTAAATTGTCTGCGAACGATCGGCGAAAGTGTTCGCGATCGGAGCGCTCTGTAAATAACAACAAATTCCAAAAATGTGTTCGCCGACAAGTTCGTCAGGGAAATTCCAGAATTTCTCGCGAAAAAGTGGGAAAATTGCATCATCACGTACAAGTCGCCTCTCGGTGGAAAGGGAGCAAGAGCGTGAGAAAAATAAGACGAATTTTCGCTGGAAATTTTCGGAGAATTTTTCTAGAATTTCGCTCAGGAATTTGTGGACTAAATTTCCTACACTACACCTAAGCAGTAACACTAATTTTTAGGCTAAAATTCAAGGGATTTTGGTACTAAAACTACGTAAAATTAGGGGAGAATTCCATCATTTCGCCGCTGAAAACAGGCAAAAGCTTAGGAAAATCCATCTTTTCTGTCAAACCTGTGTTCCGATTGAATTTTCAACACATAAATCTCTCAAAATTCCGAAAAATACGAGCCTTTTTAGTGGGAAAAGACGACGAAGTGGGCACGGGCACTTGCTTCTTCCAGTGGGAAGAGTGGGAGTGGGAAGTGGTGCTGTCCGCCGAATTTTGTGCACAAAGGGCGATTTTTGGTACGATTCCGCTCATTTTTACCTGAAAACCGTTGAATTGTAGTATAAATTGCATTAAAATTCGATGGGAAAATTAAAATTCACATGGAACCGGAAAAGGAAGCTCGAAAAATGCAAATGTGTCCGTAAATGGCAAGAAATTTTTAGGCCAAAATGCGACACGAAATGCAATTTCTGAGGGCGCGCGTGACGGTGTACACGGAAAGTCCGCAAACACCGCGGCGCCTACCGTAGTCCATGGGAAAGTGAAAATAGTTTCCCAGCCGAAAATGATGCAATTTTCGAAATGTTTCGAAAATATACGAAATTCGAACGAGTTTCCGAGGAAATTGAGAAGGAAAAATTTGAAATTTTGCCGAAAAAATTGGAAGAAAATTTGTCGAAAAAAGTGGAAAAAATTGGGAAAATTGAGAGAAATATGAGGGGTTAGAGGCCATGTTGCAGTGTTGAATATCTCGCAAGCCGCCGAAACTGGCTACCTATCGTAGATGACACTGAACCAAGAGTTTTCACGTAAAAAACGCTAGTTTGCGCCCTTAAGTGAGAAGTGCTGAATAGCGCTCTGTTGAGTGAGACAGCGAAATCTACCGCAGGCGGCAAACGGCTCGGGGGGTGAGTGGAATATGACTCTAACGCCCCCGCCAAAGGAATTTTTTCGCTATGACGTGGAAAAGACAAGTGGGAAAAGGGATTTTTTACAGACAGAAAGTGGGGAATTCCGCCTCTAAGGGGGAAAATAGGTACTGAACTGAACAAGTGGTAACAACGACCGGACACTCGCCGAATCTGGAACGCGAACACAATAGGCCAACAGGAGGATTCGATGATGTCTGCCTGATCTCTGAATTTGATGTTCCGCCTAGTTATTTTAAGGGGAGACACGCAAAAACAAAGCAGGTCGATGCACCATGTGGAGGGGTCTACTAGGGACGGTTGGAGCGTCCGGTAGCCTCCGAGAGTATCTCAACTGTGTAAGCGTTTTGGTGTGGGTTCTCTCAGATTAGCTGTGATAAGCGGTGCTGTTAACAGAAGACAGTTTAAGGCAGTGACCCATTTATTGTGGAGATATCTTAAGGATATAGAGAAAGTGGGAAAGAAGGCAATTATCTAACATTGTTCCTCGTACAGTGGAGAGTGTGCAATGTAGATGATGCCAGTGGGAAGATGCTCTAAATAACTCATTAGAAGAGGAGTAAGACAACTTGTCATCACGTGCACGTCGCCTCGTCTCTGTCTGGCAGAGAGAGGGATCGAGAGCGTGGGAGTAAGCTAGGAAGTTGTTTTCTGGGGAGAATGGCGGCTGCGACCGCCTTATATAGTCCGACCGCGACGCGCCCGACGGCATAGGAGCCGCGCGGAGCGTGCGGAGTGTCGTTTGAAGGCAGGAAGCGCGGGCATTCAAATTCTTCAGAATAAGGAAAGTAGAGAAAAGGAAAGAGAAAATGTGACAGAGAAGTGGGAAAGGTAAGCGGACACGGGGAGAAAGATGAGGTGTGAGTAGAGTAGGGTTGAGGGCAATCCCGTGGTCTACTCTATAACACCGTGAAGTTGTCTATTCCGTTCTCTAGGAAGGAATATTGACAACATGTCATCGGTATTTTCATAGTTAGAAAAACTTGGAAGCTTACCTTAACCATACAAATGACCAGTATTGGGTTGATAGCTGGGCACCAAGAGAAAAGGTACGGTAGATTTGAAGACAGAATTTTGAATTCAATATCCGCATAAGGTAGGATGAAGGCAGTGTAGAAGGGGATATGGATGGTGATGAATGGGAAGATGAACTGGAAAATTGAATATTATAATTATAATAACCTGGCGGTTTCGAAAGGTTTGCAAAAAGCTAGAACCATGGTAGTGTTAGTAAAAGAAAAAAAATAAGAAAAACGCAGAGTTCCTTGTCGTTGTGAACTTCTTTACTGTTCTCAGCATGAGCTTTGCGGAAAAGATCTTTCCAAAAAGAAGTTTCGGTTTCACAAAGTTCTGAATATTTGGATGCGTCCGTGCCTTGTCAATGAACTGGCTATCAAAAACTTGGAAAATTTGGAAATTTTGGGACTTTTCAGAAACATCTTTTCGGAAGATCTGGAAGACGGAAAAAGTTGGAAAAAGTTTGAAGTGGAAAGAGTATCAGCTCATATAAAGTCCTGAAGTTAGCAAAATTTTCTATATTTTAAAGCTTATCAAAACTCGGGCCACTGTCCAAAATTTTCCTATCGTTTCACAAGCTCCAAGTTGTTTCATGTTTCCGCAATATGTTAATGGAACTGCTATATTTCAGCGAAAATAATGTATTGAAAAAACATGTTGAAAAGTAAGAGTGGTAGCCAACAGAATTCTAATCTGTTGCACTTATCAGTGTTTACTATTTCATAACCATTTGATATCTAATGATTTTTAGCGCCGATTCGTACGTCCCTAGTTCCCATCTCCCATAACCTAACAGTCCAGCCCGTCCAATTTCTCCTCTTACTCCATCAATCAATCCCCCACGCAATTTGTTCAAAATCAGCTCATTCCTCAATTTTCGTTGATCAAATTCGATTGACGTTTACTTACTTCTCAGATCCAATTACATTTTCCTTTTCTTCCTGTTTTTGCTCAATTTTTTGGACTCGATTTCAAAACGTAATCATAATAATTTGATGACAGAAGGTCAGTCAAAACGAGACTAGATCCAAGACAAGGGCGGTTTTGGTGCAATTTATGAAACTTGAGGTGCTCCCAATGCTACAATTTGTAACTGTTTCAAATCGCGATTAATCGAAAGTATTCATTTCGAACCTTTTTGTTTCTGATTCACTTGCTTACCTGAACCATTAACAGCAAATTCAACTGCTTCTGAGACTTTACAGATTGTTGAGTTGTTATCGAACTTTTCTTCCTCATAACTTTCTGCATATGCGAAAAGCAAACAACCACTGTTATGACGGATAGAATCATAGCGGTGAACATGAAAAATGTGCATATTCGAGCAGAGATATCGTATTCCATAGTGCCTGTTTCAGCCATCATCATCTGGAAAACGGGGGGTTTTTAAAGGCTAAAATAGGCGCAAGCTTATTTGAGATTTCACTGAAATCTCGGCAATTTTTTGAACTTTTTTTTCCTGTTTCAGGCAAAAATGAACTGTCAGGCGATTCTCCGACAATGATACGGAGAACGAAGTTTTTTTCCGAACTCGATTCCAAAGCTCGATAAGACAAATAAAAAAAATTGTCGTCAAATCTAATGTTTTGTATGCAAACACTTTCACCAAAAAAACGGCTCTTACTTTCTCTTCTGGTGCAATCAGAAACGAACTGTCTTCGTTTCCCGTAATTTCTCGTATTAAGGATTCAGAGATTTCTGTTTCATAGTCACTCGGAGTGTATCCAATATAGATCAACCAAAATGTGGGAACAGCTACAATAAGAGGTATGGAATTGATGACGACTCGAAGCATCAAGTGATTTTTTAGAGCTGGGCTGGAATAATTTTCTCGGTTTCAAACACATAACAAGTTGGAAGTAGTATGAATATGATTTGATAGTCCAAGATTACCCTCTAGATCCCATTAATATCATAATTCAGTGTGTAGTAGACTGTAATCTTACAAAACCTAAAAACTCACCTAGATAGCAAATAAGCCACCTGCAGATACTGAACAGTTGGACCAGTACACGAGGTAATAACTAGAACTAGAAACAAGTTGATAAGATGGTCTCCAACGTCTCGAGGCATGGGGATGCCACCTTTGACAATGTAAAGTGACTTCACTTCGCCAATGTACATTATTGTCTGAAATTTAAAAAGTTTTGTTTTCTGTTTCAGAGAGCGCAATTTGGTTTTCAAGGATTAGTTACGATGATTCTCCAACGTCTCGTCCAATCGAACCTGTATTGTCGGAAGATTAATCAAAAAACTTTTTGAAACAGAGCTTATTCTTTGTCGTTTGATTCAAAATTACTGTAATCTCAGACTCAGGCGAAAAGTTTAGGATTTCTGTCACTTTGGGTTGCCTTTATTGGTTAATTCAGTCTATTCTCAGAGTTACAGGGATTTCACTGTTCCAAAAACTGCATGAATTTTGTTTAAAATGTTTGTTGGCAATAAGATATCGTGGAGGTAAGCTATACTAGTACTCTCTTAACTTGAATAATTAATCTTTTATATTAGTTGTAGCCCTCAAACTCACCGGCGCCGTCACAAAAACCAACAATGAAAAAGCCAACCGATAAGAGCACGAGTAGTACTGTGTCAGCCTTACTGTATCCGAGTAACTTTTCACCTTAGACGTCAGATAAATCAGCAATCCATTGGCAATCAACGAAACAATTCCAGCTACTCCAGCATTGATCTCCTCTAGCAGTGGATTTGTCGTGTAGTGCTCCATCATCTACGGAAAAAATGAAAGTTTTTGTGGGTTTCGAAAGTCAAAAAAATGCGAACGAGAATACGAAGAAAAAAAAAACATAACAGAACAAAACCAATCCAATTTTTGCCTTTGTTTTTGCATTTGTTCCTGGGGGCGCTACTTAATTTACCCGGAAATTCAAAAATATTGGTGTTAAAAGAGTTCTATTAAAAATGAGAATGAAAAGGAACCTATGACAGAAATCAGATTAACCAATTTGGATAATTTATGTTAGAGACATTTCAGTTTGAAAATTTAGAGCAAACTACAAGAAATGGATAGTCAGAACAATCTGAACGGATGGGAAAAAATTGAAGAAAAGAGATGATGTGGGAAATAATGAAGGATTTTTGAAGTTTTTGTTTTTCTGGGAGAATGAGTAATCCGGAGAAAATAAGAAGTAGAATCTTTGTAGAATTTGAGCTTCCTTATTTTTACTAAGTAGAGTCGTATTTTTTGTACTCTAACTTTTTTTTCGGGAGGTACGATTTTAGGTATTTTCTAGCTCAAGTGAGCAAAACATACGGAATTCAAAGTGAGGTGATTTTTTGTAGGAATTAGACAGTATACGGTTTCAGCGAAATAGGTTAAAAGATGTTAGCTGAAACTTCATTATTTGGTTCTTGGACCTTTAAAAAGTTTAAGAGACATTCCACGTAATTCTCGAGTGTGACTCCACTATAGGCGGCACTAGAATTTCAAACTTGACCAGGGTGGTTGATATTTTATATACATGGACTGTTAGGGCCTTTATGTACAATACCATACTTTTGGTCTGGCCACGGTCTCTTTTGATAAGCTAAAAATCGAAATTAGGTAAAAAATCGAAAATTTTTTCTGAAAGAGATATCGATGAAATCTCAACGGGAGTAGATAGCTGGCATGTTTCTAAGTATTTTTTGTTCATTAACCAAATTCCTACCTCTGCTGCTTCACTGAGAAAAAAGTGGATATTTCATGAAAATTTTCGAAATTTTCGAAATTTCATGTTTGGAGTGCCGTCCTGAAAAATTTTTCAACCGAGACCATCGAGTTATGTCGAGATATCAAATAAGCAACCCTTTAGGAGTTCTCAAACGAAAAATCTCCCAAGGTTTCGCGGCGGCTCAAAGCAGAAAAATGACAAAGTATGAAATCGGCTTTCTGAAAATGAACGTACCCCTATACATGGTTGGAGAAAAAATTATTATGGAATTCAAAGATCTTTTGCTTGTGAGTAATACTCTTCAAAACTAACATCATCACAAAGTTTGAACAACTTTGAAATCAATTTAATCAAGTTACATAACTTGAAAAAATCACTGAATTTTTTTGGAGGATAGTTTTTGGGATGACTGCAGTTTTGTCAATTCTCGGCCGATTTGGCTGAAATTTCGCCAATTGCATTGAAATACAAAACTCTGTCAAAAAATTTAGTCAGTTGAAAAATTTGTTAAAATTTGTTCAGGTAGAAATATTTTCTGAAAAGCCAACTTTCGAAGCTTATTGTTTTTGATGTTTTTGGAATCACAAAACCATCAGGTGTATTTATGTAACTTGATTATTGAATTGGCAAAATTTCAGCCAAATCGGTCGAGAATTGACAAAACTGCAGTCATCCCAAAAACTATCCTCCAAAAAAATTCAGTGATTTTTTCAAGTTATGTAACTTGATTAAATTGATTTCAAAGTTGTTCAAACTTTGTGATGATGTTAGTTTTGAAGAGTATTACTCACAAGCAAAAGATCTTTGAATTCCATAATAATTTTTTCTCCAACCATGTATAGGGGTACGTTCATTTTCAGAAAGCCGATTTCTTACTTTGTCATTTTTCTGCTTTGAGCCGCCGCGAAACCTTGGGAGATTTTTTGTCTGAGAACTCCTAAAGGGTTGCTTATTTGATATTTCGACATAACTCGATGGTCTCGGTTGAAAAATTTTTCAGGACGGCACTCCAAACATGAAATTTCGAAAATTTCGAAAATTTTCATGAAATATCCACTTTTTTCTCAGTGAAGCAGCAGAGGTAGGAATTTGGTTAATGAACAAAAAATACTTAGAAACATGCCAGCTATCTACTCCCGTTGAGATTTCATCGATATCTCTTTCAGAAAAAATTTTCGATTTTTTACCTAATTTCGATTTTTAGCTTATCAAAAGAGACCGTGGCCAGACCAAAAGTATGGTATTGTACATAAAGGCCCTAAAAGTCCATGTATATAAAATATCAACCACCCTGGTCAAGTTTGAAATTCTAGTGCCGCCTCATACTCGAAAGTTACATGGAACGTCTCTTAAACATAACCCTATTGCAAAATAAATTCTAATTTTCCTAGAAGAAAACTGTTGCAGCAGGATTTTAGAACTTTTTGTGTATTCGAAATTGCCGGGACTCAAAAAACTCTATTCTAAAACACATGCAAAAACTAATTTTGAAGTTGTTTACAAGTTCGATTCTCTAGTGGTGAACTCATTAAAATCACATAACCAGACAATGCACGTTCATTTTCATTCAAGAAAACCATAGATGTGAAAATTTTTGACGGAAGACTACTATCTAGAAGAGTTTGAACACGGTTAGAATGGCAGTTCGAGGCTTGTCTATTTCCAGACTGAACTTGTCGAGTAATGTTATTGAAACAGACAAAAACGCATAGTTGATTCGATAAACCTTTGACAAATGAAATCATGTCTGACTTTGACTTTCGACATCCAGACCAAATCGAAGAGAAGTGATCGGTCTTGGAGGAGAAAATTGGAATTTAATGACAACGTCCAGCAAGATTTTGGAAGCCAAAATCTGAAAAATAGAGAGACGGTTCAGGAAAATTTATGATTCTAATCAATCCTAAAAATTATTGACTTGAAAATAAAAACATTGAAACAATGATCTCTACTTCTGAAAAAGAGGTTGAAGTCTGTGAGATCAATCAGAAATCTTCGTCGGTGAGTAAATTTTAGTTTTCTCGTTTTAAATTCAAAGAAGGCACACAAATCATTCGTCATTATCAGATTGCCAAACTATCCAAAGTCTGAATCAGTGACTTTTGAAAACTGAGGGTGAGAAAAACAGATTTTGTCAGAACTGAAAGTGCTCATTTTCTTATGATGAATCATAATTATTCAAGTGTGGAACTTGAAAAAAGAAGAACACAGTGATCTTAGAGAATCACATCTTCAAAATATATGCATATTCATCGTGGAAGTCAGAGTCAGAATTGATGTTGAAAAAATATTTTCAGTTTCATTAACATGTTAAAGACGGTGATGAAAGGAAAAACTAATTTCATATCTCAACCTAGATGTAATAATTAAAATAAAATTGTTTCGGTTTCACCTATATGGTTTAGAAAGATGACTGATCTATTTTTGAAGTCAGAATCAGAACTTTAGTAAAAAAATACTTTCAGTTTCATTGACTTGTTAAAGATTGTGTTAAAAAAGGATACCGATTTCATGTCGCCACCAATAAATACAAAATAAAAATTGTTAGCAGGATTACAATGCTCAACTTTCAAAAATTTTGTTTTAAAATTCTGAAGTTTTGATAACATGTGCCTAGAAATTAAAGGCTCTTGTTTCGTTTTAAGTTACTGATCTATGTTTGCTTATCTTGCTGTAAATGCCAAGGTTATTATGACCAAAATCTGAAAAGTTTTTCTTTATTGAACACCTCGTGACCAATTACCGAGCATATCAAAGAACACTTTATTTCCAGTTTCAGTCGCTAGACTTAAGTGTGAACATTAGCCATTGATCATTGGAGATATCATATAATTGAGCCATAAAAAACTAGGAATATCAGACAAACGTTTATTCTCATTTCCTGACTTGACTTGTACTTCTAGTATGAAAAATATGAGTGGAAGTGGTGAATGTTGTTCCAGCAAGAGGAGTGCCCTTGCGGTTCAAAAGGGTGTCGCGGACGTTCTGAAATGTTTTTTATATACTTTTAATTTTTAAAAATACTGTTTCAATTAGGATTTTCACCGAGAAATTAACACAGCCTTTAGTTCAAAAGACCTTCACAGCTCACCTTTATCATACAAATCACCAATAATGGATTAATGGCGGGGCACCAAGCAAACATGTATGGTAGCTTTGAAGATAGATTATTGAATTCAATATCCGCATAGGGCAGGATGAAGGCGACGTAAAAGGGGATATGTATGGTGATGAAGGGGAAGATGAACTGAAAATGAATAGGTTGCGGATTCAGAACCTTAGAAATACTGTAGGATAACTTTAGAAAAAATGCTGCTAACAGTGAAAATATCGCTAGCAGTAAAGATTATGGAAAAAACTAATTTTTCAAAAGTCAGAACAGTTAGGAAACGGTTTTTCTATTCCGTCATTTTCGGATATGCTCACCTGTACGAATAACAACAAATTCAACTGCTTTTGAGATTTCTGATTACTAATTGACCTCTTCTTTTTCATCGACACTTGCATTTGAACAAAGCAAACTATCACCACAATAAGCGAAGAAATCATAGCGAAAAATATAAATGCAGTGCAGATTCTGGCGGGAACATCGTACTCATAAGTGCCAGTGGAGTTCATGTAGATCTATAAAAACCTTTTTGATTTACAACTTTTTCTGTTTCATTGAGTTTGTATATTTGAGTGTCTATATGATTCTCTAATTCTTTCCACATCTTGTGAAAATCTGCTCACCTTCTCCTCCGACTCTATCGAGAACGAGCTATTATTCTTCCCCGTTATCTCTTGAATCAACTCTTTCGATATCTCCTTCTCATAATCATTTGGCATGTAACCATTATAAATCAGAATAAAAGTGGGGATAGCCACAAATAATGGAATTAAAGTGATCAATGTGCGAAGGACGGAGTGAGTTTTTAGAACTGGGCTGAAAGTCAAAATTGCAGATGGAAATCAAAAAAAGTTAGGCTTACTTGAATAACAAATAGGTCACTTGGAGGTACTGAACAGCTGGACCAGTACAGGAAGTAACCACGAAGACTAGGAAAAGGTTAAGAAAGATGCATCCAATGTCGATGGGAAGATCGAAGCCACCTTTCACGATGTAGAGGGATTTTACTTCGTCGAGATACATTATTGTCTGGAAAAGGGGACAATTGATCGATTTCAGATTGAAAGTGGTAGGTAATCAGTGAAAAATGAAAATAAAAATTATTTATGTTTCAGAAGATTTCGGAATCTAACTCTACGCCGGCATGACAATTCGTTGTTTTTAATTCTATCTATGTTTGCCATTATCCGTACGATGAACGGCCAAGATTTTATCTGGGAGCAATTTTCTTCTAGTTATTCATAAACCGAACCGTTGGTCGGTCAGTCCAATGAATTTTCCGAGCGGTTGGAACCTTCAATTTTTTATTTTAAAATTTCTGTTACAGCAAAATTGTGAAAGTTTTCACTAAAGGTTTCTCTAGTACTTCTCGATCATACACTATTAGCCAATACTCACCGGCGCCGACAATACAACCAACAATGAAAAAGCCAATCGGAAACAGCATGAATAATACTGTGACCATCTCACAGTATCCGAGTAACTTTTCACTTTGGTTGTCAAAAATATTAATAAAACATTAGCCATCAAGGATACACCTCCAGCAACACCAGCGTTTGCCTCTTCCAACCAGGAATTTGTGGTGTAGTGTTCCATCATCTGAAAATGGGCCAAGTATGAGAAGTCAAAACTATGGCCAAGAAAAAAAACAAAGAACTGACACGAGAGTACTCGGAACTGAATATTTTATTAGCTAGTTATTTGGAACAATAAGATAAAGTTCCGAGAATAATCAGATTTTTCTCCTTTTTATGACTTGAGAGCAAACTAGAAGGAAAGGAGGGAAAATTGAAGGAAAAATTGGAGGAAAAATGTTTTGAATTCAAGAATTTCAATTTTTCAGAGTGACTAATCAGTTGTCCCTAGGATTCTGGAGTCTGCAGTGACATGGGAAAATGTGGAAGTTTTTTGTTCTGTGTTTTGACAATCAGAAATCGGAATTTGGAGGTCTTCGCATCTAAAAAATGTTTCGATTGATAGTGAAGTAGAAAGAGATAAGAGTGTTGAGCATAATAAACTAAACATCGTTTATAATTTTTTCGAAAATTCTGAAACAGGATAATTCCAGGAAAAAAAGTATCGATATTTGCTTGCTTTTAGAGCCCTGTCTTAGAGTCACAGTGAACCACCTTGGTTTGTACGTCTAAGCTTATAATAACTTTCTTTATATCATCAGACCATAACCCACAACTCCCCCTCCCCTTTGAAGTTTTTGAAGCAACAACCCCAGATGATGATCTTTGTTTTCTTCTGTTTTCTGACGTCCGATAAAAGTTTTTGATGAGTAAAAGGGAATACCTACTAATGACAAAAATATGAACTAGATCTTCTATGTATGTGCTCCTCTGATCATTTTGAGATAGCGAAACCAAAAACTCATGGTAGAGAATAAATTCTGAACCGGAACCAATTTCTCAAGAATTCAAAACAAGGTTTGGCGAAATGCTTTCGGGCAAGTCTAATAAATCAAAAAATGTCACTTTTCTTGCAGATCAAACGAACCTCAGAATTATGATTTTTATTGAGTTAAAGGGTAGACACTTGCAGGTGAACATGTAGACGTCAACTATCAGACATGTGATTTATGAAAATCGAAGAAAATGTAACACAATAAGAAGGGACATAAGAAGTTTTTTAAAGGGAACACATTGTTTTTTGATGATAAAACGTAATTCTAAATAACATGAAACAGTAAAAAAAGAGTAGAAGGAGTTCTCGAGGCGTAAAAATAATGAAGACAAACTTCAAAATGAGAAATACGTAAAGCGAAAGTGATCGAAAAATGGTTTAAACAGAGTACACAGAGCATCAAAAAAGGAAACTCGGATGCTGCTCATGATAGACTATTATATTGAGTTAAGATATTTAGAACATTTGGTTTAGTTAAAATAGTAAAAATAGGGAAAAAATGGGTGAAATTGGATAAGCCTAGAGTTATATCGGACTGGAGCTGGCTACATTCATTTCCAGATCTTTGAATCCTGGTTGCACATCGATACGTTTCAAGTCTTCCAATTTTGGTGGGCCCTCCCATTTGTAATGATAATGCTCTACCAGATAATAAGATTCCGTTTTCCATACACAATACGTATCGACAGAAAAGAAGAAGGATGCGATGATAAGAGCAATAGACTCCATCCAGTTCTCCTGAAAACATTATGATAAACATGCTGAAAATGCATAGCACTGTTGCTGCAGCTAAAATTTTCAGGCTGGCGACCAGCGGGCGTTCGAAATTGTTTTTGTTAATAGAATACGGGCAGTAGCGACTGGGTCGTGGACAGGTACAAATGAAAAAGAGCTTACCAAGACCATATAGGAAAGCGCGGCTACTAACATATGAATTGTCCCAATGACAATGACATAAACATGGATTTTAGCATACGGCATGGATTCATACGGCAGCTGAATGTAGCGTCGGGAGTAGTAGCTCGAAGAGACAATCAGGAACATAAACATAGCAGGAACGGTCAGATTGAACAATAGAAGTGTTATCTACAATTGAGAAATTTCCGGACGTTTTACAGTAACACCTGATACTTACCACGTTCAGAACCGGAATGGATTTTGTGTTGACGGAAACCAGTATAATCAGATTAGAAATGAACACGCCGGTTATACCAATTTTCAAATCAAGAAACGCCGGTCCTTCCGACATAATCGGAGTGACAATCAACAGGATTACGAAAATACTCCATATAAATGCACCAAGCAGTGCATAGACCAGTGGTTCCTTGTAAAATAAGAAAGGAAAATAGCAGAAGATAACTGGGTATATGTGCCAGAATACCATATTTGAGAAGAATGGAAACAATGAAGTGTAATTGCAAGCATGTTTCAAAATGAAATATAAAGGATTCATGAAAAATTTCCAGCTATCTTTTAGGAAATAGATTGTCTTCTTTTTACGGTGAGGAGTGATATTGAAGTTGAGCATCATTGGTATCGTAATGAGGTGAAGAAAAGTAGAGTCAAGAGAAATATCGATCTAGACGGTCGTCAATGTGTGAGTCAACGACGAACTGCCCGTCCCACATAGACCGCTAAGAGGTACACAAATAAAAAGAACAGCTGTTCTTTCACCGCAGCATAGTGTATAGAGAACTCCTTCAATGTGTATCCCAGGAGGTAAAAGTAGTATTCGACTACCAGAAAAGACTACCAGAAAAAATATACTTCGTGATGGATCTATATAATCTAACTTACACAGTAGAAAAAAATTGAGAACGTTTCATGCTTGGAATGATGGGTGTGTAATGGAAAGAGCCTGAAGGGGTAAAAGACGGTGAATTGCTTTACTGGGCACATGAATGAAAATAATGATCAACTGCCTCAGATAAAATAAGGGCCCTTTAACTGCATCAGAAAAAAGTAGGGGTCCCCAAAAAGTAGGGGCCTCCACGAATTGGGAGAAGAGGAGGATAGAACAGAAGAGGATACAACAGTTTGTGCCTGTCAAGGCGCCTGTAATTGTAGAAGTATCCATCCAACTTATGTCTTGAAAGTCCATGATAGGACTTCAGGCTTCTTTTAAGACTGCATGTATCGTAGCGTCTATGCGGAAGTATAATTCACGATTGATTCTGATCATGATTGATTGTCTGATTGATTTATGATTTATTGTCTCGACAAGGTCTACAGTGAGCTGGAAAAAACGGTTAACATTTCTACAATACCTTCAAGCTCAAAAAGAAGGTATCTCAGCAAGCATCAGCTAGTAAGTTAATATAATGATAAATTCTTACAATCCGCACTCCTTTTTCCAGTTGATGACACAAATACACGGTCACAGGCAAAAGGAAGAAAATCTATCCGCAAGAAGAAGTTGCTTGGAAAAAACCTGCCAAAGATGCCAAAATCCATTAAGCCAAACTTCCAACGTGCTGCTTAATAAAGAGAAATGATCCAATTAGGGCTTCCATCCCGCGGGCTGATTTTTTCGAGATTTTTGAAAATACTCTGAAAATGAGATTTTTGCATATTGGTGCAAAGAATCCATTAATAAATCATTTAGTGAGCTCCGGAGGGTTCGTGGAAATAGAGTGCCGCAAATCTAAATATTAATGTTCTTGTGATAGCTTCCGGAACAGTTAAAAGCTGCTGAGGAATACCAAAAATTGATTGCACTGTTGCTAGAAAATGTAAACTCTCACAATATTGTATTGTTTGGAAGTTGTTGTTAAAAATGTAAAAAATCAACCAAATAAAATAATTCCCAATAGCATTTTTTCCTTTTTCTAGCATGCGAAACTATATGAAATTCGTTAACCAAAAGTTTCAAAATGTGGTTCTCGAGCTCTAAAATCGGTGGTTTCAATCAACTCAACCAACATCTCGGTTTGAATGTAAGACAAACAAATGGATGAACGTTTTTAAACTTGAAAAACCAAAACCCCCTTATTGAATACCGTGAGCCCATGAACTTGCCTATTCGGGGATACCCTGTCAGATAGGCGATCTTCCAATTTCAGATCTTTTGCCAGTTTTCTACACTACAAGTCTCTGTTAACAACTCACAAAACCAAAATTGATCAAATACCATTTTGATCGCAGAAAAAATCGTTCAAAATTCGGATTTTTCAGATTTTCAATTTTTTTTACATAAAATAATTAATTTTTGGTGTTTCATTTTGAAACTTTGCAAACCAGTTATAATTGTCTACTGCTGCTGTTTGCGCGCTTGTGCATAAATTGTGCAAAAATACGCTCAGAATACTAAAAGTTCATAGACTTTTCGACGGTACTGTATAAATGTAAGCTCCAATTTTCAAACGCGCATAACTCGAAAACGGTTAGCTTTGCGGAACTATAACCTTCAGATTCGTGTTCAGCAGGGTTAAAATCTAACTAAGACCAACACACATTAACACGGTTAGTTCAAACTTATTCAAAAGTTACATATTTATATAGTTTCTTGGTTTGAGAAACTGGCCTGCTTTTGAATGAGTGATTCTTAACAAGAAATTTTCTTCACGTTAATATTTAGAAACTTTTTTCTATGCAATCTCAAATACCAAAAAATGCTACTTTTGAAATTTGAAATTTTGGCGTTTTCTTAACCACGTAACATGGCACCCTAATTATGCCAAAAAAGGCTCTATTGAAGTTTCAACCACTGATAAAAATTCAATCTGAAAATGGCGGAGGCCAGAGAAAATCCTGTCATGGGACGAGGACGTTTTCAGATGTTGAAAGATCTGTACAATTTGAAAGGTAGTTGTTTGTTTCAAAAAATGTAGCAATGCAACATCATTTTCAGTACAATTCCCTACCAGAGGAATAGCGAGTTTCGAATTCGTCCATTTTGCTCAGAAGATAATCTCGCCGGTGATTTGCTTGTTGTTCTTCATGGCCGACACTCAAAGTACTGAACAAAACAAGGATTTCAAGTATTTTGAGAAATACGGGGGATTTCTGTAGGGTTGGCTTAATGTATTTCCTATGAATTTTTTTCAGCCTGGTCATCATTTATTACAATAGTAGCCGCGTTTTGGAGATAATTTCAATGATTGATCATTTTGTTAGTTTGTGTTTCAAAAAAATACAAAGTGATCAATCGTAACAATTTCAGGAATTTGTTTTTGAGTTGATTGAATTCACACTGTTGCTGTTTTCCTCGGTATTCTTTTTGATTGAGACGATGGTTCCTATAGTTTGTGTCCGAACATCAATGAGCTTGTATTTCGGTAAGTTCACAGAATTTTCCGCTTTTTACCTGGTCCCTTCTCCAAATATTGGCGGAGTTACATTTGAAGAAACTCACGACAACTGGTGCAAAACTCAACCAATTTCAAATTAATGACTCTAGAGTTTTCCTTAGTTAAGAACATTTTTCAGTTGCTTTAATGATTAACTTGAACGAGACGCTTGTTTACTTGTTTCCGGAATTCGATTGGGCTGTTGCTCTGGCAGCGATTAGTTTGTCTACGTTGATTATGGTTCTGCTTGTTTCTCAAATCACAAATATGCACAGCTTCATCATGATATCTTGTTATGTAATCACAATCATCCAGCTTATTTTGATTATATGGCAATTTGTAAGTTTAGTTATAATTTTGAGGACCCAAAAATTCTTGATTCTCCCTATTTCCAGATCTTAAAAAAAAAGTCGGAAGCCTATAACACCTACCTTTTGGAACGGAAAATGCATCGTCAAGAGAAATCCGCATACGATTCTCAGCAGAGATCGCAATACTATGCTAATAGATTGAATTGTAGGAACTTGGAACAAAATATTTAGAGCTCTACTAATGAACTAATTTCCAGACAACCGGAGACTTCGAGAAGAGACTGATCAAGGAAACACTGGAGCGGCAGCGGTTGAAGTTGAACTGCATCAGATGATTGATGGTCAAAATGTGAACAATCAAGTTAGATGCACCGCTGTTTGAGAAGTGACTTCGAAAGAAACTGGAACGCAAATTTTAAATTTTTCTGAAAATCGAGTTTAAAATGAATCTTATTGCTTTGCGTTCAATTTATGTATTTCTGTCAAAAAACCGCTCAGAAAGGAGCATTGGCATCATTTGTGGCTTACCTGAACCACACCCCCTTTTGATGCAATGGCCGGCTGTGCAATATCTGCAAGTTGCTGTTATGCTTTCCTCGTAAGTTCTTCATAGAAGGATACGAGATTTGAGTCTGAAAAAATTTTCTCTTGTTTATATAGATTCACTGGCTGCCGAGGTAGACTAATATGTACTACTCGCTGCACATAAAAATGCTGCAAAGTAGCTTAATAATTTTTCTTGCTTCCTGTTGGTAACGAAACACTAGATTCCAAATTTACGCCTTCTAATTCTGACCTATCGGAAACAGTATTTTGATTTTCAATCTTCCAGATCTTCTCGCCAACAATCCAAGTGCTCCATCTCAGTTATGCCAGTTTTGGTAGCAGTTCCCACCGTGATCCTTGTCTATTTTGGCTACGTACCACAATTCTATGACGTCCAAATGTCCCAATTCTTCTTAGACCGAATCAGTCCAGAAGGAAAAACTTAATTGCTTATTGTTACAGTACACCTGGTAACTGAGAGTTTTGGGAACCCCAACAATGTTGAACGAATTTCAGACAACGTCCTAAAGTCCAGGACCAGCAACGCAAAAACAAGAGTTTCGAGAGTTATTGAAATTGTGGAACATTCTTCCGGTTTTATTCCTGAAATCAATGAGAGGAATAGAGTCAGCGGGTATGTGAAAATATAACATGTTGTCGATTCCAGCCTCTGGCTCCAGAATCGGCCAACTTGAAGGCTCTCTAAGCCAGGGTCTAACAGTTTTGCCCTCAAAACTCCCTGTCTTGTCGCCTTATTATCGTGTCAGTTATTCCCCTCTTTTTCCCGTCTTTCCCGATTTAATTGGCCTTCTTTCCTTCTGTAAAATTCCAATTCCAAAGAATTCACATTTGAATTCGCGCGCTTTCGAGTGTCTGCGTCTCTTTATCTCTCCTTCGTGGCGAGACCCACTGTCGCCGCGTAGCGGCGCCCACTCGACGCGCGCTCGCTCGCTTGCACTCGAGAGTCGTTACCTCTCGAAGTGTTGCGTGTAGCGAATTGCTGCTGGTCTGTATCAGATCCCGTAACGTAACCTCCCAATTTTCCCAGGTTTTTCCACCTTTGTTTCACCAGCGTTTTGGCGAGGTTTCGAGAGTTGTGGTTTCGGGAGGAGTGCACGGTTTCCTCACCGAGGTTTTAGTCCAGCGGTACACCTCCTAATTCTCCTATTTTCTCTCTTGTTTTCCCTCGTCTTTTCTCGCTTGTCTTTGACTCGGTATAATAAATGGGTCAATGATAACTTGTGTACTGTCATCTGCTTGCACAGCTTATCTTACACACGTAGGACTTTCGGGGTACTTAGCGCACGGTTCACAGTTCTCTCTCGTCTCCGACTTGTAGCGGTCTCGGCTGACCTCGGCTACGTTGTCGACATGGTGCATCGACGCGGGTCCAGAATTTTCGAAATTCTGTTAAGATGTTCGTATTCATCGATTTTCCTTGGAAAATCGGGCTTACGCGGACCCAGCCGGTCAGGAGAGAGCTCGTGCAGTCTGAGTAACCCACTGTCCATTGCGTGTGTAAATTAAGCCTAAAAAATGTTAGATTCCTCCTTTCCTCTCTATTTTAGCCTATTTTTCTCTTTTCGAAACATTTCGAATATTTTCGAAACTCTTCAAATCTCTCTAATTTCTCTATTTTTCACCTAATCTCGCTTCTCTCGCTTCCATTTATCACTGTGTTCACTTTAATGCTCGTTTTACCCGTCATTTTCTCTCTCTCTACTAATCGGCCGACGTTTCGTCGCCCCCCACTTTATTTGCAGGCACGCTGGAATTCGAAGACGGTCCGTGGCCACTGAGCAGGAAAACAGCCGATTCCAGCGTCAAGAGTAGCCTCCAGAAGCAAAAAGTAGCTGAAAACAGTTCAAAGTCCTCTTCTGAGGCACCGATAGTGGGGAAGTGCTGCCCGATTTTTCCAAAAATCACCAAAAACTGTTCAAAAACCCTCTTCCGAGGCACCGATAGCGGGGAACCGCTGCCCGATTTTTCCAAATCGCTGAACAGTCGAAAAATCCTCTTCGGAGGCAGAGAGAGTGGAAAATTGACGCCCGAGTGGCTCAAAAAATCGCCTAACGTGCTCCGAGACACGTGATAGTGGTGAGGCAAAGCCTGAGTGGCGAAAAAAGTCTTCAAAATGAAGCAGGAGAATGGGCTCCTTATCAACCATGTTTATGCTTAACGGATAAAGCAACCGTCCAAAAATATGCTAAAACGCCTTTGCGACGAGAGAGAAAAAGAGAGCCCTAGCGGCGAAGAGTTTAGCCAACGTGCTAAAAGAGAAGGCCGAGAGCCGAGTAGCCCCCAGTGGTTACCAAACACCAAAAAATATTGGTGCAATATCGCTAATATAGTCGTGTGACTGCGATAGTAGAGAATTCCTGGTGATCCAGTCGAAATTCTGCGAAATTCTGGCCTTGAAGCCGTTTTTCCCTTTCCAGTAGCGTCGATTCGAAGAAATCCGCTAAAAAAGTCCATTCCCTTTCGAAATAATGGCGATTTCCTGAAAATCTGGAAAAAATGAGCCTAAAAAGGCCAATTTTGTGCATATAGTGCTTTCTTGTTCGTCAAATTCTGTGAATTTTGCTCGAAAATCCACTGAACCATCGAAAATTCGATTAATTATTCGGAAGAGCTACGGTAGATAGCTGGCGAAATGCCAAAAATCCATTTGTCCGCAATAATACACCGAAGTGTACGCGCAAATGCAGACCTTCCAGAGCGTGGGAGCGGCGGCAACGCCCACTCATTTTTTCCCATTTTTATCGCTCTGGCCTAAATTTTGGTCGTTTTTTCCCGAATTTTTTGCAATTTTCGCTAGAATTTTGACTTTCAGAATTTTAGAAGCCTATTTTAATGCTCAAAATGCTCAAAATTCCATGATTTTTCACGAAAAAATCCATCGCCGGCCTAAAAATTAATTTTTGGCCTAAATATTTTTCGAAATTCAATTTTTTCCGCATTTTTCGTGTTTTAGGCGAACGCGTGGCCTTGCGAATGCATGAAAAGCCTATTTTAAAACCAAAAATGCCCGAAAATTTGAATTTTTCACTGAAAAATTAATTTCGAAATTTTTCGAATTTTTTCGAAAATCGATAAACTCAATATTTTGGGTTGAAAATAGCCGGAATTGATAAGCGCTTGTTCCTTTGAATGTCCGTTGCTCATTTATCGTGATATTTCCGTTCCTCTTGCTCTTTTAACCCATTTTCTCGTAAAAATTGGCGTTTTTTGCAGAGAATTGCTCGAAAAAGCGAAGCTGAAGAACGAGGTAGCCCCCCAAGGGCCAGAAGAAGGACAAATAAGAGAGAGTAGCCCCCCAAAGGAGGAAAATCGCTCATCGGAATACGATATTCCCCATCTCCCGATTGTCAAGGTATAAAATCCTCAAAATATCTGAAAAATATGTCATATTTTTTACAGATGACATCGGAAAAGCTTGAGGACTGCGTATTGAATACCCCACAAGCTGCTCAAGAGCCTGGAATCCGTGTCGATGTCAATATCCACGGTTCCCACGAGCAAGATGGAGACGGTTCCCATGAAGCGAGTATCCCCCCAAAACTGGAGTCGGAAGGCCAGGAGAAGAAGAAGGCAGCACTACCAATGGTCCAGATCGCTGCCGCCTCTATTGAGGTCGATAAGGGCACGTTGGTCTTCATCGTTGTGCTGATGAACCATACAACTGCGACTCTGCCCGTACCCTCCAGTACTACAAGATCGTTGCCGGTACCCTCCAGAAGTGCCAGAAAAGTGAACTCTCTACGGATTTGTTCTTCAGAAGAACTCAGAGTACCTCCCAAGGTTCTAAGAGCAATGACGGAATTCACGTGAGTAAAGATGATACAGAAACAGTTAGAAATCTGATTTAATTCAGGCCCGGTTATCGTCACCTCTGCCACAGTGCAGGCATGGAAGAGAGTAGCCTCCCCCAAACATGGATTGGAGAAGACATGGAGGGCCTGGTACTTCCAGAGCCACTTCTGGAGTAGCCCCCTTGTGGACCGAAGCCCTCGTAGCCTCCCAAAAGGCGAAGACCTCTAATTGTTAACCTGTTATCATCTATTTACTCATCATCATCATGGTATTCTTATTGAAGCCTGAGATGATGATCATCATGGTACCCTTATTGAAGCCTGAGACGGCTAATAAATGTCTGATATGTTATTCATTATTACCATTCCTTTCTCTTACCGATTGATTGTCGTGATTATATCTATGCTGTTAACAGTGATATTTAATCTAGTGCGAATGATTACAGGTGAATCACTATGTCGTCATCGACTAACACTAGCACCACTAGCACCAAGAAATCACCTGTTCGTATCCTCCAGAAGGACGACAACGTCACACTCATCGGAAGTAGCCTCCCAGCTACCAAGAAAGACGTTCCCAGTACCTCCGCTTCTTCATCTGCTTCGGATAAACCGACGAAGCGCACCAGCAGCACCTCAATGGGGGCAATGCTAACTCCTATGCTCCAAAAGAGAAAGAAGGAAGATGATGAAGGGATTTTTGAAATCCAAAGAGAGATGGCTGAGGAATCCGCACGTCTTCTCTCAGGCGAGAAAGGTAACTATCAGAACATTATTAGCATTATCAGCAATGGGTGAATTATAGGTAGCCTCCATGCTATGTCAAAACGACTCAAGGAGATCTGTAAGAAGATGGAGAAGCTCGACGAGAGTCGACTCAAAGGAGAGAAGGACATGACTGAAATGGCGTCGTCATTGGGTATCCTCCAGTCGCAAATGAATGAGAATGACAAATATGGTCATCGTAAAATCCAGGAGCTGGCCACCACCATTCAGAATATGTGAGGAACTGTTGGAGAGGTCAACAAGAAAGTTGATGACCTCGGTTCGGATTCAAAGGAATTCCGCAACAAGCTGTGTCGTATCGAAGTAACCTCCGAAGACACTCGCCGCGTCGTCATTCGCGGAAAACGCCACAGTACCTCCCGTGACCCAACTCCAGAAGGATACTATTCCCTCTCTCCAACCTTCAAAGATCCCCATTCTGGTCCAAAGACTCCAGCTGGTATGCCTCCATCAGAGAACACCCCGGTTGCTCAAGTAGCCTCCCAAAGGCCGGAGATCAAGAGAACCCCTCTTCAGGAAGTTCAAAACCCTGTTGAGATCTCTCGTCCCGTAAGTAAAGACAACTGAGAACATCATTAGAATTGTCCTAATTCCAGATGTGCGCATTCTGCGCCTCCACCTTCCACCAGTCCCATAATTGCGACGCAATTACTGATTGGAAGCAACGCCGTGCTCTGGTTTGCACCACAGGCCGTTGTGCTATGTGCTTGGGAATGAAACATCAAGGCGAAGAGAATCCATGTCCGGAACAGGACTCAAAGTGCCTCTTCTGCGCCTACAAGTACTTCAAAAATCCCAATGCTCCAGAAGTCGCTCATCACCCGGCTCTTTGCGATAGCAGAGAGGAAGAGGAGCAGAGTAAGCCTCCCACTCGCCGCTTCAGACGTCAAGAGCATGAAGTATCCTCCAGAGGACAGAGAGCCAAGAACGGTGGACGTGGAAGAGGTGCACACTACCGTGGACACTGATGTAGCCTCCCAAGGCCAGGACTAATGGGTTGTTAACCCTTGTTAACCATTCTAATTGTTGTTTTCCCTTGTTGTTCTTTACTGTAACCTTTAAGGTTGCTTATAAAAATTGCATAATATTTGCCTCAATCCGTATATTCCTCTCAAAGTTTCACTCTTTGCTATACCTGTTTAACATGTTATTTGTCTAATCAGAAGAGCTGTTACAGATCATGTCAGCTAATATGCAAAAAAGCGCATCGTCTTCTGCCAGTATCCTCCCGGATCACAGCTCGTTTTCGGACGATCAGTCCATGGTAGTCGACGGAGAGCAAGGAGTGCAGAGTAGCCTCCAAGGCAAACGCGTATCCTCCACTGGAGACGAAGAGGACAACTTTCAGGCCATGTGGAAAATTCACCAAAAAATGGCTCAAGAGTCCGGAAGATGGATTGCGGAAAGAGGTAGATATAGCTAATTTATAAGTACCCTTACAACAACATTGCATTACAGGCAATGCTCAGGCTCTGAACGAAAGACTGGCCTTGATGGAACTGACGATGAAAGAAAACACTCGTCTCATCATGACGCAACAGCGTCACACTAGTGCTGCCATCGACCGTCTTATGAGAAAGACGGAAGAAATGGATAAGGACATCAAAGTCATGATGCGTAGCCTCTATGATATCGGTGAATTCGTCAGCGAGACGAACCGTATTCTCAAGGCGAAAGCCTCGGAAGAGCCCCATCATCCTCCAACGGTCCCAGAACCAGAAGCTGCACAAGCTTCCCAGTCTTCCTCGTCAGTAGCCTCCCAAAGAGCTCACTCAGCTGTAAGTACATAGCAATCATGAGATACATGAGAAAAGTTAACATTATAGCGATGCGTCTTCTGCAAGGACAGCCATTCGCCGACGTCTTGTAACGTCCTGAACATCTGGAAGGAGAGAGATTTCTTTGTCAGAGTCAACAAGCTCTGTCGCAAGTGTCTTGAAAGTGAACACCGAGCTCAAGAGGTATGCCCCCAAGAAGGCAAAACTTGCCGCCTTTGTCCACTCGTCGGACAAAGTAACCTCCCAGAGCATCATGCGGCCTTGTGCCCAGGAATGGAACGTCTTCCTAACTCTTATGTAAGAGTTCACAATAAAGACCAAAACGAATTATTCGTTTCTTCAGGGCCAGTGTTACCGCGCTCCATCCAGAACTCCATCCTATCAGGACTAGAGAATACCCTCCGTATCCTCCCAGAGGACAAACGTCTCACCTTGTTAACCACCTCTCGTTATGCTTTTGTTTGTTATCCCAACAGTCAATGTTGTTGTTGTAAAGGTTACCAGCCGGTATCCTCCCTGATCTCTAGGCCATCCCTTACCCATAATTCACCCCAATTCAACCATAAAACCATGCAACCGTTAATTCAAAGTGCCTTATCATTCCATTCATTCCTGTATGAGTATCCTCCTCATCGTTATCTGAATTTGTTGCTATTTTCCCCCACCTGAGTATCGATGCAAGGGATAGACCTGGAAAGGTACTATCGTTAGAGAGAAAGAGAGAGAATCGTCACGATTCTAAAGGAAGGATAAGGAATACGCCAGCTTATAGCTAGTCAAGAGTCATGAGGTCTTAACGACACTCAGTGGGCGCGTAGATAATACCCCACGGAAGACTTGCTCTTAAAGAAGCATGATCTTCAAGCCTTCGAAAACGAAGCAGGAGAATGGCCTCCTAATCAACCATGTTTATGCTTATCGGATAAAGCAGTGAGTATGCGCCTCAATAAAAAGCAATAAGATCAAATGTGATCGGACAAGCAAGAGTCAGCTTGTAAGCCATAAAAGGCGGCGATGCGTACTAGAAACGCTGATCTAGATAAGTGGTACTTGGTACTCCTGATGGTTCACTATCGAGAATCGGAATGTGTCCGAAGAGGACTGGCTATTCTCCGAAGAAATGGCAGAGCGCCTGTGGTCCCCCCGCAAGCAGCGTAGTGGCAATTGTACGATTGTAAGCGCAGCAGGGCTCTCCCGGATTCTAATAAGATCCTGAAAGTGTCAGAAGCTCAGAAAGGAGCAGCCACTCCAAGAAGAGTGTATGATACTTGCGTTAGAACACGCCGTAGAGAAGGTTCTATGACGGAGCCATAATAAATGAATCTAGATCAGTAGGTCCATCAGCCAACTGAAATGCCTTTGACAAACAGTCCATGTGAATAGGTGTCGAAAAATTGTCTTTGACTCCGAAACTGTTCAGGCACTTCACATGTTGAAGTTTGTTTCCGATCACCCTACATAGTAGAAAGAATGTTCGCGGTGTTGCTCTCTTAGGTGCTTTTGAAAAGCCCAGTTTGTTGCTCTCACCAGTATGAGAACGGTGATAATGGAGGCACAGAAGGTATAATATGAATGAAGTTCATCAGATGCCACTGTTCTCGGTGTTTCCCAGAACGAGCTCTACGTAGTGCCACAGAGCTTTCCCACCCTCGGTTAAACGGAAGGGTTGGATGGACTTGACGAAAACATCGATCAAGTGAGCAGAAGTAGCCAATTCATGACACGGTGAAAATGCGATCTAAGAGAGCACACATAAACGAGCAGGAAGTCTCTATGTGGGTGTAACTGTGGATTAGATTTCGAAGATGACCCCACAGTTACCGAGAATGCACTCGGGTTAACACTTAATCGTGCCAGCTGAGACGATTCGTGTGGTGTTAGCTCGTCCTATCGACGGAGGTAGCCACCTGTGTGGGTGTATGGGCACGCCTATTTTCGGTGTATTGTCCTGAGCTGAGAGTAGTGCCTTCGTCAGGTAGGGTGTCCCCCGCAATCCCCAAACATGGAAGCAGCGGCGGGGACACCAAGGTTGTCATCACCCGAACTCTTTATATTTGGCGTGTGTGCACAGTAAACGTCAAAGTACAGATGGCAAGTATAGCTAACCGCGGATATAAGCTACCGCACCATCTAGGCTGTAAACACCTTCCTGGCCAGAAGGAGTCGTCAACTTAAAAAGTTGTACGAGACTCAAAAAGACTTATCCCTTCCAAAAGAGAACTTGAGTGAAACCTGAATCACGTACTGTTCCTTTAACGTAAAAGTCTCTTCCATCCTTATCGGTGTACTCTTAAAGTCCCCGTTTTTTCCTTCCTTGCAGGGTATTTGGTTACAGCAAGTGCTTCATTTTCCTTTCTTGCAGGGTATCAGGTTATAGCAAGTACGAAGCAATCATGTCTCAAGACAACCAACAATTTCCTGCTACAGTAGCCCCCCAAGCTGCTGCTGCAGACCCAACAGCCTCCATTGAGGCTAACCAATACAGCGGCATCGGACGATCCATTACCGGACCAATCCGCCGCGCTGTCACAAAAGCATTGGAGCATGCCAATAGCTCGGTCAAAAAGGTCGAGGACTTCCTCAAAACCTGTACTGACGAAACGTATCCCCCAGGGGACGAGAAGTACGATGACCTCATTCCGTACCATCAAGGCCTTAAAAAAGCCGTGATCGAGCTTACAGCTCTCAATGTTTACATTGAAAACAAGCTGAAAATTCCTGAGTTTCTCAGTGAAGAAACAGCTGGCGAAGTCAGCAATCAGATGAGAGCTCTCCTTCAGGAGAAAGAGGTGGACCGTGTCTTGAACGATGTTCGAGCCGCCATCCAAATGGCTGAGACTGAACTCAATGCCAACAATAAGGCCTTCTCTCAGGAAGAGCTCGAATATGATCCCTTTGAAGAAACCTTCAAAGATGCCGACCAAGCCGTCGAAGATCCCACTGATCCTGAGAACGATCAGTCGAGTAGCCTCCCAAAGGCCAAAGACAACACCAAGTCTCTTGAAGAAGAGCTACAAATGCTCGAGTCATTGAATGACCAATGTGATTCCAAATTGGCTGAAGCCAGAGAAGCTAAGTTACAGCTCATTGAGACGTTGAAAGAGCGCCAACGCTTGGAAGAGCAGAAGACCAAGGATAATGCCATGGACAATATCCAACGTAATGCCTCCGATGAGGAGAAGAAGGCCGAGCATATCCGTCTGATGCAAGAGAAGATCGACGCCGCAAAAGCAGCGTACAAGATCAAGCTCGACGCTCTCAAGGCCATCGAGATTTCGAACGAACAAGATCTCGAAACGTACTTCTCAGTTGACAGTACTCAGCGTAGTTCCCCTCGATCTACTTCTGAAAGCTCTCATCCAATGAAGAATCACATTCCCAATAACATCGAGGTACCCCACGCGGCTACCCAAATGGTGTCCCAAGTGGAGGCTAAGACAACCATTCAACCCCATAAGGATTCATACCCGGATGCACCAAGTAACCTCCTAAGGTCTATCCAAGAGCTTCAGCGTGAACACGTTATGGTAACCTCCCATATAATGGAGACTGCCATTGGCAAGCTCTCCGATAAACTATCTGAAACCCTCCGCCTCACTGACAAACCCAAGCCGGAGCGAAAGCTCCAATTCTCTGAAGAAGAGATTGAAAGTACTGACGATGAAGCACTGGCCAACCAATACATGGATATGGTAGAAAATGGTGAATATGAAGGATGTAACATCCCTCCGAATAACCATAGTACCCCTCAAAATCATCAAGGATACCGCCAGAGTATCCCCCAGGATATCTCCAGTATCCCCCAAGGGAGTAACTACCAAAGATCTAATCATAATGAATCCATGTGGAACCAGTCACGTCTTCAAAGAAAGTACGATCACTATCAGCAGAAGCTTGTCAGGTTTGATGGAAACGGGAATCTGAATATGTTCAAAAGAGTGTTCTTTGACAATGTTGTTAACAATCCTACTCTTACGGACGATGACAAATACATTGAGCTATCTAAGCAATTGACTGGCGCCGCAGCAAAATGCTTGCGAGATCTCGAAGATCCAGTAGAAGCTGTCAAAATGACCTTCTATGAGCTAGACCAAATCTTCGGTGGCAAAAAGTGTGACCCACTTGATTTGCACGAGAAACTTCTCTCGTTGCCATTCCATCAATCAGATCCTGATCGAATGACTCAAGATCTCCAAGCCCACCGAATGATTGTCAGCAAACTTCAAGAACAGAGAGTCACAGTGGATGATATGAGAACTATTACTCCATTCTGTAAAAAACTCCCTGAGTCTGTTCTTTCGAAGATCATGCCACTCTTAGAGGACACTGAGACACAAGACCTCAACTTTGCCGAGATTCATGATGCCGTAGCAACAGCTATCGGAAAACTGAAACGCAAGATTGCGTTCTCAAGCTCAACAACGGTCAGAGGAGGCAATGAACTCCCAATGTTTGTCGCTGAACAGCAAAAGTATCCTCCCCAAGGATGTCATCTCACTGAGCAGCAACGTTCGTATCCTCCAGGATCTAACAACAACAGTCATGCTATGGCTCGCAGATTCAACTCTGCATCTGGACAGAATCCCCAATACGGTGGCAACCACCAAAACCAGAGAAACAACAAATACCCGAATCAGGGCAACCGCCAAGGTAGTTCAAACAACAACCGAAATGTCAGAAATGAACAGCATGGTAAAACCCCAGCTGGAGAGAAATCGAAAAAAGTACCAATGTACTCAAAGGCTCATGTGAAAGAAACGTACACCGTTGAATCAACGGGCAGAGTCCTCCCAGGAATCTACGCCCCCGGATATGATAGCCCAGTCCTCTACATCTTACCATACTCATTCCCATTCCTTGCACCAGAAAGCAAGTCCAGATGCGGAACTTGCACTGGTCCACACCACGGCATCCGCTGTGAGTTGTCAAGTGAAGACTTCAGAGAAGTGGCCAAAATGAAAGGTCTCTGTGAACTCTGCAACGGAGAAGGTCACACCATTGAACAGTGCCTCAGCACACTTGTGTGCGGATACTGTCGTGGACTTCACTTCATGGGAGGGTGCCCGAAAAAGGAGCACTACAGAGATGAAAAGAACTATCCAAAAGAGGCTATGCCAATCATCCGTTACGAGCCAAAGAAAACATTTTTTCGTGGCCAACCAAGACGCCAATAAACCTTCTATGAAGGCCGGCGCAGAAGCATCAACATCGCTTCAGGT
Organism: Caenorhabditis sinica; assembly: GCA_963932045.1. NCBI lineage: Eukaryota > Metazoa > Nematoda > Chromadorea > Rhabditida > Rhabditidae > Caenorhabditis > Caenorhabditis sinica. The sequence goes on from OZ009940.1 coordinate 16,386,226, forward strand.
GCCACCAATTTCTCCTCTCGTTTCTAATCGTTCCACTAACCATTTCAACCGTTGTTCTACTAAGGCCAATACCCCCTATTCTACCCCTGTTTCCGGTTTTAATAATGTCATCCGTACCTCCCACGTTACTAGTAGTGACGAAGCCGCAGACTCTACTGTATTCCTCCAACAATTATCAAATAACAAAAGCCATGTCAACCATCTTGCTACATCAGCAAATACAAGCGACGAAGAATACAGACTACCATTCTTCTGTATCTATACTCCTCAAGGAGATCCCATCCGTACTCTTGTTGACTCGGGTGCTTCGTTGTCATTGATCGATCATCGATCGGCTGAAAATCTGAATTTGAAATTGTTAGGATCTACAGTAATCACAGTCGCAGGTTTCGGATCTACTGTAACTATCAACTCCAATGCCTATAAACTCCCCCTCAAGTCTTCACTTTCTGAAGACCCTATGTATTTCCGTATTGCTGGCTCTCCTGAGTTACCGCCTACTCCATTCCGTATCCCCCAAATGTCTAGTAGAGATATACAATACTTGAAAGTCAACGGACTTCAATCAAGTACTCCTCCACAAGAGGAAAGATTGGTTGGGTCGCCAATTGATATGATCATCGGAAACGATATCATATCATATATCCAAGCTCTTCCTCCTACCAGAAGACACGTCCTCCCATCCGGAAGACTACTGGAAGAGAATCTATTCGGATACATTGTATATCCTACTCCCAATCTGGGATTTCTCTTAAATGAAGACCAATCTCTTGACGACATTGCTCTGCACCAAGACAATGCTCAGAGCTATATAATGACTCTACTTGATACATCAGATCCTGAGAATGATGACGCCAAGATCATCTCCGAAGTATCACAAATGTGGAGAATTGAGAATATCGGAATGAGGGCACCAACTCTAGAAGATGCCGCCCAAAGCGATGCTCGTGATTTGTTAGCCGAATTTAACGAAAAAGCCCGATTCAATGAAGACGGTGAATTCGAAGTGGCTCTTCCATTTAATGGAAACCAAACAAGACTAGCTGACAACTATGATGTATCCCTCAAAAGACTCGGAAGTTTATGGGTAACCCTCCGAAGAGGAAAAGACTTGTTACATCTTTACGATGAGATCATCCAAGAGCAACTTCGTAAAAAGATCATCGCCCGAGTAACCCAAAAGATGATGAAAGAGTCTCTAACTAAAGGATACTATGTATACTTTATTCCTCATAGAGCAGTTATTAAAATGACATCTGCTACTACTAAAGTCAGAATTGTCTATGATGCATCTTCTCATAAAAGAGATCAGCTTTCGTTAAACGATTGCGTATTCCCAGGACCATGTGCTCTGCAATCTCTCTTCGGTATCCTCCTAAGAGGCAGAATGTATAAGTTCGTGATCGTTGCCGATATTGAAAAGGCCTTTCACCAGGTCCAGATGCAAGAGGAATTCAGAGATGTCTGTCGTTTTTTGTGGCTAAAGGACATTACGAAACCTCCCACTCCTGATAACATCGAAGTGTATCACTTCCGAAAGATCCCATTTGGTCTCGCTTGTAGCCCCTACCTTCTCGATTCCACAGTTCTCTACTTTCTCGATCGTAACCCCCACATATTGAATGAGATGACAAAAGAAAATCTCTATGTGGATAATGTGTTGTATTACACCAACGACAGATCAGAGATCAAGTATATTGTAGCAGAAGCTAAAAAGATCTTCAAGGACATGCCTATGAATCTCAGAGAATTCATTGTGAATGATCCTGAAGAATTGAACTGTATCCCCCCGGAGGATAGAACTGCAAGTACCACGATCAAACTACTCGGTATCGAGTGGGATACCATCGAAGACTCTTGGTCGATCAAAATCGCCACCCTAGAAGAATCACATCCAACAAAACGTCAAGTAGCCTCCAGATTGGCCGAGACTTTTGATCCGCTCGGATTGGTTTGTCCTATTAATGTAGTTCTGAAAAAGACTATGCAGGAATGTTGGAACGATGACGGTATTAAATGGAAAGATCCCATTATGTCCCATCGCCTTACCAACTGGAAAAGAGCCCAACAAGTCTTCAAAGACAAGACTATCAAGATTCCAAGACAGCTAGTGACTGATTATAGCAGTTCTACACTACGCCTAATTGTCTTCACAGATGCTTCTCAAGATTTCATGGCAACCTGTGTTTATACCCACTATACCTTTGAAAAAGGGAAACCAGTGGTGAGTCTGTTGTGTGCTAAAAATAAGATCAAACCAGCCAAAAATGAAAGCTGGACAATTCCCATCCTGGAGTTGACAGCCATTCTGATTGGATCAAATGTCGCTGTCCAAGTGAGCAAAGAGATCCGTATCCCCGTTGTGGAAGTCTGCTTCATGACTGACAGTGCCATCTCTCTGTTTTGGGTACTCAAAAGAAGTATCACACGCCCAATTGTGGCTAACAGAGTGAAATCATTCTATGAGAATGAAGAAATACTTAAGGAGAAAGATATTCAAGTATCCCTCCGCCACTGTCCTACCAAACAAAATCCAGCAGATATCGCAACAAGAGGGATGAGTTCATCTGAACTTCAAAGATCTGATTTCTGGTTCACTGGACCCAAGTTTTTGAAAAAGGAAAGAAAAGAGTGGCCATCCATCATTGAAGGACCAGTGGAGAGTGTCAAAGAATTCAGGGATATTATCCTTGAAGAAGAGAAGATCGCCTCATCAAAGGGCTTGAAGACATCTAAAAAGCCCACTGCAACAGTCCATCATACAGTATCCTCCAAGGATCCTTGTAAGAAAGATCTGTCCGCTCCTATTATCTCCTTCACAAAGACTAAGTCCATGAGGAAGCTCGTGACGTACGTTCACCGATTCCTTCTATCCTTTCACCAAATGTTTCCAAACCATGAATGGGAATCTTACATCATGAAGGAATTCGCCAAGAATTCAGTAGATCAGCCTACTCTCAGACGGAAACTTGCTAGAACGTTTATCATTCAACAACATTATGTTGAAGCTGATCGCCTCGGATACACTTTCCCTTCTGACATCAATAAATACATTGACGAAGATGGTCTATATCGCTTCAAAAGACAAGTAAAGTCTAGTGTACTCCCCCAAGAAGCCCATGAGCCAATTCTAATCCATACGAAACATCCTCTCGCCGAACTCATCGTTCGAGAGACTCATGAACTGAATGGTCATCTACCAGAATCCTATACCACCAGTGCTCTAAGAACGAAATATCACATTCCACAAGATTCACGTCTTGTGAAGAAAGTTATTTCTCAATGCACCAAGTGCAAGAAAGTCAATGGAAAGCCATTCGCTTATCCAAATTCTCAAGTGCTTCCAGCAATGAGAACAGAGCCTTCAGTCCCGTTTCAACACGTGGGCTTGGATTATCTGGGTCCAGTTCCGTATGTGAAAGATGATGGTAGTACGGGCAAAGCTTTTATCTTGGTATACACTTGTCTAGTGACTCGTGGAGCACGCCTTGAATTGGTTCCAGACGGAACTACTGAGCGTCACATTGAATCTCTTTCAATGATCTTTTCCCGTTCCGGTACCCCCCAAACGGTATACTGTGACAATGCCACCACATTCCAACTCACTGAAAAACTCCTAAACGAAGACATCGAAAACTCAGAGATCTCAGAATCTCTGACATCATTCTTGGCCGAGAGGCAGATTGATTATGTCTATATCACACCACTTTCGCCGTGGCAAGGCGGAGTTTATGAGAGGATTGTTGGATTGGTCAAACACCAATTGGAAAAAGAGCTTGGTAGAACTATCTTGGATTACCATTCGTTACGTCGTGTCCTAGCAGGAACCGAAGCTATGATCAATTCTCGTCCATTGTATCCCCTCCAAAAAGGTCAAAAAGACATGGTAGCCCTCCGACCATTTGACTTCCAGTTCCCAGGGTCTATGATTGAAGTACCCTCCCATGACTATCCGTTCGATCCGAGAAAGTCTAAAGCGGAAAACAGAACACGAGCTCACCTGAGTAAGGTTGACGAAGTTCTCGAAAGAATCTGGAAATATTGGTCACTTGGATACCTCCTCCACCTTCGTGAATCCAAACACAGAGGAAGGAGATGTTCTACCTTGAAACCTCGAGTGGGTCAAGTCGTGTTAATCAATACGAATCTAGTCAGAAGGCACAAGTGGCCCCTTGGACTCATCGTTCAAGTCTGTGCATCCAAAGATGGAGCTATCAGGTCTGCTATTGTGAAATGCAAAGGAAAACTCTATAAAAGATCGGTCTGCCAGCTAATTCCATTGGAAATTGAATCTTCTCAAGATCTAGTACCCTCCCAAGAGGATACTAATTCCAATGAAGACCCTCGGTTCAAATCTAAACCGACAGCTCCGACTCCAGCCATCTTTGATATTCCAAAAGCAGGGTATACCCCCAAGCATCTGATCAATTCTGAGGATCCAGACGTCCCAAACGTTTCCAACGAGAGTATCCCCCTGACTGCTGATCTCCCGATAGTCGGTGAGAGAGACACTGAAGAAGAAGGAATTTACCTTGACACTGAACTTCTCAATTCTGAAGTTGAATACCGGGACCCTAACATGACCCTCCAACAGAGAGTGGATCATAGTGCGGAGAAGCTACCAGAGCGTAGAACCAGAGAGTACCTCCCACGGAAAGCCAAAGCAGCACCGAAGAACTACGTGCACACCGCTACGGTTAGCCCCCTGGCTGCCGCCCGGCCCCCGGAATGTTGTCGATTCCAGCCTCTGGCTCCAGAATCGGCCAACTTGAAGGCTCTCTAAGCCAGGGTCTAACAGTTTTGCCCTCAAAACTCCCTGTCTTGTCGCCTTATTATCGTGTCAGTTATTCCCCTCTTTTTCCCGTCTTTCCCGATTTAATTGGCCTTCTTTCCTTCTGTAAAATTCCAATTCCAAAGAATTCACATTTGAATTCGCGCGCTTTCGAGTGTCTGCGTCTCTTTATCTCTCCTTCGTGGCGAGACCCACTGTCGCCGCGTAGCGGCGCCCACTCGACGCGCGCTCGCTCGCTTGCACTCGAGAGTCGTTACCTCTCGAAGTGTTGCGTGTAGCGAATTGCTGCTGGTCTGTATCAGATCCCGTAACGTAACCTCCCAATTTTCCCAGGTTTTTCCACCTTTGTTTCACCAGCGTTTTGGCGAGGTTTCGAGAGTTGTGGTTTCGGGAGGAGTGCACGGTTTCCTCACCGAGGTTTTAGTCCAGCGGTACACCTCCTAATTCTCCTATTTTCTCTCTTGTTTTCCCTCGTCTTTTCTCGCTTGTCTTTGACTCGGTATAATAAATGGGTCAATGATAACTTGTGTACTGTCATCTGCTTGCACAGCTTATCTTACACACGTAGGACTTTCGGGGTACTTAGCGCACGGTTCACAGTTCTCTCTCGTCTCCGACTTGTAGCGGTCTCGGCTGACCTCGGCTACGTTGTCGACATAACATCTGAAAAGAGATTGAGTCGAAGGTGTAAATAGCAATTATGTTCGAGACAAGAACACTCGAAAGCTCGAAGTTTTTGTTTTGTCACCACCACTGAATTGATCGGAGATGTGTTTGGGAAGAATTACTTCTCGAATGTTCTGAAAAAATTAGAAAAGGTTTTAGGTTTCAAGGGGTAGTGAAAATTTAAGGAAAGTTTTTCCAACGGTACGCCTCTGTCTTTTAGTTCTTTAGCATAAAACAGAAAAATCAGGAGATAAAAAATTACGGTTTCGAAACTGTACTTAAAAATCTTTAAAAATTCTCTCTCATCAATAACTGGTCTTTTCCTAGAAAGAAACTTTTCTTACTTTGACAATAATCATTACAATAATCGGATTGATCGCTGGGCACCAAGCACATAAATACAGCATGTTATCGGTCAGAAACTCGATTTCGTTATTGAAAAATGGAAGAATAAACGTGATATAGAACGGGATGTGGATGGTGATGAATGGGAAGATGAACTGAAAATGGAAGACTTTGGGTTTCAGAAAAATTTGAAAATCTACTTTTGTAACCAATAAAGAGTATACAGTATCATCTACACGACTTATAATTGCAAGATTTTCATGACGAATAAAACATGCTTTACCAAAGGTACTTTAACCGTTTGAAAAGTTTCACAGTTTCAAAATGACAATACCCATTTTAAACCAAATATCATTTTTGATCGATTGCGGATAATTTCATTACCTGTATCAAAAGCACCGTATTCAACTGTTCCTGTGTATTCTGTGTCGTTGATCCGATCTCCGCACTTCTACACTCCATTTGCTTTCGAATGCTCCAATAACACACCACAGTGATAGCCAAGGAAATGAACATCACTATCAAAATGAAAAATGTGCAAACTTGAGACATCATATCAAAACTATAATGACCATCGGTAACATTCGAAGTTGTCTGCAATTTGTTCATTATTGGGGTACCCAAAACTCTCAGTTACCAGGTGTACTGTAACAATAAGCAAAGATGTTTTTCCTTCCTGACTGATTCGGTCTAAGAAGAATTGAGACATTTGGACGTCATAGAATTGTGGTACGTAGCCAAAATAGACAAGGATCACGGTGGGAACTGCTACCAAAACTGGCATAACTGAGATGGAGCACTTGGATTGTTGGCGGGAAGAGCTGGAAGTTTGAAAATTTGAATACTGTTTCGGATGGTTAACTTTTGGAAGGTGAACATTTGAGGGTTAGTGGTAGACATGTAACCTAAACGAGACTGCAATTTCTACACGATGGGTCCGGGCCAAGATTGTTGTCCACCGGCCCAGCCCGGCCCGTCGCAAAACCCTGGATTCCGCAAGTTGTTATCTATGACTTTTAACAACATCCCAGAAAAACTCACGACGAAAGCATAACAGCAACTTGCAAATATTGCACAGCCGGCCCATTGCAAGACATGACAATAGACACTATGAATACAGTAAGAAGGCTTTCACCAAGGAATAATCGAAGGTAGAATCCATTTTTGATGATGTACAAAGACTCAGTTTCCAACTCATACTCAATGCTCTGAAATATTAGTTTTTCATGTACGTTGACCAATAGATTATTGCAACATGTTTTTGAAAGCTTTGATCTAAACAAAGTGAAACAGTAATTTTCGGAAAGAAAAGTTTATGAGTTTTTAATGAGAGTTAATCATGTCTGAAAATCGGTCGATAGATCTTGGTGTCTTGAGACAGAATACATTTTTGTTACTCATTTGGAAGACTTGAACTGTCTCCTAGCTTCTTCATAGCTTTCTAGTACTCACCGGACATGTCAGCATAATACTAATTGAAAAAATCAACCTCAAAACAGATATAGAATACTGTGAAAACTTCACAGAACTCGTGAAACTTTTCACTTGAGATGTTGCATAAATTAAAGTCAAATTAGATAAAATACTGACAATTCCCGCGATATAACTGTTCACATCTCCAACATAGTTACCACTAAAATCCTGATATGGTTTAATGGTGACATTCTCGTCAGTCAAATTTTGAATTGTTGAGAAATTCATTGTGAGCAGAAGGAAGAATAGAGGTTTGGTTAGTTCCGTTCTCCCCAATCCCGTTCCCAAAATTAGATCAAATCTTTGGAAAAAAACAACAAAAGAATGAAAAACTAACCGAAAGAGTCGGAATCTCATAACGAGTTTGTTCCGGGAAATTTGGAAGAAATTGGAAGAATGACGGAGGTAAGAAGTGATTTCTGGATTTTTGATTTTCGAAGAACTTCAAAACTTCAAAAGACTCTTTTGGAATTTGACAGTGAGTGGGTGTCAAATTTAGATTAGACAAATTGAGTTACGTTTTTGCAAAAATATGATCACTTCTGGAACAATAATGGGATAATTTGGGGGAATTGTGAAGCACAGATTAACAAGATTCAGGTCTGCAAATGGGAACTGGGTGACAAAAAAGGAATAGATCTGCATAAGCATTTTCAATTAAAAATTCAATTAAAAACTTTGAAAACGAAACAGAAAATTTTTCCAAAAAATTGTTGTTTTAGAAGGAACACTTGTGGCGGTTTCCGAATCTGCAGCTTTCTAAGACTTCAGAAGACGTGGGGCGCGAGAAAACATTGAAAACATCGCTGATACAATACTTTTTTCAATTCGCCGGTTTCTTGGTCTGTCTGTATATCTGTTTGTCCTTTATTTGAAAATTTTTGTCTATACTCACGATTTCTCCAAACTCCCCCTTCCAACATTGACCTTAATTTTCGAATTCAAAAAACCAATCAAACTTTTTTCCGTGCTCAACTACTTTTCTTTGACACTGTTTCATTATTTATTTATAAATATTCCTATAAGTATTTTATCAGAAAACCAACACACACACAAATTTCCTCGATGTCTTATCAGTGACAGCCAACACAAAACCTCGTCTCTCTTTTTGCTTCGGAATCACCGGAATAAAGAAAATTTGCATCACGATTTTGGTGGAGCTCTATGGTTTATTTATCTATGTTTCGTGTTTCGTCAGGCTCGGAAAGAGCACTTTAATTTTTGATTTTTAGTTCGGTCAAATTTAGCAGATTCCTTTAATTTTGACTTCACAATTTTAGCGACTTCCAAAATGATGATGAATATGACAATGCCCACTGGAATGACGGGAATGACAACGATGGCTGGACCGGCTGCTAAACGACATCGAATGTGGATGTGGTATCATGTCGATGTTGAGGATACAGTACTCTTCAAGTCTTGGACGGTTTTTGATGCAGGAAGTGAGTTTAAAGGGAACATTGAATGCTTGACCGGTATCACTTATTAATCCTTCCAATCAATGAAACCTCTAATTATTTCCTGTGTGACGGAAAGGCTTCGAAATTTTTCAGTTTCAGGGTGTTCCCAATTTTTGAGTTGAATTATCATTTCCTAATCTTTTGGACCATCTTAAAATTTTCAGCAATGGTATGGACATGCTTCGTGATTGCGGCTGCTGGAATTGTTTTGGAAGCTCTGAAATATGCTAGATGGGCAACGGAGGAGCATATCAAAAGCCAGCAGGGAGAGGAAGTGGCTTCAAGAAAAAAGTACGTTTGAGCTTACTGACAGAGCTACAGTAATACTAGACGTTTACCCATATTCATATGGTTTTTTAAACCAAACATTGATTATGAGAACCTTCTTAGATTGCGATTGAATTAAACTAACTATAAAAATGTTTCGAGAGATTATCATAGATTTCATCCATACCTTTCATTTAACTGCCCCCATGAAACAGTGAAAAATTTTTTCCCATTTTCAGTTTCTGGAAACGACACGTCATTGACTCCCTCTACCACTTCTGGCAAGTTTTGTTGGCTTACATCCTCATGAATGTTTATATGGTGTTCTCTGTAAGTCCTTCCTACCTACACTAGCTATAATTTCACATGAAACGTTTCAGGTCTACATCTGTTTGTCACTTTGTCTAGGACTGGCTATTGGTCACTTCATTTTTGCTTCGAGAACCGGGATATAATTATTTTTGATTGAATACGGTTTTGAATTTTGCTGTTTCTGAAATGTTTTGTTTAATTATGAAAACAAAGTTGGTGATTGTTCTATGCCTTTTATTTTAGTGAACTTTTGCAAATGAACGCTTCAGCACCAGCAGTGTGCGAAAGAATTTCTGTGTCGGTATAGTATCTGCCTAGAATTCGAAAATTGCTCGCGTTTTTTTTGTATGTTCAATAATGCGTAAGGAAACCTCTATTGCAGAACTGGTGAGCCTCACCTCAAATTTGAAACAGACATTTTTGTAGCCATTCCGAGTTTTCATTACAGATGCATTTTGGATAAAAAACTGTTTTTCATTGCTTGTAACAGTTAGATGCGCTCTGAAGAAGCGATCCAATGAATTTCTTTATCCAATCAACCGTCTCATTGCTTTTTCAATTGCCTTCGATGACTTTTGAATATCTCCATTTCCCCCTATTTCCGCAATGCACCGAAAATTCCTTATCAGCCAACTCCTCATCATCTCTTATCATCTCACTGATGCCCCTCCCGAGAGCATTGTTCATTCACTTTTTGTCTTTTCAAACACTGATTGTCCAGACGAATTGATTTGCATCATTTCTCACCCATTTTCAAATGTTTTGTTTGTTTGTTTTCTTGGTCGATTGCACTTTTAGTTTGTTTCAGGTCTTGAAAATGGATCATGATCATCATATGTCAAATGATATGGATATGGATATGAATAAGGGACCGTTCATGTGGATGTGGTTTCACACGAAACCACAGGATACAGTTTTGTTCTCAACTTGGAATATCACGAATGCAGGGAGTGAGTCCTTCTTTTTTGAAAGTGTATCATGTTTTAAACTAGCTATAGAGAGCTTTCAAAATTTTGTATCAAGAAGTATTTGAATTTTTGCTGACCATTCACAATTAGACTTCACTTGAATTTCCGAATTTCAGCAATGGTCTGGGCGTGTGTGCTAGTGGCAATTGCTGGAGTCATGTTGGAACTGATCAAATTTACAAGAAGAGCTATTCAGAAAATGCAACCGACGAGCAAGAAAGCAAGGTAAGAAATTGTAGTTTGGGATTTGGGAGATACTGAAGTGCGCAAAAAAAACTTGAGAAGCTGAACTGTCAAAATTCTTTGAAACAGAAAACCCAGTTGCAAACTATTAACTTTTAGAGAAAGTGCTATTCAAGATTGCTTTTGATGTTTCAATGATTTTTATATGACACTATTTTAGAAGAGCTAAATCAATTTGAGAGCTAATGCTTTGAAAAGGTATAGCTTCATCTTATTAAAACCTCGAAACAGAAAATTTCAGCATTTATTTTCCAGCTACCTCTCCCGGCTCTTCTCCACAATGCACTTTGTCCAAACCTTCCTTTTCTTCGTCCAACTCGGTTTCAGTTACTGTCTTATGCTCATTTTCATGACATTCTCCATTTGGTTGGGGTTGGCTGTGGTCATCGGTTTATCTATTGGATTCCTAATTTTTGGAGGGAAGAGTGATTAGGTTCAATGAAGATTTTTAGTTTTTTATTCCCTTATTCTTTCTATTTCATTCACTTTGTATACTCGAAGATACTTTTACTTTTCATTATGTCTCAGACAATTTTCTATTTTCTTTTAGTTCCTAGTTCAAAATGATGCACATGATGATGGAGATGTTTTTCCACTTCCGAATCGAGGAACCGATTCTCTTTCGGGAATGGAAGCCACTCAACACAACTGCTTATGTCTTTTCGTGTATTGGGATTTTTTTGATTGCTTTTGGGTTGGAGGTACTGAAATTTGGAAGGATGAAGTTGGTGGGAAAGCAGAAGGTGGAAGAGGAGAAGGTTGGTAATTTCGGGTTACTGTTTCAAAAGATTAACTAGTTTTGTAAAAAATATTTGATTTTATTTTGTTCAACATCTTTTAAGACTAACTCTTGTAAACGATGAGTGGTAAGTATGTAAAGTTTTTCAGAAAGTTGACTGCTGTTGCTCTACAGAAGAAGACGGGCTCTGGAACATTCCAGAAACAAGACCCCTGAACCCAAAAACAGTCAATTTGGCACCGTAAGTTACGATATACAATATTGAGGGCTCATCTCGATTATAGATTCTGAATTCCGTTTACTAACTTTTCGAAACCGCAATTTTTTCTAGATTCACTCGAGACTCTCTACTAACCAGAAACCATTTCGCCTCATCTATTTTAATTTTTATCCAACACTTTGTCGACTACTCTCTCATGCTGGTCTCCATGACTTACAATTGGCCAATATTTTTGTCACTCCTTGCAGGTAAATTAGTAAAATTTTGTAAAAAATAAAAAATACGGACTTTCAGGTCATGCCACGGGATACTTCTTTTTGGGACCCATGATGACAGTGGAGGAGAGTGAGGCGGCTGGAAGTTGTTGTTCATAATCTATTTATTAATGAAGAAGTAGATTTTCAATTCCGATCATTAACACATAAAAGTATTAAAACATTGAAAACATTTCCACAAATAAAATTATTTTGAACCTAAAGTTAATCTGGTTTACTTCTTGGTTCTTGTCAGGAGTTTTTGATTTTGGAAAAATACGTTGGTCCTGAGCTCTATTGGCATAAAATGCAAATTTTCTGAAGAATAATCCGATTTGACTTCGGTGGACTTGCCACAACATACCGCAACCCTGATTTTGACCAAATTGGCAAACCCTACTTCCTCTTTTTCAAAAAAAACATCAAGTTCTTTTTTCTATTTCCAATCATTTCCAGTTCTCCTTTCGATTCTTCTTAGCTCCCTATTTCTTTCCATTCCAAAAAAACCAACTATTATCTCTTCACTATCTCGAACGCGTTGCGTGTGCGCGTCGCGCCACAACACACTGGCAACATGCCAAAAATCGAACACCCCTTCTTTCCTCTTCTGTATGTATCCCTCCTCCCAGACCACCTGGACTTTTCTCTTCACATACTCTCAAAATCAATCTCTGTATTTCTCTACACATCCTAGATAGCATCTCATGAGAAGACACCTGGAGCCCTTTTGTCTTCTCCCTCCTCGTGCCTTCTTCTTCTTATTCGTCTTCCTCTGCACACCCGCTGCCTGCCATCGACCCATTCACCCCCCCCCCCCTTTCGGTCTTCGTCGTCTTCTTCTTTTTTCTTTTTTCGATATATCTGCGCCTCCCATTCCTCTATTATCTCTCCCCTTTCCCCGTTATGCCTCCGTCTCCTCTCCCTAATTTCTCTCGTCGTCTCTGTTGTTTTGACGTCTCGTTTACCAGTTTAGCTGCGCTTTTTGTGCTTCATTTGAATAGTGCTGCGTGGAATTGTTTTTTCATTTTTTACTTTTCATAAAAGGCGTAAAAGCTTAGCTAAAGTTTCAATGCTCAATTAGTGATTTAATGAATTCTTTCATGTGTTCGAAGAAACTATCGAGTATAATCTTTTTTCCACTTGAGGATTTCTTTGAATATGTATGTACCCCTCCGTTTTATGAAATTTCTTGTACTCTTCTTATCCAAATGTTTCTAGTTTACAGAAAGAAGCAATGTCCCAACCATCAACTTCTGCACAAGAACCACAATTGCCAATTCCAGTCTACATTCCACCGGGAAAAACCGCCGACATGTCCAAATGGAATGTAAGTTGATTATTTTGGGGAGTGTACACTCAGTTATTTTATTAAATAATGGGGTACCAACGAGTTCCACTTTCAGGACGTTATTTGGACAATATATCAAGAATTCAATGAATTCCAACCAGTTCACTTGACATTCTTAGATTCCATACAACAAAAATCTGAATCAGAAGTTTTTAAAATTTAAAACAATAAAAATGGCATTGAGGCCAACGATTATGTCTTTTAAACTTAGTCACCGGAAACGTAAAAACAATTTTTAAAAGTTTTTACCCTTTCTATTGTAGTATGATAATTGATCCATCACGGCTCCCTGAAAACCGGCTCAAAAATCTTGGCGTCAAATCTGATGTCAGGTCCGTAAACCAAAAAGTTCGGACACACAAACGGAAGAGTGCATACACACTCTTGAAAAAATTGCTGTTCTCCCACTTTTAACGAAAAATCTTATATTTTCAAAAGCCCAATCTTTCCATTGTTCACTTCCTCAACTTTTATTTTTCAGAACGCCGACCTCCTCCGCTGGATGACATACTTCATGCATGCATCTAAATACCCGAAAGCCTTCCAAGAGTTCCGAAAGATCCCCATTGACGGAGACGTTCTCACGATCATGGTCCGTTTCAGGCCGCACCACGAGACTTTTAAGATAAGCAAAGAAGAGTTGGACATGATTCTGGCACATGCCGAGGCAGTTATGGACAGTACAACAAAAACGCCAGCGGTAAAAGAAGAGATTATTGATGACGGGTTTTAAAAATTTTTGTTATGTTTTGACAATGAAGTTGAATTGTTTTTATTTGCTAAGTTTTGATTGGGTTGTTCTCATCCATTGGTTTTCCGCCAAGTTTATCTTATCCTTTTTTCAAAGTTTTCTCGTTTAACCTTTTTCACAATTTTGGTTTCAGAAATCAAAATGGAATTTTTGGGCGAAGACTTAGAATTTAAGTCAGAACGCACTTATTCAGTTGAAGCCTTCCCGCCGAGTCCCCGCGATTCGCTGTCGCCAGAACCAGATGTGAGTGTTTTATAGAAAATAGAGTTAGCATTTGCGCTCTGTTGGACTATGGAAATCGGTTTACATAAACATTTGCAATAGAGCGCATTTGGCTCATCTAGGCTCAAATAATTGGGTGAATGTATAAGCTTCTTATTTAAATTGATTCATATTTCAGCACTACCCATACTTCCCGCCCGGTGGCAGTCACAATATCGAGGAATGGACTGTGAGTATTTGAAGATTTTTGGAAATTTGATGGAAACAGAGATGTTGGAAACTTTGGTCCAAATTGGCCCTGGTGAAGAAAATTAGCTTAAAATGAAAAATGTTCAATAATGTTTTCAACTTTCTCGAAAAATCGGACATATATCTAACTCAAATTTTTAAGAAACACACTCAAACATTCGGTTTTTGTACGAAAAATTAACATTTCAAAAAATTAACAAAACCGGGCGGTCTATCTATTTTCTCGGTTTCAGTAGCTCAAAAATTTTTAGTTACTCAATTCATGTTGTGCCGGCCGGCCTATTGGCCGTCGCCACAAGCTTTTCGAATTCTAGATGAATCTACTATATCCGCCTTCAGCGAATATGTCATCTAGATTCGTATTATTTATTCCCTTTTCCATTTATTCCAACTTTCCCAATTGCATCATTATCGAAAACCCGATTTGAATTCCCTCCGAAATGAGCGCATCGCAAGCGCGCCCCAGCGACACTGCCGGGTCTCGCCGCGACAGCAGCGAAATCGAGGTTTTCTCGGCCTAAATTTGGCCGCCCACAAGCAGTCTAGTCGTTTTCCTCACGACGATCGGTCGTATGTTGTAGTTTTCAAGAATTTCTTCAATTTTACGTCATTTTCCGAGGCAACGTCCCGGAAAATACCGATTTCAATAGACTTTTGGCCCAAATAGAGCTGTTCGGTGTAGATAATCTGCTTTATCTGTGATTTTAGAGTAATTTATCCGCTGGAAACTCCGCTCCGTTTACCTCCGCTAAATTTCTTACATTTATCCGCTAATTACTTGTGTATAATCTCAAAATAGCGAATAAATGGGTCACTGATATCAATTGTGTTAATCGTTGCATGCTTATCCGCTTATCCGCTAATTCCGTTACTTTCCGTCTTCTCTTTACAATCTCGTTCGTATTACACACACACTCGGTAGTTTTCCCTTATGAGAGCGCTCATAAGAAGGTGTGGGGTAGAGGTCTCCGACAATCTCAATGACCCCCTCAACATGGTGCATCGACCAGTTCTAAACCGGTGAAAATATCCGCGTTTGGGACCGGTCGAACCCTGTCGGACCGTTTGTGTGTGTTTTTCGCTCGAAAAAATTGTTTAGAGAAAAATTTTGGTGAAAGAAGCGGTTTTGGCGTGCGGAAGGCGTGTTACGAGTCAGTGTACCTAAAAAATTTAAAAATTTTAATTAAATTTAGTGCTAAATCGGTTAGATATGCTCTGCCGAGGAAGTAGCCTGGAAATTGGGTACGCCCCGATTCACGGCGCCAAAATTAAATAATAATCCGCTCTTTCGTGCTGAAATGGTTAGATACGCTCTGCCATGGAAGCAGCCTAGATGAACAGGTACGCCCTGTTCCGTGGCGCAAAATTCTCTAAAAAATCCGCTCATCAGACATGTACTGGTGTTGGGGATGGGAAAAATCCCTGAAAGACCAGCGAAACCCCGGGAATGCCCCACGAGGACACCCCGGGAACGCAGGCTACCTCCCACGCTCGTGGCGAATTCACGTAATTTGCCTAGCTAGCTGCCGGAGGTATTTTCTATCCGCTTCGTGGTAGAAATTCGAGTTCACCTCTCTTTTTCTTCGGAAATAGGGAGGCAACAGTGTAAAATCGCTGGAATTCGAATTTCCCGCGCGGGAAAAGTTTCTCGGGCATAATTGCGGCCTTTGACGAAATAGCAAAATTACACTTTTCCCGGCGAAGCCATCGCCAAAATTTTCCCAAGTCGTGGTGAAATTTATCGATTTCACCCTTCCTTTTCTTCGGAAATCGAAGGGCAACAGCGAAAATTGCTGGAATTCGATTTATTTTTGCGCGGGAACTACGGTACGCAATTGCGGACTCGGTGAACCTCACAGGCGCCGGCCTAAAATTCAATTTTGGGTTATCCGCTATGTTGCTCATGCTTAGTTCCTGACGCAATTTTCGCCAAATTTTTCTTGAATTTTGTTATAAAATGCATCGAAATCGATAATTATAACATTGTTTCAGGGAAAATCCGCGAATCACCACCATCACCAACGACAAAACCGAAAAATCATCGGAAATGAGTAACCCAGCACGTCGAACGTCGGAATTCCACCGAAAACGTTGTCGAAATCCGCTGAAGGTGCCACATCCGCTCTGAGGTTCGTTTTGGAGGTGTTTTGGGTAGAAAAATTCCACAAAAATTGGAAAAATCAGGGAAATTTTCCATGAAATCAGTGAGAAATTTTCGGCGAGCGTTTTCAATTAAAAATGCTAAAATTTTGACGAATTTTGTGCCAGAAAATTTCGTAAAATCACGAAATCATGCGGAAAACTCTTTGAGCTTCCTAATTTTTGTCAAAAATCAACCGAAAAATAGTGGAATTCCACAATTTCGGAAAAATCGAATTTTCGAGCAAAAAAGTGCTGGGAAATCTGTAAATTCTCTGTCTGAAAAGGCGAATTTTGTGTTTTCTAGCCTCCGAGGCCTATGAAGACGTCAATTTTCCCCCAGTAGGCCGGAGGATCATCGGAACCCCGGGAACGCCATTTGCAGACGAAAAATTGGTTGTAAAGACGCTCTACTGAGAAGGTTTTACACGCGGCGCGGTCGCGTCGCGTGCGTCAAAATTTTCGAAAATTAAGTAATTTTCGTTGATTTTGGCCTAAAATCATTCCTTTTAGAAGCTTTTCGACACAATTTTCGCTCAAACTCCGTTCAATCACTAGTAAAAATAGCTCAAAATTCGAACTATTGATTTTTTCGTGAAAATAGACAAAAATCGTTCATTTCACTAATTTGTGTTAATTTTCAGCGCAAAGCGATGGAAACACGCACGCCGAACATCGACACCCGCTCGAAATGTCCTAAAAACTCATCCGCTAAGGAAGACTACATCCGCTCATCAAGAATTGAGCTTGGAAACACGTCATCCGCTTGTATGGAGAGAATATGGAATAAGAGAAGTCGATGTGAGGTAAAAATTAGCTGAAACAAAACGATGTCTAATTTTTTGTACTTTCAGCCGCTCTAAAGCCAAGGAAGGAGTACTGTCATAAGATGACAGGGAAGGGGGACCGTCCCCACTTCACCGCTCTAATAGCCAAGGCCCAGCAAGAAGCATGAGCAATAAAGCTGAAGGTATAGAATAATTCACACTGACAAAAAATTAATGAATGCCTCATTCAGAGCACGAAGAGTCGTCGTTGACCACTATCCGCTTCAAATCAGCCAATATCCGCTACAGCCACACCAGCTCAGCGGAAGGCCAGTGAACAAGCAGAAGGAAGGGTCTTCGAAGACAAACGTGAAATCCGCTCCTCACACAATAACGTGAGTTATAAAGCACTCTGGCTAGCAACCAATAAAGGGTTTCAGAACGCACACCGCTCATTCTGTGACACGTTCACCATCCGCTACTCGACCAAATGCTCACTTGAGAGCAGGCGACAAGCCACGATGAAGAAGAGCAAGGTGAGAGTGAAGACTAAAAAGCTTCGGAAAACGATAGTTTTGCTTCAGGCCGACGAAACGAAAGAGAAGGTCGTTCAGCAGAAGGCATAGCCACGCTACAATATAGTAGAAGGTCAACGTCATCCGCTGTCAACATTACACACCTATCATCTCTGATCTTCGGACACGAACGTTACTACGCTATCCGCTGCCCTTACAGTCACACTTCACCAGTCGTTCCGCTTCCCTTGTTAAACTACCCGCTCACATATACATCCGCTTTCAAGTAAAGATTGCTTACTAAAGTCCATATGTAAACCCATCCTCGTTACTCTTTATACCGAGTTCTTGACTCTGATATACTTATACGTCTCAGATGCTCTTGTGGATGTTGGACTGGATAGGGTGTTGGTAGAAGTAGGTGCTAGCCTAAAAAATTCGTCAGAAAAAGGCATAAAACCCAAATATTTTGTGCTAAACTGGTATGGTACGCCCAACCAGCCATGGCAGCCTAGAGAATGGGTATCCCCCATTCCGTGGAGTAAAAATTTGAAAATCCGCTGTACTGGCATGGCACGCCCAGCCAGGAAAGCAGTCTGGAGAATGGGTACGCCCCATTCCGACGACACCAATATCCGCTAAAGTGGTAAGACACGCTCTGCCACCGAAGCAAGTCTCGGTCGGGAACCTCCCTTCCTCGGACACCATCCGCTGGAATGGTCAGACAAGTTCTGTCCTCAAAGTGGTTGGAAGAAGTTTGAGAAGGTAGTGGTCACGTCCGTAGAAGACTTAAGTGGTAAGGTACGTCCTACCAGAGTCGAAAAAAGTTGACTGAAGAGCCACGATGCTCCGGTCAACGCAGTGTCCAAGAGAATGAGCTCGAAACACATCCGCTCGCTTTTGGCAACGTAGTGTTGCCTGGATGTGAAAAATGAGAGTGAAACTCCGGATGACACTGCAAAGCACTAAGACTACCCTCGGATAGGCTAGTAGCGCATTACTCAGAGTGCGTGAAAGTCAGGGATGTCTAGTTGGATAAGACCTTCAAGGATTGTGAAGCAGTAGAAATACTGTTGTAGATCAACCTTGCGATCCAACGAACATAACAGTGGTTAAAAAGGAACCTTCCTTGACCAGGCGGCAAACATTGCTGTTGTTATGTCAATTCAAAGTGCTAAACGGTGACGTAAAGCGCGCCGACGGCTCATCAGCCAAGTAGTTGTCCAGGACAACTAATGTATCAAAAGCGAACCGCCAATTCGCAATTGACTTATGAAGCACCATCCGCTCAGAGTATCACTGGCTTGTTCTCTTGCCTAGCAAGAGAATACAAAACCCCAAGTTCGGTTATGCCAGACCAGTATCTACTCGAGAAAGATATTGGGATATAATGAGAGGAAGGATGTGGAGTGAATGCAACACTTACGCAACCAGAATTCGGTCGGCAAACCGGAGTCTGGGACTAGCCCAGTAAAGTGTGTGCATTAGTCGAGACGATAACGGCAGCTGATACAGTCTGAAAGCGTGCCCGAGCTCGAGTCACAATATAACATCGACAGCAATACTTTGAAGCGACATTGACAAGTATCAATAATCCGCTAGTATTAAGTTGAGATGTTTTTGCGAGAGAACATGGGAAGTAGACCTCTGGGTCGATTGAAGGTCAAAGACCCGACGACCCAGTAACACGCTTCAGCCGGCTAAAAAGCCTTAAAAACGTTGAAAAGAAGTAGTCAGTTCAAAAATTCTGAATGCCATCTTCTACCAACAAAGCCCTTACGTTCGAGAGAAAAATCGGTGAAGCATCAGGAAATTAAGTAAAACTTAATTCCAGAATGCAATACGGACAACGTCCAACACCGATACAGCGAGTTGTGTCATCTCGGTCGAATACATCCGCTCCCATTCCAACTCGTCTACAAGTGGCCCTTCTTCATGAAAGAAGACGTTCACAAGATGAGAAGAATTGTGAAGATGTTTGACGTTCTAAGTTGAAGGTGAAGATCCATAGGACCCCTCATCGGAACTTAACCGAGACCAACATCCGCTGTACACTCCGAACGTTCCATTATCCGCTCACCTTCATCCATTCGATGAATAAGTCACGGAATGGAGACTCAATCGAGAGAGCTACCAAACGGTAAAGTTAAATCTCAGCGACTTCTGAAACGTCATACACATGACTTCAGATGGTACTTCATCATCATCCGCTGTTGAGAAGACAAGACGTGAGAAGCCATGAATCAGGCTATCATCCGCTAAAGTCCTCATCAGCCCGAAGAACCATACAGTCCTTTGATGAACACTGCCAACTGGATCCGCTCTCCATTGAGGTCAAGAAAGGCTTCAACAGTCAGTCGGTGAGAAATCCCACACGAAAGCACTATCTATTAAACCACGAGTTCAGATCACTGCTAATCACCGTGCGGAGAATCTCAAGAAGGCAAAAGAGGAAGGATACCCTAGCACAAGCCAAGACGTATACCACTCAAGCCAAGACCAACCGACTCAGGTAGATAATACACTGTGAGCAAACCAATAGCGAAAAAATGTCTTTCAGGACTAAGATCCAACGACATCCGCTTCATTGAACCAACCACCCGCTCAGACAAGGGAACCCCAGTACTGGGAAGAGTCGGCTGAAAGACACCTCCGCCACTGCACCAACCCGCTTGGGCAGGGACTACCAGTCGTGGAAGGAGACTAGCGAGTCGAACTGATAATAACTTTTACCCGCTTAATTGTTGTTGTTTATCCGCTTGCTTGTCATCCGCTATTCAGTCTAAGACTATGGTTCAATGAATAAATTTGGTTCTTCTTAAAAACCGTGTATTACCTGTTGACTGTCCTTCAAGAAAGGTCGAATAAAGACAAAGATGCAATCAGAATAATAAAGTCATAACTAAAAAGACTACTGAAATTCAACGGGCTTATACAGCCACCTCTCTGCAAAGACAGACTCACTTAACAACATTGATACTCCTGAGTCAGAAAGTCCCCCAGAGTTCGAACTCTCACCGAGAGACTGTCTGCCCAATTGCGGGAGTGCACAGACAAGAAAGGCAGATCGGGAGTGGTCATGAACTGTCATGACCTAGAACCCGCATGAGAGCTAGAACGTGAGGGACCTGGAACAGATGAACTCAGATGTCATCTGCCGTAGTCGGAGAGAGAAAGTTGCGAGAAGGGACTGCCTCGAGCAACTAAGTGCACCGCTCTTAGGTTATATACCTACACGGAATCCCTACGTGCTCTCGACTACGGGGATCCCCCGAAATACCAAAACATGATACTCGATTATCAGAACAAGAACACTGCTTTCAAGCAAAGTTCCCACTGTCAATATCTGAGATATCAAGTCTAGCGTTGCCACAAAGGCAGTAGTGAACAACACTAGCAAAAAGTTATATGATACCATGTATCATCTAGCCCAGGTACTCAGCAGACGTATGGTGTTGGAAGCTATCCGCTCCAATAGTGCAAAGCCATAACCGAAGCAGAGCCAGGCACCGCTGAAACTTGACCCCATGCGGACCGCACATCCGCTCAAAGGCAAGCAGAAGCAAAAACGTTCCATAGCGGACACTACGAGACCAAAACCCTATCCAGTCTGAATACATGAGAGTATCGTATCCACGTGGCGTTCCTCAGTATTCTCTACTACAACCGTTCCTTGTTGCAGTTACTGGTAGTTTTTGTTGTCAATCGACAAGTGCCCTCTCGTTCAAGATGTCTGCTTCGAATGGCCGTTCTAGCCGTTCACCCTCTGTGAATGGTGGCGAGACGCGTGACCTTAGTCACACTCTCAGCCACAATGTTGGCAACGGAAATCTTGGCCACGGCCGAGTTCCTGTTCAGAGTCAAAGTCCAAATCGTATCATCCGCTCTTCCCTTGGATTATCGGTTGTCGGTCCGACGAAGACTCTGATCCGCAAAACAGCGGCGGATGCCCAAACACTCCTCAAAGTCAACGAGGCAGCTGTCGAGTACTACCTTGGAAACCCCGAGGAGTACACCAAGGAAAATTTCGAGGAGTCCGACAAACATTTGTCGAACATCCAAGAGACACTTCATAAGCTCACGAGCATTGAAGGACTCATCGATAGAACCTTGGAGATCCCGGAGATGAAAGCATCACCGAAATGGGATCAATACCGTCAGGAGTTCGACGCGTACTACAAGGCGTTCCAAATCAACGAGTGCATTGCACAGTTAGGATCCGCTATGGTCACCTTGGAAGACGTGTTGTCTCCTCATGGATTTAAAAAGACCCGCTTTATCCCTAAGAACCTAGTTCTCCCAGTCTTCGAACCAGCCTCTGAGCAAGGTGAAGAGAAGGAAGGGCAGGAGCCAACATCCGCTCCACCACAAAATCCGCTTCCACCTCAAGAAGGGGAAATGGTAACCGTGGACCCTCAAATCTCTCCGCCGAGCATCCAAGTCTCCAACCGTTCCATGCAATGGGACATGGGAGATCTGGATTCGAACATCGCTACAAAGATTAGCGAGTTCAACAGACAACTGGTCCAGGAGAACAAAAGGCTTTCGGAAAGGCTGGCAGCTAAAGAGAAAGCTCATGAAAAGGCTCTCGCTGAACAAGCTGCTGAAATGAGTGCAAACGTTGTGCATGCAAACTCCTTAGGCCAAGAGCTTATGAGAGTGCGCATGGAGTGCGCCAAGCAATCGGCGATTGAGGAAGAGGCTTACATGTCCTCGCATGTTTCAGTAAAATCTGAAGCGCTCCCAGGAGCAACGCCTCAATCGATCTCGACATCCGCTTCCGCTAACCGCAAACGTAGTCCGCTCGGAGTAGGATTTCAGACAGCATCAGCTCCACAGCCAACATCCGCTACTCTTGACCAAAAGGTCGATCCAAATTCGATCACTCTCTCTCGTATACTTACCACTATGGAGTTCCTCTCGGATGCTCAAGCAAAGGCTGAAGCCGATGCCAGAGCCAGAGAAGACCACATTCTGGAAAACGTTAACCGTCAATCGGAACACTTGGTGAGAGAAGTGACGTCTTGGGTCGAATCCAAACTCGCGAACTCAACTCCTAAGAGTCAGAACCCGCTCAAAGACCAATCCGCTAAGGATAACGAGAGCAACAAATCTGAATCGGAGTATGGAAAGTATGAGAACTATGGCGGCGAACTAGAAACATCTAGTGACGAAGAAGGTGGCAGCTCTTGTCACTCCACTGTCCCGCTCAAGACTCAGAAATCCAGAAAGATCCAGATCCCATCCGCTACGTATGGAAAGTTGAAACTTGACACTGTCTTGAAACTTCTTCCCAAATACGACGGATCTGACGACTGGGAGGAGTTCCGAGATAAATTTGTCCATGATATCATGTGCAGAGATGAGTTGAGTCCGAATCAGAAGTACAGCATCCTGAAAGACCACCTGGTTGGAAAGGCTAAAAGCTGCTTCGTCACTTCCAAGGACTACATGAGAGCTATCCAGATGACATTCCAGTCTCTTGAGACCGTATACGGACCAGCGAACACGAAGAACAAGCTTCTTCAGAAGTTCAACAAGCTGAAAGTTGACCATGTGAACCCAGACCAGATGCGTCTGGACATGGCCAAAATCAGTGGTGTCCGTATGCAGCTCCAAGAAAAGGGCATTCCAGCCGATGATGACAGAATCACCAAGGGTCTAGCCAGCAAGCTTCCGCATCAATTGCGTAAAGGAGCCATTAAGATGCTTCATGCTAATGGCGACAAGACTACGGTTGATGACATTATCAGCAGAGCCCGACGGGATATCGGATTGTACGAGCTGGAGCAAGAGATCGATGAGATTGTGGTTCAACCACCTGCAAACGAGCTCAACTCCTTCGCTACAATCAATCTCATGCAGACTCACAAAAACTCATCCGCTGGAAAACAGAGCAGTAACTCGAAAAGAGCACCCGCTACTTACGATCCGTCGAAAGTCAAAGCGACGTACGTTGACCCACACACAAAAAAACAGCTCCCAGGCTACTACGCCCGTGGAGAAGGAGTCATTCTCAAAGTTATTGATCGAACATTCCCATTCGACAATGAAGAGAAAGGATTACGTTGCCAGTCATGCGACGGTCCACATAGTGCTCTCCGCTGTCCAGACGATGCCGAAACATTCAGAAGCAAGTGCGAAAAGAAACGCCTTTGCCCAATCTGTCTGTCCAAACGGCACTCGATCAAAGACTGCAAGTCAACGTACAAATGCGTGTACTGCTCCGGTATGCATCACTCAGGTGGTTGCCCTGAGAAGGCTCATTACCGCGACGTCAAAAACTATCCGGATAACGCGCCAGAGAGACAAACTCTTTTTCGCGAAAACAAGTTCAGAAACCGCTCCAAGTAAACTCAACGGCATGTTGGCCGACGTAAAGTCAAATGTAGACTGGCCAACTACAAGATCCGCTATTACTGATGAGCTTAACTCTGATAACTTGTTGTCAAATCCGCTTAGTCCGCTCGTTAAGGTAAATGCCCCAAGGCATAACCGCTCTGATGAACCGCTATCCGCTAGCAATACCCGCTCTGTTAATCCAGTTGAAACCAGCACATCCGCTATCATGGAAGCTAAAAATATAAATCTAAATATTCCAATATGCGAGATCGGAACCGAAAGAAAACTGTCGATCAAACAGTATACCAAATACGTGTCTCGAGCGGCTCCACCTCACCAGGTGTCAATGGCTAAAGATCGCGAATCCGCTGACAGCAATTTATCCTTTGTCCTCCTAACCACGGCTAACGGTACACGTCTGCTAGGTCTGGTAGACTCAGGAGCGTCATTAACTCTCATTCGTGAATCTAAAGCCTCAGAGCTAAAGCTGAAAGTCCTAACTAGGGAATGGTTCAGAGAGTCGGTGGGCTTTGGGTATGAGTGATACACCATTCGAAAGAGGAAAGAGAGCCATTTTCAAATCTATTTTCATTTTCTGCTAAACGACTCCGGGAATCGAGAAAAACGCGTTCAAAAATTAGGTCTAATTTCTGTTGATTTTCAACTGAAAGCCATGCATCGACACAGAAAACGTCTCTGCCCTCTTCCCCACAGGCGCGCACTACCTGTACGCCCTGCCGACTAGTTGAAAAGTGTGGTTGAGTGCCTACCGGACAATTTCCGCCAACAAGGCCAATACCCAACTGCTCTAACCTTGAAGTTCGTGCCGCCAAGTCACACATCATGAGAAAGGAGGATATGCTAGACTGGCTAAAATCTTGCGTCTTCATTCCTTCGAATCCAAAACGCTTGTACGCGATTTTCGACAGCTGGTCTCCATTCAAAGATCACAACGCCATCCGACAATGTCTGCCACCGGGATACGACGTCACCATTCGGAATATTCCACCACATACGACTGGGATGATCCAGCCTTTGGATGCACATTGGAATGGTCCGTGGAAGGTAATTCGTGATTCATCTTATGGTATAGAAGTGTTCATTCTTCATTTTTTCAGGCACTCCTCAAAAAGTTCATGGCATATGCACTAACTTTCCATAAGACCTACATCATCGCTCAACGGAACAACGAGATTATGATGATTTCCCTCCTCTACCATCAAATCTCTTCCAAATTCTTCCAACCGTTTCTCCAGTATTCATGGAAGAAGACTGGTTATCTGGATGGACCAAAAGTGAGCTTTCTCACACCTGCGCAATATTGTTTTGGGACTGTTGGAAGAGAGGACTGCTACAAGAGAAGATGTGCCCAGCAAGCTTTCATCAGATGTGCAAGATGTGAGGAATACATTTGCTTCTCCCATTTCATAGTTGAAGATCAGCACATGTGCCAATACCCGTGATTATTAGATATACAGTTTGTTTTTTTCGTTTTATAAATAAAGAGTTTGCAAATGATTCCAAGAAGTAGATAAAATTGGAAGCCCAGGATGATCAGAAGTTACTCTCATGATTACTTTACAGTTGGGAACAGATTATCTATCCATTTCGGAGACTAAAATTTTTTCAAAATTTTTGTCCATGGGGTAGGTGGTGAAAAAATGAGATTTCTTGAAAGAACCATTTTTCTTCAAACTTCTTGGAGCTCTTCTGTAAGATCTGGGATTTCTGGGAAAAGTCTTCTTTTGAGCCAGAGCATACTAAAAAAAGAGTTATAATCAAAAACAGGATCGAAAAAAAGTGCGAAAAAAAGTGAAAAAAATTTTGCAAGGGAGTGGAACCGAACCCACACCTTTCGCATGCCACCCTAGAACACAACCCACTGCACCACTCAACCACACTTTTCAACTAGTCGGCAGGGCGTACAGGTAGTGCGCGCCTGTGGGGAAGAGGGCAGAGACGTTTTCTGTGTCGATGCATGGCTTTCAGTTGAAAATCAACAGAAATTAGACCTAATTTTTGAACGCGTTTTTCTCGATTCCCGGAGTCGTTTAGCAGAAAATGAAAACAGATTTGCAAATGGCTCTCTTTCCTCTTTCGAATGGTGTATCACTCATACCCATAGTCCACCGACTCTCCGAACCATTCCCTAGTAAGACAAACGAAACTGACGATCGTAGGTTTCGGCTCCATGGTCCGCTCAAAATCAAATATTTATGAATTACCACTGGCTTCTCAAGGTGAATCCGCTCTAACCTTTATGGCGACGGGTTCCCCAGCCATTCCATATACCCGCTACCACGCTCCATCATGGTCTGATACAGACTTGAAGGATTTGCAAGATAATGGTATTGACATGTCTCAAGTGCCGTCATCCGCTGAATTCGATTGGGAGAAGATCGACATGATCGTGGGGAATGACTTCATTTCCTGGGCAAATGCCCAAACTTCTACCCAACGATATATCCTGAAATCAGGACGAACAGTGGAAAAGACTCCGATAGGTATAATTGTCCACCCTGAACCACCGAGGCAATTTATACTATCTAACTATCCGCTTGAAGCAGTACAACATGTCAACCACGCAAATATCCTTCTTGACTATCAAGAACCGGATAGCGAGTTCAACAGATTGAATCTCAACATTGAACAGTTGTGGAGAACCGAGAACATCGGAATGGAAGACATTCCGATCTCGGACGACGGAAAAAGATCCGCTCATGAACTGCTGGAAGAGTTCAACAGAACCGCCCGGTACGATGCTGACGGAAATCTTGAAGTCGCTCTGCCGTTTAATGGCAAAGAGATCAATCTGAAGGACAATAAAGGCGTAGCTATGAAAAGGCTGCAGAGTTTAGATAAAACTCTGAAACCTAGAGAAGACCAGATGAAAATCTATAACCAAATTTTTGTTGATCATCTATCCGCTAATTACATCGAAAAAGTAACCGATGAGATGTTAGCTGAGCCCTACCCACAATACATCATTCCACACCATGCTGTGTTGAAGGAGGAATCTGAGACAACCAAGGTTCGAATCGTATTTGATGCGTCGTCCCATGATGCCAGATCTCCCTCCCTGAATGATTGCCTGCACGCAGGAACAAACATGATCAATCGGATCTTTGGAATTCTCTCGAGAACCCGCTTTTATCGATATCTCATTGTAGCAGATATCGAGAAAGCGTTCCACCAAGTGAGACTCCAAAAAGAATTCCGTAATTGTACCATGTTCATGTGGTTAAAGGACATCAGTAAACCCGCTACCCCGGACAACATCCAGTTGTATCGGTTTACGCGCATCCCATTCGGTGTATCAGCAAGTCCATTTCTGTTGGCCGCGTACATCGTTCACTATTTGGATCACTATCCTCATACATTGAACGAAGCCATCAAGGAAAATATCTACGTTGACAATTGTTTGTTTTATACAAACAATCGCGACGAGATTCCCGAAATCATCAAGAACGCTAGAGAAGTATTCACCAATATGGGAATGAATCTACGCGAATTCACTATCAATGATAGGGAGATTATGGACTCAATACCACCCGCTATCCGCTCAAGTAAGACAGCCATCAAGCTGCTAGGATATACCTGGGATTCGGTAGCTGATACCTTTTCGGTGAAACTAGCGAAGATAGATATTGATCACCCAACAAAGAGACAGGTTGCCTCAAAATTCGCTGAAACTTACGATCCGCTCGGACTAATCACTCCAGCGCAAGTAGGCAGCAAACGAATTGTTCAACAATGCTGGAAAGTTGATCTTGCCTGGAACAAAAAGATACCCGCTGAAGCTCTGAAGAACTGGAAAGCATGGAAGTCTGAATTCTCAGATAGACAGATCACAGTCCAGAGACAAGTCACACAAGACTATGACTACTCTGAATTCCATCTGCTAATGTTCTCAGATGCTTCGCAGGATCTATACGGAACTGCAGCATATGCTTGTTTCGTTTATCCAGACAAAACTCCAGTCATCCGCTTGATCACCAGCAAGAACAAAATTCGACCTGTGAAAAACTCAGAGAATTGGACGATCCCAAAAATGGAGTTGGCAGGCCTCACTTGCTCATCCAATCTTGCATCCGCTTTAGTTGATGTTCTCAAATTCAATATCCGCTCTATCCATCTGTTTAGTAACAGCTCAGTAGCACTGTTCTGGACTCTTGGCAATGTGATGACCCGAGTATGGGTGAATAATCGACGCCTATGCATGCAAGCTAATAAAGCTGAAATGCTAAGTTGTGGCATCGAAACAACGTTCCATCACTGTCCTACTAAAGAGAACCCAGCTGATCTTCTTACGAGAGGACTGAGTACGTCTAAACTGAAGGAGAGCAAGTTTTGGTTTGAAGGACCCAACTTTGTAACAAAAAAGCCGGAAGATTGGCCATGCATGATTGAGGGTACAGTGACTTGTCCTGCGGAACTTCGTGAACAAGCTTACGCCGAGATCATTGATCCGGAAAAGAAAAAGTCGAAAGCTAAGAAAGCTAAGAAGTCCAAAGGCCAAGTCACCCCTGATCCATCCGCTACAGTAATGACTACGGTCATAGCGACTCCGAGATCGGTCATTCCCTATGAGGCAACCAACTCTCTTCCAAAATTATGTCGTATCATGCGGTTAGTTCTGCGAGCATTTACGTCTAAATGGAAGAATAGAGCCAACAACTCTAAGCTGATGAACACATTCTTATCGTCAGACTCTCGGATCCATCAGGAACGAGTAGCAAGACAGTGGATCATTCGTGAACACTACAGTGATTCAGAGGCTAGAGGGTTCATTCCCTTTAAAGACAATTTGCCAAAAACAACTGACAGCGATGGGCTAATGAGAGTCAGAAGATCTATCCGCTCCCCAGTTTTTCCACAGGAAGCAGAGCGTCCGATCCTGATCCATAACCAACATCCGCTTGCCGCTCTCATAACAAGAGAGACTCACATCCAAAACGGTCACTTGCCGGAGTCGTACACAAGAGCAGTTCTTCGAACTAAATACTGGATTCCTAAGGATGCATCAGTGGTTCAGAAGACAGTGTCACAGTGTGTCACGTGCAAACGAGTTAACGGTTATCCATACAGTTATCCGTACGCCGAGACTTTACCCGCTGTTAGAACAACCCCATCGAAACCGTTCGCCCACGTTGGCCTCGATTACATGGGACCGCTCGAGTACCAAAAGGATGACGGCAAACAGATTGGTAAAGCCTATATCCTGATTTACACTTGTCTTACCACCAGAGGTGCAGTATTGAAAGTGATTCCGGACGCCACGGCTCAAAGTTATGTCATGACATTGAAAATGATATTTAACGAAGTCGGAGTGCCGTCCAGTATCTACTCTGATAATGCTGAAACTTTCACCCTTGGAGGCAAAGTGATAAATCAAGATATTATCCGCTCTGAGTCAAGTAATTCGTTGACTTCGTACCTAGCCTCCGAAGGCATCACTATGAAAACTATCACTCCGATGGCTCCGTGGCAGGGAGGCATCTATGAGAGGGTAGTTGGATTGGTGAAGCGACAACTCCAGAAAGTTGCGGGTGCGAAGCTCTACGACTACTTCTCATTGCAATACATCGTGTCAGGATGCCAGAGTATGGTAAACAACCGACCACTAATTGCACACTCACGTAGCCCTGGTGATATGATCGCCTTGCGTCCTATTGATTTTCAGTATCCAGGAGTCTTGACAGACATTCCAGTGGAGTCCCACGGACCCTTCCCTACAAGTAGTACGGAAGCCAGTCTACGGGCACATTTGGAAAGTTTGGATAAGGCGCTTGAGAGATTGTGGTCAATATGGTCCATCGGATATCTTACATTGTTAAGAGACGCAATGCATCAACACAAGAGATGCTCAACGTTATTACCCGCTGTAGGAGATGTGGTTACGGTTGTGACCAAACTAGTCAAGAAACATAAATGGCCACTAGCAATCATTGTGCAAGTAATCGAGTCTAAAAGAGATGGAGAAATCCGCTCAGCAGTGATCCGCTGTAAGGGCAAGCTTTATGTCCGAGCCGTCTGTCAACTTGTGCCTCTTGAAATTAATGCACTGAACCGCCGAGGGAGGCAAACAAGGACAGAATCCGCTCAGGCGAAGATGAGCGAGCCAAACTTACCGTCACCCGCTATTCTCGATGAAAACACCCGCTATTCGCCCGAATTGTTTCCCGCTAGTACTCTGCCAAACATCGCAGAACTATCAAATAAATCCGCTACAAATATTCCATTAAGCGAAACCGCTAAAAATTTAACACCAATTGGAGAAAGTGGAAATTTGGAAAATGACATAGAGCTTGAAGATCCGGTAGAGCTGTGTGACCATACCGGACCACGCTTATATCAAGATCCAAGCACGTCAGAAGAGGATCCGGTAGAGCTGTGTGACCATACCGGACCAGGTTCATATCAAGCAAAGGATCCGGTAGAGCTGTGTGACCATACCGGACCCAGTTCATATCGAGATCCAAACTTGGTAGTACCTGAGATGATTACAAATCATGATGCTTTACGATTTCAAGGTCGTTCCAGAGATTACCTTCCTCGGAAATCCAAGAGACCTGATATCAATTATGCATTATCCGCTCAAGTCCTCAGATCTCTTCCACATCCCTCGACCCGGGAATGTTGTGCCGGCCGGCCTATTGGCCGTCGCCACAAGCTTTTCGAATTCTAGATGAATCTACTATATCCGCCTTCAGCGAATATGTCATCTAGATTCGTATTATTTATTCCCTTTTCCATTTATTCCAACTTTCCCAATTGCATCATTATCGAAAACCCGATTTGAATTCCCTCCGAAATGAGCGCATCGCAAGCGCGCCCCAGCGACACTGCCGGGTCTCGCCGCGACAGCAGCGAAATCGAGGTTTTCTCGGCCTAAATTTGGCCGCCCACAAGCAGTCTAGTCGTTTTCCTCACGACGATCGGTCGTATGTTGTAGTTTTCAAGAATTTCTTCAATTTTACGTCATTTTCCGAGGCAACGTCCCGGAAAATACCGATTTCAATAGACTTTTGGCCCAAATAGAGCTGTTCGGTGTAGATAATCTGCTTTATCTGTGATTTTAGAGTAATTTATCCGCTGGAAACTCCGCTCCGTTTACCTCCGCTAAATTTCTTACATTTATCCGCTAATTACTTGTGTATAATCTCAAAATAGCGAATAAATGGGTCACTGATATCAATTGTGTTAATCGTTGCATGCTTATCCGCTTATCCGCTAATTCCGTTACTTTCCGTCTTCTCTTTACAATCTCGTTCGTATTACACACACACTCGGTAGTTTTCCCTTATGAGAGCGCTCATAAGAAGGTGTGGGGTAGAGGTCTCCGACAATCTCAATGACCCCCTCAACAATTCACATTGAATATCAAAGACTAACACGGCGGCTCAAGACAGTTATTTAGAAGTGTCATACTCTGTCTATTAGTGAACTTAGCATATCACACCCGCTCCTAAAACCCATAGATTCTACTGTCTCTAATTCCAAAAATCCATTTTCAGACAATCGACGTTGACCTCTGGACCAGTTTCTTCCTTCCCGCAAAATACCATCCACAACTGTATGTCATTTACACAGAACGGAAAATGGACGGAGGGAAGATTTTGAGAATGTTGCATGATCCTCGAGATGTTAAAACGAAATCTGAAGTCTACAAGATACCCTTAGCATATCTCGAAAAGATTCTTTGTCAAGCCGAAGATGCTTGCAAAGCGTATGAGAAGGAGAAACCGATTGCCGAGAGGCAAAACTCCCACTTTTCAGTTCAGAACTTCTACTGAAATGAGCTCGAGTTAATAACTAACAATAATATTAATAAATTATTTGCCTTCTCTTTTATTTTATGTATTTTTGTTAATCTCACTGGTCCAAGTCCATGGCTCTTTACTTATGTGTTTGCTTATTTTTTTTGCATTAACCCCTATGCTCATCATTAGTTAGAACTCCATCAAATGGCGGACCATCCCAGCGCTCAAACTTTGCTCGAGGAGGAGATCATTGTTTCACCGGTAAGGTTCTGCACACTCATCAGAGAAAATTTGAAATTTTCAGTACCGGCTGTACATTCCACCGGGAAAGACCACTGAGATGAAGAAGTGGACTGTGAGTTTTCATATTTAAAAAAAACACTTTGGTACATTGTAACCGTGGGCTCGAGAAATTCAATAAATTGACCGCCCACCAGCCGACCGACCGCCCGTTTCGATAGGCATTTTGTCAGCGGCAGGTCGATCGGTTGGCGGTCGGTCGTTCGGCGGTTAGTCGATCAGCGGTCATTCGGATGTCGGTCGGTCGGCGTTCATTCGGTGATCAGTCGTTCTCAATTCCCGATTGACCGAGTTTTAGATCGCACTTCCTATTCATCCAAAACATTCTGTAATTCGCCAGAGATTGTTTAGTCTAGTAGTACCTTTCAGAGCACTGCAGAACTTTCTTCAATCTTTTTTTAATTTTCAGTGCCGCGACGTCGAGCGTTGGATGGAGAACTTCCTCCGCCGCGAGGACTACCCGGAAGTCTTTGCTGCTCTCTCGAAGCATCAAATCGATGGAGAGGCTCTTCATGCGATGGCTGAGACCAAGCTCGTCACCGATCGTCTTGCAGCCGAAGCGATTGGAATCCGTCCACTGGTCTATCAGAAAATCTGGCACCACGCCAACGTCGTCCGCAAGATGTACGCCACCATGGAGAACAAGATTCGTAGCATCAACAGAGAGCAAGCTGATGCTTGAGCTTGGTTCTGAATGCTGAACTTCTGTGCTCCGCCTATATCAGCTATCGAATATCTGTTCATTTTCCAAACATTTTGTTTTTCCTTCTTTGGTTTTTTCGCACTTTTTTGTCAACTTCTTCTTCCAGTGACATTTTTCAAAGGCCCCATTTTCATGATTATGTATTCTGAAGTTCTCATTTATTTAACTTTTTCCTGCTTCATTTCTGTAAAACGACATCTCCTTTTCTGTTTTCCATTTCTTCCCCAATGACATTTCCCGAAGATTTTTGTTCTCTAAACTAAACCGATGACACATTTCCATTCCCAGCTTTTTAAAATCCTTTGATCTCATAATTTCCCATATTTTGCCCACCACTGATAAATGTGCTTAAAAAAAACGACAATTATTCAATTTTTAATTTTATTTATTGTCTATCATCGGTTACCTGCCGATCTGTTATCTACCTTTACACTTTTATATTTTGTTCTTGCCATTATTTATACCATTCCATTGTTCGATAACTCACTCATATTTCAGAGAATGTCTGATGAACCGCCAAAACCGGCTACTGCTGATGATGATGTGATGGTAAAGAAAGGAAGGCTCTATCTGAAATTAGCGGACATTTTAGAACTTAGCCGACATTAAAGAACTTAGCGGACATCTCAGAACTTAGCAGACATTCGAGAACATAGCGGACCCGTGAGAACATGGAGATCCCATTTGGAACTTAACGGACCCTTCAGAACTTAGCGGTCCAAAATGGAACTTAGCGGATCCAAAAGATCTTAGCGGACCAACAAGCTATTTAGGCATAGATTTCTACGTTATCCGGGCTTAGTAAGTCCCGGAAAGTGTTCAAATTGTACAAAATAGTATGCTTCTCAAAATTATCTACGCTTTTTCAGATTTGCTAAGCCTCAGAATTGCTTGATAAATATAATGCCTGAGTATTGGGTCCGCTAAGTTCTCACTGGTCCGCTATGTTCTCGAATGTCCGCTAAATTCTGAAATGTCCGCTAATTTCAGATAGAGCCGAAAGTAAACCCATACGTGAACAACGATTGCCAAGTCTACGTTCCACCGGGAAAAACGCTCGATATGAGGACATGGGATGTGAGTTTTTGATAGTCTCCAAATCGTGAGAGAAATAAAGAGTTTACTGCCGCCCGAACCCAACCAGGCCCGCATTCCGCCCACCCTGAGCCCGCCTGTCATCTGTCGCCCGCTACCCGCTCCGGCACAAAAGTGTCGGGCGGCGTAAGTGAGTGCGACGGCTTCAAGACTTCAACTCGACTTTCTAGAAGCTTTTATTATAAATCCCGTTTTTCAGTGCCTCGACGTGGAACTCTGGATGTCATGCTTTATTCCGAACGACGTTCGAGACGAAGCCTTCTTCGCGTGCCAAAAGTTTAGACTCGATGGCGTCACGCTTAATGGGCTCTTGGACACTCGTAGAAACGACGATCAGATGTTTTTTTTCGGTTTCCGCAATGCAATGTTTGAGAGGATAAGGCAACATGGAAAGGCTGTGGATGCAGAGTATAAGATTCAGCAGGATAAAAAATACCCAATAGAAGTGCTTCAAGTCATCAAACATGAACCCCAAGCCTGCAAGCAAGAACCTGAATGAATCTCCATTATGTTTATTATACGTTTCTTGATCTGCAAATTTGAATAAACTTCATTGGTGGAAACTTTATTATATTTGCTCCTCGGTCTTCAACCGAAGCCTGCTATATCTTTTCCTGTAACGATGTTGTTTGTGTTAAATTTAAGTCGAACATGATTCAGATGTCCGGTCAATCCAGTTCGAACAGCAATAATGATGAAGTGATAGCAGTCAGAAAACCAAAATCAAACGTTGAAAAAAAGTACAAGCTCTATCTTCCACCGGGGAAAACACTCGACATGTTCACGTGGGATGTGAGTTTTTGATAGTTTCCGTATCCGTATCGGGTGGGCAATAAGCGGGCGACAGCCGCTCGTCCGCTGCCCGCTCGCCCGGGAAGCTCAGCCGGTAGTTGCGCGGTACTCATAGGAACGCACCCATGTTTATGAATACAAAGTCAGTTACCTCAAGTTTTCAGTGTCTCGACGTGCAAATCTGGATGTCATGTTTCCTTCCACGAGAGGAACTTGCCGAAGCATATCTAAATTGTATGAAACAGAATTTCGATGGAATCGAGCTTTACTATTCTAATGGATTTGCCTCACAAAACGGAGACCGCTCTCGTGGATTTCACGAAGATGTTTTCAACGAAATCTTACGTCATGCAAAAGTCGTGATTATGGAGAGCGAGCGACTTATGTTTATAAAGAGAGAAGAGGATACGATTGAAGAGTGAATTGGTTAAACGTTTCAAGTTTCGATTATGTGGATCATTCAGCTTTATAGTAAATGAGTTTTAAAATTAATGAGATATATCACTTCTGTAAATAAAGATGATTTTAAGTCATTTGATGCAAATGGTTTTTCTGAATTTCGTATCCTTCCGATAAATTTTATCTATTTCTTTTTTCATTCAACAAGTCAATGGTCATACATAAACTTTCCAGACATTTACCTTAATCCCTGATGTCTGCAAAGCCTATTAATGATAATGACACAAATCCTGCTGCTACTACTCGACCCGTGGTAAGATTTTACAGAAATTGGCGAATCCAAAAAAGCATTTTCAGTACGAACTCTATGTGCCGCCTGGGAAAACAACCGATATTAGGAGCTGGGACGTGAGTTGATTTTTCACGGAATGCTTGAAGAGGGACTTTACATTCAGCCCATTTTCAGACTCTCGATGTGGAGATCTGGTCGACGTGTTTCCTGAGTATACACGAGCGATATGATGGTTTTAAACTTTGCTCGGAATTCAAATTGGATGGAGAGAATTTGATACATCTGTTAGAAGTCGAATATGGAGCGTCTCTGGGAGACCCGAATGCTGTTCTAACTGTCGATCAAAATCCAATATATGAACTCCGATTCCGCGAGGAAGTATATTGCCAAATCATGCGACATGCTCACGTCGTGTATATAGAGCACAAAAGGATACAGAGTGAAGCTGTGTGATCTTTATGTGATATTTTTGTCTGAAGTTTATATGTGTTCATTCGTGTTCATACGGTTACATTTCAAACATTTTCCTATAAAAATTTTATTTGTACACCTACTTATGCAACTTTTCGGGTATCTGTTTGCTGAATGGAAACTCGAATTCAATGCTTATCAGTTTCCTACCTAAAAATGTTGCAACACTTCAAAAAAAAAGAAAAAAGGAATGCCTGCTGCTGGAATCGAACCAGCGTCGCCACGGCCACAACGTGGAGTACTAACCACTATACTAAGCAGGCCAAGAGTAGAGGCGACCAGGTGGCGCTCATATTGAGGAGGAGGAACGGAAGTAAGATAGGGGAGAGGGAAGGAAGAGGTAAGGTATAAAAATAGAAAGCCACAAAAATTGATAAATTGAAATTTATTGAGTTTTTACAAAAATCTTGATACCGAAAATTTTTACGAGCAAAAACATTTGAGGAGCCATAAGAATATCCACGAAACAAACAGAAAAATGAGGCCGAGGAAGCAAGGCAGCAAGATGAAACCACAGAAAATCGAGGAAATCAAGATAAGAAGAAAGTTGCATTCTCCAGATTCCGGGATGTAGAGAGCGTTGCGGAGGTAAAAGGTTCCGATGAGAGCGCTGAAAAGTTAAAAACTGTCTGAAAATCTGACAGTAATCTGTGAATTAATCTGTGAACAGTAATCTGTGAAATTGCTGCCAAATGTAGGCAAACACTCCGACTGAAAAAAACGAACTTACAACAAGATCAATCCAGTCAGTGTTATCGGTGAATAATTAGAGATCCGTAATTTCAACCCGGATGCTTCATATTCCCACTCTTTCAAAGCCTTGATTTCTTCTTCTGGTCTCGCGTTGTCCCACTTGAACAAATACAAGTCTAGCTCAAAAATCCAATCAATTCCTCTATCAATAACCATGAAGCACCCAACAAAAATCATCCAAATTGGAAGATACGGTTCCAGAGGGCAAGAGTTTATGGAGATGGAGCCAAGGGTTATGAAAAACGCTGAGATCGGAAGGAAGATTATAGTGAGAACAATGGTGTAGATAGCTGAAAAAGTGTCATTTGTGACTGAAGCTTTAGAAATTTGGAATCTTACGTAGTTTTGGATTTGTCTGAACTGGACGAAACTCCACAGATTCGATGGGTTCAATATCGAAGTCCAAGATCATTATTATGCGTTAGGAATATTGTTTTTTACCTAGTCGGCATCTTTTATACGGAGAAGTACTATGAGCAAGTCTAGTTCTTATCAGTCATTGGCCAGAGCACGCCAGGTTCAAAGGAAATGACGCATTTTTACGTACGGGAGTAAAAATGTTTCGAAATCTAGATTTTTTGTTATGAGTTTATTTTATTATCGGTAGGCAACTATTAAAAATCAGGAAGATGTCCTTGACAAGTGTTCACATGCTAACCACGATAGCAATAGAGCGGGATGGTGCTTGACTGCCTTTTCCGTTTTTACAGGTGAATAACTCGGTTCGTATTTTCTGAAAACCAATAATTGGAAGTTCAGAGAGATAAAGAAACGAGTGAATACCCCATTTTCTGGTGTAAAGGCTCACCTTGACTAGAATTATCACCAAAATTGGATTGATTGCTGGACACCAACAAAATAAGAAAAATATTCGATCAGCAAAGTTTCTCCAGGCGACCCCGAAAAATGGAAGAATGACGACGATGTAGAATGGGATGTGGATGGTTATGAAGGGTAGAATAAACTGAATTAGTAAGGGATTCTACAAATTGTTTTCTTTGAAAATGCATTTGAGTTCACAACTTTTTGAAACTGTGAATTTTTAAAACTTTTCTCCGTTCCGAGATGGCTTTGAATTTACCCATGTTTTTCAGATTTTCTAATTAAAATGAAACATTATTCGGAGTCTGAAAATTTTACCAACGGTATCTCAAACCATAGAAAAGTAATGTCCACAAAACTTCTATATTTTGTAAATTCTTTCGGTTTCAAAAGCAACGGTTTTCATATCTAACTAGTCGATCGAAGTTCGCCTTGGTTTTCATGTTGGAATAAATTTTCTAATTTTTGAGTTTTATAAACCTAATTTCTAACGCTCTACTCAATCAATTCACTAGATTCTTACCGTTGTCTACTCACCTGTAACAGCAAAGCCTTGTTCAACTGCTCCTGACTCTTCTTTGATGTCGAACTCGCGATAAACCTGATTTTCATCTGCTTCTGGATATACACAGTGCAATAAATCACAATGAAAATTGAACCAAAC
Source organism: Caenorhabditis sinica (assembly GCA_963932045.1). Taxonomy (NCBI): domain Eukaryota; kingdom Metazoa; phylum Nematoda; class Chromadorea; order Rhabditida; family Rhabditidae; genus Caenorhabditis; species Caenorhabditis sinica. Next base: position 16,424,352 of record OZ009940.1, read on the forward strand.
ATAGTGACAAGAATAAAAAATGTGCAAATTTGTGAAAACAACTGGAATGTGTTGCTGTTACGAGTTGAGTCGTAAGTCTGGAATAAAAGAGTTTTTGCTGTTTCAATCACCTTGTATCTGTTTTGAAGTGATTACAACCGCGATAGTCTACAGGAGAGTCCTAGACAACAAATCACAAACTTTTCCGGTTCCACTTGTTTCATAAAGAAATTCGTTACTCTTGTCGTCGATCAATAGTCGAATACCGAAAAACTCACCAATCTCACAGTGATAATCAAATACGGTGTATCCCCTTCTTCCTCCAGAATCTCCCTCACTAAACTGCTGATGCGAATCTTGTAGAATGGCGGGATGTATCCAAAGAAGATGAGAGCAAGAGAAGTCAAGGCAACAAAGATGGGGAGTATTGATAAGTGTCGTCGGATTTCTTTCGTGGGATGGCTGGAAAAATATTTTGAGAGGGGTTCCTTACGACTATATGGACTGGAGAATACTGATTTAATGTTTTCAGATTAACACAGCCTATTGGAAACAGTAATTTTTCAGACGGAATATCCAATTTTACGAAAATTCGTGAATTTTTGTGGTGATACTGTAGCATGAAATTCGAAGAAATCAGGATTGTCGTCAAAAATTGCTCATGTTGTGAACATGCCCTTTCGCCGTTTTCCGGAGATGGAAATCGTACGAGGACTGAGAACGAGACAGTGACATGAGATATGTGCGTCAATCAAACATACTTTCTAGGATTGATAAATTTAATTAACATCCAGAAACAGTTTTTTTAATGTCTCAATGTTTAGAACACCAGCGAATACCGAACCGCGCAGTTCTGTTTATGGTTTTAACGACGAATGTTTCATTTTCAGATTTCATCCATCCAAATGTAATCAACAAATCAGCATTCACAAAACTTCGGCCTCAAACCAACTACTAGACACCGCAAACTTTTTTTTTCAAAAAACCCAAACTCACAATGACAAGAAATTTGCGACTTGAATATATTGAATCGCGGGACCACTACAAGCCATGACCATAAACGAAACGAATAGTGCCAGGAACACATGACCGATACCATTCGGGAAATTGACACCATTTTTCATTATATACAAATGTGTAGCGTTTCGAGAGTATATTATAGACTGTAACGTTTTAGATGTTTTAGTGAGAAGTTGGCCCAAGAACTGATCTGCTTACCGGACAAGTCAAAGCAATACTGGCCGAGAATAGTATTCTTAAAAGTGCCATGAGGTACATGGAAAGTCTCACCGGTGCCTTATAGGTTTTGACTTTTGAAACTAGGTAGATCAAAAGAGTATTGAATACCAAAGAGATTACAAAGGAGATGTAGAAGTTGAAATCTCCAAAGTAAGAGTTATTAAAGTTTTGATAAAAATTCGGATCATCCCAAACCCAGCTCATTTTTTGTTTGAAAATTTAGAGCTCAGGATAACAAAAATTCGGTTAAAATGAGTACGAAACGCACCAAGAAGAGGGGTAGAGTAATCAAAGTCACTCTTATATGAAATTTGAATTTCCGCTCGAAAGATTATGATCTCATGAAATAGGGGGAAGATGTTGTTCAGATGATCGAAGGTAGAGAGGGGGGGGGGGGGGAGGATATTACAAATTTGATTCTTTGAGTTTTCGTTTGAGTTCACAACTCAGACACGAGTTCAAACCATGCTATTCGTGGGAGTAGACATGAAGAGGATCATGATGTTTGGAAATATGAAGATGTTTTTAGGTGTATTAGGGGACATGAGTGAGACGACGTCTTCTGACTGACCCTCTTTCAAGTGAAAAGTCTGGAGAGTCTAAATGTGAGTCTCTGGGAATCGTGACAAAGGGTGGTAAATACGTTGTTTGGGACAGATGACCGGTAGAAATGAGTTAGATAAACTTGCAAAGATCGTGATAAAGCTAAGAAAGGATTATTAGAGTTTTGAACCTGCAATTCAAGTTCATGGTATATTTGAAACGGAAAAAATTTGGAAGTGGTGAAATTGTTCTGCAGTTCCAGACTATTCTGATTAGATTTGTGGAATTCAACCCCATAAACTTCAGTTTTTGAATTTACAAAGGCCCTCATCACATGAAAATCCCGGTTTCAAGAACTCCATGTGTTTCCTATTTCCCTTTCATCTCATTAATTTTGTTATCTTCCTGGCCTTTATTCAAAATTTCATATCCATATCAGATGTTTGACTTTCAGACAATGTTTCATGATGTGATCATCAGAAGTGTACATTTTCGTATAGTCTATTGGACGTTTTCAGCGTTAATGATGTTTAGGAAACGGAGAGAATCTTTGCTGTCTGATCTTCAAGAATAGATGAAGTCATCTTTGTCTAGAGTTCTCATGGTTTATGTTCGATTTTGGAAATTGTGATGTTCCACTGGATTCGTATTTTGAGGGGTCTGTCAAACAATAATCTTCTTTTGACAACTCCGATTTCAGATAACCAAAGAATAACTAATGCATGTTTTTCGATCACCTACTTTCTAGACTACCAACAAAACATTCAGAATTCCTAACACCCAAAACACAACCATAATTCATTCCAAATGAAAAACTCTGACAGATCTACTTCTGCTCTGGGCTCCGCTAATTTTCGTCGAATTCGTTGCTTTCCTGGACAGTTTTCTTGGAATCAGTTGGTCTTGTATGTTCTGGAAAATGTTTAGGTTTTTCAGGGAAAATTGAAATAAGATTTTTACTTTGACCATGGCGATTACAAGAATCGGGTTGATGGCTGGACACCAACAGAAGAGATAGAGGACTTGGTCGGCTAGAATTCGTCCGGCAATTCCGAAGAATGGAAGGATGACGATGATGTAGAAGGGAATGTGGATGGTGACGAAGGGGAGGATGAACTGGAAAATTGAAAACATTAGGAGATACGATGATTGAAACTCTCCTAAATTTGAAGTTCTTATGGAAACTTGGAAACAGTAAAAACTCGAATTCTCATGGGAGAAAAATCTAATGTCACTCATTACAAAAAGTAGTGCTAAATAAAAGAGCCCTGATTGAATACACATTTTTTCAAACGGTGAAAGTCAGAGAAATTAACAAAAGTCATTGAGCTATTGATAGTTTCGAAACGGCTCAATATACATGGTTCACTTGAAACAGCAAAAACTACTTCAAATTTCAAAATCTCACTTGCAACAGCAATGCCAAATTCAACTGCTCCTGAGTCCTCTTCGACACCGAACTGATTGAGAATCGAATTTTCATCTGCTGCCGAATGTAAAAATAGCAGACCACTACTATTAGAATTGAGATGAACATTATTATCAAAATGAACAAAGTGCAAATTTGAGACAGGAGTTGGAACTGGTAGCTGTCATCGGTGGGGTCGATATTCTGAAAACTTTAGGTTTCAGATATTCCACTACATGCTTTAGAGCTGCAGTTCATTGATAGAGATTGGGATTGACAAAAAAATTGCTCCGTTTCAGATAGCTCGTTTTCAGGTACTGCTTTTCTTAAGAATTAGTACTTTGATGATTCGCTTACCAATCTAACAGTGATGATGAGGTAAGCTGTATCCCCTTGTTCAGCCAATTTCTCCAATAGGAAGCTGCTAATGTGGATTTCGTAGAATGGAGGAATGTATCCAAAGAATATGAGGATAAGAGAGGATAGTACAACAGCAATAGGCATGATGGAAATGGTCTTGCTGAGTTCCTTGTGGGCGGATCTGGAAGCTTGGACTACGATAATAACACACAGTTCACAATACGGAAATAAACCGTCTGTTGTAAATCTAAAATTTTCGAAACAGGAGAATTTCTGATCGTCAATGCCCTCGCACTAACTTTTTCATTAAAACAGTAAAGTTTCAAACTTACTTGGACAACAAGTTGGCCACTTGGAGGTACTGTACCGCCGGTCCATTACAAGACATGACTATGAAAGCGACGAAGAGTGCCAATAGACCATCCCCGAGTGGAGTTGGGAAGTTGAGACCATTTTTGATGACATAGAGAGATTTGATGCTTTTCGAGTAGATTATTGCCTGAATTGATTTCATACTTGCGCAGGTTGAAATGCAAGCTTGATGAATTTTCGGAAACTGTGAAATAATCTTGTCAAAACCAATATATATATTTTGTTTCCAGTATCTGTATCAATCCGCTAAAGATCTTAAAAATATATGAACCTCCTATAACAGAAAATTTTTTAATAGCTTACCGGACAGGTCAACACAATTGTAATGGAAAAAGCAAGTCTCAACACAGACATTGAGTACATCGAAAACCTCACTGACTTTGTGTAAGTCTTGATTTTAGAAATCGAGTACATCAATAGTATATTGAAGACCAAAGAAACCAATCCAGAGATATAACTGTTGACATCATCGAAGTAGGTTCCATTGAAACTTTGATAAGCTCTCAAAGCAAGAGTTTCCATTTTTAGAGCAGTTCAAAAAATGAAACTGACTGACGACAGAAACTTTGAGTTGTTTTTTGGTTTTTTGAAATTTTTCTTATTTTTCGAATGTTCCCCGTTTCTGTTTTGTTTTTGTTCGAGATTCCCATTCTGTTGCTACTAATCAGAGGAGTGAGGAACGAATTCCAATTTCCTGGTTGCAATTTGATCTGGGATTGTTTATAGAAGAACGGGAGGAAAATTGGAGAAGAGAAGAAGAAGGTTCAATTTCTGAGTCAAATATAACAATGATGATGGTTTATTTATGTGATTAGTAGATTGTAGGGAGCAGAAAATGTGCAATGTGTACTTTGATGTAATTTTTACTGTTTCAAGAATTTGATGAGTTTATTGGGTTTCAAGTTCATTTATTAAATATGGGATCGAATGAACTTGCTATTTTGAAAACGCGTTTATGGAGTACTGATCATCTACCTAACAGTAATGGAAAATAGAGATCATTATTCATGAACTTTATGGAACATGAACAATTTGAGAAGTTATGATTACGATGCTTCTACTGCCTGACTTGGAGCTTGTCATCGTTCATAGAATTTTCGAAACTGTAAGCTTTTTTCAGAAAATGACAGTGATTGTTTGTCTACCACCTACACATAGTAAAAGTTTAGAATAATTACTGTTTCCATGTTCCGATAGAATTTTTAATGTCGGATGATCTTCATTGGGATGAGTTGTTGAGACGTGGTCAATTTGAAGTAAGAGTTGGGTGGCCGCGCTGGTCGGCCGTCGGTCGGTCGGACTTGTTGGCCACCGATCAGCTATAATTTGCCAACCAAATGTAACTTTTAGCATTGAAAATTTCATGAAACGTGGTCCAGTTCTGAAAACGTAATCTAACCAGAACTTTCCAGAGTTGCCAAATTCCTGGAATAGTGACGAAGACAACAGAAGTGACGTCAATTTTACCATGAGTAACCGAAAACAACCGGTAAACATTTGGAAATGCAAATGCACTCTTAGGGTTCCAGGGAATCGAAATTCTAGATGTTTCTGTTTCAGCAAGTTTTTTTTCTGTGGAAATATTTAGAAATTTCTATTATGAAGCGACAATGATGACGCTTCTTGAAGTAGAAGAACGTTATGCTCATGGCATGTTTCATAAATAGTATGTGAGTGATTTATGGAGAACACAGTGAAATGGTTCCACTGATGAGAAAGTTATAAGATTCTGTTTCACACCATCTTGAGAGAGACAAATTTTTCCACTTCTTAGATTTTCTGGATAGATTTCCATGATGAAATTTTAGCATGTTTAGCCTCAAAATTTCCATAACCTCTATTGCAAAACCCCCACCAAAGAGTGACGTCAATTCCCAACCAATTCGTCCATAAACAGTCACCATAAATAAAATAACTCTCTTTTGTTTGCAACCGCCCACCCATCCATAATCCTCTCTTCCAAAAAAACCGGCACTAAATCCATCCCCATATCGTTCCATGAGAAGACCTATTAGACCCCTACTCGTCATTCTCGCCCTCATTTTTCCCGCACTTTCCCTGTCTGCGTCTCTCAAAAGCCCAAACTCTCTCCTTGTCGACCTCTTTTCTTTATCTGCCTCTCTTTTCTCTTCTTTTTTCTATTACTCCTCCTCCTCGTTTCGGGATAGAGAAGAAACGCACAGTGATCGATTATTGGTCTTCTTCTTCAACTTTCTGTGTTCTTTTTAGACTGTTTCCTTGTTTCTTCCCCCTCTTAACACCATGTTATTGTTATCTGTTATCACAGTCCTGACACGTCACCCCATTCTTCTATTTGGTTCCAAACATTCCATTCTTCTTTATCGTTTTCTTCTTCTCTGCTATTTTCAATTTTCCATTGAAACCATTATTTGCTTTTGGTTTGCTTTTCGTTTTCAGCTTTCACAGTTGAAAGCTTTTTTCTTCATTTTCGAGCCATCACTTTTTATGATTTCGTCATTTTGCGTTACGAATTTCCTATGGAAAAAAGTGAATTTTCAGCCAAAAAAATGGCGGATCTGTTTAACAAGCATCTGAAGAAGGCCACAAATCGAACAAAGGAGAAGGTGAGTTTTTTGATATTTCAAAATTCACGGTTTCGAATGGAAGATCTTCTGGAACGAAGGGTGCTAAAAGCCGTTCGACGATGATATTTAGATTAATCTTTTGACTTCAAATCTCACATTTCGCCAAAAATATTTGCACTACTTCTAATTTTACACCGCGCTCTATCGCTAACATGACTGAAATTTGCATTTTCGGCTTTCCAACGGGATTTTGCAAGATTTGAGACCTCGTGTACTTTTCGTGGGCAATTAACAGGATACACACGAGGCCTCGAAACCTAAAAAAAGCGACAAATCCGAAAATTCAAATGTTTAGCATTCTCTAAAATAGAGCGCACTGTAGACACCAAAAAACTGAAAATATGCCTTACTGTAACACTGAAAATATGCCGACCTTTTCCAGCTTTTCCAACTTCAGTGATCCATATACCCAGATTTTTCGGTTTCAAAAGCGCCCCTTAGAAAATCTGCTACTTCTAATAGCACTATCTTTGCATTTGGCGTATCTACAATTCACAATTCGTCTACTTTTAAAAATTCCCTTAAGAAATTGACTCAATTTTTTCATTTTCAGCTCCTCGAAGGTATCGGAAAAGCGAAAGCTACCCAGGACGAGGTGTTTGATCAGCATGCTGCGAATCTACAAAAACAGAGCAAATCGTGTGAGAGACTACACAAGGATGTTAAGGTGAGAGGATTTGTACGGTTTTGAGAATCAAAAAATTGTTGCGAAATCGTTCTGGAAATTTCTGAATTGGAAGAGGGACTAGGGAAACTACCAAATTGAAGTTGATGGTAAAAATATTGAAACGGAAAAAAATGTCGAAAGTTACTGTTTCAAGTTCATTAGGTCTAGATATTCAAAGTGGTAAAAACAATACATCATGCGCTCAGTCTCGAAACGCAATAAAGAAGAACATGCGTATCGTAAAACCCTGAAATATCCGTTTTTGACCCAAAAATTCAAGAAAAAAACTTTCAAATATCGATATAACTTTCAAACATCTGTATAAATCTTCCGGCTTAAAATTTTAGGTTTCACTAGTCCCACGAAAAAACTTCAATCATCAAAAGTGGTATTAAATGTATTTTCGTTCTCCATTATGTACCCTATTCCAGACCTACGCCTCCGCCCTCAAAACTCTTCTCTCCGCTGAAAAACAACTCCGAGACACTATCCGGGAAGCCTATGAGCAGGAATGGCCCGATCGGGAGCATCTCACAGCTATTTTTGATGTAAGGAACCCCACCCTCCCATTGGAAACAAAGTTTCTTTTCTTCTAGAATCTCGACATTCAAACAGATGAGTTGGAGAAGAAAGTGTGCGAAGACCTGCCACAAACTGTTACCCAATATGTCAATCAGTTCCCCGATTTGAAAAAAAAGGTATTTTTTTGTTGGGAGATTGATTTTCGGATTAATGATTTCATTTCCAGATCGAGAAGCGTGGAAGGAAACTTCTCGATTATGATAGTGCCAAGACAACATTCAACAGTGCAAAGGCGTCTAGCAAAAAGGTTTGTCAATTTTTTCACTGTTTCGAGTAGATAAGAACTCCAGAATACTTTTTAAAAAATCGATAGCATATATTTTTCAGGACAACGACCCAAAACTTGCCAAGGCTACTGTAGAACTTCAAAATGCGGAACAGATGTACACAGAGATGAACAATGAGCTCTTGGAAGTGAGTCTTGATTTTGAGTTTGTTCCGATTGTTGAGAAATTTTTTCAGATTCTCCCAGCTGTATATGACAGCAGGATCACATTTTTTGTTGACACCCTTCAGTCACTTTTCAATGCTAACAGTGTCTATCAGACAGATGCCAGTAAGGTGAGTAGGGGGAAATGAGATATGGTAAAGGGTAATTCAATGTAAAGTTGATCATAATTGTGTCCGAACATACAAAGTTAATGAAACCGATTATTTTGTATTTTACTCAATAATTCTTAATGTTTATGGGCAATGAAAAGAACTGCCTGAAACTGAAAATGTTGAAGCAAGCAGTTGCTAGCTTCATGGTGAAATTATACATTCTTCGGATCCATCAAAGGTCAAGGAACTAAATTATTTCATAAACAATGTCATCGCATGACTAAACCAACCATGATAGTCCTAAATACAACATCACTTCTTTGGAAACTATGAAAATTATTCGTTCAATCAAAATCTAAACATTGATATGTTAAAACTATTACTGAAAGCCTACTATCAGAAACCGCAAATATTGTTTTTTCAGTTCCACAAACAAATCGTAATGCAATTGGACAAGCTCGGAGAGTCTATGGACTATTTGAGAGTTGCCCGACCAGAAGCTCGTGCGTTGACTCCTATTGATACCACCTCTTTGGCCTCTTCGGACGCTCCAGCCACCCCTGATCCGAGCAAAGCTGATGTGAGTTTCTATTTTTGTGCAAAAATCAGGTTATTATTATCATAGAAGAATATTGGTTGTTATATCGACATTTCGAAACCGTAAAAAATACTCGGAAAAAACTAGCAACTTTCAATGCAATTATTTGATTCAGAAGCGCCTTTTATGTTATGATTGCTTATGATAACATCAAACGGAAACTGTGAAAAAATTCTAAAAACTCCAGAGCCCATCTCTCCGCCAATCCACTCCATCGCCTACTGTAGTTGTGTCACCAGCTCCAGCACAAGTACCATCAATGAAGCCAAGAGAAAGTGTTGCTTCTATTGTGAGTTTTAATTCTAACAACGAGTGTTCATTGATTTTTGAATATGTTGATTAAAAATTAAGAGTTCCTTGAAACAGGTAATGTATTAATCAAATAGTCTGAGATTTCTCTAACGACTGACTTTGTAGGATTAGAAATTAAGTTCATAAAACTTCTGCGATCGGAAAAATATTAGATTCTTGTAGTCGTTGTTTATGCACCGCCGATCGAATCTCAAAATTGTTCTGTGAACTCATGCACTTCCTGAAACAGTACAAAATTTATCAAATGTTTTCAGGCGAACTCCACAAATCCATTCGACGACGACGATGCGGCTGAAGACGAGAAAGAAACGACACCAACCACAGAAGTCGAAGAGAAGTTCGAGACCAAAGTCTATCCGGTAAGAGAAACTCAATAACTCATTTTTGAAAATGAGAAGAGGAACAAGATGTAATAATGTGTGGGTTGTTTTCTTTCCAGAAGCTCAACGCTCAACAAACAGCTGCTGCCGATCAGGCGATTGCTGCGGCGAGGCGACAGAAGAAGGTAAGATATTTTGGGGAAAATGAAAGGGATGGGGGGACAGGTGGGGTTGTAGTTCTTCAATAAGATCAAGAAAGGGTTCGTTATCAAATAAAGGTTGGCTCAAAGTAAGAAGAAATTGTTTGAAACTGTTAAAAGTTGTTAAAACCTGTGGAATGGTCAATTCTGATGATCGTACCAGATTTCTTGACTCAGTTATCAAAAAACAAGCAACACAGTGGCAATTTGATTCAAAACTATAACCATTGATTGAAGCAGTGGTATTTGCTGTAATTCGAATCACAAGAAAAATCAAAGTTGTGGAAGATAGAAAAGAAGACTAACATCTGGAAACTATGGAGTTCTAGCATTTGAAGTTTTGTGACCTAGAAATTCAAATATTGAAAAGCAGTAGTAACTTGCTGATATCATGGCAAAATTGAAGCGTCTTTTGATAAGGAGCAAGAAATGGAAATACTGCTTTCCGCACCGAAATTCGAAACCTCTTTTCGATAGATGAAGATTTTCTATCACAGCTAAAACATGGTTCAACACTATGATAAAGCATTGAAACTGTAAATAATGGAACTCTCGTCTGCGAGTTTTCTAAATCGAAAAGTAACAATTACAATGTGTACATGTGCAATCTTACATTTACCGTGTTTTAAAATTCCCTCAATCGTGATTGCTGTGAAACAAAATTTTTTGACCCAAAGTTTCTGTTTCGAAAATTTCACAAAAAACATTGCACTTTTTTTAAGTCGATCATACGGTATTTTTCATTTCCAGGAACCCGCGAACCCATTCGACGACGAGGATGATGATGAGAAAACAGAAAAAGAAGACAAACCACCAACTCCAAGGAAGGCTAACGACACCGAGCCACCTCCAAAACCCCTGGATGGAATCACTAGTGAAAAAAGAAAGACTTTGTACTTTGTGACTTCCACTCATGAATATAAGGCAGTGGATACAGATGAGCTGAGTTTTGAGCCTGGAATGAAGATTAAGGTTATTGAGGCAAATGATGCGGATCAGTTGGATGAGGGATGGAGGCTTGGAGAGTTGGAAGATGGAAAGAGGGGAGTGTTCCCGGAGAATTTTACGAAAAAGATCTAAGAGGCGTTCCATGTAATTTTCGAGTATGAGGCGGCACTAGAATTTCAAACTTGATTAGGGTGGTTGGTATTTTATAAATATAGACTGGTGGGACCACAAAGTACAATACCACAAATTTCGTCTGGCTCCGCCCCCTTTTGGTACCTAAAAATTGATAATAGGTCAAAAATCGAAAATTTTTCCAGAAAGAGATATTGACGAAATCTCAACGGGAATAGATAGCTGGCATGTTTTTGAGCATTTTTTGTTCACATACCAAAATTTTAGCTCTCCTGCTTATTGGAGAAAAAAGTTGATTTTTCACGAAAATTTTCAAAAATTTCGAAATTTCATGTTCTCAGTGCTGTCCTGAAAAATTTTTCAACCTTGTCTCGCGAGATATGTTTGAATATCAAATCAGCAACTCATTGGAAGTTCACAGTCAAAAAATCTCCCAAGGTTTCACAGTGCCTCAAAGGCGAAAAATGACAAAGTATGAGGTTGGCTTCCTGAAAATGAACGTACCCCTATACATGGTTGGAGGGGTCATTTTCATGGAATCTAAAGATCTTGTGGGTATGAGTAGTACTCTTCACAACTAGCATCACCACAAAATTTGAGCAGCTTTGGATCTGATTTGTTCAAGTTACAGGACTTGAAAAAATCCCCTCACTTTTTTTGAGGTGAGTTTTTGGAATGGCTCCAATTTGGCCAATTCTCGATGAATTCAGCTGAAATTTTCAGGAGTTTACAATACATGTTCAAAATACATGTTGCTATATTATTTTCATTGTTTTCAAAAAAATGTAAAATTTTTCCAGTCGGACATTTTCTTGAAGCATCTTCATGTTCAAAAAAAATATTTTGCGGGTGATTTGTTTAATTGAACAAGATAACAGCATTGAAAACCAAGATAATAAATTCCTGAAAATTCCAGCTGAATTCATCGAGAATTGGCCAAATTGGAGCCATTTCAAAAACTCACTTCAAAAAAAGTGAAGGGAGTTTTTCAAGTCTTGTAACTTGAACAAATCAGATCCAAAGCTGCTCAAATTTTGTGGTGATGCTAGTTTTGAAGAGTACTACTCATAACCACAAGATCTTTAGATTCCATGAAAATGACCCCTCCAACCATGTATAGGGGTACGTTCATTTTCATGAAGCCAACCTCATACTTTGTCATTTTTCGCCTTTGAGGCACTGTGAAACCTTGGGAGATTTTTTGACTGTGAACTCCCAATGAGTTGCTGATCTGATATTCAAACATATCTCGCGAGACAAGGTTGAAAAATTTTTCAGGGCAGCACTGAGAACATGAAATTTCGAAATTTTTGAAAATTTTCGTGAAAAATCAACTTTTTTCTCCAATAAGCAGGAGAGCTAAAATTTTGGTATGTGAACAAAAAATGCTCAAAAACATGCCAGCTATCTATTCCCGTTGAGATTTCGTCAATATCTCTTTCTGGAAAAATTTTCGATTTTTGACCTATTATCAATTTTTTAGGTACCAAAAGGGGGCGGAGCCAGACGAAATTTGTGGTATTGTACTTTGTGGCCCCACCAGTCCATATTTATAGAATACCAACCACCCTAATCAAGTTTGAAATTCTAGTGCCGCCTATAGTGAAGTCACACTCGAGAATTACGTGGAATGTCTCCTAACAATTAGTGCCTAGACGATATAATCATAAAAATTGTTAGTAGAGCGGAACTGCCCAATTCGTGAAACTTTATCGGCTCAATTGTACTCTTAAATATTTTCAGTTGCATTTTCAGTATATTATATTTTGGGAGCTTTTCGGGCTTATTGAGATCTTTGTTTAAATTCCTTTAAACCCGAAAAGAGCCAAAACTCCCTCCTAATAAAACAGATTCTGATTCTATTTCCACCCCCAGAACATTGTGATTTCCATTTTTCACAAACATCGAACAAAAAAAGTTGTGTCTAGCTTCCACCCCGTTTTGCTTTTCGTGCCTTTCTCTCTTTCTCTTTTACCATACTTACTCTCATTTTTTCACTGTTTCCAGATTTCGATAAAGTATTTTGAAAAGCAAAATCAACAGTATCAACTTATTTATTATACAGTTATCAACTCAAACTTCCATCAGCAGAAGCCTGATAGACAGTCAAAAGAGCATTCAATTCTGGAACATTGACCATTTCACTCAACTTATAAGGGTTGGTATTACAGAAAGTTATAGAGGGAAAGGGCTCGGAATCAAGTCCGGTATTCAACTGAACGACTACGTTGAAGGCCAAATAGGAGGCTAGGATGGAGTAGAACATGTAGACGAAGGCGACGGCACTGATGATCATGATGATGCTCCAGACGACGACGGCGATTACTGTATGAGCTTGAGCCATGTGGGGAATTCCATGGAGACTCGCCGTCTCTCCCCATTCCTTGAGATGGTTCTTGAAGCGTCTGGAATATAGGACAACCGGATTTTAAAAATATTTGTTATTCAAGAGACTAACCAGAACCTTATTAATTTACAAGAACTGAACATGTAAAAAACATATTAAAACCTCGCCAAAATAAGAAAACTCAATCGGCTCGTATTCCAAATTTTTTGAAATTTATGACATACTAGAAACGGGAAATTTTTCGAAATGATACGATAGTTTTTCTGTTTCATAATGCTCATATTCCTTCAGTCAACTTTATTATCAACATTACTTCCTTTTTACTTTACAAACTTACATCCATCTAGTATCCGGAGCCTCCTCATGAATCTTATCCTGCTCAATATCGTTGACGATCGCCTTCATCTCATGATCATCCAACTCCGAGTCGAACTCGTCCTAAACTTTACTTTTCGGACCACAACTACTTCTGAATATCTTACCGATAACGAGTCCTTCCGCTTTCGAAGACCTTCATCGGAGGGGAGAGCCATGGCTAGAACGCTTTCTCACGAGTTGGCCGAATAACGAATTTGGTCAAAATGAGTAGAGAATATGAAAAGTGTGAAACTGAGAAAAAAACTTGAGAAAAAAGTGAGAAGTGTTGGTGGTATCCATGGGAACATGGAATATTCTAAAAGAAACGAACAAAGCACTTTTTGAAAAAAAGGTGCTGGTTTTTTTTGCTGACACTTGAATTCAGAATGAAGCCGTGTAAGAGTGAAAATCACAAGGTCAAACAAAATACAGATTTATGAGAAAGTGTACGGTTTTAACACTCCATCAAATTCTCCAGTTTTGAAAGCCATGCAGTAAGACGTCTTTACTACGCAGATACTACGCAGCTCACATCCGTGTTTGCAAACTGAATATGTTTCAGCACCGTGGTCAGCGCATCTTCAGAATTGAGAACACTTTTTGTTTTATAAGGGAGCAAATTATTAACTCATTATAGTTTGCACATAATTTTATTAGAGTTTTGAAACAGTTATTTTCCACAACAAAGTAATTTTAGCTCAATGCTTATGGAGAAGTACGACGAACAAACTTTCCACGTCTGTTAATGACACGAGGTGGAGTTTTTAAGTCCCTTGGATCGAAGGTTGCGGAGCGAGCTTGGCGGCTGAAATTTCACAATTTTTTTTCGGTTTCAACTTCTTATTATAGGCGACTTTGAAATTTTTTACTGTTTCATGCTTGGTCGATTTATGATTGAATAACGTTTCTCACCTCGGCACTTCAATCCTATTGGTTCTCCCTGGAAGTTCTGGTGCGAAGATCTGGAAAATGTGAAATAGACAACTTCAAATTATGAAAAATCATACCTTATCCCTTCTCCACATCATTGATGCAGAAGAAGTAACAATCGAGAGAACCAGAAGAGCGAGAAGGAATAGGAGCTTCATTTTGATTCCCTAACTTGAATGAGGATCCTTTTATACATGCTCTTACAAAAAACAGTAAGAGGGAGTGATAGTTGGTAAACTTCCTCATCCTCAATTGTTTATTTGCGCAGAGCACAGTCCACAACAAAACTCTGTCAAGATCTGGTGTTTTTGAAAACAATAAGGAACTGCGGTGTTCAGTACTACGAGTACTATAATCGGTTTGAGAAGCTAGAGCTGAACTATTGAACCACTTTGTTTTGAAAGAGTTCCGCGAAAAATCTCGGAACTAGTAAAATCTAACGTTTAAAAAAAAGGGCGTTATTTAATGTGTTTTGAAGAAAATCAAGGATAAACTGTGATATATGAAACGGTGAAAACTTATCAGGATTCTTGATATTTTATATTACAATTTCAGATTTGTGAAGACTTTCTGGAATCTTCCAGACAATCAAAACATTTTCTGCTTTGGATATGGCATATTTTTTGAACTCTGGATAGAAACTCGGTAAAGATCTCAATTTTTGCATCATCATTTAGTTCTCATTGACGGCAATGTGTTTCAGTCAGATCAGCTCACATAATCCTTCAACTAGCTAAGTGGTTGTTGAAACAGAATAGCTTCGTTTTCAACGGCAACCAAAATTTCCAGGTGAAAACTTGGGAAGAATCAATCCCTTTTCAAACTAAAAGTGCAAAACGAGGCACTTTGAAAAGTGAAAAATAGGACCAGGAAATCTTCTCCTGCATAATTCATAAAGATTTCGAAAGAATGGTGCGAATACTGGAACAAGGCCAAAATGGATTGGTTATTACCGACAGTTTCCAGAAGGATTAAATTTGAAAAAGTGAAAAAGGTACTTAAAATATGTAGTAGTTAACCAACAAGAATGAACCGTAACCAGTGATTTGGGAAGATCTTAAATTTTTTCTGTTTCATCTTTATCATATTCTCATGAGGATTGTACAATTTCGATTCCTGACCTGGATGATGCATCAACTGAAAGCCACTACTATCGGAAAAGGCTGAAATTTGATCGAACATGGGAAAAATGAAACTGAAAAAATTTCCTCTCCTTCAAATCTGTTTCTGACTTTTTGATCCCTATAAAACCAAGATTTTTCCACTTGCACCAGCATAAACCACCTGAAACCAAACGTAATCTAACAGATGAACAAATTTCAGACATCCCTCTAACCTTCTGAAACCTTTTTCTTGCTCCAAAGACTGCCCCCCCCCCCCCCTTCTTTCCTTTCCGTTCGTCATAAATTGTGCACACACCTTCCTTCCGGATTTCACAATGAAGTTTAGGTGCACCAGCATGACGGCTCTTCCTATTCTTCCACCAGAAGAACACAGGAGAGATGAATATGTCAGCAACCGAAAAATTTATATTCCCCCTCCGTTTCCCCCTTCTTCCTCTCTTCCTCTTCATCTACTTTCATTTGAGTAATGCACCTGTCTCTTCTCTTCTCCCGGAGCACCTTTCCACCCTAATTGTCTGCGTCTCCTACTTGTTCCATACTATTTCTCAGGTTTTGTTCTCATCCATCGTCGTCGTCGCCGCTTCTGCTTCCGACTACATCCAATTTGGGTTGTGTGCCGAAAAGAAGGAAATTGCACTTTTGTGTTTGAAACCGATCCTAGCGCCGTCCGCTTCTTCTTCTTCACCTGCTTCTCCTTTGAATCTCTACGTCTCTCAATTTCACACACTCTCTGGTCTCTGTTCCTTCTTTGGTTTTGGAAATGCGGGAAACCTTATAATTAGCAAATCATATTCCTTTCCTTTTTCGTCCCGTTGCAACACCACCTCAAAAATCTTTGTATATATACACATTCACATTGCAGATGCTCTCGTAGAGGAACATCTCCCTCAAATGTTCTGCTTCTTGCAGCTACCGTACCATCCGAGAAGTACTGTACACATTTCAACGCGAGATAGGAATACTAATAGTGGCAGGTGAGGATATATGTATATGGGTGGGAGGAGCATTCGGAGCATTTGTATGAATGAGAATGGGGATTAGGCGGATTAACTTATTTTGTGTTTCATCAATGACTCGTTTCTTGATGAGAATCTGGAGGTGTGGTACATCTTGAGCATGAAGACACTACTGGATTTCGACATGCAGAATTAATTTTATCATTAGTTTAGGTATTATTAGTAGTGGAAAATTTTCATTTGAGATGATGGCGATTGTTATTGTTTATTGTTATCACCATTCTTCCCCATCGTGCCTCCCAGATTTTTTTGGAATCCATTTATTACGATTTTTGACTTCTATCCGTATTTCGGTTTCTGACTTGAAGTTATGCATTAGAATTGATAATAACACTTTCGATCGACCTGAGCATTGTTTTGTTAAATAGAATGGCTACCAAAGTTAATGAAGATTCAATGAATATCTAGGCTTTTCGGAATTTCATATGTGAACTGAACGTCAGATTTGAGAAGTATTGGCATAGAAACAATCTGTCAATAAAAACGGTAACTTGAAACAGCGAATTTTTGATATGTGTTTCTTTACGGCGTCTAAAATTTTGGATTAAAATACTATTGGCACGATCTATTGCTTTCCTGGAATCTCGTACTACTTTTACATGAATATGAAACTGAAAAAAATATTGTTTCTTATACGAGACTCAACCTTGGAACACAGAAACATGTTAATTGATCTAGAATTATCTGTAACCTATGATACTACCTTGACCCGACTCTAAAACCGCAAACAGTTGCTCATCGTTATTCCTCCTCAAAAACAAAAAACTCAAAAAAATGGAATCCTCCCTCGCTCCACTCCATTACAACACCTTTCGTCTTCTTTTTCTGAAAACTGAGATGAATGATAATAAGAAATATTCATATGAATATCTCCCACTAGAAATAATTGGTTTGTTAGCGATTATATTGGCATGACTTACTAAATTTCATAGAAACTGCCATTCCCTTAACATGGTTATGAAACAGACAACTTCTTGGTAAATCGAACAAAAACAAAAATCCTCAACCTACTAACATCTTGACTCTGAAACGGCAAAAAATAACTTCCGATTATTTTCAAAAACGGAAAACTTCAAAAAAAATTGAAGTCCCCTTTTCCTTCCAGACACCTTTCGTCGCGGTCTTATTCTGAAAAAATAATTCATTTCTCCTTCTTCTCGATTTGTATCCATCTTCTTCATCTTCTGGATTATTCATAATTCATCTCGAAGTGACACCTTCTTCACTTTTTATGGTTAGAAAAACTTCTGGAGAAATCGCCAAAGATGTGTGTATTCCCAAAAAAAATTTCAATCAGAAATTCTGATATTCTGATATGTCCCGGAAAAAGAGGAAAATACACTCCCTCTCTTTTTTGCAAACAAACTTGTCTCCCCAGACTAATCCCTTTCTTTTTTTCAGGTTATATCAGTATTATTCCGCCGAGATGGCAGCAGAAGTTATCGATTGTACTAGGAGGAATTTAGGTGAGTGGAAGAAATTGTGTAGAAAAATATGAAGAAAATTTCAGAAGAAGCAATGAATCATTCGGAGCGGAGACTGTTGTTTCGGAGAAGTAGAAGTGAGCCGATGACGTTGACAAATGAGAATGCAACGATGACCAGTAGAACGTGAGTCGGTTTTCTTCTTCAACAGTAATGGTGTTTAAAATAATAATGTTTGAAGTAGGTAATCTGAAACAGAATTGTTTTTTTTTCTTTTTGAACATGGAATTTTTCGATGGAACAATCAGGAAGAGTGTAGTGACTTTAATCTTGTGCCGCTGAATTATGACTAATTTTTGAAACAGCAAAATTTCTAAACGATTTTCTGAATGTTTTGTTCTTGCCATGTCAATTGGGAAGTTTTAGCCGAAATTCGTAGTTCGAATTTTTTGATATCAATATTCTAAGCAATCTTCAGCTTCCACATCGAAGTTTGACACTATTCTGAAACTGGAAAAAAGTTTCGAAAAATTATCCTCATTTTTTCAGAGACCCCGAGTGGAACATGACTGTGGATTCCATTTCGATCCAATCCTCATTTGCTGAATACCAACAACGAAGGAAGCAGAGATTGAAGAAACAAGAAGCCCATAAGACTTCAGAAGTGAGAATTATTTGCAGTATCTTTACGGTTTCAATGAGAAGAAATGTACTGGACGATTAGAACTGGGTTTGATCAAACACTCTTTCCGCTTGGTAGGCATATAACTTTCATACTGTTGTGAAAGAAGTTCAACAACCTTATTCGTCATCGTATTCTATTTTTAACTACTTAACGAAATTGTCGTGTAGGGGTCTAGCAGAAGGCAGTATTAGTTTGCTGATTTTTGAAACCGATGTCAATTGTTTTCCATTTACAAACCAAATACATCCACTATAAATGCATTGACTAGAGATGCTGATCTTAAAGTTTGACAAGCTACTGTAACAGAAATTTCTGATAACACTCACTGCTTCACATAGGACAGAAATAAAACGAGATCGGGAGGAAGTGTTTGTAGATTGATCCCCGACATAGCTGAAACAAAAAACATAGCTGAGCCATTACATTACAACTTCCGTCGCTAAACTTGTGATCTTAAAGGGACCAATGTTTTTTGTTGCAACATTACCGCTTCATAAAAGACATATTTAGTATATTCTAGACTGTAGTTACACTATCAATAAGTCTCAGGGATTGACAAGAGACGTTCTTCAAATGAATTACGCTGGTTCTGAAACAGTGATTTTTGTTCCTTGAAGGATTTTCACTTTCTTCTTCTGCCTGAAACAGAACTCATCTGAAAATGGCAATAGTATTTTTTCACGATCAGATGAACTGGAATCGTCACACGAATCAATTCGTTGCTTTCCAGAAAATAGTTGGAAAGCTTCTGAAACAGAAAAAGAAACATTGCACAAGTAACTAGTTTCTTGAAATTGATCACATTGTTTCCATCCTCTTTTGCATGGTGAAAAGAAAAATCAAGATCCCAGCATAAATGAATCTTCAAATAAATCCGCATTTTCTAATAAAGACATCATTCCATTTAGGCTTCTCTTGTTTTCCCTTGTTTTTCCCTTATTTTTTGGTCTCCATGACAACAGTTTGCATATCTAATGGTCTAAGACTAACTGCTAGGAGAAGAAGAGAGGAGACGACACCTGGCCAGATGGGAATAGCAGATGCAAACAGATTCTGACAGGAGAAGAAGAGGTCTCTGTGTGCACCTCCCTTTTTGGGAGAAGGCTCATTTTCTTTTCGTCTTCTGCTTTTGAATGTGGTTCTAACGGAAATTAGCTTTTGTGTTAGTAAGAGGTGTCTTGTTCTATTTAGGGAAAGAAATAGGGTTATTTTTAGAATCCAATTTATTTCTTTTTGACTAGTTTTTTTTTCGGTGTTCCAGTCTATGGCGAAATTAATCATATTCCTTATATGGAGGATTCAAGTCAGAAGTAAGAGAAAAGGTGTTTTCAAAACGAGGTGAACCTGATGATAGCTAATTGTCTAGCTGAATTTTGGGAGGCTATGAAACTGAGAATTTCCAAAATTAACACAGGAAGGCATTTTGTTGAAAATTGAGCATTTTCAAACACATCAATAAAAAATCCTAACGTTATATTATTTTACCTCCTTTTTGAAACAGAAATTTTTTAGCAAACCAGTTACATTTTTCCCGATTTCAAAGTCTTTTCTAGTTCTGTTCAAGTTTCCTCATTTTTGCTAAACACATCATCGTTGATTTTCAGATCTCACTCTCAAGTGGAACTTCCGACCAACTCGCCATGAAGGACCACACGGATTTGGAAGACGTTCTTCAGTTTTCTGATGAAAAAATGGCCTCGACTCTCTCCCTCACTGATAGTGATAATAGGTAAATTTCCCCTTTTAATGTGATTTTTTCCAAGCATTGTTCTCCTCAAACATAACTACGACGTTTCGCAACCAGTCACTTCGAAACTACAAAATGAAAATTATTCGCTATAAACTTGTTTTTGTGATCAAATTTTTCGTAGATGATAACTTGGAATGTATACCCCAATCATACATAGCCTAAATGAACGTAAAATGGATATGTAGGTCTATCAAGTTGTGAAACAGCTAGTTGCGAAACGTCATAGTTTGGAAACGACTGTTTGTCAAATGTCGCGGCACCAAAGTTTTCCATATTCCAGCTCTAACGACATAACCTCCAGCCAAGCCCAGGAGATAAATTACGAAGAAGAAATGCGTCTCTTCATGGAGAAGACAAGCCATCTGGTGACGAATGTGTTCGCGGACCCATTCGATTCGGAGAAAGAGTCGAATGAGAGGAAGAGTAGAACGGAGATGTGGGTGGAGGCGTCGACGGAGAAGACGTTGGTGGAGGGAGAGACGAGTGAGGAGAAGGAGATTGAGGAGAATGGAAAGGTTTCACCTACTGTGGAGGTGCCCGAGCTGAGATTGGAGGAATTGGAGAAAATGGATGATCCAGAAGAGAAAGACACGGAAGTTGATGATGATCAAGAGGAAGAGGATGAAGTTACAGAGTTCGATGAGGAGTTGGTGACTTCTGAAGTAGCAGAAGTCACGGAGGTATCAAAAGAAAATGCAGAGGAGGGACTGGTGGAAGCTGTGCACTTTGAGGTCCCGCCGATTGTTCATCAGGTATGTTTATTAGACGTCGATCAAAGATCAAATTGCTTCAAGAAAACCAGCTCGTATTTATAAAGCCTACGAAGCAGGAAAAGTTTCTGACTAGTGAGATTTGAGACCGATCAGTATTCTAAGAAAAACTGATTTTTAAAAAATGAAAGAAAAATCTCAGACACTGGGAGCTTCAAAACCAGATTTAAGACTACTCCATGCAACTTTCATTTTCAAGACCGAATTAGTCGAAAACCTTGCTCCATACATTTTCACTTAAACTTGTTTGTTACATTATCAGTTGAATGGGAAAAGATTAGCATCATCGTTATAGATCGAATGATTATGAATCTATTTGAAGATGGATACTGGCTCATTGAAACAGAAAAAATTAAAGTGATGCTCATTTTCTTAGTTTAATCTCAAAAACCTGTACAGTTACGATTTTCACTTTTCCAGGACACAAAGGAATCCCTGTTATCTTCAAATATGTCATCAAACAGTTTACTGAAGTCAAACATGAATCCTCATCTGAAAGAAGCACTGGATGCTGAGAGTGAGGTCGATGCGAAGGATGTGGATAAGTGAGTCTTCGTATTACGATTTGAGTGTCTGTAGTTGAACTTGATGGCATTACTAGAGGATTTGAAACAGTGATGTTTTTTCGAATAATTGGCCAATAGAACAGTTTATCAATAAGAGCGTGGGAATATTTCAGAGAGTTTGAAACAGG
This sequence comes from Caenorhabditis sinica, assembly GCA_963932045.1. NCBI lineage: Eukaryota > Metazoa > Nematoda > Chromadorea > Rhabditida > Rhabditidae > Caenorhabditis > Caenorhabditis sinica. The sequence goes on from OZ009940.1 coordinate 16,446,258, forward strand.
AAGGTTATCGCTGAATGGTTGACCAGTAATTTTGGACTATCTTGACAGAACTAGTTGAGTTTCGAAAACGGTAGTTTCTCGAAACTTCTTTTAGGTAATTTATAGGATAATAAAATCAATCTTTTCAATATTTTTCGTGTGATATGAAATGTTTGAAACAAGGAATTTTTTGATATAATTGGAATTTAAAACCTTGATTTCAGTATCTCTTCAAATTTTTAACTAGAGACAACTCGGAATTCGTAACTTTTTAGAAGCGGAAAAATTAGGAAGTCTCTATAGTTTTTGTAGTTTTCAAAAAGGGGCATAGACTAAATTCTACAGGAAAATCGTCCCTGTTTACGTTCCCTGTAAATCTCGATTATCGGAAACATTACAATTTTTTCAGCTACCCCATTTTCAGATTCTGGGACTATCTCTACGAGAAGGATATTCCTGAAAACAAGGGGCAGGTCTACCCGGTCAATCTTGGATCCACTTCTACTAGTGAACGGTATATTTTTAGATCATTTGTCTTATAAACCGGATCTCAAAACTTGTTCGAAAACTTGAGTTGTAAATGAAACAGTAAAATTTTATCATTTGAAGGTCACTTGGACTTGCATTGCCACCGATCAAAATGGAATTCAAGGGAGTGCAGACTAATAAAGTTTACATTGTGGGTTTCTTCATAACCTTCTGCTTTCAAAAGTTTTATTTTTTCAGCCGAAGTCACCTGAAATGGACGAGGAAAAAGACCGCGAACTAGATGAGCCTCTTGAGATCACCGACCATACTGTAGAGTCCACATTTTTTGAATTGGAAATGACCAAAAAGCTGGAAGAATACCAAAATCCGATTCTGATGAGAACAACGGCGTCTCAAACTCCTAGTTCCCAGAATTTGGTGCAAATTGTGAACTATGAGCAGCGGTACGGGTCACATAGTCAGAATGGGAGGATTTCGTATGAAAAGGAGAATATGTAAGTTTTAGCGCGTCTTATAATACAACTCGCGTATCTTTTTTAAACTGGTGGTAGATGAATTCGTGGTAAGATATCTCTGAAAATTATTAAATGTTTCTTCAAAGTGAGTCAGCAAACTGAAAATCATAATAAGTAGCCCTCCAAAAATAACATTTTGTTGAAATGTTTGAGAAAACTGCTGTTACAAGTCTCTGATGAATTGGGAAGGTTTGGTCAGGAATCGATTGGCAATGGTACATCATTGATTTTAGAATTCTGGATGATTTATGACAAAGGAGTTCGAACGGATTTTAAAGTTTAGAAAATATGAGGTGTATAAAGTTTAGGTGTTCCCAGAAAGCTCTAGTGGGAATCTGGCTGGCATCCTGAAAACCAATAATGGTTGGCATTTACAGACAACTGGAAACAATAACTAACAACTAAAATTTTTAAAAAAGAACCAACAACTAAAATTTTTAATTGTTTCCAGGGTCCGTGAAATTTCTTTCAAGTTGTCTGAAAATCTCTTCAAAGATCTCAAATTGTTGGTTGTGGAGAGGGATCGAGCAAAAGAGGCCATGTCGATTCTACCAGCAAAGTCCATGAAGGAACTAAGCGATGAGTGCAACTATTATCAGACGGTGAGCTTTTCTAGAAGATTCTGAAGCTTAGCTGGATCAGATCATGACCCGGAAGCTCACATTTTTCAAACGATTTCTGTTAAAGAATCATAACTCAAGAATTTCTGTTTCAAATTCCCCATCTAGTTCTTACTGGTTGTTTAACTCTAGTTTGTACTTGCCTTGAAGTCTTTCTTCTCCGAATATAGTTTTATTTCCAGCGTTATCGAGTCCGTATCGAGCAAAATAAGGAAAAACTCGACCGTCGAATTGACGAAATCTGGCGGAAACTTCTCAAAATGCCCATTGAATCTCAAGAAGTCGTCGATTTCATCAGTGTCTCTCATAGTGATCTCTTGACGTGTAATGCCCGGAGAAACCTGCCGGACATGATTTGATCCCTTTTTTCAAACCCCGTAAGTTTTTTCAGTTCCCTGTTCCGACATGGACATAATTTTTTGATTCAATTCCAGAATTCAAAAAAAAATCTGTTTATTTTCAGGTTGCCTGTGAATAGTGATGAGCGTCGAAAAATGCATATCGAAAATAGAGCAGAAATAGGAACAATAGCACAAAACAACAGCAGAAAACCTGATTCAATGATAAATAAATTGTGATATTTTTTCAAATTTGGTTTTTTCATTCTTTCTAAAACATCAGAGGTCTTTCAGTTTTTCAAGTTCCCATTTTTCTTTTATTTCGCATAATAAAGTTTTTGAATATTTCACATCATGTGTACTCCACCCATCAATGTAAGAACAAGTAGTTTTTGAAACAAGGGATATGAAACCGACATTCTTAATTAAATTTTTGTCTAATTTTCTGAGCTGATTCTTCTGGACTTTTGATGTACTCCCGACACATTTGAGTCAAAAACTTCAAAAAGAATTGCGTGTTCGTTGCAGACATTTTGTTCATTCTGGTCACCTGTCACCATATGAATGAAGAAGGAAATGAGAGAAAAATAGGAGCATTTTTAAGATTTTTTTCAGAATGAACATTTACTGCAAGAATTTAGTAAAAACCTGCAAATTATATAGAGAAACTGTTCCTGTAATATGTTTAGGCTATGAGACAATAAACTAGAACTATAAATTTTTATAGCAAAAATAGGTTTCCTTATATTTATAACCATTTGTATTTCCGTTTCAAGAAGCTCAGAAATTCTTCCTAAATGAAAGTGGGGTTCGATTTTTTGTACCTCCATGTTTGATACCAAAAAGTATTGCCATATCATGCCGATAACCGCATTCTGTAAGTGAGAATCAGTCAAACCATGATCATCAATTGAAAGTTTGGGTAAAATTGTTTGAAAATTTGATATTTCTGACACAGTAAAAAGAAAAACAGCAAGAACAGCAAATGCTTTCATTCTATTTTCCGCGACGAAGGTTCTCATATTTTATGATCGTGAACAGTTTCACCGTATTGTTTCATTTTTCATTTTAATGGAAAGGCATCATATCTTTTCCTGAAAATACGAAAATTTTGAAACATAAATTTCGTTGACACGTTTTTACTTGAGGAGAAACCAAGAAGAAACGAAATGTACTTCTGAAAGCGTCAAATGCGCCAGTTACTTCAAGAAGGTAGTTCAAAGATAAGCTAGTTCAAGTTCAGTTACATAGGAGTACATTCAACGTACCACTAACTTTTATCAAGCTAATTTATAGTATAAAAATTTTTACATAATGTAGAAAAGAATCATACTCGTTCACTACCTAGGATTCTTGAACTTCGAAATGAGGAAAAGTCGAAACAGTAACAATAGTTGGAAAGTTAATTACCAGAAATAAGGATTTTACTACTTCGAGGCGTTCAGAAATGTTTTTCTTCCAAAATAGCACTGCAATTTCGGAAAATCCGAAAACCGTGCCGCAGTTGCAATTTTGAAAAAATTGGCGCGCTTTTGAGAAATTCAAATCGAGAAAATTTTTCCGTACGATTCGTTTGAATTGACAATAGCAGCTTCTCATGAACACTTTCGAAACATTATGTAACTCTTTCCAAGGGGCCCTTAATTACCCCCCCCCCCTTTCCCTTCTGGGAAAAACCTCTTACCTCTCTCCCTCTTTCACTCTCTCTCTCCTACTCTCACCGGACCGTTCTCCTCCGCAAATCAAAAGAGTTGTAAAAAGTAACAACAGATGTTATCTCCCCTTCTGTACCAGATGGTCTCGATCGATAATACTAATCCCCCTTCTACTGTTCTCCGATGCCATTCTTCTCTCCTCGCACAACACATTCTGCTCTTTTCCCGCATATTACTGTCACTTTTTATCGTTTTTCAATGTCCCGCAAGATGACGTGTTTCTATTCTGAATGCGACTGATCGCTTCCAACTTTTTCTACGGTGTCGACGCAGTGCGTCGGGATGATCGGAGTGAAAGAAATTACCATTTTTATGTGTAGATTATCGAGAACTCGTGCTCTCTTTCACTCTATTCGAGGAAAGTGCATTTTAAGAGGGGAGATTCGAAATGGGGATATGCAAATTTTCGGGGAAGGCGCTGTAAATTTACATACTTTTCTCTCTTTTCAGTTTTCGTATTCAATATGTGTACTGTAATGGTTGAATTTCAATATAAATACACCCTTCTGGCACAGGAGTTTTCATTCTTTCACGATTCGCAGTCGCTCTTTTCCACTAAAAAAATTCTCGTGATCAAAAATAGTTACCAGAGATTTTTGAGAATCCGGTCAAAGCTTATTTTCTGGGAACCTCTAAACGATGATTAACAAGGCTTGTTTATTTTTTTGATTATCACATGTCACTATTTTTAATACATTTTATTCATCTTTTAATGGTTTATGAATCATGTTCTTTGCGAAATTTCTAGTATAAAAGAACCATACTATTTCCGTTCCATCCAGCCTCGTGGTCCAATTCGTCAAATGTTAGTATCACATTTCGAAATAAATCACAGACCTATAAACAAAAATGCAAAATTTGACCTACCCCTCATATAATTTGCCCGCTCTTCCTGTGCACTCTCCTCCTCCTCTCCCCTTTCGATCCTCATTTTTCTTCTTTTTTCTGGTTTTGTCGGTGCGAATTGCGTTCATATCTCTCTCCGGATTTCGTTATTTTGACCTCTATATAAACACCATTTTTACCCTTTTTCCCCCTGAATGACTCTCGAACAATGCCACCGTTTTCCAGGGAAAAGGCTCATCGGCACGTCACCGATCGCCTCTATCCAAAGTCTTCGAAGCTGTCGACAATTGAATCGTCTCGTGGAATGCAAAAGAGCCAAAATGTAACCGCAGCAACGGAATCGAATGGTGTCGCGGCGGTGGTGCCATTGGGCACTCACCACCCGCACGCCAACAACTCATCTCCTGACGTTAACGCAGGAAAGATCAAGGTGGGTTTTTGGGAAATACGGAATGGGCTAAATGGTTCGCGCTTTGGGTTCTCAATCAGTCCACTAGGAGACAAGTTGTAGCGAGCCGAAACTTTTTTCAAGCCGGACTTTGAAGTTTTCACTCAAAAGACATAGCTGTTTTAGTCCACACTTTGAAATGTCTGCTGCTAAGAAAAACCATTTTCTGCTTTTTATTCGAACATTTCTCATCAGAATCGGTCTACTTTTAGTTGAGTTACAACTATCAGAAACCGAGACAGTTTTTGAGCCGGAATTAAAAATTTCCTGTGGAAAAATTACCGATTTCTGGTAGAACGTTTTGTAGTCTTAGTATAAAAGGCTAACGAAATTCTCAGCTTTCGATTCGTATACTTTTGATCAAAATATGTCCACTGGGAGCCAAGTTACGATCTTTCGAATTCCAGTCGAATTATGAAAATCTCCCCAGACGGTCCTTTTTTCTAACTCAACCCAAATTTCAACTTCTGATCTCCTTCGACTTCCTTTTTCTTCTTATAATTTTCACTATGTCTAGTAGAAGTCCGTATCGAGTACATTGTGTAATTTCGCATAGTATCGCTTCCTTTGTACTCGACAATTGTGGTCAGCTGTCGATAAGAAAGTGAGAAGACAGTAAGAAGTTTCACTTTTTTCCTCACACTTTCTGTTGTTATCTTCTCTGAAAATCAGAATCAGATGACGTTATCGATAAGAAGAATAAGCTTCTGCTACTTTGATGTTGTCTCTTCTTTTCTCCTGTACTTGTGTTCCACGTGAGAATCCAGAATCTATTCACGTGACTAGCAGGTGAATCGGATAGTGAATGGAAGAGAAAAGGGGGAGGGTTTCAATGAAAAGGGTTTCCGAGAGAGAAGATGGTTTTATGAGTCATTATTAGGAGTAGTGATTGATTTATTGTTGATTCATGGAAACAAAAACAACCATCGATGATGATTAAGGTGACTTTTGAAGATCGCAGACAGACGGAAATGAGATGACTTGGCTAATTTGGAGGGTGATTGGATCTATAGATTAGTCATAAATTTCGAGGAAAGATGGGGATAGAGCCTCTATCATAGAGGGCAGAGAATTTTTAGTTTTGAAATAGAGAATCTGGGGGTCACTTTTTAGAGCTTTTCAAAAGCGAAATAAAAAGGAAAAATATTTCGGTTTCAAAATTTTTTCAACAATTTCACTTTTCTGAAAATTTTGATTTTGACATCGTAGTTATTGTACGGCCTGGTTCATTAGTTGAATCCTACAGGTTTTAAATAAAGGATTCCCTGACCCTAGCGCGAAATAAGATTTTTAGACTTGGATTTAGGCCACGCCCACTTTGGAAGCATAAAGATTTGATTTTCAGAAGCCGTCATTTTTTGATTATCAGCTAGATCATTCTGAGATTCGAAGACACTTTTGAGACTCTGAGTATTCACATTTGGAGATTCAGATAGACATTATGAAAATGTGATCGGCTTTTTATGCTTTATCTCAATGAGTTTGTTAACTTTTCGAATTCTTACAAAAAAATATTTCGCACTTTGAACCTTTCACCGCAACTTTTACCTTCCAATAGGGTTCCGCTTCACCACACCGAACTTTGACCACCTAGTTCTTCCTGAAAATAGACCTTTCATCCTACAAATCGTTCCGTTCCGCACCTTTGCCATCTGCCCCTACTGTACCGTTTGAAATATTTCAAATACGGCGGGACAGAACTAGATAATAGTTGGTCTTCTGGTAGTTAGTCAAACAGTTTTGAAAAAAATACTGTCGAGACACGTGGATGATTGAAAATAGAGGATGATGTTAAAATTAGGGAGTATTGCGCAAACGAATTATCAGAAAAAAAAATTTGGGGAGGAAGAGAAAAAGAAGAAGAAGCAATAGGTGATAATCGAGTCCGTATCTTTTCTGCGTCCACGCGTCCTCACTCTTCGGAACATGACATCTTCTGTCCCTTCTTCTTCTTCTTCATGGCCGTTGACCGAATGGGGCGGAAGCAGTTATATCAAAATTTTGGGTAAATATACACGTCGTCTTCGTCTTCGTGTCTTCGGGGGCACTGACAGTTTTGGACCCGCACAAATGACTGATTGTCGTTTTCTCTTGTTTCTCTTATTTTCCATGTGAATGCAAGATGGTGTTATGTACATTTCTATATATATTGTAGAATTGAGAGGGAGTGATGATGATAGTGGTGATAAGAGGAGGGGCCACCGCCCCGACGACGTCTTCTTCTTCTTCTTGGTTGTCGCCATCGCCATCGCTCTCAACACATATCGTCTGATCAATTTCCTCTCTCTCCTCTTTTCGATCCGCTCGCTTCTTTCCCTCACTGATGCTTCAGTTCGCGGTTTTCGTTTTTGAACAGGACTAGGAGAGGGAGGGGATGGAGGAACGAAAAAGTGATGATAAGCTAATAGGGGGAATGAATGATACCCGATAGGGCTTTTTGTGTAGTTCTAGATTTGGCGATTTACCGCTAATTGGATGATATACATCTGTTTACTTTGGGCATCTGGCTTTATTTAGATTTCTGGGGTCTTCTAAGTTTCAACTTTAATACTACTAGTTTTGATTGCTTATGTTCTATCATTGTGAGCTTTCTCAAACATTCAGGGCTATCAAGACAATATCGGTCTTTCTAGACTATTTCTAGACTGCTTTTGGCCTCCACACCTCCTTGGCTCTGCTAGATTAGATCACGATGACCTTCTAGACATCTTTAAACCTTCTCAATAGTTTAGACTATCTAGACTACTCTATATCATTTCAAGCCTTCCAGATAATCATGGACCGTTTAGAAAATGTTGCCCCTTCTAGAATATTTAGGACCTTCTAGTCCATTTTAGTCTCCTAGACCATTTTTCATATGCTAGACCATTTGGAGCCTTCTGGATTATTTCAGAACTGTAGGCTCATTTGGATCTACTAATTCTCCTTAGCCCTCCTTACTCCCACATTTCTGACTCCTGACCCCCAAAGTTTTCTTTTCTAGGTTACCTTCACCTTATCCCCATCTTCCAAATACTCCTTCCTTGATTCCTGCGTCTAATCTCTTAAGAAGACACCAATTTTCCAATATCCTTCTACTGACCTAATTAGTAATCGATACCATGTTTACTTTTTGATTTGGAATCCAAACTTTTTTCACATTCATATACATCCGATTCTTGAATCTAGTCTGACTTCTGATCTACACAACTATCTCTTCCTCTTTTCCAATTCTTGAACCCGTATGACTGCTTGACTTTTTTGAACCTTCTCGTTCTTTGTGCCTCTTCTTGGGTTTCGGCCAACAATGTGATTTTCACGTTGACCAAGAATCTAATAGTTGATTGTCTAGATTCCGAGTTCAACTTTTTTTGTCTTTTTTTGCTCAATTTTTCTTTTAAAATCGCTTCTTATTTTGATCTACATATAGGTTCTCTCCTCTTCCCTTCAATTTGTGCAACCCGCAAAAACAGAGCTCCCAATAAAGGAGAGAAGCCAAAAAGGGAAATCGCGGCATGAGATTGCGAAGAGCTCATACATATGATGAGGTAACAAAATATTTGGGAAATGTTTAAGTTTGGACTTGCTAGGCCGATTTTGGGCCGTCTAATTGTCATGTGGGCCTGCTTTAGTGGTTTGGGCTTACAAGCCGTATTAGACCTTCTGGCTCATCTAGAGCCTACTAATCCTATTTGTCCTTTGGGTCTACTGCTACCAAATCTTGGATCAACTTTCTGGTTAGGTCAGCTGACTTTAAAGATAAGAAATCTAGATAACAAACATCTCAAAATCATTTTGATCTATCAGAAAATTAGCACTAAAAGTAAAACAAAAACAATGACGAATTCTGAAACAACAAAACAAAACAGATGAGAACGTCTTCTGAGAACCTTGTGACCTTTTTCTTCTCGTAATTCAAAAAACTGACCATCAACTTTTTCCTTTTGTCTGACCGTCTGTATGTCTGTTTGGCGAAAAACCCCCAACAGAAATTTCGGAAGTTGACACATATCGAAATTTCGATTTTTGTCTAACCTCCAATGCTACTGTCTACTTCTTTTCTTCTAGTCTCTTCTACTACTCAATCTGAAATTTTTAGCGGGTTTTGTTGTTTTTTCGTCATCAAGACAACTGTATTATTAATAACTATAACCAATAGTAATGCCCATTATTGCTATAATTCTAGTCGTCTGTTTCCTTGGCAGACTATTTGTCTACTTTTGGAAACGAGAACCCAAAGGCGGCGAACCGAGTAAGAAGGTGTGAAGAAGAAATTCAGGAAGAATTTTGAGATTTGAAAATAATATAAATAATTTTTCAGGATGCAAAGGAATTCGGCTGCAGTCTTGGCGACCTTCGCGGACTCATGGAGGCTCGCGGAGCTGAGGCGATAGTCAGGGTGAGTTTTTCAGAGAAGTTTTTTTGAAAAAAATGGGTCTGACAGCTCATTGTTCGGGCCAGCTAGGCTGATAGCCCATTTAGGGCCTGAAAAAGCCATCCAGGCTAGCTAGGGCATCCTAGACCTAGTAGATAATTTTTGACCGTCTTGATAATTTTGAGCCGTTTTTTTATTCCTTCCAGATAATTTTGGCTTTCAAGACGATGTTAGGCTTTCCAGATAATTTTGGGCCTTCGACGGCATTTTAGACCTTTTAGATAATTTTGTTATGCTAACGTTGTTTTTGGTCATTATGACATGTAAGCTTGTTTAGCACTTTCAGCTCTTTTTTGGCCGGCTAAATCCGAAATGGTCTTCTGTTTCTTTTCTGATTTCCTCTTCCATGTTTTCTCCAAATTCAAAACAAGACCAAAAATGAACTCTTACTTCTGCAAAATTGATCCTTTAGATAATGTACTAGTTCAGTAGAAGACCATCTCTAAAAAGTTTACTTCAATAAAAAAATTCTCTTCCAAAAAAAACCCCGAGACGATTTCGTTCTTCACCTAGTCTACGCACGTCATTCTGATTTGTGACTCTTTATCTCTAAATTCTCTCTTATCTGTTCTTATCCCTTTTTTGTTCTTCTCAAATTTCTCTTTCTCACCTGCTGACCGTGTCCTCTTCCTCGCCCAAAAAATGCCCCATGAACAATAAATAATCAAAGTTAGGCGTAGAAGACGCTGTCGGCCTTGAGTGGGAAAGAAACTTGAGTAATGTGTGAGAAAAAACGAGAAGGAAAATGAAAAAGACAATAGGAAAATTTTGAATGACCTATAACTTTGAATTTCAATAGGATACAATATGATAAACACTTTCTTCACATGTGGTGTAATTCTGAAATTCTTTGGTTGATAGATGAGAAAGTGTCAGCTGATTATGAATACATCTACATCTAACAATACATCTCTATCTTTAATTTCAGCTGTCGACAGAACATGAAGGCGTCGAGGGACTATGCAAGAAGTTGAAGACCGACTCGTTGGTTGGGCTCAGCGGAGAGCAAGCGGATCTCGATAAGCGGCGACATGTCTACGGAGCCAACACTATTCCACCCGCAAAGAGCAAGGGATTCGTGCGGCTCGTCGTCGATGCCTGCAAGGTTTGTAATTAGTACCTACTATCAAGTCGACTTCCACATCCTAACCCTCTTCCATTCTTTCAGGACCCAACCCTTATCATCCTGGTACTTTCCGGCTTCATCAATTTAGCTCTATCATTCTACGAACCGACATCGGCGGCCGAAGACGGCTCACAACCACATCTTCTTGTCAACGCGACGATGGCGGCTATCCTCGCCAACGGAACTGCCCTCCTCACCACCACCGAAGCACCATCAGAAGGACATGGAACCGCGTGGATCGAAGGTGTCGCCATCCTACTGTGTGTCATCGTCGTCGTCTTGGTCACCGCTGTCAACGATTATTCGAAAGAACGACAGTTTAGAAGTCTGCAGGAGAAGATTGAGACTGGCCAAAAGTTTTCGGTCATTCGAAACGGCGAGGCCATCGATGTGCCCGTCTCGGATCTGGTCGTGGGTGACATTGCCAGAGTCAAGTACGGAGATCTTCTTCCTGCCGATGGATTTGTGATTCAGAGTAATGATTTAAAGGTAGGCCCTTTTCCTGAAGTCTGAATTCTCAAGTGTTCAAATTTTCAGATCGATGAATCCTCCCTGACCGGAGAATCTGATCACATCAAGAAGAGCGTCGAATCCGATCCGGTCCTCCTCTCTGGAACTTACGCTATGGAAGGTTCTGGAAAAATGGTGATCACCGCTGTCGGAGTCAACTCACAAACTGGTATCATTATGACACTTCTCGGCGCTGGAAAGGCTGGAATTGATGATGACGACTCTACATCCACATCGTCTAGCTCTTCATCCTCATCCAGCTCTTCTGGAAGTTCCTCAAATGCCACCTCGGACAGTTCCAAGTCTGGAGACGACGATTTGACTGCCAAATCTGTGCTCCAAGCCAAGCTCTCCAAGTTGGCTCTCCAAATCATCTACTGCGGAACTACCATCGCTGTCATCGCCCTGATCGTGTTGATAACTCGCTTCTGTCTTGATCACTACGTGTTTGAGAAGAACGAATTTTCACTTGTCGATATCCAGATGTTCGTCAAGTTCTTCATCATCGCCGTCACCATCCTGGTCATCTCCATCCCCGAAGGACTTCCTCTCGCCATTGCTCTTGCTCTCACCTATTCCGTCAGAAAGATGATGCATGATAACAACTTGGTGCGTCACTTGGATGCCTGTGAGACAATGGGAAATGCCACGTCGATTTGCTCTGACAAGACTGGAACCCTCACCACAAACCGAATGACTGTGGTTCAATCCTACATCAACGGAAATCACTATACCAGTCAAGAAACTCAACCACACGGAGCCAACCTTCCAGGTGTCACTGGTCCAGTTCTCATGGAAGCCATTTCTGTGAACTCTGCATACAACTCGATGATTGTGGAACCAACGAAAGTGGGTGAGCAAGTTCAACAACTCGGAAACAAGACGGAGTGCGGTCTTCTTGGATTCGTGAATCGTCTTGGTGGAGACTACGCTGCCATCAGAAAGAAGTTCCCCGAGCACGACTTGACCAAGGTCTACACCTTCAACTCGTCCCGTAAATGCATGATGACTGTGGTACCGTATACGGAGAATGGTCAGAACATTGGATATCGGGTGTACTGTAAGGGAGCATCGGAGATCGTTCTCGGTCGGTGCACATATCTTTTGGGATCCGACGGAAAACCACATCAGTTGACTAGCGATCGTTTGAAGGAGATCACATCGACGATTATCCATGAGATGGCTAATAGTGGACTGAGAACCATTTGTGTGGCTTACAAGACTTTCATCAGAAAAGGAACCAGGGATGCGGACAAGACTGAGGTGAGGGAGAGTATTGGGTTGATGTTTCGTAGAAAATTTACTTCTTCTTTACGGTAGCAATTCTGACTATTTTCACCTAATTGAACATTTTTGGAGTTTTGACTAAACTTTGCAATGCTTTATCGATATCCTAAAGCTTGTTGGACCAAACTTTTAACAGAACCTCTTGTTTTCATACAAATTACGAGAACTTATTACCAATCAAAAATTGTGAATAATTTCACGTTTTCACTGAAACCGTAAATTGTTGCAAATTTTAATCTCACCAATAGCATTCACCTTCCCCTAGTCAAAACGTTTCGAGACCTTATCTTATCAATTCATCACTTCCGATCACGAACTTTTCCCTTAGTCTCTGGACTTTCTAGGTACAATATCACACTTTTGGTTTCATTTTAATTTTAACAAGTCAACACATTTTGAGACTAAAAATCGAAGAATCATCACATCAGAAGTTGTTCCTTCACTATATTTGTATACATATCAACATGTCTCTCTAGTCATCAGTAGTTTTCTCTCTTTCCCTAGTTCGCCGAAACAGGATCCCCCGTCTTTCTGATCCTTCCCACTCACTCTATCATTAAAACTTTTCTCTCTTGCAGATTGAATTCGCCGAAGAGTCCGATATCGATTGGGACGATGAGGAAGCAATGTACCAAAACTTCACCGGAATCGCCATCTGCGGAATTCAAGACCCCGTCCGTCCAGAGGTCCCCAATGCCATTGCCAAATGTAAACGTGCCGGTATCACGGTGAGAATGGTCACCGGAGACAACATCATGACCGCCCGTGCCATTGCAATGTCCTGTAAGATCTTGGAGCCCGGAGAGGACTTTTTGGCTCTCGAAGGAAAAGAATTCAACGAGAGAATCCGTGATGAGAATGGAAAGGTGTCGCAGGCGAAACTCGACGAGATCTGGCCACGTCTTCGTGTGTTGGCTCGTGCTCAACCAGCTGATAAGTACACTTTGGTGAAGGGAATTATCGATTCAAAGGCCACGGCTCAACGAGAAATCGTTGCTGTCACTGGAGACGGAACCAATGATGGACCAGCTTTGAAGAAGGCTGATGTCGGATTTGCCATGGGAATTGCTGGAACTGACGTCGCCAAGGAGGCATCTGATATCATATTGACTGATGATAACTTCACTTCGATCGTCAAGGCAGTGATGTGGGGAAGAAATGTCTATGATTCCATCTCCAAGTTCCTTCAATTCCAACTCACCGTCAACGTCGTCGCCGTTATCACCGCCTTTATTGGAGCCGTCACTGTCTCTGATTCTCCACTGAAAGCGGTGCACATGCTCTGGATCAACCTTATCATGGACACCCTTGCTTCCTTGGCTCTCGCTACCGAGCAACCAACCGACGAGTTGTTGGAAAGAAAACCATACGGTAGAAAGAAGTCGCTCATCTCGAGGACCATGGTCAAGAATATCCTTTGCCACGCCATCTATCAACTCATCATTATCTTCGTCATCTTCTTCTATGGAGACGTCATCTTCGGAATTCCAAGTGGTCTCTATGCTCCACTCTTCTCCCCACCATCTCAACACTTCACATTAGTTTTTAATGCATTCGTCATGATGACAGTATTCAACGAGGTCAATGCTCGTAAGGTCCACGGAGAGCGTAATGTCTTCAAGGGACTCGCCTCCAACCGAGTCTTCTGTGTCATCTGGATTACCACTTTCATCGCTCAAATCATCATCATTCAATTCGGAGGAGCCTGGTTCTCCACACATCCACTCACTCTTCAACAATGGATTGTCTGTCTGGTTCTCGGATTCTCCACTCTCATCTGGGGACAAATCGTCGCCACGATTCCATCGAAGAAGTTGCCAAAGGCATGGAAGGTTGGAAAGGGAGACGTGCAGCCGGCGAAACTTCACATCAACGGAGACTACAATGTGCGTGCTCGCTCCAGAGCTCTCACGCTTCGCAGATCCGGAAAAACGTTGTGGATGAGAGGAATGTTCATCATTGGCAACCATGTAAGTTTTTATCTTTTGGTTTCAAGGCTTTGTGGACATCATAATTCTAATAATTTCTTAATTTTAGCTCCGCGTGCTCCGTGCCTTTGGAATGGAGAAGAGCGAGAAGGCCGCCTTCGGACGTACCGCTCCAGCAATGACCGCCGAGGCTGCCGAACGCTGGCGCGCCAGTTATCGCAAGTACCGTCATCAGAAGCACCAGGAAAAGAGTGAGTTGTCATCAGAACTTGTGGGAGTCAGAAGTCAATTTGTGATGTTCGACTCTTTGGAGAACTTTGAGAATTTCATTAATTTTGTTACCTTTCAGAGGCCGCCGCCGAGACCGCTGAATCTGTGAAATCCGCCGACTGGGCCAAGGAACAAAAGGAGAAGAGAAAGACGTTCAAGCAGATCAAGCAGGTGGCTCGTGGAAAGAGTCTTGATAAGGATAGCAAAAAGGTAAGGAAACTGGGATAAACAGTGTAGGGTCTCTGACCGTCGGTGATCTGCCAGGTCTGTTGAGCCGTCTGATCCGGCCGTGACCGACCGAAACTTTAGATCTTCGCTTGCCCTAGCGATTTAGCAAAGCGCCCACGTCTCAGGTTTACTAATAATCCCCTTATTTTTCAGCACCACAAGAAGAGAAAGGACCAGACGAATGTCGACATGGAAGACATTGAGCTCAACTAGACCACTACCAAGTAGATCAAAAATAGAAGCCCCGCCCCTCTCCCCAACACAATCACCTCTAGATGCTTTCTCCCGCTCCCGCGATGGCTCTTTCTCCCTTTCGGACCCCTGTTTTTCCCCCAACTAAACTCAACTTCCCTCATCAAAAACTGTGCTGTAAAATGTGTGTAAAAGCGTGTAGAAACATGACCCATACATATCCTGTCAACTCTTTATACATCTCTCTCGATCCGGTTTTTACATTGCAAAAAAAATCGAATTGGGAGTGACTAACCCATCTTGTTTATATATTCGAAAAGCTTTTTTCTTGTTATTTTTTTTCTGTTTCTTCTCTAACTGTTTTCTCTCGATGAGCCTCCCATCAAATTTTCTCGTAAAAAACATTTAGCGCTTCAGCTAAAGGTGCAGCTCCTCCCCCCACTCAGCTTTTTTCTTACTGTAATTTCTTTATAGCTTCTTTACTTCTCTGAACCCCCGTTGTATAATTTATCTCTCTGTGCCTCTCTCGTTTCTCTGCTCTCTCCCCTCCCAACAAAACACTCTCTCGCTCGCAAATCATCCCTTCCTTCCAATCAAACTTTTATCATCACAACCATACCAAAAAATGACGTATAGGGTATGAATACCCCATGAACAACAGGCGAAAATAAAAATCTTGAATTGTTTTTGTTATTTTAGGACTTGAAATGGTATATGTTCGGCAGGTACACAGCATCACGAGACAAGGGAAAGTTGGTGATTTTTGGATTTTTGGACTTTTAGGGGGAAGAAGGCAGAAAGGGAGAGGAATAAAGAGTTTGAAAATGCAGAATTTCAGCTTTCCCAAACTGAAGTTTCGACCGAAAAGTGCCTGCGAAATTTGAAAAACGAAGATACAGAAGAACGAGATACCGCATCAATGAAGAAATACGATTAACAAATTGTAGAGTCCGGGAAACAGAAAATTTCTGTTTCATGGCCATCATATGGTGTCATATGAGGTGAAGTTGTTCGATTGGAGTGTGACATTTTTAACATGAGCAATGAAATACTTCATTCAGATCAGAATGAAACTTTGAAGTTTATAAAAACCACAGAGTCTATTCACAACTGTCTCACTCTGATAAAAAAAGAATATTTTGATCTCTCCTGAAATCTTGATCTCTTGTGTCCTCTTGATTTTTTGAGTAGGTCAGCACGAACAAACAAGGAAGCTAACAACACTTGTTTTAAAGTGTTTATACGCTCATACATGCATCTATAAAAGAGCTAGATATATCTCTGTAATGCTCACAATTTGTTAATGATGAATTTTATTACAATTTTAGTCCTTTTGGCCTTAATCTCGACAGTTCTGCTCGAAAGTTTTATAGGTTTTATATCAACGACACCAAAAACATATGGAAACGGAAAGTACAGTAAGTTATTTTCGACGAGTTGAATTTAAGAAGAGTCCTTAGAATAATTGGTTGAAAAATTTAACCTATCACAATGAAAATTCGAAATCTATTTTCAGCTGGCGATACGATTGTGCGAATCAAAGAACCAAATCGACGGACGATATTAAAGGTTCCTTTTTGACCTTTATGATACAATCAAGATACATAGTAATTTTTATATGAAAACTTTGAAAACTGCTGTTCATTAATTGCAACATTCATTATTAGAAAGGAAATGTTTTACTATATACACAATCTGTTCGTTGCCATTCCACACGGGCTCATTTGCTGTACCATTTTGAACAATTTTGAAGTGCGCTCTACTGAACCGAAAATGCGGCACTTGGTTCGTTACAAAAAGTTTTGAAATCCCGCCGAAAATCAGCTCGAAAATCACTATATTCTGCAAACACATCACGTAAAATTGCGTATTTTCGCAGATTTTGGCGTTTTTTCTGACAACCTGCGTCTCGAAACTCTCGCACATGATAATTGTGCCGACGTTGAGCGAAATACATTTCTTGGCGGGAACTAAAATTTTCAAACAGGTGGTAGAGCAAATGAGCCCGTGATTCCAGGGACTTGGAAGTACAAAATTTGTTTGCGAGTTGCCGAAGCATTCATAGTTGGAACGAGATTAATTTACAAACTCACAATGAGACTTGTTGGAAACAGAAAAGAGAAGAATAGTCTCTAGAGGATATGGTCGAAAACCTGAGGAAAGATGTATTATCGCTCATTTTCGCATATTCTTAAAATCAGTTTGAGCTAGAGTTCCAATCTCCTACGGAAATCATGTTGAGATTTGACCATCTGTATAGAACTCATACTAGCCTCTATTTTTCTGTTCCCACTTCGGAGAGGCGAATCAATCTAGTTGTCTGCGTCTCTCTCAATAGTCAGTAGTGTGCGTGTAACATAAAGAAACGCAGAGATCACAGACAGTCTCACAATCTGCGTCGCATGTGAGAGCAAAACCGTACTGCCCCCATCGTCACTCTCTCCTTCACAACCATTCTGGTTTACCCTATCTCCCAAAATGGCTAATCGATTTTCGCTACTTCGACTCCCGTTTGTAGCTCTGCAGGAAGCTCTTGCAATCATGCGCCCGTTCGAAATGTAAGTAACTTAATGATAAACTTCAAGGTTTACCGAATGTTTCAGAATCAATTTATCGAAAACTTCCTCAAGGTTCAATCGATTTTTGAGTCAGTTGTCGGGACTTGGAAAGTACGCGATTCGTTTGAGAATTGGTGACGAACCAAACATTATGATTATTGGAACCGAACTATTGTACAAATACAAAATGACATTCAATGAAGATGATAATGAAGCAGAAAAATGTTATCACGAGTATGGTGAAAATTATGAGGAGCTATCAGTATATTCCGAAGACCCTTTCAGATTGCAGAGGGAATACTGCGAGTATCTCAAAAATGTTCTGAAAATCTCAAGATTTGAAATACGCTATTGCTTTGAGAAGCATCCGGAGAGAAATCAAGAAATTATTGATTGGATGAGCACTCAATTTCCATATGTATCCGAGTGTTGCTGCTTTGGTCATGGAGTCCGTCACAAGGACTTGTCCTACTTTTTCCAAAAGATGAAAGGAATCGGAAAATTGCATACCGAAGTGATCACTAACGAACTACTACCGTATAAGATCCCACAAGCTTTGAAAAGATTAGCTATTCAACGAGGAAAATGGATCAAATGGGAGGAGTTCATGGAATTCAATTCAGTGGAAATGGCCCTATGGGATACTAGTCTCACGAATCAGGACATTAATCGATTTCTGAAAATGTGGATCAATTTGGAATGCAATCAGAGTCTGAAGAATATATTCATGAGTGTAAAGGGAGAGGAAGACTTTCTGCCGATTCTAAAAGGAGTCGAGTATCAGGAAATGGATCCACCGAGAAAACTGAAATTGTGAGTTTTTATATTTGACATGATTGCATTAGCGATTTTCAGAGGTCCTTATAATACAATGATAAATCCAGGCGTGGAAATCAAAAGGAGTGATGGAACGATTTTGGTCGTGTTTTTGGTTCAAAAGGGGCGTTGGTTGCATGTGGAGATGAGAGTTTTCGATAACTAAATTTTGAATTTTGTCTTGTTGGTGCTGATATAATAAAAGTATTCACTCACTATTGTACTCTATCATCAGATTTGCAAGTCTTCCATTCGAGACCCATTCCTCTCTTTCTCACCTCATTGTGCTTGAGTTCCTCAAAATCCACGTGTATTTGTTTTGAGTGGCTATCAAGTGCTCTCAAGTTCAAATAAAACCCAATAAAACAAACCGAGTGGATAAAAAAAAATTTCGAGTGTTTATCCGCCAGACGGCTGATTGGGTATAAAGGTTTATTTTTTCATTGACTTATTTTTGAAAATGAAGATTCTATTTTTACTCCTGCTTATTTCTACCTGCCTGGCTTTTATGGACCCAGTACCTCTACAAAGTGGTGATGGGGCATCGAGACAAAGGAATAGCCGTGTGAGGAATTTCTTCAGTGAGAGTAGAAAGTGAGTTCAGAAATTTTGAAAGAACTAATACTGTATTCAAATCATTCAAAACTTCATAACGTTTTTGAAATAGTAAAATTTTTCGGTATATTTTTCAGAAACCGTGTACCTCGTTCTCGCGTTCATGTAACGACGCATAAGCCAGGAGAGTTCCGTCCGTTTACAGGGAAGAGGACGACGTTGAAAAATTGGTTTCTTTAAATGATGTTCGTGGTTGAATAAAGGAATTTGATATAATTCTTCTGTTTCATGGACTTGAGAAAACGAACACTGTTATAAAATTTACAGTGGTCCGTCTAAATAAAATTTTAGAAAAGTGAATCGACTCCACCCAAGAGAAATCAGATTCGTTTTGGTCTCATTTGGAAATTTTCCATACTTTTGATTTGCTTACCCAATCAGGATAGGTGAAAAATGTATGTCGGCTAGGCCCGGCTCCCTAAGCCAGCCTAAAATTTAGTTTGAACTTTTTTAAAGAATTGGGTCCTAGACTAGGGGATGCCAAATCCAAAAAAATTGGCAAAGTTTTTACTTAACTCGTGTTATCAGCCATCCTACTCTCAACATTCAGCCAGTAAGGCAGATAGCGGACCGGCAAGTTTGAAAATCTCGTCAAAAGTTTTCCCGTTCCTACCGGTTGTCAAATTTTGTCAACTCTAGTTTTGCTTATTTGGTTCGGTTTTCCATCAACATATTCCGTATTCGCTTTGTTCGCCAGTTTTAGACCATACGACCTACTTTCTCTACCATTCCGAGCCTTCAAAAAAAATTTAACTCTGAGCTTTTCCCACACCTCGTCACTAATATTTATTTGTTGATTCTCTCCTTTGTGTTACCTAATCCCCACTTCGGTCACTTTTATTGACCATTCCTAACTGACCGTCCACCCCGGGAAGTACCTCAATCAACAAAACTGAACATCTGACACTGATGTTTTGCGAGAAAATAAATAAGGAAGTTTTGAGACAAGGATTGGTATAAATATGGGGTCATTAAACTGTTGAAGATATGCGCTGGACGTGAAAAATAACAGAAATGAAGCTTCAACTCACAATTCTTCTGATTTTCGCTCTGTTTCTTTGCGACTTGTTGGTGTCTGCGGAATCCGAGAAGACCTCGGAAATGATGGGAAGAAAGGTGAGGTTTTACAAAGATTTGAATAATTTTGTTGAGAATATCTTCAGAAATTCAACCGTCAGAACAAAATGATTCGTAAACCAGAAGATGCTCAAAAAGGAGAGAAAAGGTAATATTCTGTTTGGTTGCGCTTTGAATACTCAAACTTGCAGATCTCGCTTTCCACACAGACTCAGTCACGGAAATGGTGGATTCAGAACCACCAATAGAATGGCTATGAATCGCCCAGGACGGGTTGGAAAGTAAAATGGAGCAGATGACTTGAATTTTGTATATATGAAATGCTATAATGTGAAATGTAATAAATCTTTATACGACGATGACGGAATTTTGTGATAATTTGCATGAAGATTTACTAGAGGAGATGAAACAGAATCCATGTGAACAGAACAACACCACCATCGTGGCCAAGACCAGGACCACTTGGATAACTTATTGCACATATATCCTGTTGCGAAACGAAAAGTGATAAAGTTTTCAATAATTGCTTGAAACTATATAAAAGAATAGTGAATATTGGATGACTAAAAACATTCAGAGCTTATAAACTTTCAAGACTATTTTGAAACGGAGAAAATATAAATTTGAAATATCTTTTTACAGATGGTCTAATTCGGAAATCCAATGTGTTTTGATCTTAAAATGAACGAAAGTGAACATAAAAGAACGAACTCTGTCTCTGGCTCTGGCTCGGTTGGTCTTGAAAAACAACACATTTTCGACTCCTATAAAACACTATGTATCTTAACTATTTATATTGAAAAACAAAAATGAGGTCTTTAAAGTATGTTTTATGTTTTGATTCTACAAAAATGTAAAGACGGGAATTAACGTTTATTGCAATATCTAGAAGCGATCATGTTATGAAAATTTTGTGAAATCGAGGAATTTAAAATGAAGCTCAAGACTGGCAATAATTGCTCGGCTGGACGGCTGGTGGCGTTTTTGATCTTCTGAACTGTCCAACTCAAGGTTTTTGTCCCTGTGTATCTGCTCTTGACCCATCGTAAATAAACAAATACCCTTGTTCGTGATAGCCTTATTTTGATAAACAATTACGTCCTATAAAAAGGCCTCACCTGTCGAATAACTCCTTTAAAAATGAATTTGAATCTGATCTTCATTCTTATTCTAGCTTTAGTACTATCAGATATTGCTTTGGCGAAACCTGGTGGAAAAGGTGGGGGAAAGAAAACGACAGGAGGAAAAGGAGGCAAAGGAGGAAAAGGAGAAAAAGGAGGAGGAGGTGGCGGTGGAATCGAAGTTGGGTGAGTTTTCAGTTATCATGGATACAGAGTTCATGTTTTACAAGATGTTAGATTTGCGAATTTTTCAGAGTTCGTTGGTTTGCGTAGGGATTTGAAGGGTCTTCAAAATGTACACACAAAGTATCAATTTGTTGATGTCGGTCTTGTTATGCAACTACGAATAAAACATTACGAAATCGTTGTTTTCTCAGCAAGATGGAAAAGGTTTCAATTTCTACAAATCGTTCTTGTTAGCCTCGACTTCCACAGTATCACTGATCAATTACTTCTACAATCTGCCTCTGATATCAAGGTTGTGAAACTGTAATTATGAATCAACAATTTTTTTTGAATATCCGATAGTTTTTTTAATAATTCATCTGAGTTTCTGGGAAAAATTACACATATTAAGTTTAAAATGGGAAGAGGAATCGGTTAGTTGGTGCCGAAATCTGGCCGAAATCTGGCTGGAATTGTAGTTGAACTTTTGTTGAAAATTGCAGGAAAACGAAGTTTCAGGCTCTAATTTTTTACTACAATTGTTTCTGAATGTCAAAAGCATCGGGCTCCGGGAGCCGATACTCTTGAAATTCAAAAACATCAC
This sequence comes from Caenorhabditis sinica, assembly GCA_963932045.1. Classification (NCBI taxonomy): domain Eukaryota; kingdom Metazoa; phylum Nematoda; class Chromadorea; order Rhabditida; family Rhabditidae; genus Caenorhabditis; species Caenorhabditis sinica. The sequence continues at coordinate 16,468,119 of OZ009940.1, forward strand.
ATTTCGATGATGGATTTTTGGAACACCTACCATTTGCGTTAATATTTATTACCTAGAGCATCTATTCTTCATGTATTCAAAACTTTTCAGAAACTTGGAATTGAATGATCTAGTGTTCAAATTCACAAAGAAATTCAAGAAATTCTATTCAAATTTGCTCTGAAATGGAAATTCGCAATCAAATTTCTTCAGATTTATGTAGACTGACTCCATACCATTGAACAATTTCGCATTCAATCCTATTCTAATCACAACATTTCGTAACAGCAAGTGTATTTTTCTAGAGAATTCTTGTATCTTGCTGGTCATTCCATGTGATCATTCTAGCGCTTTGAGAACTCACTAAACAAACATTTATTGTTTACTTGAAATTGATAACACCTTTCCATTCGTTTCGATTGCTGAAGTTCTTTCAAAACAGGTCACCTCTCTAAATAATGAAACTTCTTTCTATTTTTCTTCTACTTTTATTCATTTGTAACGTTGCTCAAGGAGTCTATGACAAGGAAACAGGAGTTGTTGGAAAAAAGGTGGATTATATAAAATGGATGATGCGAAGAGTTAGATCTCAAAATTTCAGAAATTCAATCGACCGGGGAAGCCAGTAAAAAATGGAGGCGCTGTGATTGGGGCGAGGTGAGAAATTGAGATTTTGAATAAAAGTTGAATATGAGAAAGCATTTCAGGACTTGTCAGACTTTAAACAAGGAAGAAACTCCAACGGAAAAGAAGAAACCGGAAAAGTGCACTTGAAATTTTATCGTATTTAACAGACGACTGAACTTACAGGGTGGCGATTAAGTATGTAGACTTTTTTATGCAAAGATTTTGGGAAAGCCAAGTAAGATAAGTTTATCTTACATATATTATATGTTGACGGCTGACATTTGATGTACGTAGTAGAAAGGAATATTTCTTTTGTTAAGTTTCCAGTGATTTTGGACCAAAAGTCTATTGAAATAAGATCTCGTGTGCGCCGCTGGTGTTTCCACCCCTTTCAAGTCATAACTTTTCAACCGAACGTGATACTGAATTGAAATTTGGAGCATAGTTAGAGAATCTTCTCTGTTTTAAAAGTCTGAAATTTTGATAAATAAAACACATTGGGAAGGGAGAACGAGGTCATTCTCTACTGGTACCTAATCGGGGCAAAAATCGGCAATTTTTCCGAGATTCCGTTTTGATAGGTTTCAGCTAATCCTTTCATTTGGAATTATTTGGAACTTCTTTGCTACAGTATTTTGAGCAATAAAGTACAAAAGTTCCAAAGGTTACAAAGATTTCCTTCTGCTGGGAGAGCTTGGAAAAATATGGGTTTAGTACTGTGCGGCGCACAGTGAAGAAGGCTTTTGTCATGTAAGGTTATGGGAATTGAACGTCATGGATGCGAAAGCAAACGTTGTGAAAACATTAAATAGGAGCTGTTCCAAAGTTTTCATTGCATAACTAGACATTATATGCCAAACTAAGGCAGTGGTCTTCCACTGAAAAGTGGAAAATTTGTACTGAAAAGGGGTTTTTTGATAATACATCAACATTGAGCTTCCGTATTGAGTCATATTCTTGAAGGGTGACTCTGTGGGTCCAAAACTATACTCTACAAGTCTTTTTGATTAAATCTTATCAAAAAAGTTTTGGAAAAATATCCTAGCATTTTCCCCAGATGGCTCTGAAAAAAGTCTACATACTTAATCGCCACCCTGTAAATTCATATGGATTATTTTATTGAAACTGTGATTTTCTTCTTATAGATTTTTTTTGATTAACAGTCGTTTTCCCTCTCTATTGTCTACTAATTATGTAAAACAGATATGTTCGGCTATGTCTCCTGCAAGCTAGTGTTTCTTTATTCCAAAGGAAATTCAAGTTTCAGTTCTGAGAACCTCGGTATTTTTGGCTGCGGATCTGACATCCGATTTAGCGCCAATTGAGTGTGGGCTGCTGTTTCGTTAGCAGGTGGAGCACATAGCATTAACAATCTAGGTCAACCATTAAGCTGACCAGTGTTAGCCTAAAAATAAACCAACTGTGTTCGGGAAAAAAGCAAACAAAATGAAATCAGATAACAACATTTCTTCGGAGAAAAGAGGGGAGGTGAAGATAGAGAAATACCAGTATAAAAGACCGCGGATTCCATAACCAAACTATACTCTTCTTTCAAAATGAAGTCAATTTTCTTCATTTTTATTGTATGTCTTCTGGTTTCTACTGGATTTGCAAAACCAATGAGTCGAGAGAAGGTAGGGCAAACCATGATAAGTTCCAATAATGAAACTACTTTTTTAAAGAGAACTTCACCACTACAAAAAGTTTGGAATCAATATTATGGCCCGAATGGAATTTTTCGCACCCGTCACACTACACGGCCACCGATGTGAGAAAAAATAGTAAAATGTTACTAAAAATGAGACTGAGATTTTCAGAGGGTTTGTTGGTGAACCCAATTGGTCTTCGAATACGAATTCATTCAGAAATGGGTGATAGATAACGGTTCAATCAAGATCCTATCGTAGATGAACAAGTTTTAAATGATTTTGTTACTAATTGAAACTGTACATTTTTAATGAAAACGACGTTATTCAACTTTATTAACTATCATCTAAAACTTAGATCACGGATAAAGATGTTCTCTGCGGTGTCCACACAGAGAGCTTGTTAGTGTGCAAGACAAAAGTAAACAAAGTGATAAACGGATAATACAGAAAGATGTCCTTTAAATGAAATTTTGTTCTTGGAACAATCATTTTTTTCTGGTAATGACATTGCATTCTGGAATTCAATTTTTCCTAGGATACCGTCGTTACCATTAGACCTCTTCAATGCATTTTACAATGATCTCTCAGAAAATAACTTATTTCTCTTGGCAGAGCACGGCTACAGAAGAAAAATACAGTCTTGCCATTTTCCATAGTGGCTCACGGGGTAGCACGACGGTACATCAGACACGTTTTACGCAGTTTTGATGTAATGGAAGATTTCACATTTTTTCAGGACCTTCGTTGGTGAGCCGTATCAATCAGTGAACCCTTCCGGAGACAATTATCAGTCAGGCAGGGGATTCAGAAATGGATGATCTGATGGAACGCAAAGTGAAGACACAGCAAAGCACTTCAAAGAGTAAACTAAATATTCTTGTCATGAAACTGCGAATTTTGTGAATTATTTCTGATTTTTGTCGTCTCCTGTTTTTTGAGCTAATGAATGAAACAATTATTGAATGAATCTGTTTTAACAACGATAAACAAGACGACCGCATCACCATAGATGTATTATTTATATTTTTTATTAAAAATAAAAAATATAAATACAGTCTTGAAATGAAATGGGAGACGAAAAACAGATAGGTGAAAAATCCGAAGAAGATGTATCAACTTGGACAACTGTTCAGAATCTAGAAGAGCTGGAAAATCACTAACATCTGTTTTAACAAATGTAAAACAATTTGAAGATAAACGACTGCTCAAGGAATAGAAAGCGTCCAATAAACTCGAGAAAAAGTATCTAATAACATGAGTCTTTTGAAACTGCAAGATTTAAACAAATGTCGGTCAAAAACAGCTCAAAATCTAGTTAATGTTACACACATCCACCACTACAATAATCTAAAATATTTCAAAACTCTACCAAACTCCACTCAATTCCTTTGAGAACAAAGACCCCACACACAAGGTTATGTATTTTCGTCGGTGCCTACACAAAAATAACCCTATTCCTACGTCAGTGAGCAGACAAGAATCAACAAAATGATACCAGAGATAACATAAATTGTTTCGGAAAAAGAGACAAAAAAGCGGGGGAGCGGGTGCAAAATAGTATAAAAGATCACTAGGATCTACCTATCCGATATGCCTTTCTAGTACAAAATTATGAAAATGGGTTTTATTTTTTCCAAGGGACAGTCCCAGGTAAGGCTCTACTGCACTTTTTCAACAAAAAATTTTTATTGGAGCGCGGTATTTGCTAACAAGTTTTATTTACAGGTCAAAGCCAATGACTCTATTCAGGATGCTATAAGTGAAAAAACACCAAATCCACGGTGAGACTTAAAACAACCACAGTTTTCAATTGAAAACTTTTAGAACCGCACCATGGACTCAATTTGGAATACTCAATCCTACTAGACATTCACTCCGACATGATCAAGGATTCAGATTCGGACGGTCTGTGGAAAGAATAGTCAACTATAAAAATAGTGCAAGCAAGTTGATATAACTTTTGGAATCATATTTATTTTGCTTATTTACAAATTTAATTTATGCTTTTGTTGTTCACTGTTTCATTTTTGCAATTTCATTGCATAAAATTGGTTTATTGAAACTCCATTTCTCCATTTAACTCCATTTCAACATCGACAGAGGTCATGGCAGAATTAGATGTGTTCCGAATCTGAACTTATTCTGAATACTCTGAAGCAGTGAAAATCTATTTCCCTGCGATTTCTCAGCTGGATTTCAGATATCGAACAATCGCAGCGAGTACTTTTTAGAGACTTCATGCTGCTTCCGTCGTTCTTACAGATCATCAGTGCTTAAAGATCACATTTTTCTTCGTGGGATAAAAATGTATTTTTTTCTGTTTCAAAAGTTTTAAAAGGTCTTGTTTGTAGTTTTAAAACTGATAAGCAAGGATTATATGTCTCTCCAGACACTAGTGAAATAATTTCGAGCTGCTTCAAGTCATTGGTATTGACGAGTCGTAGATTCCAACAATGCTTAATTGTTGTAGCGTTTGTGCTATCAGTAAAACTCATTTTAATGTTTTTTCCTGTTTCAATGCTTCTTATAGGTTTGCATGATGAGTTAACAAAAATGATATCGTTATCATACCATATTCCGCTGGAAACTGTCGAAACTTTTTTCAGTGAGCAGTCTTTCCGCTGGCGTTTTCAAACATTTATTTGGATCTCGCTATTTCAAGAAGTTTTTCATAATTGTATATCAGATTTTGAAAATGATCTCACTTCTGACTCTGTTTATTTACAAACTAACTCCTCCGAAGAGTAATCCTAACTTTGGTCAAAATTCAAAACAAATACAGCCTACTTTCCTATTACCGTTTGTTTTTCAATACCCCTAACAAAAAATGAGGAAGTTATAGGGAAAGTAGCAAACATATAAAAGGGAAGATGATCATCATCGAAATCCAATAGCGTTGCTCGAAATGAATTTTTATTCTCTGCTACTATTATTTTTTGCTGCGCTTTTGGTGGATTCAAATGTGATCAGAGATGTAAGTCTGCGTACGAACCATTGAAGTTATTAGTATAAATTTTCAGGGATCCTTCAGAAATACTCAGGCAGGAGGGGGACTCCGGAGAAATGGATTCAGGTAAGATTTTGAATTTTCATAAGCTTCAGAGTTGGAAATAACACAATTCATTTTCTATCAATATTTTCCTGTTGTAATCCCTCAAACATAGATGGAATAACTTTTCTGTTTCAAACTTTTGCATTCAAGGAAACAAACATTTTTGGGATAGTTTTAGGTAAAACTCCATTAGAAATTGTTTTCCAGAGGATTCGTTGGTAATCCAGGCTCCGGCTCCAGTTTCCGCAATGATCCGAATCCTCCTCGTGAATGGACATGCATGACCCCATACAGAAAAGCTCGGTCCATCGACTTCAAATTTCCTATTCTTCCCTCAAATCGAGGAAAACGCCAAGACCTTCCACTGATTCGAAGACCACTTTTCATCACATCGCAAAGAAAACTTCATCATAATTAATCTCATTCTTGTTCATTTTTCTCCAAGCTTCTACAATAAATTTGTTTGCCACCAGCACCTCTTTCTCTCCTGCCAAAAACCACAGAGAAACTGAGATTTTGAGTAGTGGACAGCTGTCGAAAGGAGAGGGCTCGGCGAGCAAACCCATAACCACGAGGAAGCATTTGTGAAGAAACGAATGAGATGAGTCGGGTGCTAAACGATTGGGTAATTTATGATATGAGGACGGGAGGAGTTCAGAAAAAGTCAAGAAAATTTGAAAAAAATTCTTGATTTTTGAAATCTTTTCCTTATAAATCTTCGAACGCTATGCCAAAATCTGAAATCTCGATGTCAAATCTGACCATCAAAACGTCACAATCTCGAATCGCAATGTCAGAATCTGAAATCACAATATCCAAAGTTGCAAACGCAATGTAAAAACTGGGATCCCAAAAAAATTTTGAAGTCTTTAAATTTTATGTTCAATAAATTAATAATGAATACAATTATTTTTGGCACATTTCAACAGGAAAAATGTGCACAGAAATAGACAAACAACAAAAGAAGGATTACCGATAATTGGATGAATATCATCTGAAATTGAGAGGAAGAGACAGAAAAAGAAAATATTAATATAATTCTGATACTTTTTTGGGATGGAATGATTGCAGAGAGGAAAGAGAAAAATGGAATACATCTGAGCCGGGCAGAATTAGAAAAGGGAATGAAAAAAGTTATCATTGTACACATTATAATTGAGCATGATAGTTGAGCAGCTGGAGTCACAAAGTATCAAAGGACTAAATAAACTAGGTTTTTTTTTTGGAAATGTTCGGTTCATTTATCACAGAATTTTGAGAAGAGAGGCGAGAGTTCAGAATACAAGAGAAAAGGAAAAAAAGAGAATCATGGATCACAAAAAGCTTCAGCTCAAATTCTTCGACAACTGTCCTCCAAAGTCGACCATCATCGGCTGGAATTGCTCATCGAACGAGTTGCTCAGGTAAAAGTTCGAAGCTGGGAAACCGTACGATGTGGGCGTGGTGGTCATGAGCATTGGCGGAAGCTGCTCTCTCTTGACTCCCCAAACTGTAGTTGGATCGATAAGCTCAATTCCGGAAGTGTGGCTGGAAGAGGTGGAAGACATTCCGAGGGGTGTCGTGTCTCCGTTTTCCTTCTTGATGCGACGTTGTCCTTTCGACGAGAGCTTACGGTTGCGGGTCTGGATTCCCTCCTTCTTCATCGCCATTGGACGCTCGACCTGAAAAAATATGTTACTGTTTTGGGAGTTTATAAGTTTGGCGGCTCCAAATCAAAACAATACGATGGTCTTAATAACAGTGTTACGCCATAAAGTTAGTTTACCTAGACAGTCCATTTCCTCTTCTCCTTCTCATCATTATAACCATAATAACCCCACTTATAATTATCTTGCGGCAAAAGAGCCTCTGCGATGAGAAGACAGTTTCCGTGGTGGGAAAATACCATCATCAATCATGACACTTTAGTTAGCATCCATCTCCGTTATCTTGGCGGCATCGCGGTAAATGTTTTGTTTTCTTTTTTGAGGATCATTCCGGTGGAGGGGGAGGAGGTAATTACATGTCGGGAGGTGGTTGATGATACGATAAGAGGAGGAGAAGAGGATCAAGAGGGCAAAAAGGCATCACTAAAAGTTACGCAACTCTTTTTCGCGCAAGGAGGGGAGAGCGGGCAATTTGTCGGTGAGAAGGCTTTGATGGTATCTAGATATGGATAAAAGTTTTATGGGTCAGTGGAAAGAGTTTATGAGTTTATAGGTGTCGGAAGAGCATGGAAAAAGGCATTCAGACAGCTTCCGTATCTCCTTTAGATTCTGACGGACTCCGAAAAATTGATATTACATTAGTCTAATATAAGATTCTGATCTCAATTTATTTAAGGGGTCATAGATGGATGAGGGAAAATACCACTATCCCTAACTTTTTCATATCAAAATGTGAACCCACTGAATATGAATCTTTAAAATTTTTGACAACGGAATAAAACGCGATTATTACCATTAACTTAGCGCCTACATGATCTAAGCCCCCCGAAACCGAAAAATGTTGAAAAAGTTCTCACCTTGTGAAGCTTATAATACAATCCACAGGCGTTGCAGACTGGGTGCCCTTCTCCATTTCGTCTCCAGAGCGTCGTGTTATTTGTGTGACAGTTCACACACTCGATTCCAGTCCGTTTTTGAGCGTTCTGCTGATAAAAATAAGAGTTTAGTTCATGTCATGATTACTGTGGAAAGTGGGGAGGGGGGGGGGGGGGGCTAGGAAGATACTCCCAGTTCTAAGGATCTTGGTATGATACTGTAATTTGTACTTTGGAAAAAAGTTAGAATTCTGAGATACTTGGAAAACTCAAATTAGGAGAGAAAGTGAATCGGAATGTGTGAATTTATTGGATGTTTAGTGTGTATCGATGTGTCCCCTCCCCCCCCCCCCCCCCCCCCCCCCCTTCGAAATTGACAACCATGTCATCATGATGCCTTTTTGTGTCGGCCCCGATTGGAGAAATCGACACTTCATTAGAAATGACATAGAGAATACCGTACTTTCTCTCTCTTGTCTCTCCTCCGAAATGTTTGAATTTCAGAAGACGTCGATGAAGAGGAATGAGGACGAAGTGAGAGAGGGAAAGATGGTTATCGCTCATTTCGGTCCCTCTTGTTTTCCTCCGTTTGCTGACAACGCGACAAATTTTTGGGGCAACATCAAGGCAGAGGAAGAAGAACTAACGAAGTGAATGAGGAGAAGAGGAAAATAAAATGCAAACACTGTCTGTCTACTGTAAGAGAAAGGCAAAAAGAGGAACGAGAATTGATGTTTATGATGACTTGATTTTCGAGAATTCGGATGGAGAATCTAAACAATGAAAATCCGTCAATAAACTAAAAAATTCTTGAAGTAGAGAATTTGCGCTCTTATGAACTGGGATCACTGTGTCGCTGATAATCATAAAAAACTAGAAAACAGTTAGGTTGAAACATTATCAGTGGCACAGCTTTATGTTGACAGTGTGCTACATTAAACCTAGTAAGGACGAAAACAAGAGGTTAAATCATGACTCAATTAGCAACTAAGAGAGATCTCAAGTTTTAATATGACCTAAGCGAAACAGTAAACGTTGAAAAGCCAAAGCTTGACCAAACCCAACCCAAAATTCCCCAAGTTCAAACTTCTTCAAATCAGATGCTCCTCCAAAAAATACCCCTAATATGTCATGTCCTATTTCGTAATCCATCAATTCCACACAGCCACCCCATCAGAAAAGTTACGCCATTCCCCAACTCATCGTGTCACATGTTATGAAACACCGTCTCAAGGTTTCGAAGGTCCCATCTCTCTCTACCTAATTTGTCATCCATCAATAAGAAGTAAAAGAAAAAAAGGAGTCTTGATCAATTGCTCAATGAGACGAAGAAGAGGTTGCAGATCTTATCATTATAACTTCTCTCTCGGGGGCCCGCCCGTCCGCTCGGGCCGCCGTCTCTAATAAAAAGTCACCTCGGACTCTTCTCAAGGTCGAGCCTCAGTCGGAGAGAGGATAGAATAAAATGTGACAAGTGGTGATGTGATGTGTATTCTTTTCTTCCTCTTACCTGTCTCTTCTTCGGCTTCACCAATGGCCGAGCATGATGGTTCATCTTGAAATACAGGCCGCACGCATTGCAAAGGTAGTTTCCAGAGCCATCACGACGCCAGAGAGGGGTGGCGTGCACTCCGCAGTTGACGCATTCACGATCCTCGGTGCTCACTGGAAATATAGAACTTGAAAATTGAAGGGTTACAAATGGCAAAAAGAAATGGCTCAGGTGGACTCAATCTCGCGGGAGTAGGCCTTGAGTTCTACATTGGAGAAGGAAACTCACTATTGGCGTTAGCGGCTCTCATCGGTTTCGGCAGTCCAATGGTCTTCGGTGTGGATGTGGAGTTGGCCGATGAGCTGGATGCAGATGAGGATCCAGAAGACGTGGGGCATCCATTGAGTCCACCGGTGGGCGTGAGTCCCTGTGTTCCACGTGGCAAAAGTGATGACGACTGAACTTGTGACGTCGTCGAGACGATACTTCCGGTGGTGGGCTGTCCGAGAGGTCCCTGCACAATGCTCACGTTGACCTGATTGTTGACTGTGATGCCGCTGGCAGAGGTGGCGGCGGCGAGTTGATCGTATCCGTATCCATAGAGCGGTGTGTTGAAGTAGTTTGAGTTTTGTGCTGAAATTTGTGGGTATTGACAAAAGCAAAGCGAAAAAATAGAATTCGATGTTTTCAAGGGGAGGTGTTGAAACGGAGAACCACTTTTCGGAAAACCAGCGGAAGAGGGGGAGCGAGGGGGAAGAGTTGAGATTACCCATAAAGATAGTGGGAACATTTTATAGGTCTCTGTTCGGTGGTCATTTTGGGGTTGCGTTCGGAAAAATGGTGGACGAATTTCGAGTAAAATGGACATGGGACAAGATTGAGGAGAGAAAATTAGGTTAAAAAGGTAACAGATGTTGGATTGGGAACTTTTGAAAGACTCGTGAGAGTATTGAAAATCGAAAGATTGATACGAAGTTACTAAATTTGAGATATGTTCGCAAAATTATACTAGGCTTCTGAATTTGTAAAGCTTTGGTTCTGTACTCTAATGAGCCAGAAATTACGACAAAATTGAAAATTGAAGAATCTTCCAGATAGCTGTTCAAACATAATTGAGAGATTCAAAAAAGTAATACCCAAACTTTGAAACACTACTAAAATGTTATGAATTGCCCAGTCTTAGAGCTTGAAAACCCAACGCCTCCCAATATTTGGAATCTTCACTCTTATTGCCTAGATTCTGAAACCTAGATTCCGAATTCCTGCTCATTCTAGACTTTTCTAGGTCCTAGATCCTAGATTCCGAATCCAGACGTTTTCAGAATCACTTCTTCATCCTCACCTCCAAAAACTCCACTGTGCATCGTCATGTCCTGATTCGAAAAGTCCATATCGTTGCCAGTGGCGACTGTCGTTGTCGTGTACGGGTAGTTGAGGAACATCGGGTAGCCTGGAAGACTTGGTTTTAGTAAAAGTGAGTTCTAGAAGAATGAGCAACAAAATGAAGTGAGTTGAAAAGAAGTGTGTCATCTGACAATTGGGGCTAGAGGGTGCCCCTCCTAATTTCCTCCAGAAAACGGAAATTGATTCTGGGGAGGGGGAAGATTCAGAAGACATTAGAAGACCTCAGAACAAAAAGCAAACAATCTGAAAAGTCTTACCAGTCGACGAGGTAGTGTTGTAGTCCTTATAGTAGTTCGCTGTTGGGGTATTGTACGTGGCGAACGGAGTCGACGTCGACGACGACGAAGCCGCAGAAGCGGCAGCGGCGGCTGCTGAAGAGCTTGCGGCGACGAGCGATGACACTGCTCCAGAAGACGTGGCAAGTGCGAAGTCCACAGACGACGATGACTTGGTATTCTCGTAGTCCATGATGGTTGACGGGTGGTGGTGCTGAAAAAAGAGAAAGGGTTGAGAGAAAAAAGTAGAAGGGAGTTGATGGATTATAGTAGAACGAGCAAAGGGGGGGGGGGGGCTTAGTTATGAAAATAGAGCACACATCAGAAGACGTTGAAACAGAGAAACAAGGGAGAAGAGAGATAGAAGAAAGAGATAAAGAGAAAGATAAGAAGAAAAGGGAACGTCGCTCCCAAAATGATATCGCGATCAAACTTTGAGTTATCAGCGAATCATCGGCGGGCGCTGTGGCAAGATAAGAGAATGGAAGAGATCAAGTTACAGATTGAAATTGCAGATGGTCTCCCCTTCTCTCCTCATGCTGACCACCCCGACAACTCCTCGTGGTTTTCTAGATTATCTAGGTCTATCTAGATACGGTCTTTTTCGGACAACTGAATCATCAGATGAGGCAGAGAGAAGGGGAGGGGAAGGCCTGAGAAATCGAGGGGTGGGCGGGGTCCGCACCCTGGGTCTCTAGCTAATTGTCGTAAGGCAGGCAGCGACCAATGTTGAGAGAGGGGTGGAGTCCGGGAGGGTTTTAGCCTCTGGGAAAAGATCCCGGTGGCTACATGGCTTTTTAGTTTCCACGTGGATTTTAGAGAGTGCAGTGGAAATATTGGGATAGCTAAAGGAAGGTAGGTTTAGGGAAGGTGGGTCTGCTGAGCTTGGGTACGGGTAGTCCAGCATAATGGGCTTCAAAATTTGGTCCTAGTTTTGGTCCTACTAACAGTCTTGTATCTGCTTATTCCGCTTTTTGCCCCTTGACACAAAATGAGTCAAAAATCAAAAACATTGCTGTTTCTGGTTCCCCGTAATGTCTCGATTCCTGGATTTCATCAATAATGAAAGTCCAATGTTTTCTATCTTTGCAAAACTCAATACATCCTAATAACTTCTGATAAAGCTTCAAATCAAGCCTTGGTCGGAGATCTGATCAGTTTATCAGTGCAAAAAATAGACGGAGGATCAATTGATTAGGATCTTATCAAGGGGAAGATCACTAGACCGAGAGAGAGAGAGAGATCAAAATGTACCCATGATTTTATTGTTGAATGTCTCGGAAGATTCAAAGTGATCTAGGTTAAGTATGGGATAGATTTATGCTTCCTAGCTTAGAAAATTGGATTTCCAGCTTTCTAGGCCTATAAGTCCAAGTCATTATAGTCTAGTCTAAAACTAGGCCTTCTTCCCAACTACCTCATCTGAATATGGAATCTCCAACGCATCGACGAGAGGATGTGTGTCAAGATCCAAACGGAGCAACGAGGCGAACTCAGCCTCAGCATCAATCTCATCATCCATATCCTCATCCTGCACAATCGGAACCGTCGTGACATTATCCTTCTGATAGTCGATGGAGGAGGAAGAATCGAAATGATAACGAGCGGAGGCACAGTAATCCATGATTCTTCGGCTAGAAAAAAGCTATTCAAAAACTATCAAGGGCGACCGGGAAACCCCATTTTTCCGAAAATTTCTGATTTTACTAGTCTAGAAGTTTCCTCCCATATTTACCGTTACAAAAAAGTGTGGTGCTGAAAATCGGCGCGATTCGGCGGCTGGCAACGACGCCGTAATCGACGACGAGTGCCTCTCGTGACGGTGTTGTTGGAAAAATGGCGACGAAAATTTGATGGAAACGGGGGAAAATTGACAGTTTTTTCTGGTCTGGATTCATTTTTCTCCAGAAGAAAAATCCACGTTGACCCGGAGAGAAAAAATGCGAAAAGTGGAAGATTTGACGTGGCGAATATTGACGCAAAAATGGGTGAAAAATTAGGACGTGATATCAATTTTTCAACTAAATTTTGAGCTAGTGATTTTTGAGCGAATGCTTTGTCTAGGGGTACTATACCATGCTAAAGGGATACTGTAAATGATTATCAATGCCGAGATACGAATATTGGTGCTCAGAATGCGAAAAATAAGGAAAAACTAAAAACATTGAGAAAATCAGCAGACAGGTACCTAAACAGGCACGGGGGATAACAAGAGAAAAATAAGGTTACGGTAGATCAAAAATAATTTTGCAGGTCTGGAAATTTTTGGTTCTGAAAAATAGGGTTTTCGGTTTCAAAAAGTTGTAAAGGTTTAAGTGAACGTTATTGAAATCAATGTGCGACCGTTTTCGTTGTTCAAAAAGAAAATCTTCTACAGTTTCAGATGTTCCATAAGATGGTGCAGTATGAAAAAATGTGTTTCGTCGACTCTATTCCAAATTGCAATGTCAGAATTTTCAGACCATCAGAAGCTGAAAAAATCCGACAATAGGTTGACACAATAGAGATTCCAAAAGCTTAGAGCACAAGAAATTTATTTTCCAACAATTCTCTCAGTTCTTATTGAACTCTCTCCAATTCTAGATCAATCCTTTGGATAAGAGACCACAGGGGCGACGAAATGTTTTTTAAATCGGAGATTCGATCAGTTTATCAATGAGAGGGAAAGTGTGATTAGGATCTTATCAAGGGAAGGATCGATCGATCGAAAGCTACGGAGATCAAAAAGTGCCTCCGATTTCATTTTTGAAGATCGGAAAGAGTTCAGCATCGATTTCAAAGATTATGAGAAGGTGAGTAGATAAACCTTGACTGCTGGCCTAATATTGATCCTGTCAGCCTAGACTTGCCAGCTCAAAAATAGGTTTTTAGATCTAGAAGCCTTCCTTTCAGTCTACCAGCCCAATATCCTTCGCCGAAAGCATTCCTACTGTAGCCCCCCCCCCCCCCCCCCTCTCTCCAGCTTCTAAATATGTTTAGCGTCACTCCTCGCGCCAATGAAAACATGCTTTTCGAGAGAATAAACGATGTATCCTCCCGGATTCATTTTGCGCTATCCCTTCCCGTTCTTGAATTCCCACCGGATGTTCTTCCTCTTTTTCTTCGGAGCTAGAAGAAGAGCTGTGCTACTACCGTAGTCCCCTCTCATTCCTCGCTTCATTGAACACCCCATTAAATCATGGCAGGAGAGAGAAGAGAATCGAGAAAAGAAGAAGAAAACAGATTGAGAAGCTTCTTTTTTCATGTTTAGTGGTTTGTAGGAATGGATAGAAGAAGAAGCTTCAAAGCGGCTCATCATCATGGATAGGGAGAAACAAATAGGGAATGGAATGGAATGGAGGGATAATGGATGAGAGGGATGTTTGTATAAATTAAGAGTCAATTTCGGGGAAATGTTTAGAAGGAGAGAGTTAGAATCTCACTGTGAGATTCAGCCAGCGGTTACTTTGGACGAACATTTTCAGTTTCAGGTGGAGCATATTCTCGAATGATTTGTATATGACATCAATATTTCTGTGAACCTAACCATGTCAGCTATTTATCATCTAAATCAGTGATAAGTTTCCAAGAGATAAGCTATTTTGAGAGCACAGTTTATATGAAAAATTACAGTTTCACCATTAGCGTGTGAGCTAGTGATTTGATACTTGGCAATCGTAGCTACACCTTGACTGAAGAAGTTCTGAACTATGATTCAAGTTTTAGAAGCTTTCAATTATTCAAGTTGAAGTTTGGATCGATATGTTTACTGATTCAGTAAATTTGAAACATTGGCGAACTGCTGGATTTATTGATTTAACGTGTGTTAGATCATCTGCTAATTACCAAAAAAACTCATCATTTTCATATAACAGCACGGCAGGGCCAATTCGAAGCATTAGAAATTTTTCTGCTCAAATATAAAAAGGAAGTGAAAAAGAAAAAATTTCTGTTTCAAAAGTTTGTTACATTCTCTATCATTCAGCTCTCATTAATCCATTGCATTTTTCGCTATGATTGACAAAAAAAATCCGCACTTGCTGAGATCCTGAGGTCCCCCGTAAATCTGGAGCTCACTCAAGTAGTCCTAGCAGCCTGATAGAGGTTTTGAGCATTCTAACTACTTTCTTCAAGCTGAGAAGAAGCCTTGAATTTCGAAAAATTTGAAAGGAAGTCAGCTAGATCTCAAAAGTAAATAATGTCGGTTTCAAGGACTTCATAAATTTAAGTATTTTTAGCTTGAATCGATATGAAGATCGTTGGAACAGCTATAAAAATAAAGATAAAATCACATTCTTACCAAAAAAACCTAAACAGCCTGAGACCTATTTTTACTGTTTCAAGATTTTCTCATATTTCTACAATAACAAAAATCGGTGTTATGAGCAGTTTTCGAGATTTAAAAGTGAACACCAATCACAAAATGAGCTCCGTAGCCTAAAATTAGCGCACTTACATCACAAACTACATATATCTTCCTGTCCCGGCGGATAAAAGCGAAATGGGCGGAGAGATGAAAGCCCTCTTCCCGTGGCGCCTGTCCCCCCGAATTCCTCTTCACTTTAAATTCCGATTGGGCTCCCCTCACGAGCCCCCCCCCCCCCTTTCTGATTTATTATCTGTTGGTGGTTTAGGTGGTTTGATTGGTGTGTGACAGCAAAGAGAGTGTCCCCCTTCTCCAGGGCACTTTTACCGCCACCGCTTTTTACCGCAAACTGACTGTATCACCACTCGGCAATCTCTACTTGGAGATTTCGATCTCGTGTCACTCACTTCATCTCCCGTGGTTTTTTATTGTTTGGGGTTGGTTTTTTATAAGATGAGGTGGGGAGAATTCCTGTGTTCTACGTGTGGTTGACTCGGGGGTATCACTGGGGTGTGAAGTCGGCGGAGTCTTTGGATTCGGAGGGTGACGGGGTCATACAATAGAGGGCAAGGGGAAGATGAAATGTCGGAACATGGGTGTAAGTGATTTGTATGGTAGTGATGATCCAAGGGGATAAGAAGGATACGCGTGTTGAGACATGTTAAGGGAAGGGGGTTCTAAACTGTGAGGGATTGAAGTAAAGGAAGAGACGGTTCAGTAGAGGACCAGAAACAAGGTTTCAAAAAACAAGTTTACACCATCAGAAAGCTGAGAGTATATTGATTCTGAGGTTGTTCGCTATTTTTTTTCACGATCACTAGGAGCGAACTTATAGTCTAAAAACGCATTTTCAGCACTAATTCGCCAACGGAACGACTATAAAATGCTGGAGCTTCAAGGCAAGCAAAAAATAGTCAGCGGAGAATCACAGATAAACTTATCCGCAAAAATTCAAAATTAGCAGGATAGAGGGAATAGGAGAGGACTAGGACCAGAGTATGTAAGTCTATAAAAGCTAGGTAAACCCATTTTTATCACTAGCCTGTCACTAAAATGTTTGAAGGACTAATATTGAAAAATAATATGTGACTTTCAAGGGTAAGGACTAACCGGTGCCGCCAGACTCTCAAAAATAGTATTTTAGTGGGAAGGAATTTTCAAGAATCTTCAAAATTGCAGAATAAACGATAAGACTATCCTAGGTACCCTAGAAGTCTTTCTTTTCCAGATTTGATGCCAAAAAGGGGTTAAAACTTTTTTGGTTCACTAAGAAAATTTACTGTTCCAAGTACCTGATTTCCAGCACAATTTCTAATTCTTCAATTAATGAGATCTGAACTTATTTTTATAGATTACTCGTTAGAAAATGGTTTTCAACCAAGTTTTACTGTTCCCCAGGCTCACCTTAGCTGCTTCTCTGCAGAAAATTCAATAATCAGTCGCTTAAGCTCTTTTCAAACAAACAATAAGCATATGAATGGAAGATCCTAGCAATCTTAGAATTAAGCTCTAAGGGCTCCAACGTTTGCCTTAGATACTATATGGGTGGAGCTTAACACATCAAAGGGGGCTCGACTGCGGCTAATGAACTAGAGTCGTAAACCATAACAGTGAAAGTTGCTCCCGACAAAAACAAAACATTCGGCAATCTTCTAAAGTGAAACCGGATACTCCTTATGCCATCCACCGTACCGAGATCGTAAAACTTCTGGAGCATCTGCTGCGCTACTCCGCTAAACTTTCTTTGATTGACAAGTGCATAATTAATTAGCTAGTGTCTATCTATCTCATAATTATACAACAACCCTTTTGTTTACACCTTCAGCTCATCATCCCATGTCTCCCCTCATCTCTTCTTATTCTAAATCCCTTCCGGTTTAGATCAAAAGAAACGAAGGCGACAAGTGAGGAGACATTGTCTTGGGTTGTCTTGTCTGGTCCTTCTTGTCACTGAGACAGTTTTTGGAGAGAAAACTTTGGGGAATTTTGTAGGTAGAGATCGATGTGTTCACACTTTTTCGAGGGGAAGAAGAGATGGATGAAATGAAAATCTAAAAAAATGGCTGGGTGATGAGATACTGTAGTTCGAAAAAAGTCAAGGTGAAATGGAAGGACTGAAGGCCTTGGAAAGTTTTGGATAGAAGTGTTGACGTCAGAAATTGAACATTTTTGAAATTCAAATTATAGAATGCGATTAAAAAATACCGTTTCACAAAAATGGTAAACTTGCCAAGGTGTTCGTGTTCTAATTACAATTGCCCATGTGAAAACTTGAATTCCCCACAGTACCAAATTTCGAGAACTTTCGTTTTTAACAGCATTCACAGTTTCAGTTACTTTTCGAAATATCACCTTTTCAAAATTAAGGATTTCATAGAATTCCTATACCATTTCTCTTCCTCTCTATCCCCTCTCCCCCTCATCCCCCCTCTTTTTGATTCCGTCCCGAATAGAATCAAAGGAGAGAAAAGAGCTCCTTCTACTTCTCCTACTCCGAATGGAAAATAAACGAATCGTGATAGTTCCCCAGGGGTCCCCCCTCCTTCAGAAGATACAACAACACAAACCGATGACTCTTAATCGAGATTCATGGCTTCCGCCGATTCTCTCGGACATCTCACAATGTGTGTGTGTGATAGGTGACAGACGTTTGGCGGTGTGGTGGGGCTCCTTGGGAGGAGGGAGCTCATCATTGAAACCATAGAAAGGAGAGATTTGACCTACTATTTCAAAAGGGGTTATCGGTTTGATGAGTGTCCATCAAAAGAGGGTAGATCATAATAATTGAAGTTGGTACAAAAGGGTCCCTGGGGCTTTAGAAGGTAGCTTCTATTTTGAAATTGGGTCAAAAGGGAGGCTTTGAAATCAAGCCTAACTCCTTGGCAATCACGAAGGAGTTTCTAAATATAGGGACTTAAAATCTGCACAAATCTAGTTCTAACTCTTCCCAATATATTCGCGCTTCTGAATCCTCCCTTCTCCTTTTTGACGTCACCTAGAAGTCTCCAAAATTTTGCCACGTCATCAGTCTCCTTTTTCATTTCTTCTCGAACCCCGAACATTCATCTTTCCCACGATAAGAATCTACACCACCACTATGTCACAGAAGCAAGACGAGGAACACAGTGGTTGTTATTTGGAATCAGGGTTGACAGAAAAATAAAGATTGATGACGTGGCACCAGTCTCCAGAAGAAGAAGTCAACTTTTTCTAGGTGATGATTACAAGATGGACACCTTCAGTCATAAACGTGTCCCTCCGCACGTGTCGTAAATATTTTGGGTGTGGAAGTTGATGGTGGGGGTCGTTAAAGAGTTACTACTGTAGAAGAAGGGGATCATAAAGTCATGATGATGATGAAGGTCTGACTTTTATGGAGTTGTGATGATAGGATCGAGGGAGGTGAGATTTTTAGGGACATTTGGAAAAATTGACCAGGGATAGGGATTTTGAGATATTTCAACAAGAACTGTAGCGCAATGAATATTTGTACTTCAAATCTTTGGAGTAAGAGATCGATAGAATTGAAAACAAATTTTCAGATTGGAAGTAAAGATGGCTACATCAACTTTTAACAATGATTCCAGTTCAAAAACAAAGGATATTAGAACAACTGGCCGGGAAGGAATCACGATAAGGGAAAATTGAGAGCAAACTTCAAGGTCCTAAATCGGAAAAAAAACTACTTCCAGTAAACTGGAAATGTCAGAAAACAGTTTCAAAAATTTGACAAACGGAGTATTAATTACTAGTAAGCATTAGATTTCACAACCTGATGTGGCCAATGGATCATCAATTAAGATTAAGTACCAGAAATCTTACAACATAATGGAAACAGTAAAAATTCCAGGTTTTATTCGAAAAATGTAGCTTGAAATGTTTTTTTCTTTCTGTTTCAACTTTTGGACTTCACTGGCCAGCGAGATCAAAATAGTCACTAATTGTGATCCATCCATAATGAATATCCCATGGGAACTACTCACGATTATAAATGACTGGAAGAAGAAGTTGTGTACCTAAGCGTCAAAAGAAAACTGCAATCAACTTTTTGGAGTTTTTGAACTTACAAAAATGAAACAGTGCAGTATATCTAACATTGAAGCTCTACTGGTTATAAAAGTGATGCAGTTGGAAACAGCAAAATATTGATTGGAATTGCAACTAGCTGAAACTCAAAAACTATCTCACCACAGAAAGACCCATATGATAAGATAATTAGAAAACAAACACCAAGAAAATGAACCCAGTAGAAAAGAAGAGCTCAGCTTCTGGTTCGAATTCATTCAATTCCTCATTTCTATTTCCATCAGAATCACACACACGCAGCTCCACCCCCTCCTCAAAATCTGTCGTCGGATTAAGTTATTGTGGATGAATTGCTCTTCCTTCTTCTTTTCCCTTCTTTGTTATGAACGTGTCAGACTCTCGATAACCCATCAATCGTCTCACCCGGGGTTACGACCATTCTTCCTTCTTCAGAAGGAGGAGTACAAGCTGATGATATTATTTGCATAAAATCTGTCCTAGTAGCACTCCCACAAGAAGAAGAAGACACCCGGCTGTTCTTTCGGGGTTTTGGGATGGAGGAGGGGAAGGGTGTGAAGAGACGGGCGGCTCCTTGATTTATCATCATATAATTTATTTGGTAAGCAGTGTGAGGAGGAGCACACAGGAAGAAGAACAGGAGGAGCTTAGAAAATGAATGAGAGGAGAGGAAATTAGCAGGATGTTGGATGGTTTTTGATGGAGATGAGTCGGTTATGTAATGGATTTTTGATGGATACAGAACTAGAAGAATGAAGGTTTGCAAATTAATTCATAGGGTAGTAGGAAACCAGAAGCACTAAATTTTCATTTTTGAGTTGAGTTATTCAATAGTGGTGAAACAGTTTTCTTTAGATTTCAAAAATGAGGTTTCCGTGGTTTTGTAATAGAAATATCGAATATCAAAATGCAGGGAAATTGTTAGATCCTATTTCTGATAACTTGGCAAAATTTGCAAAAAGTGTGGTTCTGTTGGGGCTTTACTATAACGAATAGTCTGATCTTAATAAAAATTAGTCCTAGAAGCCCAAGGTGAGACGTCATTGCATCAGTTTAGTCGCCGCGTGTGAGAAATTTGTTCCAGTTTGTGACAGTAATTTTTTCTAACCTTTGACTACATTGACCCTTCTCTAGGATTCCAGTATTTCTCACAGAGATTCCACAAATTTTCATATCCCCTACTACGCCCATAACTCACTCCCACCCAATGAAACCCGAAATCTAGGTCAAATTCTCAGAGATCCTTCCAGCAGATCACCAGGTCATCAAAGTTCTGTCAGAAAACAAGAGAGAAACATGAAGACCGTGGCGGCGGTCTCCTTCCCATGTAGACCATATTCAAGCCCCCTTATTCTTCTTGTTTTCCCCGGTGTTTGTAGGTGTCACTCGCACCAAAAGAGGAAGATTCGAAGAGTCGATAAGGAGAGTTTTTGCCTCTCCCTTCCTCAAATACAGTACCTCATTCCTCACTCCTCATGTCGATGTGTTTTCCTCTTCTTCTTCTTCGTTTTCACCGCCGCCGACGTCGTCGGACTTTGCCACGAAGAAGGAGAAGACCATGAAACAAATGGATGGATGAGGTGGAATGAGGAATGGAATGAGGTGGAGTGGAAGGACGGAATCGAGGATATGTGGAGGGAAAATCCGAAATTCTAGGGGGACCAGAAGATTCTAGAAATCTCATACGATACAGAAAACCGGCCGACGGTCGAATGCGTCGGCCGAGCTGCGGTCGGGTAGTGGACGAGCAGCGACCGTGTACTCGGCTTGCGGTGTAGTGGCGGTCGGGCCATGAGTGACTGTGTGGACAAACAGACACACAGAACTTGCTAACTTCAGATGCAATAGCCGGTCATTTCTCATTCCCTGGAGAAAGCATTGACCACAATTATAGCTCCAATTGTGGTGGGTGATCACTCACCTGCCAATATGAATTTGTGAGATTCACTACAGATTTATGGGACGATATGTTTTGACAAGGAGAAGAAGATGGTGGAGGAGGATAAGGTAGTGGTTACAGTTAATGGAATTAGGGGGGAGAAGTTGGAAATTACTGCAGGGACTCAAATGGAGAATTTGGCTCCTTGCAAATGCGCATCTACTGCCCTCAGATCATGGGCCCAGGACAAACCGACACACAGATAATCTTGGCAAAAACAAGGTACAAAACATTTTCAAAATTCATAAACTTTCAATATCGACTTTCTGAATCTGCCAAAATTTTTTTCGAATAACGACATTTTAGATTCTTCTAGACCTATGAAATTACTGAAATCCAAGAAAGCTTCTTGGGCACCCTAGACTATTTTTGAAACTGTTTGACCCCACTATTCTCATTCCCCAAGTTGAAGTTTCTATGAAAAGGGAGCCATGTACGCCAAACTTGCAGTAAAAACTATGACCCGACCGACATCTATCCCCTAAGAAACCCCAAATCATCAGTTATTTCCCCTTATCAGAAGCTATCTATCAGAATCTTGGAACCCATAAAGTCAACCCCAAAAACTATCTATCTACGCAACCGCCTAATGTCAGTCATAAATTTTCAAAACAATGGAGGTGTTGGAAAAATAAGGGGTATCGAGATAAAAAGCGCGTTTAGCCATGAAAGTAGCTAAAAAAAATATCGAGAGAAAACGAATACCAAGTGAAACCGGAAAATATTGTAGAGAAGAAATGAGTGTCTCAGACCAAAACTGAGAAGGAAATCGATAACGGGAAGTCGTAAATTAGACGGTAACCCTTTGCGTAAACAAATAATAACGATGACCGTATAAAAAACAACAATAGAAAATTTGGTATGTTCTCAGACAATTTGTTCCCATCGATGTTTTTACGGCTTGTTTTTGAATGTGCTCCAGAAAAATCAATGAGGTTTAGGGGTGAAATTTTGGGGAATGAGCTGAAGCTGAGCTCTTTTTTTAGTTAATGGATGATTTAAAAATATGGCAATGACTCAAATGCGCTCCAGTGGAATCCTATTAAACAATTCTCATCATACTACACCTAAAGGTTCAGCATGATCTTCAACGATGTTAGCAGCTTGATCCTATTTTGCTCTACCTTCAAATACCGTATCCTTATCATTCCCACCATCATTTTCTTGTCAAAACATCATCATCTGCCATAAATCAGTCTTTACAGATCTCACAAATTTTTATGATTCTGGCAGTCAGTCATCTCAACAACCACCTGAGCCTCCCACCATAATTAAAGTGGTCAGGAAACGTGAAGTTTGCTCCAAGGAAAAAACATTACCGCTTATCTGATGGAAAACCAAGAAAAAATAGACACTGATGGGTTACTTGTCATAATTAAGGCATACATATAAGTAAGGAGAGTCTTGGACAAGAATGAGAAAATGAAAAAATTAAGGGGACCAGCAAGAAGTCAAAGATGAACAGAAGGAGCGTCATATGGGATGGATGGGTTTGGGATGGAAGGGAGCCAGAGGAAAAGAAGACGTCATGGCGCGAATTGATTCTCAATCTGTTCATGGAAAAGAATGGCAATCTGTTTAGTTTTTCATTAGAAGGGTGAAACTCAAAAACATGAAAAATTTTATTTGATAATGGGCATGTAAGCTAAAATTCGCTTTGAAATCTTCCGACCATTTCCCGAATTGGGCCCGGAACAGTCGGGCCGGACCAACTCATATGATTACAGCCCTGGAGACGTCTAGCCAGATTTTAGGTCTATTTCAAGTCATATGTGATTTTCCATTTCTTCTTTCATTCGTTTTCTTTTTCCGTTCTTAGGAGGTCGTTTTAGATTTTATCAGATTGCAAAGTTACAACTACCGTCTCTCCTTTTTTGTTACCCCCTCATAAATCAGACAAAGTTTGGTTAGCGCCCCTCTCATCGTCCGAGCGCTGATTTTCATGGTCAGTTGATGGTCATTTCTGGATAGAGTCAAGGTTGAGCCAAATTTATGGAGGAGGAGGAGAGGTGGGGAGTTAGTTAGAAGAGGGACTGGAAATCAGACAATTTTGTAAATTTGATAAGGTTTTGAAACATGAAAATTCTAGAATGATCCGGATATTAAAAATGGTTTGAAGAGTAAATCAAGTGTGCTCGGTTGAGAAACTGGAAAAATAAGCATGGTTTTGTGTGTTGCAGTATACAACACAAAAACACTTGAATAACCATGGTTCTGAAACTGAGTTTTATTCCTTTCAAAATGACATTTTTATATGAAAAATTTCAACCGAACTGCGCATTTCGTATTCAATTTGGACAACTGGTTTTTAAGATGAACCCTTCTTTTGGAATTTTTAGCATATTGTCCCGACTGCAAAGCGATGACAGCTGAACTTCAAGTAACATTACCTGATTTCGAAACAGTAAGAATTTGCTAATCTGGCAACAATCCAAGGTGAGAAATTTTGTTATAATTCAGAAGGACTGGTCATTTTTATTTTAAAATGTTATACACAATCGATCAACGATTATCGAAATTATTACTAAACCAATCATTTTTATTCTGAGATGCGATTTATTTACCAGACAAACGCAAATGCGAAGTTGATGCTAAATTTGGAAACTACAACAGATTCCATTCAATAACTTTTATTACAATAGTTATTTTGAAACAGATTTGAAAATATGAGAAAATGTTCTCAATATTCATCTAATGACTCCTCCTTTCTTCCAATTTGAACAGTTCTAATCACAGCTCTGCAACCAGGCCTCCCAGAACAAACTATAACCCAAAAAAAGCCTTCAACCTTTCCCATATCCCTTCCAAATGGACCGTTCTCACTTTTTCGTCGACCGTGACACTTCAAAGAGTTATGACACGTGGTGATACAGGTGTCTTGGCTTCTTAATTAGGTACCAAACTCTTCACCGAAAGGATCGTTTTCCATGGCGAACAGCTGATTTCTTCTATTTTCCTCTGAGTGTGAACCGACTCAATTTCTTTGATTCGGCCGGCGTTTTGCTTCTATGTTTTCAGCCTTCCCAGGAGCAAGTTTCATTAATTCCTAGTATAATTGGAGCAATTATTAATCCACCTGAACTCTAGGGAAATCTGAAATCTCATGGGAAATCTTGGAATGCAACAAAAATAAGGAAATCCGATTGTCACTCTTCCGAACGTTCACACCATTGAACCCTCATGTGTGAACCACACGTAAAGAATGGTTTATCTGAATATCAGTGCTCCCAGGAAGAAGTGACAACAAGACAAACCATTCGTCTCAATTTTCTATTCCAGACATCTCGAGGGATCGGTAAACTTGTGAAGAATGTCAGTGGGCATTGACACGATAATTGGAGAGGACGATTTGCAGGTGTCAGGGGTACGGTGGCTATGAGGATGGTCTTCTCTGGCTAACTATGTGCAATAGTTAGGGGTGGGGGACCAACATGAGATGGGGGATCGGAAATGGGAAACAATGAAATGGGAAGCAAACTGAAACAAATATACTGATTTCGGTTTTCTGAAACAAAAAATTTGAACCAGAAAATTTTTGGTGGGCAAGTTTCAAGTTTTTTGAACAATGATTCAAAAAAGCTTAGACCATTTTTCATGAAGAAATACGCTTGTTCTTGTTTTAAGCCCCGCGTATAATCGTCAAAGAAGAACATCTCCTGAATTCTCAACTATTTGAAACATAGTTTTTCTGGTCTCAGTGAACCGTATTCCGACAGCTTTTTTGTACTTGGCTTCTTTTAGTGGTAGATATTGGATTGAAGTTCTGAAAAATCAAACAAACTAGTTTTGGGGTAGATCTACTCCTAAAGTTTTGATATTTTTGAATTGATCGACTGCATCTAATTGACCATCCTCACAACAAACTTTTTTCGGAATCACGAGTCATGAAGAATGATTGCTCGGGTAATGCCATTGTCAATATCGATCTTTTTGAAACATGTTGAATTTTTTTAGTAAAATAAGTGATCATAACTTCATTTATATCGGTCATTATGTTCGAGCTTTAGCGAAGTTTACCTGCATTCCATTTTGCCTTACTCACATTTCTCGCCATAAAAAACCACATTAATAAATCTGTCCATGTCATTTTTCCCGCAATCCCCTCTTTTTATGTGAATTTCAATTTCATCCCATCTGTTCATTGAAATCCATCTTCATTTCTTCTTCCTCTTCAAAATCCACCCATCTGTCACCTAGATTCATCGTTTTTATTCTCAAAAATGTTCAACCGTTTTGTCATTTTATTAGTGATGCGTAACATAAGTAGAGAAGGCAGGGGATCATGTTTTTTCGGGGAGATAACATCAAAACTAGAGAAACAATTTGATAAGCAAATGAAAATTTTTCTGTTTCAGTAAGACATTTTTGACGGGAAACTTAAATTTTTTGTTAATCCGTCGGTTGCTTCAAAATTCAAAAACTACTCAGAAACTATGCCTTTCTATTCAGCAATAATTTCAAAACTTTTTCTGATCATTTTCAACCCCAATCATTACAGCTCTTACATTTTCAGGATTTCAAACACTAACAACTCGGAGACGTTCCAAGATTATAAAATCTTTAAGTGTGAATGTTAGCCCCATAACAACCATGAAGACCTCAAGGTCATATTCCACTCCTATAGTGCGAGCCAGATAAGCACCTCGACCATGAATCTCTGGGCTCACACTTATTGTTTTCCACAAAAACATTGATGAGCGTGACGGGATAATCCACTTCCTTCGCACCCCCTATTGTATCCTAAATAAGTGTGGTTACGGTTTTTTTGGTTCATGCCGATCGACCATGTGGATATAGACAATATAAGGAGAATGCAAGGGACCAACGAGACCATTATAATTGAGTTCGATATAGGATTCATTATCTCAACATAGTCTTGAAATAAAAATTTATTATACGGCTCTCCTGAAACAGAAAAACTCTCAATTCTGGTAAAAATGTAAAAATTCTAAAATTGAAGAAACAAAACGAAAGTGATCTCCGCTAATGGTAAAGGAGTAAAGGATGTAAAAAATGGTAAAGAATGTCAAAAAATACCAGAAGTGCCTGAAGCAGTGGTATAAGTTTTATAGCATCAAAAAAATTTTCTTTGAAACAGTTCTATTTTTTCATATTTTTTGAACTCCAGCTTATTTTCATAGAGGTATCGATATGAAAAAAGAGAATTGTTTTCCATTATTGCAAACCATTTTCTTCTTTGCTAGCTTTTTGAGCTTGGTGTACTACAAGGCTAAAACGGTTATTGTCAATTGCCCGACTCTGAATTCATTTTATTGCTTTCTAACAAATTCTCTGTTTCCCATAAACCACTTCCGCTTTTGATTTCCCACACACAGCATTTATCTTGAAATCTTATCTTACTTCCTCTTACTAATCCAAGACCTTTCCCCACAGTAGTTTGCCGCTAGCAAATCGGATTTTCACCCATTCTCCCAATGCACTTTACTCATGTGAAATTCATAAAACATGATTTAAAGTCATCTCACAGTATGTAACGAAAGGTTTGCAACGGATGAAAGGCTTGGAAATATCACTGTTTCTGATGGAGCTGATAACAAACAATTAGCTGTTTCATCAATTACGTTATCAGTGGGCTATTACGTAAACGATCTTTTTTTAGGTGTCAGGCTCAGTCATGTTTCATTCTGCCCACGAGAAATGGTCATCTTAATTGATCTTCACTATATAAAAAAACTCATATAGTTTGTCTTAATTATGTCATCATTACGTTTGACATAATTGTATACATACAGTAGGTCAGCCAGTTTCAGATGGATGGTTGACACCAACTAAGATAGAGCAGGTGAGGGGGACAATACCAGAAGAGAAGAGTTCAAAAGAAGACAACCGGAAGGTAGGATTAGGATAGACAATAATGTGTCATCGGGAATGATGGATTCCGGAAGATAGTAGGTGGCTGTGGATATTGTGGGATATTTAGAAAGACTTACAGAAAACTCTAGCCTGGGGAATATTTAGAGGGACTTGCAGAAATGGTTAGATGAGGGACTTAAAGCTAGAAAAGTAAGTGAAGATGAAATTTTCAGATTGTGATAAGAAGCTTGTAAAGCAACCGATAGCGATGGAGGATCGCCAAGTAGAGTTGAAGTTGGTGTTACAAGTCTGAAGAAACAGAAAAAATTTCAGCTTTTGCCTGAATATGTCGATATACTTGAGGAAAGAATTTGTCACATTTGGCTCGTCACGATATCATCACTAAATCTAACGTAATCTTATGCAAGAAAACGATTTTTCTAACTGAAATTTTTTTAAAAACCATTTTTCCTAATTGAAAAAAACTTAATGAGCTCGACAATTTGTGACATAAATTCTACACGTTCAAGTCGTACGTGGTTAAAATATTTTAGCGCAATGATGAATTGGTTTTGCTGATCCACCTTTTCGAGCATGCGCAGAAAATTGAAAATCACAGTGTAAATTTCCTATGGGTTATCAAACTCGGTAGTACTGATAAAACAAACTGCGCCACCGTCTTGGCCTAATACCTACTCATTGTCAGGAGTTTCTTATTTTCGTTAGATCCCTTTTGAAAAATTGTCTCTTAAACATAATCTGCTTCCGGAAACCATCGTGTACCTTTTTGTCTATCAATTACTCCCTTATCCTCCTCTTCTCTTCTAGTCCTTCTTCCGTTCTCCAAAAAGTGACAGCCGCTTTGGTGGGAGAGTGAGTTGACATCGGCGCGCGAATGTCACCTTTTGTGATACAATCTGTTGCCGAGAAATGGAGAGAAAAGAACCAAAACAGGGAGTCAGACTGACTCTCGGGGGTAGAGGCATAGAGTTAATGAGAAGCAGAGAAACAAACAGAACTTGACACAAAATTGGATAAACAAAGGGAAGAGAGAGACTACTACTACTGCTTCTGTACGGTATTTTTCCTCAATGTTGTATGTGATGGTTTTGGTTTTGGTTTTGGTGGGAGGCAGAGAAGGCTGCTCAAATATTGACACCTGTTGCTTCGACTCATAAAGAGTCCTTTTGTGTCGGAAAAGAGGAGGAGAGGGTAGTAGCCGTTAGAAGAGAGCTTAACCTGTTATGCTCAGTTCATTTGTGCTTGCTCATAGATTTATGTGTGTGATGGGTGAGCATTAGCATGGTTTTGGCGGCGAATTGTTTTTTGATTTGGTCTGAAAAGTTTTACTGTTTCCGGTATGGCTAAAAATTTTCAGTTCGAAATAAAGACTCAGTAACGTATCGCCTTCGGTACTCTATAAAAACGCATTCAATACTAGCAGAACAAACACTATTATAGATCTAAGACATTGTAATTGAGAAGTTCCCGTGCCATAAAAGGGAAGAGTAAATCATTTCAGTATCCTGCAGTTTCCTCGACGTTTTGAAATTTAGGCTCCGCGCCTCTTTTCCACTGCGACATTTCCAAATTTCGCCACCAACGTAGGTTTAGGAACTAGTCATTTCGCAACTGGCGAACCGTCACAGTTTCGAAACGTCGTAGTTGGAAAAGTTACGTTAGTGTCTAAATTTGACGGTTGCTAAACGTCACAGTGGCAAAGGACGAGGAGCCGAAATTATTAGATTAATCACAAAATTTCAGACTCCATCTTGATTCTTTCATTATTTTTTGTCGTAAAAAGGTTTTTTACTATCCCCTGGATTTTGTCGATCGTTATCATTTTCTAGAACAATAGAACTTCCCCTTCATTCACGTGAAACAGTTGCAGCTGTTTCGCTTCTGATTTCGAGTCAAGTACGTGTGTACGAAGAATAAAATTCCAGTGATAACACGTATTTTCAGTGATAAGAGTCCCCACCTAATGACCAAATGACAGTTTTGCTTCCTTGTGGCACAAACATATTGTTAGATTTTTTGACGAGTGTTCTTTGAGTGTAGAAGTTTTCTCATAAAAAGCATATACTCTTAGTTTTGAAAATATACACAGTCCAACAAAAACACGACTGAGTTTGGCAATAAGACCTTCAAACACGATGCAGTCTAGCTTTGACAACTTTTGAATGATTCATGAACATAAAAATGGGTAATAATGAGGAACAAAAATGAAAGAATTATTCCCCGTGAGCATCAGTATTTGTCTTTCCAAACATCTGTTAGGTTTCAAGTATTTCAATATACTTTCTCTGGTTTACTGTGCTTCGAATTTGCTTACTAAAATCTACTGACTCCATTGAGCATCGGACTTTAGTGAGTTTGACCTAACTTTTATGGAATTGAACGCTGAATTCAGATCGAGACATAGTGCAATCAAAATATTTGACACGGTTTCTATAACTTTTGAAAAAGAGAACATTTTTATGACTATAAGGTTATTACTAGGTTCTTAGCTCTGCAATCTCCTCAAATCGAGACCTGTGTTTTTAGTTTTGATAATGTGTACCATGGAACATGAAGATGTTCTCATTTTGAATTTAAAGAAAATTGATGAACTATTGCAGGTCACACCAGCGCCATCAAACTTGCTACAGCTAGATAAAAAATTGGAAACAGTAATTTTTTCGAGAATATCAAAAAATACGACAGTTTCTCGAAGAATAGTCAGGTTCATAAGTATCGTTACTTGATCAAAAACACAAGGATACATTTTGAAAAAATAATGAATTTTCGTTCCCGAAACCCTCAAGATCCTCTAATTCCGCCACCTAAATCCGTCAATCCTTCATTTGACTCTCCTTCCGATTGTCCTCCCGAATCCATTATCAAACACCCACGTAATTGTGTTGCATTCCACTCTCAGAGGAGATGTGAACATGATTGTATCAATTCGTCTTCATCATCTCTTTTCTCTTTATCCTTTTCCGTTGACCCCCCCCCCTCTTTCTCTCTAAACCGCCTAATTTATCGCCTTGTCGTGTTGTTATTGTTCCCCTCGTTTCGAAGAGTTACTATCCGAAAAAGTTTTTGTTTCGAAAAAAGAGAGAAAAAGAGAAGAAGAGATAGATGCTGGGAGAGGGCAACGGGTAGGTTTTGTTTATTTATGTTCATTTTATTTCGGTTTGCTTCTCTCGCTTTTTGCATCTTCCTTGTTGCCCCAGGATTCAAACTTTGTGCAGCGATTTGTATCACATTGGGCAAATTATCCGAATCCGTAAATAACCGGCAGCGCTAGAACAAATTAAACTAAATGACAGTTAAATACGTCGGTAATAATTTTTCCGACCCGTTAGAGCATTGGCATTACGCCTCGACTTTTAAAAACAAAATTTCAAACACCTTTCAAAAAGGTTGCAATCGCGCTCCACTAGAAACTTTTCAAAAGCTAGCTGCTGAAGAACCTAGTTCAGTTTTCGTTGTTGATTTTTAGGATATCAATGCTATTTAACTTATTTTGAGTCTAAACTTAGAAAACTGAACTGAAGGCCAATTATGAAAACAGTTCTGGTCTAGTGGAGCGCGTTTGCCAGTCAGCTGGTGACAGTTCGTAAAAGTTTAGTGAGTCGGGAAGCTCAAGCTTCTCTAGAATCACGAAAAAAATAGAATACATATCAGAAGAAGTAGCATATTGTAGAATCCTTCTCACAAATTGTCTGACCTGCATGCTTCAATTTCCCACCCCTATCCCAAATCTGTCCATCATTGTCCCTTTTGATCTACCCCTCCCCATTCTATTATACTCTCATTTTCAAAAGAATGCTTTTCCCTCCATTGATATATGGGGATGAGGACCCCCTCTGGGGTCCCCTTTCCCCACATGTTGCCGAATTCGATGCGCGCATTTTCTCCCCGTTGTCCTCTTCTTCTCCTCTATTCTCTTTTTTTCGTTTGCCTTTTGGTTTTCTGTCCGAAGAGAGAAGAGCACCGCATTCACACGGCCCCCTCTACGACTCTCCTCATTTCACATTCATTCTCACTTTTTCGGTCAAAAAACGACTGTCAAAATGGACAAAGTTTGTACTAGTAAAAGGGGGTTTTACTCTTTGGACAATGTTTGTGAACAGATTTTTTTGACGCCTCGTCGCTTTTTTTGTACAATATACAAATGGAATTAAACTTGCACCTTTGGTTTTTTGTATATTGTTTGATTTCAAAAGAGACATTTTAGAAAAATGGCAAAATCTAAATTTGGAAGATATTTATAGACACCAGAACTTTGAAGCTCTTGAGGATTCTGTATTACAAAAACTGACAGATTTTAAGGTAATTCGAAAGACTAGCATTTGAAAGTTCGAACAATCGGAAATGGTGATGTATTTCCAAATCAAATTTGAAATACAATGAGAAGATTCCGAATATCCAACCGATTCAGATTCTGAAGTTATAATGGATTTTATTATGCTGTCTAGAGTATTCTAAAAATATAAAAGTGAATCTTTCTAATTCTCAAAAAGAGTCTTGAAAGAGAAAAAATCTGACTATTTCCGATTCAAGACTCCAGAAAATCCCAGCCAAAATCATAATACATGTTTTCACCGTGAACAATTGTTTCATCCAATTCTCCATTTCCTTATCACCCCCTAAACAAACAAAACTGACCCATTCCATTTTCTCTGCGTCTCTTCTTCCCCCACACTCTCTCCTTCTCTCTTTATCAATTCCCTTAATATTTTCATCCAATTTTTCGTCGATTTCTGTGTCCGAAAAAAAAAATTTTCTCCCAAACAAAACGTTTTCTTATCAGTCTAAATGTTCTTGTCATTTTTTTGCTGACCGACACGAAAATTTGATTTTCTATTTTCCCAATTCCAAAAGGCTCTTTTCGGCTGATGTAATCTCAAAACATTGCGCGGTCACTCACTTTTTTGCGTGATTTTTTTGTGTCCTCAGTGTTTAAAGTCATCCTTTTTGGGCGGGCACAAATCCTTCATATTTTGCTCAGGCTCTAGATTCAGAGTTCAGAACTTTTGTCATCCTTTTTTCTCCCCCTTATAATGTCTCAAGCCCAATTTGTCATCATTTTTCGTTGAGCCCACATCTCTGAGCTCTCATTCTCACCTGACGTCTTCTCAGAATTTCACCTTCATTTTTCAACTTTCAGGGGCAAAATGGCGGCTGAAAACGAGCCTCTAAAATCGAAAGAGGTAGAAGATCCACAGAAAAGCGGAGAAGAGCCAGAAGGAGAAGGAAAAGGATTGGCAAAATCGTTGACACTTTTCAATGGAGTTTCTATTATTGTTGGTTGTATTATTGGATCTGGAATTTTCGTCTCGCCTACTGGAGTTCAGGAACGTGAGTTATTGAGGGAGGGAATAGGGTAACAAGCTTTTAAAAAATATTCGAGAATTTCGGGTCAAGTTAGATTTGAATAAATTTTCGAAAACTCTGAAAATCTTCTTGTTGATAAATAAAAATCGCCTTTTTCATTGCCGATATTCGACCAAGATTTCAATTTTCACATGATTGGACTTCTAGGACTTTTCTGAAGTTATTAGATAACTGGTGATTACTGTTTGAATGCAGTTTTGCATTTTCATTTTTGAAACAGAAAAGTTTTGAAGAAATGTTACTGTGCCAAACGAATGCTATAAACCTATACATACCAAAGAAAGTCATTAGTTTCTTCAAAGGTTGAGCGGATGGACTATTACACTATCCACTATTACAGAAGCCGGTTCCGTTGGTCTCTCCCTTCTCGTCTGGCTCATTTCCGGAATCTTCACTGCCATCGGAGCCTATTGCTACGCTGAGCTAGGAACCCTCATCAAGAAATCAGGAGGAGATTATGCATACATTATGGAAGCATTCGGACCATTTGTCGCCTTTATTCGTCTTTGGATCGAGGCTATTGTGGTCCGTCCGTGTACAGTAACCATTGTAGCGTTGACTTTTGCCATCTACATACTCCGACCATTTTTCCCGGATTGTGCTCCACCAGATGGTGTGGCGACGTTGTTGGCAGTTTTGTTGATTGGTGGGTTACTGTTTCAGAGAGGAGAGGAAAAGTGTAGAAAATTGAAATAGATATTGCAAGCAAGATATAATGATTTACTAAACTTTTCGTTCAGAAAAATAATTACATAGGGGCCCTTGTCATGTTGAACTAAATAATTTAAAGAGTTCTACACATATATTTTCAGTTCTGATGACCGCTATCAACTGCGTCTCCGTTCGTTTGGCCACAATTGTTCAAGATTGGTTCACTATTGCCAAAGTTGTTGCCTTGGTCCTCATCATTCTTACTGGACTCTACCTTCTTATCTTTGGTGAGTCTTTCATAAACTTTTGGGTTCTGTTCGAAACTTTCCTATATAATTGAAAGTCATTTTCCTATGTTTTTAGGAGAATCCCAGTACAAGGACTCGTTCGAGAACCTATTCGAAAATACTTCTCAAGACTTCACAAAAGTGTCGCTGGCCTTCTACTCTGGATTGTTTGCGTATTCCGGATGGAACTTCTTGAACTTCATCGTCGAGGAATTGCAAAACCCGAAAAGGTGAATAATGTAGATAAAATTTATGTAAACAGTAATTTTGTTTAAAAAAACCGAGTCAAACAATATCATTATTTTGAAACAGGAAAAATGCGACGCTTTGTAGACACCATTAGATTTCGAAAAAGTGCCAAGATTTTTATTTTGGGCGGACTGTGAACGAGCGATAACCAAACTGCAGCACAAAAAAATAATCAAACTTTCGCAAAAGCTTAATGAAACATGTACAAAATCTGAAACGGAAATCTGTTCAAAACTTCGAGAGCAGATTTTCTAAAAAATCATTTTTCTTCAGAAACCTCCCCCTGGCCATCGCCATCTCCATCACCACTTGCACCGTAATCTACGTGCTCACCAACGTCGCCCTCTACACTGCCATCTCTCCAGATGAGATGCTAGAATCCCCCGCTGTCGCCGTTTTGTTCGCCAACAAACTCTACGGTCGTTTCGCATTCATCATGCCTCTTTGTGTCGCCTGTTCCACTATTGGATCAGCCAACGGAGTCATCTTCACATCTTCTAGACTCTTCTATTCTGGAGCCAGAGAAGGACAAATGCCAGTGGTGTTGACCATGATTAACAAGAACACAAGGACCCCAATTCCAGCTGTCATTCTGACTGGAGCCCTGTCGATTGCCTATCTTTTAGCATCGAAGGATGTGTATCAGTTGATTAATTATATTCAGGTGAGTCTGCAAACCACTGTTCTCTCACTCTAACAAACATATAAGATTTCTCTTAGAAACAGTAAAAATCAATCCTTAATCTTTTCAGATCAGCTACTGGTTAGCCATCGGTACCGCCATCGCCGCTCTATTCTGGCTTCGTAAAACAATGCCAGATGCTCCGAGACCAATCAAAGTTCCACTTATCTGGCCAACTATCTTCATTTTGGGATGTGCTGCTTTGGTGTTCATTCCAATTGTTGCTGCACCAAGAGATACTGGTAAGAATGAGTTCTGGGCCTAATTAGGCCTAATGTTTCCCTCATAGATAATATTTGAAAAGTAAAATTTCAAGAAATTTTTTTCGGTTTCACAATTTTTTCAAATTTTCTCAAATTAGATTCTTTCAGTTTTGGGTATCATTATAAATTAATTGATCTTTCCAGGAATCGGTCTTCTCATCATGCTCTCCGCCATTCCAGTCTATGTGATTTTCATCGGATGGAAGAACAAGCCAAAATTCTTCAATGATGCTGTTGGTGAGTTTTCTCAAAGTTTCTAAATTCTTCATCACGACTCCCGTAATCTCAAAAATCAAATTCTTTTTTTTCCAGACGCCACCACAGTATTCATCCAAAAACTCTTCATGGTCGTCGACGACGAGAAACAGGACTAGAAAAGTTCAATTGTCCGATCCCGGGTCCCTCCTTTTTTAAAATTCGTTTCCACAATCCTACCAGTATTCTTTTTCTCTGCGATATTTTCCCTTCACTTTTTCTTTCTGAACACATCGTCTAAATTGTCACCAAAAATTTTTTCACTGTTTCCACAAACATGCTTTAATTTGTAACGAATTGAGATTTTTAGTTCCAGTATTCAAATATAAACTATATCATAAATTAACAAAGTCTACAAGTTTTTCCACACAAAATCAGCTTCTTGTCCTTGGAGTACCAGGTCATGTCGCAGAAGTCGTGATGCTTCCAAACTTCGCATCTGAAAAGGAATATTCAGGTTTGAAGAGTGCCCCCTATTGATAATGTTTGTTATTTTGAGGCATAAAACAACTACAATTTTTTCACTAACCAACAGTAAACAACGAAGTTATTGCTACATAAATCTTTGAAACAGAAAATAGTTGTCCTCAAAACTCACTTATGTGGTAGAGCATCATCACAGCAATTCTTACAGGCAACACAGTCTGGATTTAATGATTCAGAAGTCGTATTCGAATCGAGATGAAGACTCAAAAAACAAGAATTTCTCGCTGCGAGGTCACATTTTTCACAATTTCCCAACACGGGAGAATTTGTTGGAACTTCTGAAAGCACTCCGGATGGTTGAGCGGTTTCCGCTGTCCCAGACGCTATAGTAGTCGCGATAGTGGTAGTGGCACCTCCTTTTGTAGGTTTCGTAGGTTTCGGTGGCTTTGGGCCTGAAAATTTTGAATTAGAGTGTTTTTGTACCAAACAACGGATGACGACAAGATGAAAAAAACTCACAACAATACGATTTCTGCTCACAAACCAGTGTTTTATTCTCACAGCTCGTCATTCCGAACCACCCCTTTTTGCACTCTGGATAAAAAACTTTTGGCAGGGCTCAAAGAGTTTAGTCCTAACTACACTAACTATTTTGATTTTTGGATCCTACTGTAAGCGTCTTCAAACTTCTACTGACCTATAATCGAAATTTCTCCATTCTGACACAAGAAAGCCGAACCTGGAGTTGACGAAAATTGGGAAAAACTGCTTGAAACATATAAAAAAGTACAGAGGAGAATAGATAGCATGTGCTCCACTGAAATATAATTTTGCACTAAATGCTCCAAGGCCAAGACAGAATCTGTTTTATATTTTCGTACCTTACGATGTACTTTTTGTTGTGAGTGTGTCATATTTGAGCAGCTGGGTTGGAGATTTTCAGATCAGAGTCAGAAAAGGAAAACAAAAGAAATCTACGAAAATGAGTGGGTGGGTTAGTGAATTCCTGAAGAACACTGACAATTTTATAACGAAATTCGATAGCTCAAAACATTTAAGAACATTTTTTTCTCGAGGCATTGGTTATTAAAATAGTAAAGTCGTTCTCACAATTAGAAGATCAGAAATCCGACAGTTTCGATGGAGAAGGAATGATTACTTTAATAGTTTACGGACAAGTTCGCGGATCTTTCGCTTCAAAAAAGTTTGAAAGTGAAAAATAAGAATGGGAAACGCTACTCAATATTTTCACTAACTAAGTGAGATGATTGTGAACTTTTCGAAACAGAAAATTATTTCGTCAAGCACGGTCTCCTAGAAGCTTATTAGGGGCAAATTTGTTGGAAATTGTGGAAGTTCAAAAGAAATCTTTAAAAATTCAAACTTTTCACGTTTGCCCAGAATTTAGTACTGAGATTAGGTTAAATTTAACTTAACGGCTGATTTAGGGCCATTTTCAAAAATTCAGTCTAATGAATTTATTGGAATTGGTCCCCGGAATATGCACGAAAAATTTCAGATTTTTCTGGTGGCTGACCTTATAGTTATTCAAAGAACAAAATTGAATTTCGTCTATTTTAGCTTTTACTGACCCAGTTTCCCACTTTTCGAAAATCTGCTCTGATAATTCAAACTAGTTACTCTTCCAGATAGATAGAGTTAACTTTAGCTGAATTAGGTTCAAAATTGACCGAGTTATCATAAACTCAATCAAACAAATGAAGAACATTGAATAACTATGAAGTCAGCCACCAGAAAAATCTGAAATTTTTTGTGCATTATCCGGGGACCAATTCCAAAAAATTCATTAGACTGAATTTTTGAAAATGACCCTAAATCAGCCGTTAAGTTAAATTTAACCTAATCTCAGTACTAAATTCTGGGCAAACGTGAAAAGTTTGAATTTTTAAAGATTTCTTTTGAACTTCCACAATTTCCAACAAATTTGCCCCTAATAAGCTTCTAGGAGACCGTGTCAAGACTCACTATGGATAGTCTATAGTCTATGGTAGCACATTTTCACAACAATTCCCACATGCAGCACAATCGGCATTGGAGGATTCAGAAGTGTTATTTGAGTGTGTCCCAACCTTTGTTGCTTGGTTGTCAAAATAATCAAAGAACAAAATTGTGCGTCAATTATTTCAATATTCTGAAAACTTCCCAAAGCAGCGAAAATAAATGAAAACTATACGATTTCAACGAATCTCAAAAAAATCTAGAAACCGTTAACAATCAATAAGTTCTCTTCATCCGCACCAAATTCTCCCTTAATTCCGATTTTATTCAGGACGACAGTACTTCCGAACAACCCCAATTTTCTAGCCAACTACGTCATCATAATGATTTCTTCTCTACCTTCTTCCCGTAAGTAAACATGCACACATACGCAACCCGGACAGCTTTTCTTGCAATCTACACACGGGTTGAAGATTGAAACCACGTGTCCGTATGGCATGGACAACTGATAACGGTTCGACATAAAACATCTTTTCAATCAAATTTATATGTTATCAGTTGATCATTAACGATGATGAAGACTCTTCTCGCAGGTGAGCGTTTTTGATTTCTTTGTATTTTTTTGCAATGTTTGAAACTTCCAGTTCTTGCTCTGGTATGTGCCACCACTGCCTTCGTGATGCCACAGAAGGCTGACCAGTGTGGAGCCGTCGACATCACCAAGATGGCCAAGAGATATGTTCCAGTTGGTAAGTTCTCTAGAAATTATGATTTCGCAATCTTTGAAATGTTCCAGAAAACTCTGACGCCACCTGTGAGATTTGCTTGGATTTGGTTTTGATTGCTGAGACTTATGCCGAGTGTGAGGAGGCTATTATTGAGCACCATATGGATGCCTATTGTGTTGAGAAGGTCAAGAACAAGGCGTCCCAGGCCGCTTGCAAACTTATGATCAACGATATTATGCATGTGAGTTTCTTTTTTCACTGTTTCAAGGTTTTGTTGTATATAGTAAGAAAAGATTTATGCTTATTATCCTGCTTCTATGAACAACATAATATTTTTAGGTTGTCATCGAAGACACCGACGAGAACCCAACCGGAGTGTGCAAGAGAGTCATCCACAAGACTTGCCCATACAATAACTAATTTTGTACTATACCATATCTATAAATATTTTCAATTTTCTTCCTGAAAAAACCGTTTTGATAACTGATACCATAAAATCCTTCCAAAAAATTTCGCAAATTTTTTTCAAGACCGATATCACTAACTCATCTAGAACTCGAGTTACGAAAAGTATTAGAGTGTGAGAGAGCAGACGACGAGAGACTCTGCGTCTCTCACCGACCATAGGAGACGCAGACAGTCAAAACGTCTCGTCGTCTGCACTCTAACCATTTTCGAATGGTTATATCTTGGCTTCCAGATGAGCTAGAGAGATGAAATTTGATTTCATCTGAAGACTACAAAAAGTGTGTTTTCAAATTTTGACATTGCGATTACCCATTCTACATGCTCCTGAAACTGTAAAATTGAAATTTTGAATAGCGAAAATTTTAGATATAGTCAATATTGTAGCCATCATCTTGTGATGCAGCTGGCGGATTTTGGATTTTTTCGAAACGGGAATGCTTCTGAACAATCTTTAATGTTTCTAGCTTCATTAATTTTATGCGATAGAATTTTACTATAAGCTCCGTTCAGGCAGAATTAAACATTTTCCCATTTTCCTCCTCTATCGTATCCTTGTTAGTTGCTTTTGTAACCAGCAGCGCAATCAGCATCAGAAATGTATTGATTAGACAAAGTGTGTGGAATTCTGAAAAAAAAGTAAACTGAAACAGTAACGAAATACTATCTAGTTTACCTTTCAAAAATAACATATGCGAGAAGGATGTCATGAAAATACAGTACCAAACTGGAGGATCCAAAACTATGAACGGGATAGAGCATATAAGAAGAACGATGAAGAATGTGATGTATTCTGAAAACATGTGACTATTTTTGGATACCAGGTACTAGAAAACTCACCGTACTCGAGAAAAACTGGTATGTTTTTGTAATAGACGCCAAGGATAATACCAGTGAACGAAACCAAGAATGCAGATAGAAATAGATGAAGGTTTTCAAAGCAATTTTTAGGAAAATCGTGCAGGCTCATTGTCGAAAATCTAGATTGAAAATAAAAAGTTTGTAAACTGACAGATGAACATCAAACAGGAAAACCAGTGGGAGTCAAGGAGTGAAGCTGTATAAACAGTTTGAAGTTCGAAGAATCATGAAGTTTGTTAACGGCAGCTGAGTAATCTGAGAAGTGGAGGTAGGGGAAGTAGAACATTGTAGTGTAAGGGAAAAAAGGTGAACTGGAAAAAAAACGATGTTCAGGCGCAATTCAGTACATTTTGATTGGATTCGATCAATGTTTGGATGGTGGGCTATTTGAAAATGTGAGGTTTAAAACAAGTAAGTTTTCACTAAAACTCACATTCTAGAGGTCCTGTCCGCTCCTCGTCCAGCCGTCCTAAATTTCTCCGTTCGTCCGTCAGCCATCCGTCAAAATTTGGCGGACGGAAGGCGCCCAGATGACCGGACGGACGGACAAAAATAGGTTAAAAAACTGAACGGACGTCCCCTATTGATGCTTTAGATTTCACAATGAGGTCCAACAGCGTCCCTCAAAAGTCCCTCAAATTGTCTCTCAAATCATCATTTTCAAAATGTACTGTTTTTGTCAGTCAACGTAATCGTCATCCTAACAGTTCACCTCATTTTTCAAATTTTCATGTTTATTTTCCTCTCCTCCGCATTTTTCTTCTTTTTTTTCCTTATCGTCATTCTTTTCAGATGTCAAATTGTGAACCTCCGAAATTGAGAGGAAAAAACATGTTTCTCTTCTTCCTTTCATTCATATCCCTTTCTCTGCCAGAATGCACACACACAGACCAATTCATGCATTAGATCCGTGTCTGACATTGGCAGAGAACTTTTTATGAAATTCGCCTTCACATTCTTTTATTTTTGGGAATTTTTATTATTTTTTATGGACAGGAAGTGGACAATGATTTCTTTTTTTAATTCAAACTGGACGACGCAAAATTAATATAAATGGGTGATCTAAAAATTAGCACACACTTTTCAAAAATTTTCGGTTTCAAGTTTTGCCCAAAAATTTCTTGAAATGCAGATCTCTGATTTCTTAGATCTAAAGTTTTCAAAAAAAATTCAAATTTTATGAGCGGACGGCGGTCGGTGGTCGGCACTGGAAACCTTCTAAACTTTTGACCTTCCAAACTCTACAAATCTTCTTATTTGACTCTAATCAAGTTGTTTATTCACCAAAGGCTTCTTCTTATTTCTCCTAATAATAAACTTTTCCCATCTCTTAGTCATAATAATATGCCCTAATCACCATCATCATCATCTTTTCAGCACTCTCTCTCTCCTCATTTTCACACGCAACCAAAGAAACCAATCCGACAGCTGAAAAATCCCTTCTTCAAACATGATAAGGTAACCTTTTTTATTGTTTTCTCTTGTTTGTTTTCCTCAGAGATTTTCCCAGACGAATAATCAAGAATCTTTGGTTTTTGCCTAATTGTTGGTTTTTAGGCCCTCAATTTTTCAGTCTTCTTTCTCCGTGAAAAAGTGGTGAAAAGCTGAAAAAGGCAGCCGAAAAAAAGAGACAAAAACATGACAATTATTAATGAAAAGCGGTGTCCCAAATCGAATTAGCACCACCACATCTTCAATTGATACGCGCATTGAAAAATCCGCATTCATTCATTTAGCCAAATTTTTTCAGCTTCCTTCTTTCTTTTTTCATATTCTCTAAGTTACTGTAAGCCACCCTTTTTTCAAGATTTTGCGATGATGTTCTTCTGGTTTCCAGAAATCTAGACATGTTTTTTTTTCTGACTCGAAAAATGTAGACTTCTTGATCGCGTGATGTGGGAAAAAAGAAATTTTCAGAGTTGAAATAAAAACATAGGGAAGAAAAAGGGGCAGCTGAAAAAATAGAGGGTGAAAATACCACCCGCTTCTACACGCATGTCCTTGGTTTTGGGGTTGAGGACAGGAAAAAACAGGTACTTTGAGATTTTGGCTTATTTTTCGTTGACTGTGCCAGACCCGTAGAGAGTTTTCTATTGGCTCAGCCCTGGTCAGGGTCTTCTTAACACAGCCCCCTTGGCCCGAGCGGACCGGACATTTTTTATCGGTCCTTTCGGCTGGCCTGACCCGATGTCCAGCAAGTACATTTAAACTTTGGTGGTGAAATTTTTCTAGAATATTCTCGAAGTTTAGCGATATCTACATTCTATTATATGAATGTCGTGGGACGCTTGGTCCGCATTTCTGGAGGCATTTTTGTGCCCAAAGCTGAATAGTTACGATTTTTGTGCCAGCCTGATTTGGGCAATCCTATAAGATAGCGAAAAACCACGAATTTGTATTGAGAGATTCTGAAAATCATATTGAAAACACAATGTTTTACTGTTTCTAAACTTTTTCAAAAAATTATCGTTTTTCTTCTTCATTAGTCTCTTCATAAATTTTCGAATCATTTTTTTTTTCATTTTCTGATCCATTTTCAAAAATTTCTCCCTCTTTTTATGTCCTAAGTTTCTTTTTGTGCAATTTTTAATAGACTTCTCATTTATCATTCAAACTCTAGTCAAGTCTATGTCTATTAACAAAGCACTACATCAATAGAGCAAAACTTAAAGATTTATTTTAGAATAGGAAGACTTATGTTTCCGGTGTGGAATAATTATTAGAGAGATCGAAGACTTTCGTATATTATTTTAGTTTTGAGAGTTTTCCAAGGCATTGGGGAATATTTTGATTTCCGATTCTCGAAAAGATCTGAGCAAGAAGAACTAAAAGATCTATTAACAATTCTCGCCCCAACTTTCATCCCTATCATTTTTCGCACGTTTTGCCATCATTGACCATGAGTTTTTGAGGTTCAGAATAGTAGATTTTTTATCGAAAGTTGTTTTACTTCAACTTTTTTGAATTTGATGATCTACCAGTCTGGAGTTAGAAACACCGAAACCTTCGAAATTCACATTTCTGAAAATTTTCACCACTTTTGACTCATATCCGGATTGGCGGAGCCTCATTTTTCCACTTTTTAGATTCTGAATCTTTCTTCGATTTCCTTATGATTCTGTCACCTGTCTCTGCATTCTTTCATAAATATGAAATACGGCAGACAGCTTTTATGATTTTCGATTAGTCAAAAAAGTGCACAAACCCTTGTGGGGGCTTCTAGAGCACTTTTCGGTTGTCAATAATAATTTTCAGACAATGACAGTGACTTTTTGACACTTATCATGATGTCTGGGCTTTCAAACTCGTGGTGCTCTGGTTGAAGTTTTTGATCCAAAAATTGCCGTTTCATAAAATATGAGTGTAGATTTTGAACGATATCTGAACTAGTCCTTTACATTCAATCACATCCGAAATTTCTCTTCAAAGCCATTTATGGTCAATAAAGTGAAATAGTGTTCCTCACTGTTTCGATGATTTTCCCGGAAATCCATGCCCATTCATTTCTGTTCCACCTGCAGACCACACCCGAATACAAAGAACTACTCACTGATTTTTTCTCTTCCCTGATTTCTGATGATCTTTGATGGGGAAATTCGGAAGCTGATAAATTATGAATCACAATTTAAAATAAATCAGTTGATGTCCGTCGCTAGTGCCATCTGTATTCAGAGTTATTTTGCTCACTCTGTTGGAATATTCCAGAAGTTGTCAATTTCAAAATTTCAAAATAAATTCTCCACATTTTATCAAACGGGACAGAGCGGGGCCAACAAATTTTTTAGCCTGTCCGGTCCGGCAAATCAGTAGTGCGCTCACTTCTAGTCAATTCGCTGCCTTCCAAACATCCGAACCTTCGCAAGAACTAAATTATTACCTGATTTTTGTCGATCTCTATCCCTGCAAAAGTCGAAATTTTTGGAAATCGCAAAATGTCATTTCACTAAATTTGCTCCCAATAATAAGGAACAAGATTTCCAAAAAAAAAAAAACCATAGTACAATATTTTCAGTTTTTCCAAATTCGACGTATAATATTTCCAGAAATCGGACCCGACTAAAAATAGATGAAGAAAAAGAATCTGTTCCGTCCTTCCAAAAAACAAAAAAAAAAAAATCTCTAATCTCATGACTTCTTCCTTTTCTGAAATATGATCAGTAATGCTGCTCTCAAATTTTAGCCAATCATCATCATTTTGCTCATCTTCAGACACTCATCCCCACCCATTTCCTTTTCCTCTTTCATCTTTTCCGAAATTTTCAGAGATCCTGTTATATCATTTTTTTCAAATTATCTGTCGAAAAGCTCTAAAACGTTTTGGAACTCGAAAAATGTCCCCCTATTTTTTCAGCTGTTACTTTCTCTTTTTATTACTCATTTCATCTTTCTCTCTCTTGAAAAAAGCTTTCGTGTTTCTCCTACACTTCTCAATTAATTTTTAATTTATAATTCTTCTCCATCGTTTTTTCGTGTTGCTTCCAGAAGTTCAGAGTTCTAGATGACGTGACGTCTTCTGGTGGCAAAATGTTTCTTATTGATGAGTAATAGGCTCGAAACTTCTAGATCATTTTATGATGAAAACGGGGGAGAATTTTTCTATTTTCTCGAGTAGTCTGAAGTGTAATTATAGGGAGAATTATAGAGAAAGTGATATTTCTGGAAAGTGTGAAAAAATGACCAGAAGTTATTAGAAGAAGACGTCATTTAATGCTATATTGTCCGGTGGGTGCTTTATTTAAGTTTGGAAAACTTCCGGTTTCAAAAAGTCGTATTAGTTTTTTCGATATTGTTGTCAACAGTTTCATATTTACTGTGAAATGTTCTATGATGTCAAGTTCTGGTATAGTAATTCAAATATCGTTAGGAATTCTTTGAGTTGTTCTAAATACAATTTTTCCGGAGATTCAATAATTATGCTAAAATTTGAAACAAATTACTGTTTTAAAACTGATATTTTTTCGTTAGTTATCGATTGGAATCATTACCATCCAAATCTCGTTATTAAAATAATTTTAAAACATTACTAATTTTCCCAACTTTTAATCTTCGATTTTCCATTCGCAG
Organism: Caenorhabditis sinica; assembly: GCA_963932045.1. Lineage (NCBI taxonomy): Eukaryota > Metazoa > Nematoda > Chromadorea > Rhabditida > Rhabditidae > Caenorhabditis > Caenorhabditis sinica. The sequence goes on from OZ009940.1 coordinate 16,512,535, forward strand.
CTTTGGTAACCCATTTAGAATATAATTTCGAAAGTTTCGAAAAAAATTAAACTTATCGTTGTGCCGGGCCAGTTTGTTTTTTGAAGGCATTTTTTGTTAATTTTTTGTACAAGTACCGAATGTTTGAGTGTTCTTCTCAAAAATTTCACTTTCAGTTAGGTATCAGTCAGATTCCAGTGTTGTAAATTACTCAACAGTACACCAGAAGAATAATCTATAAAACGATATCAAATTTTGTTCAAGAGATTTTTGAAAAAATGTTCACAGTTTCAAAATAATATTTCAGTTTGGGGTATGTTTTAATTTACTGATCATCCTATCTTTTTCGCAGTAGCTCATGTATATAATGCTGCAAATCTGATAGTCTTTTTCCCAAATATTTTCTGATTCGAAATTGCTTTTATAAATCACATTTTTACCAGAATGCAGTCCCCCAGGTTCATCCCCCACATTAGTTTCTAATTTTGTTCCCTTGCAAAAAAGAGTGTCAGAAGTTCATATTTTTACTTTTTTCTCACTGCCCCAAACAAAAAACTCATCAGTTCTAAAAAAAGTTTATCCTCCCTTCTGTTCTCGAAGAGTATAATGACTCTCAAGTACTCTTCCACCCGTTTGTTTCCCGTTTTGGAAACCTCTTCTCCATTTCGAATTCTGACTTCTCTCTGTCTATATTCTGACTTTCGGAAAATCCTGAAACATCTCAAAAATCTCTGAGCAAAAACCAAGAAGACCCCCAAAACTTTCGAAATGGTAAGTAATCATTTCTGTGAGCTCATTTTTGTTGATTCTGAACAAAAATCTGGGAATCTGTGAATCCCTAAAAATCAAGAAAACAAAGGGGTGAGACTAATTCAGGGTGTTCTTTTCCTCCTCTTTTTCTTTTTTCTCTTCTGAAATTACTAAATTACTCGTGTTCTAATCCTTCGTGACGGGGTTGGAGCAGTGGAGAGAAAGAAGAAAAAATAAGTGTAATTCTGAATCTGAGAAAACGTTAACACTTTTGAAGAAGACGAGCTTTTTTTGCACGTTTAACACCTTTTCATGAGCGAAGTGATGGATTGATTTTTGATTCGAACAAGTTTGGGAAAGTTCGTATTAAATTTTGGCGGTCCGAATTTGACATGAAACTTCTTGGAAACTGCGAACATTTTTTGAAATTTCAAGCTTTTAGTGTTGTGAAATCTTCTGAAAGCTCTGTATTCATCAGATGTTGGGGATCAGGCCGGGCTCTTCAATAGATCCATAATAGGTTTGAAACCGAAATTATATCTGGGATTCCCAATTTGTTAAACTTTTTGACCTATTTTTGTTATTTGTTGTTATTTTCTTATCCCCGTATCCTTTCATTCACCTTTTCCGTGTATAATTCCACATCCCTTCAAGAAATATTCAAATTTATGTAGAGTTTGAGAACTTCATCATAAATTATCTCCCCCTCATAAACTTTTTCTTTTTCTTTTTCTGACTTTTTCTCCTCTGAGAATTCCTGGAATTCATAATGATGACGTGGAATTATTCGAAGGAAAAGTAGATTAGATTGGGTAAGGGAATTCCAATTTGGAGATGAAAATGTTGTGTATTAGTGGGAGTAGTCTGTCTCTCTGCAGCTAGAACCCAGATTTTCCTGTTTCATTGTACTCCAAAATGTTCAGAATGGACAATGGAGGAGTTGAATGTTTCATTAGTGCAATTTGGAATTGTGCAGGGGTTTTAGAGGGTTTGCAAATTGAATTATTTGAATGGACCAGCCCAATGAGCCAAATGTGAGATTTCGGGACATTTTGACTAGATTTTTTTATTGATATAGTGGGAAGTTCAAATCTTCCTTAGACTTCAATTCGGTTTTCAAATTTGAGAGTTCAATGAACGATCAATCCTAACAAAACTAACAGTTTTTGCTTTCACATTGAAACTGTTTAAAAAATGATTTTTTTTATGAAAGTCCCTAATCTTCCTATGACTCTGAATGGGTGAACCCGAAGTTTTCAGTTTTTACAGTCATAAGATTTCCAGAGAATTTAGTTTTTTCATTGAAATGTGCTGTCTAAGGGAGGAGCATTGCTCAAGTTTAGACAGCTTCCTCTCATAACTTCTGTGAAACAGAAATTTGCGGATTTCAATTCCGAAAAGTTCTGTACCACAGATTTTCCTTACTTCTCCATAAGTTTCAGAAGCCATAAAAAACACAGAAATTTCCCCAATATTTCTCTGTGATCAGGGATATGAAGATTTGCCAGTTCAGTTTTGGAATTTTTGGCGAATCGCAAAAATTGTGAAATCTTTATTTTCTTACTATGTCGTTGTGATTTCCTCTGATGTTTCATGCTCTCGACCTTCAAATTGTCACTTCGGAAAAATTCCAAACTTATATTCAAATTTCCTGTTAAGAGTTGATTTTGAGACAAAGACAACTTTGCAGCTCAAAATGTTGAACCTCAAAAAAAAGCCACTCCCCTAACACAAAATATCTGAAACCTTAATTTTTCTACCTCTTTGTTGTTTTTTCATTTTTCCAGTGATTCATTCTCTTCGATTTTTCCCCATTTTCCAAATCTCAATAACAATGATTAAAATGACAATTTTGCTTGTGAAAAGAGATGATATCAACTAATTATCATCTTCAGTTGGTAATCACCGAGATGAGTGAAAAACAGAAACGAAAATTTCAGTGATTCATTTTCAGTGTGGACTAGGATTAAATAGAAAAGTGGTGATTTCTTCCGATCTGAGTCAGAGAAAAGTGACATTTCAGTCAGAATAATTTCATTAATAATTTTCTATCTGTTTCAAGTTGGACCTGTCAGCTGGTGAATTTTCTTAATTTGATCGGCACCATGTGCATCTAACAATTATCGATTCTTCAATGATGATGTGCTCCATTGAGAATCATTCTATGTGAGAATCCAGCAAACTTCAATAGAGCGCGTTTGCATTCTAATGCTCGAGGAAACAAGAGTGTCTCGTTTCTCTGCGTCTCCTTTTCCATCTTTGTTCTGGTTGTCAATAGAGCGCACTCGTTCCACAATCTCCTTCAAAACTTGAACTTTTGCTTTCAGTCTCCCCCTAATATCAGTAACAAATTTCCGTTTTCATCGAATCCGATCTGATTTAATAATCGGGAGGCAATCAGATTTCCGATATACTTATTTTCGGCTGAAAATCAAATTTTTCCAGATTTCGTTCTTTGGTGAAGTCCTCTACTGATAAAACTCTAAAAATTCTTGAATATTTTCGGTTTCAAAAATTTTATTTCCATGGAAGTACAACTTTTCGGCACTCTTTGTCGGATGAATAAATTTTGGACTTATTCAAATTTCCGCATATTCCTTTTGTTTTCCAAGTAAATAATTCATCGGGAAAATGCGCGAAGATTGACAGATTGATAGTTTTATTTATTCTGTTTTCTTGAGCGTTTCGTGTTCTTTATTCTTCTTCTTCTCTTATTTTGAATGCGTTCGAGAAGCGAAAAGAAGAAGAAAATTAGGGAAAGGCTGTGATTAGTCAGAGAGAAAAGAGGGTGACGAATTTTTTTCGGTTAGAAAATTGAAATAAGAATATGTTACAATTAACTTTTGAGTTTTTCGTTTTGATCAGAATCTAGAAAGAATAATTACAGTTTCAAAGGATTTCTCAGTTAAAATTAAAATGAATTCAATAGTCTCCTTGCCAAACTCAATCTCTGCTTACTGATCAGAAGTTGTAAGCGGATTTTCTGAAAGATTTCTAGCCAGATTCTTTTTCTTCCTTAGTCAGATTATCTGTGTCTTCCTCCCCAACATTTTTCACATCGACCAACTAACAACGCCTACATTTTTTATACCTTCTTTCCATAATTTTTCTATCTACTTTGACCTCAGCTTTTACCAAAACTATACACTTTCTGTACTTTATTCTCGAGTTGGCTCTTAACACAATTTTACTGAAAGTATTAAAACACATTTTGTAAACGTCACTTGATTAAAAACTGGGATACACATAATAATTCTTTCTCTACTCAATTATTGTAACCTTTTCAACATCCTCGTTATTTATAGGAGACCTCCAACTTCAACGTCTCTATTTCTTCTGGAGAGGAAAGTCGACTAGTTCAACTTCTCGCTCACTTCTTCCCAACCATGTCTATGGTGAATACACGAGTCGAGGCGCCGGACCTTCTGGTGAGTTAGTTTTTAAGCATTTTTCAAAGTGTGCATTGACAAGGTGAGCTCCTTCTCCCTTCGAGAGTTTTCTGAAACTGGAAATTTTGTGAAAGTCTATTCTTATATGGTAAATATGACTGAAAACTCATTGATAGCGTGCTGTAGCGTGCCGTGCCGACGGTGAATGTTTTTACAGGCCCCGCCTGGTCAGGACTGGTTTTTGTGGAGGCAAATTTTCTCTTTCCGGTCGGGCCAACCAGGCTAATTTTTTGGAACTATGTTCCCATCGATTGATTATAGGAATAATGCAGATATAAGTAAACCTTCAAAACGAAAGATGAAACACCTTGTTGTTGAAACAGCGAAAATATCGTTCATAATTTTTTAGATTCTCTTTTTTGATGTGACTGGTTACTCCTTGAAAATTTCGATGTATGAACTTGTTGTGTCAAATAATCAATGGTAAAATAAAATTACAGTATCGGCTCCCATGATTTTAAGGTCAAAGTCAGTTTTTCAATAACCAGCGCAATTTTCAATTTTTCACTGCTTCGAAACATTGTGAGGTTTCCCTATTGATCTCACTTGACATTGGTGCACCGTCGTTCTAGAAAAGCTATCCTTATTTTCGGTGTTCACAAAGTGCCTCGTAGTTACCTGAATGCCTCCCAAGTTTCCAGAAGAGTTGCCATGCATCTAACATTCTAAATTTTTCTTAGTTTCACTATCGGCATTAAATAGGTGAAATATAGTTTCAAGTATTGGATTCGTTGTCCTGGCAATCTTTATATTTTCAATTATTTACATTTACTTAACGGAGTTTGCTCTTTCACTCTAGTGCCAAAAAAGGAATCAAGAATGTTCGTACAGTGATTTGTTCTCATAGCAAAAGTCATCAAATCTACACACCAATTTGATGAGCAATTTTTTGTTTTGTTTCCAAAACTTTGTGAAATCAAACAGAAAATCATTCATACCAATAAGTTTCTTCGTCGAAGAACTATAAATGATCGAGAACTTCACAAATTATCCTCCCCTTTTGAAGTTTTCAATACAAATTTTTACGGATTCATTATTTCCTTATTTGAGTTTCTTGCCAGTCGAATCGTTATTGGAGCCCCATTTTGCTGAAATCTTGTTCAATTTTTAACACTTTCGTGTCTTCTAGATAGAACTAAATTCAAAGTGACCATTTTAGCCCAGACATTGCCCTCTCTAGTATGATCTACACGAGACATTGGAAAGTATGGCTTCTGTTGTCTATTACGCAAAATTTAGGGAATTAGAATGTCACGATTTTGAGCTCAGTTCAATCGATTTCTTTTTTATTTTCATACTGTGATTATTCGATTGATGTTTCATTTCAAGATCAAAGTTTAATAAAACCAAGAAATCCTTCTCTATTCAAAAAAATCAAGAATGAGGAACTGATGTATATAGAGTTGGGGATTACTATTTTTGAAATTTCCAAAAAGATCACAACACTACAAGGATTAGTGGCAGAGCTATAGAACTAGATGATTTTAAAGTTCCTGGGTGAACAAACTTAGGATTTTTGAACCGAAATTTTTCTGTTAGTTTTTAAATTTTCGTCAAATTTTTCTGTTTCAAAAGTTTTCTGAATGACACCGTGCGTGTTTATGAACGATACTTCCTTCAATTAACAATAAGATCCCAACCCGAACTTTCTAGAAATCTCCCATATCTCTGTCTAGGTCCATGACTCATGAAGTCCTAAGAAACCTTTTTTGCTGAAGGAGAAGAAACCTTTTCCTGATATCCAATGAAAGAAGAAACCAAGAATATTCATTTCAACTAGTTCACCGTCTGAGACCAGTCATCCTTCTTTTTCCTCTTCTCTTAAATTATTCAAACTCTCATGATGCGAGAAGAAGAAGAACTTGTCGGAAGACGGCCAATATTCTATTGATATTCTGACAGAGAGGAGGCGACGAAGAGTCTTTTTCTGACTAGTTTACATATTGAACTTTGTCCTTTTTCCCTTTGTTTCTGAAGATTTTCTAGTTTTCTTGGTTTGATGCTCTGAATTTTTCTCCTGTTTCAGAAAGTGGATTTAGATTAGGGGATGTTTTGAGTGGTAGCTGTTCATAAGTTGTATGAGCTTAATCGAATTTTCGCTGAAGTTGGGAACTGCGTTAGGTATTAGGATGGTCTGAATAAATGTTAGACCTGGCCGAGGATCCAACAACTCGGCGACTGCGCTATCATACGACGGAATTAACGCGTCATCAATTGTTACAGTAATTTGAAGACATATAGCCGATTTCAAGCCTATGTTTCCATTTGAACTGTTTTCAAACGTTTTTCTTCACAATTTACGCGAAAATCGTGTTTATTAGGAGTCATATTTTATTACAGAAGTCACTGAAAATCGCTTTAAAATGGATAAAAGCCAAAAACAGGCTTGAAAGTCGGTTATGTTCCTCTAAACCACGGTAGTAGTCGGTGACACGTGTGTCGTTATTTTCGTGTTGTGATACCTCAATCGCCGAGTTTTCGGATCAACGGTGAGGACTGACATTCCATATAATAGGAAGACGGAGTCAAGGACTGTATGATTGTCTCAAGATTGAAAAAAAAGTTTTGCTTTAGAACAAGCATTGAGTATGAAACAGAAAAGTCTGCTGATAATTTTCAAGTTAGTCAATTTAAAACAACGACAATTTTTTGAACTTTTCCCTTATTCTATCATAATCTGATCGTTTTTTGATCACCTTTCCTTTTTCTGAAAATCAAAGATCTCAAACTTTCAAAAAACGGGAATCAGACTCCCTTCTCTTTTTTGTTTCCGCCATAAGCTTCACCTGTTCCACAGCTCCCCCACCTTGACTTGACATTCTATTCTTCCCTTTCTTTCAAATTTCAAAGATTATAATTTTTCATGCCTTCCAAATCCATAGAACATCCTTGAAAATCGAGACTTTCTCCCCCTTTCCGAACACAAAAAATAAACATGATCCGTTTTGTAAGGAAATGAAATTGTGCACCGGAAATTGCCAAAGAGAGGGAGTTGGACAGAAATTGGATTTTGAGCTCGAAGGGGGCTCTCGATTTCAAATCGAGAAATTTGTTCCCGGATTTTGGAGAAAAAGATGATGGAGAGTTCCAGTTCCACTCTTAAATTCCGAGCCTTTTCCGCATTGGAACTTGATCTTTGAGGAGGATTTTTGATGAGATTGGAAGAGAGAAAAATTAAACATTCAACAAGATTTGAGTAGAGAGATTTGAGAAAATGAGTGGAGAAGAGATGGAGAAAGTTTGGATTTGCGTCATTTCGATGTTTTTTTCTGCTGAATTTTTCTTGGATTTAAGGATTCAGATATTGAAAGTTTTAGTGATATCACCTACTTTCAAAGTTCAGAAAAAATCACAAGATTTTGACACTGTGATTCAGTTTTGGTATTGCAAATTTTGATAATGCGATGCCGATTTCGACATTGCAAGTCAGACTTTGACTTTGTGATTGCAAACTTTGACATTGCTATGTAAAATTTTGACATTGCGATTTCAAATATTGGCATTGCGGTTTCAGAATTTGACACCGCGATGTAGACTTTAACTTTCTCTTCATCGTTCTCTGAGTGTTTCATGAACTTCGCCCAGATCCATAATCCAAGATTCCCTGAAATCGTTGGAAAAACAACATCCGCCTTCCTTTTCACTAGAAAAACTTTCAACAAATTAGTATTAGTCTCGCCAACTTTACATCATTCCTTCGTCAAAAGTTAATCCATTGGCTTGAATTTCAGAAATCCTTTTTTCAAGTTCTCGAAATTCAAATTCCAGTTCTGTCACTTTCAGATTCTCGTTTTCTACCCCATCTCTATGAAATTTTGATATTTTCAGGCGCTGAAAAACATGCTCCGTCAATCCGATGGTACCCGAATGCTCCAGGAGATGAGGAGAAAGTTGATCCAGTTGCATACATCTCAGGTTAGTTCTTTTTTTCTGAGATTTCTGAATTCCTGGACTATAGTACCTACGTTAAATTCAGGCCTTGGTTTACGGGAACATAACTAAAATTCGGCCAAATAAGGAAGAAAAAAATAAGAAAAAGTTTCAGCCTGTTTTTCGCTTTCAGCTATTTCCAAGGAAGTTTCGGTTGAGTTAACCTAAACAATGAAAAACCCGGGGGGAACATTTTTATTTTTTGGTCTTACTCATAGGGGGAAAAATAACGAAAAAAAAGCAAAAAGTTATTTTTTGTGCGTCTCTAGTTCAGTTTGAAAGGTTCAGTTCACTTTTTTCTAATTAAAAGATTGAGAATTGGATAAAGAAAATTTCAGCTACGTCACTTTTTGAGCTTACAGAGAGCTCAGTCAAGATATTTTTGATTTTTTTGCTGTGAAAAGTTTCTGTTTCAAGGCGGACATAATTGTATAAGATTTGAAAGTCTCTCAATCCATTGTAAAAAAAAACGTTTTCGATTTCGTATGGTTCTGTGACTATACAAACATTTTTGATTTCTCTATCACTTTCTCTATCTATTTCAGTGAGAAACTCTTCCTCCTCCACTTCTAATCATGAATTTCCGGTCTTCCATCATCACTTCTCACCCCATTTTTCACTATTTTCCACAACCACTTGCCCTTGCCCTTTTTATCCTTCCTCTTCTAGCTTTTCTTCCCTTTTTCTAGAACTCTTAATTTCAGCTTGTTTTCCTGCTTTTTTTTCTTGTTTTTTTTTTCTCCAAAAAAAACCTGTCACTTTTCACACCTGGCGATGAGAAAAGTGATGAATGAGTTGAGTGAAATGAGAACTGAAAAAAGTGACATTTTCAGACATGAAATTTGATAGTTTTTGATGAGAACCAGTGAGTAAAAATGAGTTCCGTTTGGTTTTTAGGGTGTAGACCCGGATCTGGAAAATTTGGACTGATATTTTTGGAAAATTGTTTTACGGTTTCTAAATTATTTTTCCTAAAGTTTGAAGTTTAGTTACTGATGATACCATCATATTTTCGATTAAAGTTTTTTGTGAAACAATGTCAATTCGTGATTTATAAGCTTATGCTTCTCAAAAAATAAATTGTCAAGAATTTTCACATCAAACTTTGAGTTTTCTAAGTTCGTCTTCACTTTTTCGAATTCTCCCTCTTGTCACTCAAAAAGCCGGATTCTGGAAGAAACCCCCGCACTTCTTGTCTTTTTCTTTGTCTTTGGAATAATTCAAAAGTATGAAGTTGAACTGGAGATGTGTTTTGTTTTTGATGTGAGGATTTCACTTGCAAGAAATTCTTTGTGTTTGCAGAAAGTTGATTGCTCAGAAATGAGTTTTGATGATTTGACGTGTTCCAATCAAAATTCTTAATAATTCCTGTCAATTTGTCACCTAATTATGCTGGAATTAGAACAATATAGTTGTTTCCAGCTCCATTTATTATGTCTGATCTCAAGTCTCATCAATGGAGCGCGATTACAAAATTATGGGATCTCAATCAATTTTCTCAGTGTTTGTGACACGGTATTCAAGCAATTAAAAAATTGCCAAAATAGTTCTATGTTTTACTATAATCTCAGATTCTCAAGCTCTTTCCGAAAGGTTACTCTTTCCATTTCTAAATACGTAAATCTTCAACAAACTTTTTTGTGAGTGATATTTGTAAATATCTCATCCAGGTTAATCTTCCTTTTTGAATTCCACTACTTTCTCAAAAAGTCAATCTTATCCTCTTCTTCCTGAATGAAAGAAATTTCCAGAAATCTCTGACCTCATTGAAATGTTTGATCTACACTCTCTTTCCATCGAGTCCATTTTCCAACTGTTACCTGATATCCTTTGGATTGTCATGAAAGAATAATAACAAGGAGGTGGTTGGGGTTTTGTATGTCTAACATATCTATTTTTCCTTCCTTTATTTTTTCTTCTTTTTTCTTGTTCTTCCTCTTTTTCAACCAGTCTCAATGACGAGAAGAGATCCCAATATTTCATCTCTTGCTCACTATTTTTTCCTTATTCTTTAGGATAACTTGGGGGCTTCGATTTGCAGAGAATCACACGTAGAGGAATCTTTGATAGAAAAAATAAACAAATTCGTATTTTGAAGTCGGAATGGTTATACGAGAACCTCCAACATGCGATTTTTAAGAAGTTTTCTGTTTCAAATTTTTGAAAAGTCTAGTCAATTTGTAGTTGCTCTATTGGTTCAAAGATTGTCGAATAATTCTCACATGCTGTTTTTTTTTTTGCAAAAAAGGATGAATATCATCGTAAATTCTTTAGAATTCTTGGTTTGGGTGGGTTGGCTAGAAAACTTTCAAGTATTTTTTGATTCATTGGTGTTTGATTCGGACGCGTTAGGACTAGCATTTTTATGAGTTTCGAGTACATTTTTTCTGTAATTCGGAACCTAATAGGCAATTTCGTCTTGAATTTCGATATAGTCACTAAATTTGCTCAAATGATACTACTCATGCAAATTTGAAAACTGAGGTCATTGGGTTTCTAGCATCTTTCGGTTGACTCTATATTGTCAGTTCGGGATTTCATGTCGGTCGGTCACAATTTGCTGACCGCCTCTGACTATCGTCCTACTGCCGACAGAGCCGACCGATAGCCGCACGATCTTACCGAATCTGCACATTTTTGCTTGAAATTCGCGAAGGATCAAGCGAACCTTCGATAGGCAAATCGATCAATTGGTCAAGCTGGTCGGCGGTCGGTCGGTGGTCGGTTGGCTGAAAACTTTTCAAATGGAATCAATTGTCATAGAGTAACATATGTAGTAACATCAACCATATGAAACTGGAACTTTTTTCCAAAATTAACTTTTATATTTTCACTAAAACTACAGTTACCAATTAGGCATAAACTTCCTCTTCCAATAATAACTTTGATTTGAAATTTATATTGTCATCTTCAAAACCAAAAAAAACTGAACGCTGACATTATCTCTATCGTTGACAAACCACCTGCCTAGAAGCAAAAGCCCCCCCCCCCCTTAATTTTTACAAATTCCTTGTTGAATTTTCAAAAAATGTCAGATGTTTACATCTCATTTCACCTGGAATCAACTCATTTCCTCCCCCAACTTCAAGTGTTCGAAATTGTTCCGTTTTTTCTCTTTCGTAAATCTAATTTTTGGGATAATTTAACAAGTTTATGCCATAGAATTGGACACCCCCTCTCCTCCATAAACAACGTAACTCCGAGGCTATTTATAAAAGAAAAAACGAGAAATTTCCGGTTTTCATAGAATTCAATGAACGAAGAAAATGTCAACCAATTATCTTCGTGTTATGGCTTGGTCCTCGGGCTCAAGGCTCCAAGTTTTTGCTCAATTCTTGCGGATTTTGGCTATTTTTTCTCTGTATTCTGGAGCACTTTTAGAAGAGCTAGAATACTTTGAAGACACTTCTCCGTGTTGTCTCCAGAAGTCCCTGGAGACAACACAAAAAACAAAAGGAAATAAATATTGTGTGTGGATGGATGGAGGGAGGTAATTAAGTGAATTGAGTTGGTGGAGTACTTCTTCCCTTTTTTCCATTTTTCATTCCAGGATTAACCTTTTTCTCACTTTTTCTCTAGTTAGTTTGGTCTAGGTTTCAAGTTTTGCACCTAGAAACTCACTGAGCAATCTCAACTTTTTGGCTGAAAATTTCCCTAGACTTTTCTAACTAAAAGTACATCACGATTCTCATCTTTCGATCCTATCGGTGTTTGAGATTTTCAGAAAATCGCTGCTTCATTTTTCTTTATTTCCTTATTTCCTCTTTTAGCGTTTTCAGTTCATGTGAACCGGGAACTTGTCTGGACTTACAAATCGAAAATTGAGAATTTTGAAAAGAAACAGAAGCCTTATTATCGGGGAATTTCGAAAATGTCTAGTAGGACATTTTGACCCTTGTCCGGGATGATGTTGCTTTTGCTCTTGGGTCTGATATCTGATCATTCGATGTAGGGGTTCACTTTGGAAATTGAAAACTTGAAGAATGAGAAAAGATTTCGATCAAAAATCGTTAACAATTTATGCTTGTATAGCTCCTTTCATTGCAAAATCTCAGGAGAAAATGTGTTTATTTTAATTTAGAAACAGTAATCTTTGGATCAAATGGAAACGTTTTTCCTTTTATCAGTCGGCGGGCAAACAGCAGCCGGTCGGTCGACGGTCGGTCCGCCAGTTGAATTCCCCGATCAAATTGAAATTTTTCACGAGGAGTACACGAGACCTCAAAATTTGAAAAACGATAGCAAATAAACATTTTATGCTGGTTCCCGATTTAAAAATTGAAAATATTGCTAATTTGAACAAAATTTCATTGGTCGTGATTTTTGCTGATCTTTCTGCACCCCCTTAAAACCTCTTTTTCTGAATTTCCATTTCTCCAGAATCCCATACTTAGAAAACAACAAAATGTTTTTTCCTTGAAAATATCTCAATTTTCCAAATCCGGTTTTCTCTGGAAAACTTTCTCCATAAACCACCAACATCATCAGAATCGAGAACATCACCATCTCATCTCCTGAAAACACTCTCATTAGATAGAAGACCTCATCTCGTGTCTCTTCTGGAGAAATCTAATTTATGATGTCTTGAGAAATAAAAGTAAAATTTCAAGGAAAAACAAGACAAGAGAAAAGACATGAGATGGAAAATAAGGTTCATGAAAGTTTGATTTTGGTCTCTTCTCTCGGGGACTCTTTTATGGGGACCAATTTTTGAAATGGAGAGGGAGAGCGAGAGTCTGTCTGCTCTTTGAATCCTTTACTTTTTCTTTTCTTTGGATTTTGGTTTTCTAGAAACTCAAACTTTTGAATCCAGACAAGACTATGAGTAATTGGATCAATTTTCTGAAAACTTTTCTGTTTCTCAGGTTATTTAAAATATTGTGTATTTCGGATGATTCTTCTTTAGCGAAAACTGGGCCAGATCTATAACCTTTATGTGAAAATCACGAGAGCACTTCAAAATATTATCCTATATCACCAATTAGCTGTCCTCTGGGAGTGTTCACTTAACACTTGTTTTTCGAACGAAAGCAATAAGTCATGAAAATTGACATCACCTCTTTAGGTCTGCACGGGAAGAGTGAGATTAGGTTCAATAAAATTTAATCACTTTTTTCCAGTTTCATAGAAACAGTAAAAGTTTTTCATTTTGAGATGGTTTGTTGGATGGTATTATCTTCCTTTTTTAATTTTCTATAATAGCGCTTTGTAGAAATCAAATGTTAGTGCGAAAATTGTGGTTGGATCATACAAAAATGTTACTGATAATTTGGAAGAGTTTTACACTATTAGAGCTCTATCGAAACCGTAGCATTTTTGGTCATTTTCTTGGGCTACTATTCTTATGGTACACCCTATTTTGAGGGTGTCAAGCAAATGCGCTCTACTGTACTTGGATAAAATTTTTCAAATAATGAGATTGCAGTCATTAGAATCGAAGCCGAATCATCTCGGGTATTAGCTTTCTGAAAAATGTTCGAACTTTACCGTTTCAGTGAATCTGTTAAACTTTTTAAAGATTTCTATAATATACAGGCTCATCCAAAATTACAGTAAGTACTGGAAACTCTAGCCTTTCCCACTTTGATTTCTTTCAATTTTTTTCATTCCTTCTATTGTCTCTAGTCCAGTCAGCCGTGTAGGCGGAGTTTTTTTTTGCTTCCTACTGTCCGTTACATTTTCGTTGAATTTCGAATGAGTTCAAAATTCCCGAAATAATATGTCATACTAGATTTTAGTTATTTCGTGTTCGTTCGATTCTCCAGAAAAACGAAAAACTTGGATTCATCAGAGATTTGTGCTCATCGATGCTGAATATTTCTCTTGGAATTTCTAACATCTCTGAAACAGTAACATTTCTCTGTTTTTTAACTCAATTTTTGCATATTTCGGAGGCGTAGGAGTTTGTTTAAACCCTTCCCATCCCTGTCTAGTCATGACCTAATTTTTCTTGCACAAGGAGTCATCAAATTTTTCTAAATTCATATCCATCAGGAACTAACTCACTTCTAAATATAAAGGACATCCTTATTTCTTAATTTTCTTCAACTTTTCTTTCCGCCTGAACTCTTCCCACATCCTTCTCACCGCCACCGCCATCACCTATTCGTCATCAAACAATTTATTCTTGTCTTCATTTTTCTCCTCCTGTCCAATTTTTTGTTCCAAACCACCTACTCGAAAATGTATAGAAATAGGAACCCTCTAGACATTTATTATCCGCCCCGCTGTGCCTCTAAATTTGCTCCCCGTTTTGCTCAAGAATAATGAAAATTCGATTAGCTGAACACCTTGTTGGTCAGAATCTAATGTTTCAAAAATCTTGCTTTTCCCCCTGAATTTCAATTCTTTTCGCAACTAGACTTGAGAAAGAGTGAATTCCAATTATTTACCCTTTTCCTGTTCTTGCCTCTCACCCCCCCCCCCCTTCTAATAAAAAAGTGGGCGGAGCCAACTTAATTGAGCTTCGATAATAATTGCTGCTCTCGAGAAATGGAGAAAAGACCACATCATCATCTTCAGTCCATCATTATCTTTCATTATTTTTATTGGGGATAGTAGTTATATGACCTACCACGTGCCACGTCATCTAATTGAACTTCGCCGCGACCTTTTGACCTATTCTGAAAATTGTTGCGTTTCTGGAGAAAAAAAGACTGCTGATGCTTCCAAATTATCCTTTTGGGCGGGGTCGCGTCACAGCATTTATTTATGCGAACCGTCGCTGTTGTTGAAAATCTCATTTTCGTTGTAGATGGCGCAGGTGGTTATGAGCCCGTTCGGTAGTTTTTAGGTGGCTGGTTCAATTCCACACAGGTTTTTTTCTTTTTCGATGTATTTTTCATTGACCTAAAAGAATTTTCTTAATATTACGCAGCTTTGCTTCACTCATATTAGGCCAAGGAGTCTCAAAATACACTGCAAATTATAGTATAATATATTATTGTTAATGTTTCAAGTCATCTATAATTTTCCATTGAAACATCTCAAGCTTACTGAAAATCCATATTCGAATGTTTCCAGATGATCAACGAAACGGAGGAGACATGTCATCGATTCATAGACAAACATCCGGACATGACCAACGAGCCAAGTGTGCTCGTGAGCTTCTCCATCATGTACCTTCACATTTTTCTACTAGGAATCCTCGGAAATTCGGCAGTTTTGTGAGTTAATTTTATCTATCTGTTGGTGAACATCACATAGTGCAACATTTCAAACTAACACTGTACTAGATATGACCGGTCCATGAAATTTTAGCTAAATCATAATGGCAAAAAACCAATTAGTGCAGTTTAAAAAATTGTTTTCTCATGAATTTTTTGAAACAGTAAAATTTCCAGGTACCTCACCATGAAACACCGGCAGCTACAAACCGTCCAAAACATATTCATCCTTAACTTATGTGCTTCAAATGTGTTGATGTGTCTTACTAGTCTTCCCATCACGTTCATCACCAATGTCTACAAGCAGTGGTTCTTCTCATCGCCAGTTTGTAAACTGATCCCGTTGGTCCAGGTGAGAATTTATTGACTTCTTGTTGGCGTAAGACCGGAAACAAGTTGATAGTGAATTATCGAAGTGTGTTCAAGATTATGGATGTTCTGAAACAGTAAATTTTCAGAATTCGTAGTTTTCAGAATAACATCATAAGTTTTGAAAACTATTATGTTTCAATTCCTGCATATACATGACACTGCTAGTGTCCATCTAATTGGACATCCACTCCTCAAAGCTATGTCTTTTATTTGTCTTCTGTCAGTACAGCGTTAACATTAAGACTCACTTTTACTACTAGTCTCGAGATCACACCTCCATTTATTCCAGGGCGCCTCGATCTTCGTCTCCACATTCTCCCTCTCCGCCATCGCCTTGGACCGATACAACCTCGTTGTCCGACCCCACAAACAAAAGCTCTCTTCCCGAAGTGCCATGATGATTGCCCTCCTGATCTGGGTCATCAGTGTAGTTGTCTGTATGCCATATGGATGGTATATGGATGTCGAAAAGATCAATGGGCTCTGTGGAGAGTACTGTTCGGAGCATTGGCCATTGGCAGAAGTCCGCAAAGGATACACCTTTCTAGTGTTGATCACACAGTTCTTGTTCCCCTTCGCAACGATGGCTTTTTGTTATTATAACATTTTTTCGAGATTGAGACAGAGGTAATTTGTCAGCAAGTGTGCTCCAATAACAATATCATTTCCAGAGTTGAAACAAAACTGAAGAAATTGTCGGAGAGATCTCAACTTTTGGAGAATAGCACCACATGTGGTACCACTAACCATATCGTTAGTATTAACGCGGTGAGTTCATTTTTATGAAAGTGGTTCGATACGCTCAACTAGAAAGAATCAGAAGAGAACTGAATGAAAAATGTTTGAAACCGAACTATTTCAGAGAGTCACATTGATAATCAAGGTAACGTTTCTATAGACAAACTAAATAAAAGACTTCTACTTATTAAAATTAGAAACTTGTGGTATTTTGTGTTGGTGGTGAAGGTGGTGAAGGTGATATCAATGATAAAAATAAAAGTGACGTACTGTAAATTTTCAAATTGTCTATGTGTAAAAAAATTTCAAAGTGAGTGGTGAGGATTTATTGCATACTCCAAAAAAAAAGGTTTCGTAGATTTTTTTTCTGTTTCTGAAAATAGACATGCATTCTTGCTCTGAAATTGAGTCAAACTTATCTGGCTATTATAAACTTCTCGAAACAGTAAACTTTTTCCTTTTAATTTTTCCAATTATGTTGTTAAAAACCATGTGGTCAACTAACATTTTACAAATTATTCGTCCTGTCCCAACATATTTTTCCAACTTCTTCAAATCATCCTTCATTTTTCAGGAAGCCGTTCAAAACGGACTTGAAAATAAGCAACGATTGGCAGTGTTGGCTCAACAGAGAAGGACAACCACTATTTTGTCTTGCATGGTAAAGATTTTTTGGAAAAGTCTTATCATTGAAAAATCATTTCCAAAGACTCCTATAGAATTCTCGAAACAGAAAAGTTTTACTGTTTCCCAAACATTTCGAATTTTCTATCCAAGATCTTACTTGGATTGACGACCGATAAGTCCAACTATTCCTCACAAAAACACCTCCGAAATACCCTAGGGAACAAACATAGAATCCAAAACCTTCGAAAATTTTCAAAATATTTTCGTCATTGATAACATTGTATTTTTTGCAGGTCCTCCTCTTCGCCTTCACATGGCTTCCGCATAATGTTGTCACTCTGATGATCGAGTACGATGGATTCTTTTTCCATTCTGATGAGACTTCCTCAACAAGCACTGATCACACTTACATTGTCTCGATGACCGCGCATTTGTGAGTTTTTCACAGGAATAAAATCGTTTACATCAGCAATTGCGCTTCAATGAGACTCGCAGAAAATCTCTTTTTCTCGTTTTCTGACTGTAATATTGAAAGCGCAGATCGGTTCTTGCTCGGGTTTCAAAGTTAACTTTTTCAATTTGCCGCTACAAAAAAGTTGCCTAATGGGAAACGCCTTCAATATAAATTAAGAAATAGGGAGTGCATTCAGCGAAACACAGAAAGATCTTCTTTAACCCTCATTAGAATGCGATTGTGGATGTAGACGATTTCGGAAGTTGCCGGTATTTCAAAATGTGTAATGTCAAAAAATCATTATTCAAACTGTTCAGGGAAATAGGACTCTTTTCAAATCATGTTTTCGAAACAGTGAACATTCGCATAATAATATAAATTTGGCATGTATACTTTCCTTCTATTCGGTTTTGAGCAAAACGTGAGTGTCAGTATTCACTTTCGAAATTTTTCGGTTTCAAAGTTCACATGAGAGTGTCCATTATACTGTAATTTTCGATCGTCTCATTCCTGATAAAGCGATAAAAAACAAATATTTTCCAGAATCTCCATGCTCACAAACGTCACCAATCCATTCCTCTACGCTTGGCTCAACCCGATGTTCAAAGAAATGCTCATAAAAACGATTCGCGGTGGAAACAAATCCCCGAAACCAGCCGACATTAAACAGACATCTTTCATTCGGGTAAGTCATCTCCATTCGAAGTATTTTTTCAAGTTTTCTCATAAATCTTTCCATGGTATTTCTACATAATTACATGCCATACCAAAATTTAATAACCCTCAATTTATAACTGTTTTTCTCTTCTTCCAGATGCCGAACAGTGGTGCGCCCAGTCAATCGTCCTACCTGTGATCATCCATTGTTTTTTTGAACTCAAAAAAAAATTACTACAGTATCTTCACAAAGATCTCTACTATATCACGTGCCTTTGTTTTCGACTTTTGCCATTTTTATACTGAATTGATTTAGATTTTTATAGCCAATTTTCCGGTCGCCGACGGTTTTTGAATGCGTTTTTTTTCTGTGTACTTATGATAAATTATATTTGCTTTCTTTCATTTTAATACAAATCATGATATTTTTAAATTTTGTGACTAGCCTAATCGCCCAACTCGCTCCGCTCGTTTGGGCGATTAGGCTAGTCGCGGCTGCGCCGCGATAAGTCTCAACAGTTCTGAAACATCAAAAGAAAATCGAAAAAAATATCGAAATCTTGGGAATCGAAAGCGGAAATTATACTTTGATGGCCATATAAAACTGAATTTTCTACGTGGTGACCTAATTTTTAGGTTGCATGTAGTACTAATTGAGATCTATCAATGTTCCAAATTTGGTTTAAAAATACCGAAAACTGACCGAGTTATGAATATTCTTCGGAAAAAATTGGAGAATTTTCAGTACTTCGAAAACTTTAACACTTTTCCACTCGTACTGCCTGCTTTATAACTCTGCTTAGAGTATTCCAATTTTAACACAAAAAACTGCTTTAGAATCCCAGAGATATTTTCTATGCATCCAGATAATTTGAGCTCATTTGCTCAAAAAATGAAGCAGCGACGTGACCTCAAAGTTCAGAAATGAGAAAAAGTGTCACAATTTTGACATTTTTGCCACGTTTTTTGTTCTCCCTCATACTTTCCGAATTTAATAGAAAAGGTAGAATTTTCCACGAGGAGCACACGGAGCCTCAAACCTTGTAGAAGAATAGGAGAGCCGGGAAATGCAAAGTTTAGCCATTTTAGCAATAGAGCGCGGTGTACACAAGTTCAGAGTGTCTTAAGACATTAAACCAAAAAACTCGAAAAATCTCGGTCCCCCAAAACTAAGAAAATGCGAACATTGTTGTTTGTTGTGGGGTTCTTTCCGGTTCGAAATGGAATCTCCGGAAAAGAAGAAAAAAGAACTATTCCCATTGTATAGTATCTTCTTCTTCTGCTTTTTGACTTGTTAGCAGACTTCAGAAGTTTTTTGCTCCCCTTTTCCAAACTATACAAATTCAATTTATCATTCATAGAAGACTCATAGAATAACTTTGAAATCTTCTCATCCCTTATAAATCAGATTCCGCCCACTTTATCCCACAGACTAGTTCATTGTGTCTTTTCTCTGCGTCTCTTCATCTCTCACACTATTTCCTCCAACTGGAAAATATGAAATCTCAATTGAGGATCTACCCCTTCATCCTCCTCTTTCCAGGGGGCAATCATTCTTCTCGTCTTCCTCCTCCCCTTCTTCAGAATAGAAGAGATTTGTGTCGCCCGTTTTGACACTGATTCCGTCGGGACATTCCTTGGGCCCCTATCTTTTCCCCATTTTTGGCACCCAATCCTCTCGGTCCCCTCCTAAATTTGAAGAAGATGGGGGCACCCCTCTCCCAAAAATGGAAGATGAATGAATATGTATTTTTTTTTTGTTCGAGAGAAAAGTTTGGGGATCCAAATTGCAAGTCGCCACGCTCTTTTGTGTCCCTTTTCCCTCATTCAACCACTTTTCTTGGGGACATTTTCTGGAACAATTCATTGTTCAGAAAACGCGAGGTTTTTTGTTTGTTTCTTCTTTTTGGGCCAGAAACTCTTGACCTCTTCTGGGGAGGTTTTTCGTCACCTAGGTTTTTTCCATACTTCCCTGTTTCAAAAACCTGATATTCAAAAAAGGTTAAAGTGATTTTCGATCCAGTTCTTCTCTCGAATACCCTTCAAAAAGTCAAATATTTCAAGATCTTAGTATTAGAGATACAGTTTGGAAAATGACCATAAATGCTTCGTAGCAGGTTATTTATAAAAGCTTCGGTTTCATGAACCACATATTTTTTACTAGTTGTAACTGATTTTGATCACAGAAACACAGAGGCAAAACTTACACAAGCCCTCATCCTTATCTATTATTTCTGTTTCACAATGTTTGTATTCGAAGCTCAACTTCAGTCAATTAATCGAATTTCCAAGAGCGTTCTGACGTTGATATTTTTATTCAGATATAGTCCCGATTTGCACTTATTGAAGTCTCGGGAATCATAACATGAAGTAGTCTTAGTTTCCGAGAAAAGTTATAGTTCTCCAGTCCTAAATTAACTGGAGTAGGTCATTCTCTAACTGAGAATAAACATGACTACCTTTTTCTAGCTCAACTGAATTTCTCAATAAATTTTTCTGTTTCTAGTTATCATTGTATCATTCGACTGTTTTTAACTTCGATCCGTCCAATATAAAAATCCAAAAACTCCCCCAAAATAAAGAAAAAATACAGCTATTATCCCTAGACTTGGATTAAGCTGCACCCTGAATTCAAAATCCCGAAAAGTTCTGATCCAAAACTCACCCACCAATCATAATATTCTATCAAAAATCAATTCATAAGCCTCTCTCCACGCAACAGTCACCAAAAAAAACAAGCAAAAAAGTTTCGACCACGGCAGGACTCGAACCTGCAATCCCCAGATCCGAAGTCTGGTGCCTTATCCATTGGGCCACGCGGCCACATTTAACCCACTTTCGGTGTCCGTATTTGACTCGCTCGCGCTATCTCATTTCGCATGTGTGTGTGCTGCTGCTGCTGCTGCTAGGGGCACATGAAGACGTGCAAAACAAAGTGGGAGCTCAATGGACACATAGAGAAATGTAGTAGAGGAAATGAGAGACGGAGAGGGGGAGCCAAGCGTCTGAAGGAGAAATGAGAAGGTTTTGAATTCATTAGGCTGGTTGGCGGGAGTTTTGAATTCGGTGGATTTTGGAGTAGCGATGAACAACTTGGAGCATTTGCTCTGTTATCTGGTAGTTTTATGAGACTTCAAACAAAAATGAAACAATGGATTAGAGATAAAAACACCTTAAAAATCTAGTTGAACCGGAACTTATTTCCAGAAAAGTATGTTCCCGATTCCGTAAAATCTTTTTATATTTTTAAAAAGGATTATCGAAATGCGCATCGAAACTCCAGACAAGCTGAACATTTTGTGTGAACCCTGAAACCGAATATTTTCCAAATTTATCTTCGAACGTGTTTTCAATCAAACTTCTATTATAGCATTATACTAGATCACCTCCTTTTTTCCAAAAATTCCCATAAAATTTCACTAGACGAAACCAAACCTTGACAGGAGGACCCCTAATAAACCCATCACTTTTTCTTGTTCTCCATCGTATACTTCTGTTTTCCTTCTCTATATTTTTGGTTCATATCCGACTCAACCCAATTCCTCGTTTTCTTCCTTTTCTCGTTATCCATTTTGAAGAATAATCCTTTTCAGCTCAACCCATTTCCAATATCATCTGGTTTTCATGACCTACTTTTTTTTGGGTCTCGACCATTTTTTGTTTTGATTTCTTAAGCTATTCATGTTTGATAATCCTGCATTTGAAATTCTGCATATCATCGAATCAAGTTTTATGGTATACTTCGAATATGTGCAAACTTGCTGAAACAGTAAACCTTTCTCTCTTTCATAACGATTTGTAATATTTTCTATGTTACAACTCGCTCCATTGCCAACATACCAGAAGTTTCTCCGCCGTTTTTGAGATTTTGAGGCCCTGAGTACTCCTCTCGGACAATTCGGACCATATGTAAAATAGTTGAATTGCCCGCGAGGATATACCGGGTCTCAAATTCTGAAAAACAGCAACGAATTGAAATGTCAGGCATGCTTGCAATGAATCGGGTTGTAACATAGAACCTAGCCATCCTGTAGAATCACTTCAAATTCTAGCTCCCTTCCGGCATCTCCGAATCTTCATGGTATATGTCCTCCTCCCTCTTCCCTCTTCATCTTTTGCTTCTACTGTTGCAACTACGCTCCATCGACACTTCTGCACCGTCTCTATTCCCGTGTCCGGCGAGATGTCAATGCTATTCGGATAACGAACAGAACCAACAGGTTCATCTCATTTGCAAGTGGGAACAGGTAATTGTCCGGTGGGGAGAAGGGGGGAAGGGTGACTCTTTTTGCTACTACTAGCCGTTATGCTGGATAATTATCAATTAGGGTACGATTGGCTGGACATGACGTGTGTAGTATAACAGTACGGAAGTACATGCTAGATTGGAAAAAGGGGGGGGGGTGTGTGGGCCAGTTAAGTTTTGCATAATGTGGATGATGGTGATAGGAGACTTACTAAAAAACTTGAAAAGCAAGTATGAATTGTGGAAATGAAGAAACAGAAAATTATTAAAATTTTAGTCAAAGGAATTCAGAAGCAAATATTTGACAATTACTGTTTTGTTTTGGCATTAAGACAATTTTTTTGACGTCTCCATTTTGAATTTATGAATGGCAATTAATCAGAAGATCAACAGCGGCAACAAACTGACAACAAAATAATTAACAACAGAAAAGTGCTTTCTGAAACAGTATTTATTCCTGAAAAATTTCCGAACCGCCTTTTCCTGAAATTTCAGCTCACAGTTAATAATCATACATATTTTTCTCTGTTGCAGCGACTTCCTAAATTATTGACGTTCTCACTGATTCTCAATGCTGTGCAAACATTTTTTCCAGCTCAACGCCTCCAGTCTCCAATTGGCTCGACCCGACCTAGTTCGAACTCTAACCATAAAATGTCCATATCACTCTCCAAAAGTATCAACACCTCCACACTCTCTATTCCAAGGATTCCGAAATCTCGATCGACTGGAGCTAGACAGATGTCTCATTGATACAGTTCCAGAGGGACTCTTTGCGGTTAGTTTGATTATTCGAGAAAAAATGATCGAATCACAGAATTAGAAAAACCTATCTTTGTTGAAAACATGAAGTTGAAGTGGAACAGAAACATTTATCGAAATAAATGTGTAAGTCATCGAAGGAACACATAGACTAACCTGGACGACTACCGCATTTATTATGAACACACTAAAACAGTAAAATTTCCAATGAAAACCCAATTAGTTTCAGGGTCTTCACCAACTCTACTCCTTGATCCTGAAAAATGCCAACATCGCTGACTTCCCTAGGGACATCTTTGCTCATTGCCCAAAGCTGATGACCCTGGATTTGTCTGGAAATCGACTCAGAATTGAGCCGTATTCTTTGAGATCATTACAGTAAGCAACTGATGGGAAATAGGTCATAGCAAAAAGATATATTTTCAGCGACCTGATCCATTTGGATTTGAGCGATAATGATATCGGGTTCTTGACGAATACACTGATATCATTGACGAAGCTGAAAGTGATCACAATGAACAATAATAAGATAACGAATATTGATTTTAGGAGGTAAGATGCGAAATGGATTGCAGGTTTGTTAGAGAAAATAGTTCAAAAAATGTATAAAGCAGAAAACGTGATGAAAAGTGCTGTATTGAGAATCTCGGTAGGGCGCAGTTTCAATAAAACTGGTTTTCTGCACTTTGAAAAATGTTAGAAGAAACATGGGGAAAATTGATACAGTTTTCAAAGCTTTTCATTTCACCAGCAATATGAAACAGTGACATTTTGGAAGAATCCAACTACTATTTTTTAGATTTCCCGAAAATCTCACGGATCTCTCCATCCGTCATAATCTAGTCTCCACCATCCACTATGTCCCTGCAAGTGCTCGAAATCTGAAACGTCTGGATTTGGCTGGAAATCGTTTGGAATTCGTAGCCGGGTCATCTACTGGAGCTGTGAATGTTCTTCCTTCGGAATTGAAGCATGTAGATTTATCGAACAACAAATTGAACTATCTTCATGAATTTGCATTTGAGCATTTGTCGAATTTAGTGCTCTTGGACTTGAAGTAAGTTTTCTTCGTTGTGAAGGATATCCTAATTTGGGAATCTTGCAGAAACAACAGTCTTAAAGAAGTCAAAGCTTCGAGTTTCCGAGGATCAAAAAATCAAATGAAACTTTTCCTATCGGAAAATCCTTTACTGTGTCATTGCAATCATAAGTGGCTGATGGATGCGGATTGGAAGGTTTGTTCTTAGTATGTTCAAAACATTTTTGCGACTTTCAGAACATTTCAATTGGAGATCTTCAAGCAATTCAGTGCTCCAATATTCTGAAGCCAGAGAAAATGATGTCATTGACGTTGGCACATTCAAGGAATCAGTTGTTGTGTAAATATTCAAATGTAAGTGTGATGGTATGGGGTGGATTAATGATTTCTGAAAAAGTGCCAGAAAATGTGAACAAGTTGAAACATAAAGTTTTTTTTTTTCAAAAATCGTCCGGAATTTGTTATCTGATTCGAAGCATGCCCACATTCATCCAATTCAATTTAAAACTTCCAAATTTCCCTTCGAAAAATTCCCACTTGAATCCGAAACAATCTCAAAAATTTTAGATGTGTGAAGCCGACTGTGAATGTTGTCAGAAGAAGGAATGCGAATGCCGCTTTGAGTGTCCACCAACGTGTAGATGTTTGAGATCAGCGGATGTTTCCAATGTTAGGGTGAGCTTTTCTTACGTTGCGAAATCGAGGAAATGGTTGATGAATGCGGAACAA
This sequence comes from Caenorhabditis sinica, assembly GCA_963932045.1. Classification (NCBI taxonomy): domain Eukaryota; kingdom Metazoa; phylum Nematoda; class Chromadorea; order Rhabditida; family Rhabditidae; genus Caenorhabditis; species Caenorhabditis sinica. The sequence continues at coordinate 16,537,433 of OZ009940.1, forward strand.
AAAATGGGAAAAACAGTAACAATATGAACGTTGGAGGGGGTTATTGGAAAAATATTGAAGATCAAGGATAATATCGGGAAGAATGGTTTCCAGTGGAAAAGTTTGCTGTTTTCGTGTTAGTTTTTAAAAGGTTACTGCTAAAATCTTGATGAAACACTGATCACGATATCGGAATCAGAAATGAAACCCTGCTGACTTGAGAGAAAATTTGCAATTTCCGATGAGTCAGTGATTCTTCACATCGGTGGATTCAATTTCAACCCTCGCATATCCGAATCCGAACAACCCATTTTTTTTCTGTTTCATAACCAATGTTTCTCCCGCGCTTTGAGGAAATTACACTTCTCTAAAAACACAGTTTTGGAATGCTAAAATCTTTATAAAAAAATGGAAGACACGATATCAAATCTAGCGTCTGGATCCGTCCTCGAAGAAGACTCCTCCATCGATAGCGCAGTATTTTGGACAGATTCCCTTCTCTCCTGGAGTTCCATCGGCTCCAGCGACTCCTGGCTGTCCTGGTGCTCCATCTTGTCCTGGCTCTCCAGCACCTCCACGTGGTCCTGGCTGTCCTGGTGATCCTGGAGCTCCGTCCTTGCCTTTGAGTCCAGCTGGTCCACGTGGTCCGCGTGGTCCGGCACGTCCTGGCTGTCCTGGTTGTCCTGGCTTTGGCTCGTCGGAGTGTCCTGGTGGTCCTTGTGGTCCCTGTGGTCCTGGCTTTCCTGGATGTCCGTTTGGTCCGTGTGGTCCTTGTTGTCCTGGCTCTCCTGGCCCTCCGTTTGGTCCGTCGTTTCCTGGCGATCCGGCTGGTCCCTCGGCTCCTGGCTTTCCTGGTGCTCCTGGAGCTCCTGGTGGTCCTGGTGGGCAAGCTGGGCATGGTGGTGGAGTCAATGGCTCACATGGTGATTGTGGTGGCTTTCCTGGGTTTCCTGGGGCTCCTGGAGCTCCTGGACGTCCAGGGGTTCCTGGGCGACCGGCGGCTCCAACTGGACCGGCGGCTCCTGGCAAGCAGCACCCATCGCAAGATCCGGCCTCCTGGGCTGGAGCGTCTTGAACGGCGACATCGTATCCGGCCTGACGGGCGGTACGGTTGATTCTCCCGGGCAGCGCTGGCATGGCGACGGCCGTGGCGTAGACGGTGTTGACGGTGTCACGGCAGTTGCGGAGCTCTGTGTGCATCTGGGTGCGGAGGTTGCTCACGTAGGAGTAGACGAGTGGAAGAGTGATGCATACGGAGAGGATTCCGACGGCGGAGAGGGAGACGGCGGCGTAGCCGATGAGGCGGTAGGCCTGGAAATTTGATTGAAGTTTAATATGTCTGTCAAAACATGACTGCGCAATGAATAAATTGAATAAACTACAAAAAGCCTTGAAACCGAAACCATTTCAAAAATTTCTCAATTTTTCGCTTACCTTGATTTTGTTGTCCTCCATTTTTGATGAGATGATCAAAGGTGTGGATGATGCCTTTCCCTGTCTCCACTTGCCCTTTTATACTGCCAATTTTGTCCAAAAAAAACTTAAAATCTTTAATTCTCCTTCTTATCACACTATCTCTCCCTATCTTGATCACTTCCATGAAAAAATTATCTGCGTCTCTTCAATTATCATTATCTCTTTCCCAGTTGTTAGGGGAACAAATCAGGCGGTTCGGTTTGGTTTCGCTGCCTTAACTTTACACTCTATTTGATTGGTTTTTTTTGGGATGATAAGGAACAGAAGAAGAAAAAGAACAGATAGCCCAAAAGAAAGAGAAAAACGCGGAACTAATTCACTTTCTGTTTTTTTCAGACATCCCAAAATATAATGGTATGCGACAAATTACGATGGGATAAACTTGGGAAGTTGCCGTCACCACTGACACAATTGCATATGAATCAGACGGATTGGAAGTTTTTTAACACGGGAATGTTGAAGGAGCTGGGGAATTTGAGAGCGTTGAAGATTACTAATAGCAAGATGACAACGAAGGATATGGTAGGTTCTAGGGTTTGGAGTGGGAAAATGGTAACAAATATTTTGGTTTTAAAGATGTGAAATGAGGGATTCATTGATACTCATATAACCTGAAAATATTGAGATCTCAAGCGCAGAACTTGTAGAGTATTTTGAGATTATTCTCTCAATTATTGTTTCAAAATTGAGGCGAAATTGTTCTATTCCTAAACCTATGAAACTTGGAGGTTTTCAGTTTCATAGACTCTTTTTCTCATCTTGAGCTGCAATATGTTTCGATGAAGATTTTCAATGTTCATCAAAAAAAATTTCCTAAGGCAAAGTTTGAGTTATCTAACTATCAATAGAATATTGATCTTTTTCCATACGACTCATCGACAGAATTACCGTAACTTTCTCTTCCCAAAGTATATAATCCTGAAACCGAAATCATAATTGAAAAAAAATTGTCAGTTTCAGTGCCACCATATCATAACCGTACTATTTCTCACATCAATCAGTATATTTCGGCCTTTAGAAAACACGATTTTCCTCTGTACTTCTGCTTCTTCTGACAGCTTCCCGTCCATAATTTTCCGTTTCAACTCGTGCAAATAATGTTTCTATTCTGTAAAAGTTCACTAAGTTTGTCAGATTTCAAACTGATAGACTTAGAATCCCGTAATTTTTATGAACTACCATGCGATGAACCAACCTCACAGACTATGAAAGTTCTATGAAACCGTAAACTTGAAAATTAACAAAATTTAGCACTTGGTAAACAAGCTACTGACGTAGACTTGCAGACTGTAATATTGTAGTTTTCGGATATGATACCAGCTACTATAAAAATGAGATCCTTACAAGATTTCAAAGTTCCATAAAACTGAAAACCACTTTTTTCCAGGAAAAGCTCTCCGACCTCTCTAACCTAACCCATCTGGAAATCACCTCTTCCGCCATCACCTTCATCCCAGATTCCATCACAAAACTTCCATCCCTAACTCATCTCTATCTGTCTGATAACCCACTGGATCAAATCACCGCCACGTCATTAGTCCATTTGGACAGTTTGAAAAAGGTTCGGTCATTTATGTCTCGAATGCCAAGAAACGAGAACCAGTTCTCCTTGTCGTTCAATGTTCCAAGTTGATAAGACACTGATTTTTTGGCAATAACTTTCAATTTCTGTCCCAAGATAGAAGTTGATTAGAAACAGAGAAGAAAGTTTCAGATTCGATTGGGAGGCAACTTCAGTAGATTCGCATGTGACTGTGAGTCACCGTCCGATCTGCAGAGATGGTTGATGAAAAGGACGAATCGGGGAAAGGTGAGATATAACTTTTGAAACAAAGAAGAAATTAGAACTTTCGAATATGTTTTCAGAGATAGGAAACCTTCCAATTGAAACAGATAAAACATGATTGAAAAAATCATAGTTCGTAGAATATATAATGCACGATTGCTTCTTTACTGTCTCTCCCAAGTACGTCGAGGTCAAACTTTTTGTAATTCAAACTTGAACAATTTACTCTAAAATGAGCGTAGCAATCAATCATAAAAACAATGAAAGAGTGGAAAATTGTACAAAAAATTTTACCGTTTCAAAACCCCAAAATATTCGTATCACTTCTCGCATTCTCAATGAAGCTGTTTTACTCAGATTGACGACCTCGACGACCTCTACTGTGACCTAAACGGCCATGGAACCGTCTGGATGCTGGAAGCACTTCCTGGAACCAACGAAAGTGTCTGTCTGGATCCAACGGAAGAGACAAAGCAATGGATGACATTTGTGGAAAATGCTCAGAAGGGAATGATGGAGAGGGTGTACACATCAACTCAGAAGGCAACGACGGAGAAGGAAATGGAGGAGATTGTAATAGAAGCGACGACGAAGAAGGGTATTCTGGAGACGTTGGATGAGTTGGAAGGAGCTGGGAAAGTGGGGGAGAAGATGATAACGAAGTGAGTCTTAAGAAAAGTTTGGGAAATCTGGAAGGCTTTTGAAATAATTCCTGTTTCTCAAAATTTTGTAAATTGCAATCTGTTGTATTCTTACGAGAAAATTTCTGTTGAACAATCTGATACTTAAAGAGTTGGCGCCTCTCCAAACTGGTGCAAAAATCGGAAATTTCAAAAATTGATATAACCGAAAAAGAAGGTAGTCCGGAAATAATCTCGAACATGTTTTCTGAAATGTAATTTTGGGTCTTAGTTATAGCAACTTTATCGTTAGCAAATTCATACGTACTACATTTTTTTAACACCAGTCTGATACAGTAATTTTTCCAGAACCCGTCCACCGTCCACAACCACAACTTCCCCCACCACCACGCCTCGTTATCGTCGAAAATATAAGGACTACGATAACGAACCACACAAGTTTGTGAATGTACTCATTTTCCTACTATTCCTATGTGTTATCATTTTGATTATTTCGATTGGAGTGACCGTTTATTTGAAGTGAGTTTTAAATTTCATTAAATTTCATCACGCATTAATTTTTCAGGTTCTGGCATCCAGAAGAGTTGCTGTTGAAACGGAGGAAAAAAGAGAGAATTCAACCGGAGATTCGAAGAGAAGAGGAACCACTGCAGCATTTAGATTGAGGATAGATTTTTAGATTATTTTGACGGGTACTTTCTTCTTTGAATAAATGATTTGTAGTTTGACATGAAGCTACATACGTGAATCACAACTGAAAAATCTGGCAGGTTTATACAAAACCAGGAATTCGAGAAATTTCCTTCAATTTTTTATTGACTCGATCAATGAAGAAAAAACTGAAACATTTACCTTGAAACAGAAAATTTATACCCGACAATTCTAAAAAATATATATTCAAATTATCTTTCAAAAATCATTAAGTCAAGCCAACGATTGTTGCTGACTTCGAGGAACACTGTGATTTTCTTTCGTTTCGGGAAGAATCGTCGTCAAAATTGTGCAAATAAATGAGCAGAGGGCGTAGAATAAATAGTGGAGTCCCGGGAAGAAGATGTCCTGGAATTTGGATAATCAATTTTCGAAGAAAATGAATAAGATGTAGATAAGAAATTATCTAACAAACCATTGCTGGGACATGTGGGGCGACGACGGCTCCGAGGTTTGAGATGGTGGCACATGTGCCAAGGCAAATGCTTCTGAAATTTCGATAAAAAATTTGAGAGATCAATAATGAATTAAAGTATTTCTAATTATTTTAGTTCTAAAACAGTGAACTATTTGATTATTTCGGATAAGGATTTCAAAAAAAAAGTACTGACACACTGACGCAAAAATACTAACACAGTTGCTGTCTCATCATTCGATGGCAGTGCTCCCAAAAGTTATTAGCGAAAAATCACTAACAGTAAAAGTCAACGAAATATTACTGTCCCCCTCTCAACATTTTCCGTCATTTTTTTTTGACGAAGACCCTGTTCAAGCCAAGTCAACTTACCTGCAATTGGTCGGGAACAACTCAGCACCATAAACAAAGCACAACATGAATGCAGACGCGACAGCAAACTTGGCAATCAGCCAAATGATCAAAAAGATCTCCGGATCCGCTTCGTGATCAAACAAATACATGGAGAGAAGAGAAAATGCGAGAATCAGATGACAAACCATTACAGATGGTTTTCTTCCCAACCAATCGATTGCGGCGGGAATCAGAAAATATGATGGGATCTCGACGAGACCAGAGAAAATGTAAGAGAGATGCATGTTGTGGGAACCAACTCCGGTTGAGGAGAGGGAGAGAGCACTGTAGATCATTAGGTCGATTATCCTGAAAATGAAAGCACTGTTTCATAAAAATCATTAGTAGAGGGAGACAACATTAGCAGTATTTTCGAGTACTATTTCGCAATCACCAACAACCTCGCTTTCGTAGAAACTTTTCCGAAAACTATCAATGCTTTCTTCAAAATGAAGCAACGAATTGTAGAGCGAGGAATTTTTATGCGGATAAAAAGAAGACAGTATTATCAAGGTAAACACCCAATCAGTAGAACTACATCATGAAACGGCAATAGTTTGTCTTGGATTCTCATTCAAAAACTTAGCGTAATCCTAAGATTTCTGAATTAGTTTACAGTTTCGCAGTGCTACCGAATCATGCTTATGTTTTCAAAAATGATCGAGTTCCTTTTCTCATTCCAACTCTTTCCTTACCACAAAAACGACTCCACAGCGGTGTAAGTGACCATTAGTTTCGACTGTAACACTATCTTCAATGTCTGCAGCAACGACTTGTTATCATCCTCTCGACTGGACATATCCACAATTTGATCTGCATCATAATCGATTTCCTCGTTTCCAACTTTCTCGGCCTTTTCGATCCACTGCACCAATTCGTCTCGTTTTCGTTTGGCGACCAGGAAGGAGAAGCTTTCGGGGAGGGTGCTGAAAATACACGATCTAGTCACATTATTTTATTGAATTGAAAAGTAGTTGTTGACTTTGGAAAACAATTGTCCTTGCAGTTTACAGTCCAACTCATTAATCCTTCGAAACCGCAAAAATTTTCTGTAAAGTAACAGTACATTCCAAACTTACAACATCATCAGAATCCCGAAGAGTACACATGGAATCGAGGTGGCCAGTTGAACATATCTCCATGTGGTGAAATAGATGGCCAAGGGGGAAACTGAGCAGTACCCAATGACCCAACAGAGACCGAATAGGACAGAAGCATATCCGTGTCCGGAGAATGAGATACTCTCACAACACATCACCCAGTTGATCATGGTTAGGGCCTGGAAACTAGAATTATGATGCTTTGAGTGAGAGCAAAAACTTCGTGATGGCATTCTTATAATGATTTATCGACTAGGGATAGGATACCAAAAATCAGTCAATAAACTGAAAGCTTTAGGTATGCTATAAAACTGAAATATGGGTACTAGATTAGGGCGCAAAAACGATCGTTGAACTTTTATAAAATATTAACAAAAGGACCGTGAGTGAAAAAAGATTTTTAGCATCGCGATGCATCGTATAATCACCTTTGATCAAATCCCAGCAAAATGTTCTGGTAATTCATCAATACAATGAAACTGCAAATGTATTAGGCATTATCTAAGCTTCATGTTTTAAATCTAATGAAACGATTCGCTTCTCAAGAATACTCAAGACTTCCAAGAACGAAGACTCCTCCAGAGAACTTCAAGACTTTTACCTTGTTCAGAAAAGACATAAACGCAAAATGCAACATCCGAATACTATCGCTTACCGTAAAACAACTTCCTTGAAAAAATCTTCCAACCAGCATAATTTCAAATGTCGGAGCATACGCTGCTCCGATTCCTGAAAGACCAGAGATGAAGAGACTGGCAATGAGCACAGGGCGACGACCAATTCTGCAATGAGTATAGAGATAAAATTGGCATTAGGACGGTCAAAGAGCACTAGTTGAAACAGTAAACTATTTTTGATTTTTGGCTATAAATGGATGAGCATTTTCCTTATAAGGAAAAATATATTTACCTATAAATTTATTAAGTTAGACAACTCAAAACCTTTTAAAATACATAACAATTACGTCGCCATAAAGATAGGTGATTAGAACAAAAGTTTCACCCCGAACTCTAAACACAACTAAAACAGTAAAAAATTTTCCGTTTCAGGATGATGGTTTCAAACTGGCTTCTCAATAATTTAATTAAGGGCTCTCCCCATGATGCTAATCAAATTTACCTATCAGCAGCCACTGCATAAATCTGCCCGAGCACTCCATTCCCCAAGAAGAACACCGAACTCGTCATTTCTCCCGGATCGATTAGTGTTTTCGTTATGTTGAACTGCAAAAAAGATTTACTGTTATACATCTCTCATAAAATTTTCAGTTTTGTTTTTCAAATGCTGATTCAGGAAATAGACATGAAACTTCTTGTGTTTGAATGACGCATATTTAGTGCAACAGTTCGTCTCCACCGTCACCCACTAACCCTAATTTCAAACAGACAAACTAACCTCGTTCTGGACTGTAATAAACGAGCAATTATCTGCTAAACAAGGAGATGCTGGAGCCATATAACTGGGTGACATTGTTGGCATCACTGACAGTAACCACAGGAAAGCCATGGAGAAGGTGATGAAGAGGGGGTAGGGATGCCATCTGGAAATATGGGAGTAGATGGGATTGAGAAAATTCGAAATTTGTGAAAAACTAGATTTAACTCAACAGTAGTACTCTAGATGAAAGAAGAGATTCTAGTTGACCAATTGAATAGAGAAAATGTGAAATTCAAATTTGAGTGAAACGGTTAATGTTTTATTTCGTGAGGCGAGAAGTCAGTTTGAGTGTGGCTTTTTGTTTGATCTGATGAAAGTAAATTAATGCCTCTAAAGGGTACTCAATGCTACGAGACATAGTTGAAACAGAATAAAATACTGTAAAACGTGAGAGAGCATTTTAGCGAAATACAGTCTATTGCGAAAAATTTCTGTTTCAAGTACTTTGTTAATCTCAGACCATAATCTCTGGGCACAAAGCGTTTTCGACTTATCCAAATTGTTAACATTGCGATATTATGGTAATCTGAGTGAAAGTCAGCTGGGGCCGAGAAACCGACACCGCGGCCCTGGCGGTATCTCACCACGAAAATTTAAAGGAACATTACTCGTTTTCAAAACTATTTTTCCGTTTTTCTCGGTTTTTAGGCGAATTTCAGTAATTTTTTCGACAATATATAAATTCTAAGCACGGTAATTTTGTATATTTCAATAACTTTTCAAGAAAAATTGTTTAAAAATCGAGAAAAACGGAAAAATACGAGAATAATTACGGTAACACTCGGTTCATGTGTGTCAATTTTTCGTCGTTTTGAATCTTCGGCCACAGCTGACTTTTACTCAGATCACCATAATATCTTTGGTTTTTTTTCCCATATTTGGCCACTTTTTTCATCGAGATCAACTGTCAGATTTTGTCGTCTTTCAAAACCGCGGCCGGCCGTCTGACTTGCTCAGAATTAAAAACTAAAGTGCATCACAATTGTTCTATGTTTCAAACTTTTCGTAAAATAGAATTCATCGTGAAATGGAGCTCATCTCTGATTTTTCACGACTCACATTCCAATCTGATCCAATAAATCCTCGGCGGTCAGTGCCACTTTCACCGAAGACGTCATATTGGCCGACTGGGCCAGTTTTTTTGTCTTGAGTGCCTTCTCAATAGTTCTGGCGAGCAGCTCCTCATCTGATAGTTTCCCAGATGATCCGTTTTCTGAAAAATTTCTAAATTTTATGTGGTATTTGGAACTTGGAAACACTGAATACATTCTAGACATCTCAAAATTTGAAAAATTCAGAAAAGATTTTTGCTATAAACTCACTATTCGATAGATCCTCATGCTCCTCATCCTCCAACAAGACATCAGTAACTAGAGAGGAAGTCGGTAGAGAGACAGACTTCATTTTGCAAGAATAGACCGAAACGAGAGAGAACTTTCCGTTCTCTTTTCCGTTTTATAGTACAGTTCTAGTTATTTAAATTCAGTTGCGCGGTACAAAATACGGTTGCTGGCAGCCTAGTCAAAAGTTATGACAGAATTTGACGATGACAAAAGAGAAGAAATGGGGAGAAAAATATATGAAATGATTCCCAATTTTCTCTCTCCTCGTCTTTTTTTCAAGATTTGTGTCATGTCACACACTCACAGTATGATGGTGAGGGTAGCAGCCATTGGAAAATGATCGCTGCCAATTATATATCTATCTATCATCCCACTCATAGTTTTTTCACTTCTTTTTGGCGCTCTTTTTTAACATGTTGATGACATGACGTTTTGATCTTTGGGGCAAGTTTTAGGGAGAAAGAATAGGAGGAAAGAGTAGTGGGTCAGGAGACGAGAAGATGGTTCATGGAACAATGATCACTCATGGGGGAGTTACGATTACAAAAAGGGGGAGTTACAGAGAGAGCAGGAGTGTCAGGATAGTGGGCTTTCAGGGTCTTCCCGCATAATTTAAGAGTTACATTATGGTATGTTGGCCTAGAGCCGATGAAGCTTAGTTGCATTAAAACTTCGAGCCCATGCAGTTTTGAAGTATTAACAAGTATTAACGGGAGTCATTCTTCGTTAAGATACTGAAACGAAACAGTAACATTATGTCAAAGTCAGGTAGAACAAAAGCTGCGAAATTTTGTGACAAATGTGAGAGATCCTCTTCATAAAACTCATTTTCTTCTGAAATCTCTGGTAGCTGAGAGCATTGAAAACTCATCCATCAATAATCTTACATTTCTAAGATAATTTTTTAAGGTTGAATTAAGGATGAATAGTGGAAACAATGCTATTTTAATGCTAGCAAAATTATAATTGATAATATGAAACAGTAATTAATTCCTCTTAAACTCACCACATCTGGGTAGCTCCAAGTTCATAGCAATGGAATTATTCTAACTTTGAACTGTTTCATACCCCACTGGGAGGATGTTCTCACCTACGAAACAAGTTCCCCCTCTCTTTTCATTTTAATCCCGGTCGAAATCTATCGAATTGGACGAAAAATATATATGAAGGGGAACAGGTAAAAGGTCAAATCGTTTATTGCGTTGGGATGTGGATGTATCCACATACAAATTACAGTAAAAGGAGAGAGAGAAAAGACACAGAGAAACAAATAAATAGGATTCAGAGTGAGATTGATGAGAGAGGGAGGGGGATGTCTAAGTTTCTAGAATGAATATTTTGAGACCGAAATTTCAATGATCGCCTCGTTGAACGCCAGAATCACCCCGGTCCTGGATTTCGTGTGAATATTGACTTTTATTGTTTCGACGGTAGGTCCACGGATCGGTTTTACCAATTGGACGATTCCTGGAAAATAATCACAGTTTCGAAACTTTTGTATTTTCAAGTATTTTAAAGTTATAACAATGGGAAAGACTCTTCATAAGGCAAGTATCAACTGCATTCAGTTTTGTGACTTAAGAAACTTACCAATATTCTTATCCTGTACAATCTTGAAATGTCTCTTCCCAACATAATCCAAACTGTAGTCCACTGAGAATGGAACTCCCATATGGGTCACGATTCTGGAGACTTCGATTGGAGTGGAAAGGGTTTTGAGACTGGGAACTGCACGGAATTGGTAGAGGACTTCGCGAGTGTGATTGCCGAGACATTCAGTGTCATCTGTGGAGCATACTTTGATACAGGAGTAGCCATCGGCGATTTGGCTGGAAAAATTAGGATGCAAAGTATTCGAGGTAGAGATGAGTGGTGAAATTTTGTGGGGTTCGCAAGCATATTTTTTTTCTATTATTGTTTAAAAAGCGTAGCTGTCAAGCATCAAAACATTTAGATACAGCAAACGAAAAATATTCACAGAATTTTCCAGATCTTTTTGGTCACTAATTTTTTTTTCATTCTGGACCAAGACAAAGATAACGGTAGCATATTATTGTAAGGCACAACGACGATAGATCTAACGTAGCAAGAATGCAAGAACGATCTCGCTAATTTAAAAGTGGTGAAACTGGGAAAATTTATATCGTTGTTACTTCTGATCTTCTGATAACATGGAAAGTTTTAAGCATGTACAAAATCCGATTCCATCGACTACACATTGCATAAAAAATAATAGGCATCGGCTTTGTAAAAGTCGTGAAACAGTGAGGGATGAGTAGGGAAACTGGTACTGATATTTCGAAAACCTAACATTGAAAAGGTCTTGAATTCTCATCATTCCCACTTTCTAGTAGCTTGTTTGTTTCGTAATCCTAACATATTTGGTTTTGAAGGTTCTCTTGGAGTTTGAATTTTTCATTCTCATTAAGTCATTTTTATTAGTTATGATACTTTCTTAGTTGTGATACAAAAATATGACAGCTTTCCCATAAACTTGAAACACATAACTTTTCACAACATCACTTTCATATCACATTTATTAGTATTCCAAAATCAATTTGAGATCATAATCACAGCAATTCACACAAAACTAAAAATCACAATTTCTCCTATCGAATCTTCATAAGTGGCGGATGCACTGTATTATGCCTTTTGTGAGCAGCCACATCGACGATCAGGTTGGCAGCGTATGTGTTAAAACTTTTTCCCTTCTTGCTCATCCTTAACAAAAGTTGGAGTTTTACGGTCTGGGGACCGTCCAGGCTGTCTCGAAGGGTGACAACGGCACTATTACGTTTCTCTCCTTTTTGGAGTAAAAAGTTGGCACGGATGGCTGGCAGGACTCCGGGGGCATCTGGAATGGGGTTAGTAAGAGATTTTATGATAAAATGGGTCATTAGCTATCTTAAAAGAAAATTGCTCAATCCTAGAAACATTTTCTGTTTCACTCATTCCAAAATTTTGTAGTAATTTGTATACATTAATGTTTGTTTATATCCACTAACAAGGTAATTCGAACCCCTCCTTACCAACAATCGTAGTCTTCAACTGCAACTCAAATGCTACTTCAGTATCCGGATGATTTGGAGCGGATACTTTGAAAAGTGTGATCGCTGGACGATGCGATGATATAGGCACCGCCCGCGCCAGAGAAATGAACTGATATGTTAGGAACAATGGAACTTTCGAACACTCTTCAGGCAAACCACATGCGGATGGGACACGGTTACAACGACTGCAAACGGATTTCTGGTGTTAGTTGGAATTTGGGGATTGGAAATGCGCTCTACTGCACAAGTAGATTTCAAATAAGATTGGTGTGCAGTCTGGCGAGATTCGAACTCTTATAAAACCAGATAGAAAACAACTAACTTCTTATTCAGCGAATCATGGATGTAGTTGGTTGGGCAATCGATAGAGTGACACTTGAAAGACCCAAGGGTGTTGACACAGACCTTATCGGATCCAGAGCATTCTCCCATGGCGCATTCGTCGACATCTGGAAATGGGTTCATTGAGTACTGGGAGGGGATTTTCGAATGACGATGATTCTCGAAGGAGACTCATAAGAATGTTTTGAAACGGGATTTTTCGTTAAAGTTGAAGATGGTTATGTCACGCCAGCGAGAATCATAATCATTATTTTTTGCTCCGAGGAGCATCAATGCACTTTGAGAAACAGCAACCAACTTTAATTTTCCAAATTTTCCTTCTACTTCGAATTATTTTATTTTTTTCACTCACCAACACAAGTCCTTCCATCTGGCTGAATCTTGTATCCCGGTGGACACTGACACAAGTACGATCCCTTCGTATTGATGCATCCTCCCATACACAAATCATTTCCAGATCCCGCCCAAATCGAGCATTCATCAATATCTTCACATTTCGTTCCGTCTGGTCCCAAAGCGAATCCACGGTCACAAATACATTGGTAACTTCCGGGAATGTTCACACACTTTTGTTCACAAGTAGCGATTCCGGTGGTGCATTCGTTGACGTCCTCACAACGACGACCGTCGGCGGCGAGTTGGAATCCTGGTTTGCATTTGCATTCGAAGGAACCGATCTTGAAAGAGTAATGAGATTGTGGTAGTTGATCAGATGAACACTTTTGGAAACTGTATAATTTTATTAATTTGTAGTAATCTAAAACTGCAACATTGAACTAGATTTCAGATATCACAGAGATAAAGATTGTCTGGAACAGTAAAATTATCATTCGAACATTCACCAGAATGCTCAAAAACTGATATAAATCTTATTTCTCACGCCCTATCTCCAACTGGCTATTGATTTCAAATCCGCAAATAATTCCCACACTTACAGTATTGATGCACTCCGCTGATAGATCACAGACATGTCCGGCAAATTTGACACACTCGTCGATGTCTTCGCATTTCTTTTTCTGAAAATCAATCTTGGTTTTAAGATTCTAATATTCCAAACTTACAGCATCATTGAACTCGTATCCAGATCCACACTTGCACTTGTAAGTACCAGGAAGATTGATACACTCCATGGAGCCACAAACTCCCTTTTGGCACTCGTTGACGTCTGGGAAAGGATAATTTAGGCTAGGAACTCTGGGCCAAGATTGATTAGAAAAATACAGCAAAAAGTTTATAGAAACTTTGAAACCGAAAATTTTGGGAGTTTTTCATTTCAGGAACCATTTTTCTACTGCTTCTACTTCTACATTTCACTTTCAATACATTTCACTTTCAATGATCTTCAGAAATGTTCGATTTATTTGTTGAACTATCTCACCTTCACAGAATCCAGTAGCATCATTGACTTCATATCCATGAGCACAAAGATTTCCTTTTTGTTGACATCTGAATGATCCTGGAGTATTGACACATTCCTCTCCTGCTCCGCAGTTGTGTCCAGTGACGCACTCGTCGATGTCTGGAAATCAGAAATTTCCCGATTTTTTTCATAAAAGTTGCTGTTTTTGAGGTTAAGGAAAAAGATCATGTTTCTAACATCGGTACTTCATTATCCGGTCGTTGTCTTTCCTAGCTTTATTAGCGAACATTGATCCAAAAAAACTGGTTTAAAAAATTACGGTCGCAGTTTCTTTTTTAAGACTTTAGAAACATGCATTTTTGATTTCGCTGTTGTACGGTTTTTACAATCATTGTAGTTTTCTCCCTGCATAGTAACCCACCATTACACATTCCACTTTTCGGATAGTATCCATTCGGGCAAGTGATCGAGGTGCACTCTCCGGTCATTGGATTCTGAAGTTCTCCATCTCCACACTTCTTTGGATCGCATCTAAAAAATCATGAGATTCTTATTTAAAAATTCACAGAACACAGCTACCTGTAACTTCCTTGAGTATTCCTGCATTGATAAAGCGGTCCACAATCGTGAGATCCCAAGTTGCATTCGTCAACGTCTGGAATAAAAAGGCTAATATCGTGAATGATAATGAAGAGTAGAATTCCGAGAATTTACTAGAATTCTGAGAAACAGAACATTTTTGCAGATTCCAAAAATCAGCTCTCCATAATATCCTTGAAAGAATGAGCTGTTATTTATCACAACTTTAAGAAACAGCAATGTTGTTCTACTACTTTTTCAAACACGCTCTAGTGCACTTTTAGCGTTTTCCTAACATATGCGTTAAAAAATGTACACTGGAGCGCAATTGCTATTAGTGTTAGTAGTAAAAATCTCAAACCACGGCACTGCTCTGTAGAAGAATCCATAGCGTATCCGGTTCCACAAGACAGTGTTCGAATGCATTTGAAACTTCCTGGAGTATTGAGACAACGTTGAGATTCCAAACAGTCGTCCATAAGAGTGGCACATTCGTCGATATCTGGGGTTAGTATTTGTTAGATAATAATGAAAGAGCTAGTCAGGACATCAATAATTGATAATTACCCTACTTGGTATGATAGCCTATATGTTTTAATGCTGCTAATGTGAAAAGATGATCAGTCCAATAAAATCACCGCCAATTCAAGAAGAAAATGAAACAGAAACCTTCACACTGAGTATTAGTATCACTCCAGTAGTATCCTCGATTACAGACGCAAGTTCCATCGCCACGATTGTTATCAGGGGAGGGAAGACAGTGTTGATTAGGATGAAAGCAGGGGTGGTGGAGGGAGCATTCTGGACATACAGTGCGTAACATAAGTATAAGGACACTTAGATTTCACGCTTATCTCACCGGAAAATTGATATTTTAAGAAACCAATATGAAAATCGTGTTCAGCATCTAAAACTACCCGTGGGTGCAAATTTTGGTGACCTAATTTGAAAAACTGACCGAGTGACGTGGCAAAGTGTGAAAAATGTGAACCTGCAACCGTAACATAAGTATAAGGACACCGTAGAAGGACACGGCTGTGCACCCAATTCACGTGAAATGGTTGACACAAAATTTACTGGGCATGTTGTCAGGTATCATATCAGCCATAATAACGCAAAACCGAACAGATTTGAGCCAGTAGCACGGGTGTGAGTCCTCAAAACAAACCCTGACATTGCCACTTTTCTGATTGTTCGGTGCCAGAGCCCGGATCCGGCTGATATGATACCTGACAACATGCCCAGTAAATTTTGTGTCAACCATTTCACGTGAATTGGGTGCACAGCCGTGTCCTTCTACGGTGTCCTTATACTTATGTTACGGTTGCAGGTTCACATTTTTCACACTTTGCCACGTCACTCGGTCAGTTTTTCAAATTAGGTCACCAAAATTTGCACCCAGGGGTAGTTTTAGATGCTGAACACGATTTTCATATTGGTTTCTTAAAATATCAATTTTCCGGTGAGATAAGCGTGAAATCTAAGTGTCCTTATACTTATGTTACGCACTGTAAAGGAGATAAAATCCATATCTTCTATTTTCCGTTTTCTGTATCTTCGAAAAATCCCAGTGTCAAAAATTGTTCATCATTTGACCAAGTTGCTGTGAGATATTGCATGTGCGCACTTTTTGGATTTCAACGTTTTTTATCGAAGTATTACTGTTTTGTGGACCCTACATAAACCTTCCGTAAATTTGTTTCTCTGATTCTACTTTTGTGTAGAGATTTTTCTTACCAACACAATGTCCATGTTGATACAACCATCCCATTGGACACCCGAATTCGGTGTTGGCCTGCGATGCTTCCCGATATTCTCCGGCACGAGAATATGGATCATCTCGCATTCTTCTAGGTGCATTTCCGACACGATTGGCACGATGACGATGGGGAACGAGACGAGTGATTCTTCGTTGGCAGATGTAGGCACCGATTGTATTGACACAATCTTCGTTGGTGGCACATGGGGACGGACGGGAGGAAGTGCATTCGTTACGGTCTGGAAATGGGGGTAGACAGGAGGGAAATCGGGCAAGCGAGGGGGAAAGGAGAAGCGTGACGGACGGGGGTTTATGAGGAAGATTTGGGAGGGTTGAGAAAATGTCCACGTCCTTCAGTTGCCAAATCGCAGACTAAAAGTTTGTTTCCTATTTGGCCATAGGCTCACCGATAAATCTGTGGTTCGAATAAAACAATCCGGGAATCAAGCAAAAACTTGGCTTTCATGATGATCAAGATGATAAACTAATGAAACACTAGTTCAACCACATTTTCTGAAACACTAACTTACCAATGCAAGCCATTCCATCTGGAGCCAAATCGTATCCAGACCTACAACTACATTCGACTTTTTCTCCTCCACGATCATGACACAAGTGTTCGCAATTCGAGGTGGAGCAACGGTCTCCGAGGTGCAAAACGTGTGGGTCGTTTAGTGGGCGGCCTGGAAATTTTAGATTATCTTTGAGAAGTTTTCTGCTGTTTCAAGTTTGGGCCTTTCAAATTCGAGTTGGTCGAAAATCAGTTCGGTAAGATTTAACGTTTAAAAAATTTCCCAGTTTCATCATGTTCTTGAGAACAATTCGCATTCAAAAATGCCAATAATCTTCGTGCCGTATTATATATTTGCAGTATGTTGCGCATTTAAAGTGTGCCAACAGACTGCAAATTTATAATAACAAACTCACCAGTAATAATCTCGGAAGCATGGGTGATTTCGAATTCTCCATTGCAGCACTTGTTGAAACTTCTCAGACATCCAGCAGAGAATCCAGCAGGGGCGACACAAGCCTCGTTTCGATTGAGGAGATCCTTGGCGAGAAGGCAGCAGTCACAACATTCCTGGAATAGTATAGGTTATTTCAAAGTTCGAGATTGAGATACTGATATTGAAATAATTTGGGAAACTCATGAAGCAAGTGAAACTCAGAAATTTTTGAAAACCGGTTCAAAAGTCTCATAGGACTGAGAGATGTAATGTCATTGTTATCAAAGAACGAACAAGTTTTTGAAGAAGTATCTTCTAGATTACAAGCTTTAAAGAACCCGGAACTGTATTTGAAGATTTTCCGAAGCTCATACGTGCTGTGTTTTTTAATGCTCTGTTTAACTACTACATTTCCCTCTCTCCTTCACATCTCAAAGACAGGAAACGGAAAATATTCTTCAAATATTCTTCCCACCTTTTTCAACCCTCCTCCCAAACTATTGATATTGCTTGGACAGCTCTCTTCCTCCTTTGCAACTTCAGTTCCAGAATCACATGCACTGTCCAAAAGACTCCGAAGACAACAAATCGACGCAGCTCTCTGGCATGTCATACTGGTTCCTTCGCTTTTGATACTCGAACACGTGTTTGAGTTCTTGAAGTGACGAGTTCCCCCAGCACAACATCTCGTTAGTTCGTTGGCAATGGTGTCTGGAAATGAGAAAATTTTAATGTTTCGGGGAAATGGTTTGAGTGGTGGTTGGTAAGCTCTTAGTAATTCTGTTTGCATAATATACTCCTGTTCCAAGAATCTGAATGCTTCCGTTATTCCATGAAAATCTCCGATGCTAGAGTTTTTCTGATGAAAGAAAACTCTTTATCATGATGCTACGGTTTGAAATTTTAACTGCTTTACAGAAATGGGAAAGTACTTTGGAAATCAGTTAGGAGTACTCTTGACAAATTATTCGGATCATTATACATATTTCAACCTGGCCTCAATTGTTGGAATTTTCGGATTTCCAACAATTCGAAGTCTCAATCCATCCTACTGACAATAAACTAACCTGTCACCAGAGCCGCTAATACCAGAAAATACAATCGCATCGTTCAATTGAATCAATCTCGTAGACTAGTCCTCGAATCTTCTGAAAGCAAAACACAAGATCATTGAAACGGGAAAAGTTGCGTTTTTTCGAACGGAAGTGGTACGGGAGCAAGCACAAAAAATCAGAAATTTCGAAAAATGCGTAGGATCTTCATCTGCTGAGAGACGGAAGGTCATGGACGCATATGACAAACGGGCTCAAATTTCGTACACTTTTTGAATACTGATACTGATTTTCAGCACATGTGAAGACGAGAGAAAAGAGGAAAAATACCAAAAAAGTTCTCATAAAAACAATGAAACAATGCAAGTCTGATAAGAAGGTGTAAAATTGGGGAGAGGTATTAAGAAAACGAAAAATTTGGAAATGATAAGAAAATTTTTGAGTGGTTGCGCAATGGTGTAATAATAGACAAAATGATACTATTTTTATCTATTTTTTCTTGAAAATCATGCTTATTTTTATGTATTGTTTTAGTGCTGGAGAGAAAAATAAGCTTCTTCTTAAAACTAAGCTCCGCCCCTTTTTTTCGATTTCGATTTCATTTTGTCTGCGTCTCCCCAGTTTCCATGTTCTCTAACTTGTCTATGAGCCTTAAGCTTGCATACATGTATCTACTAGAATTATTATGATTGTTATGATGTATTTATGAATGTATTCATAATTTAGTAGTCCACCACGCCCGTTCTTGTGAATGAGACGGAAAAGGGAAGAGGACTAATTAGAAACAATTTCATGAACAGCGAAGGAAGGAGCATGAAGAACAGATGTTCAGGATTCGGAGAAGAATAAGAAGGAGAGGAGGGAGAAAAGGTGAAATTTGAGTTCGAGGATATTTTTAGAGTCTTGGGGTTTAGAAGTTTCGGGAAGACACATCAAAGAAAACAGATAGAAGACTTTTTCACCGTTACAAAAGTTTGGGAACTTTGCTCAAACTGTCGGATCGATGGTTAAATGTGAAGGATAGGAATTCTATCAACCAAAACGTTGGCGCCAGATCTTACGGTTCCGGAAATATAGCATGAATCAGGTGCGCATGGTGATATTACTCAAGTTTTTAAGAAATAATCATTGTATAAGAGAGTTTGTAACTTTGATAGTGAAAACTAGTACAAGTTTCGAAGTTCAGGTTGTTTCAATTTGAAGTTTTCTCAATTTTTCTCCTTGAAATTTATGATTTTCTAGGCAAAAGACGGATTCTGAGATCCGATTACTGTCTCAATTGCGTTATAACATGTACAAATGTTTATCCGTTTCAGACAGTTCTCACAAACTTTGTTGTTTGAATAAAACATTAAGTAACAATAAAACGTTAAGTAACTCATAAACATTAAGTAACAGGAATTGTTACTAACTATTTGAAGTTCCTATGCAAAAGTGCTAAAATCACACAGTGTTTTTTTTCGGGTTTAATCTCATTAATGAACAGCGAATTGAAGCGAGATCACAATACAATTTTCCTAGCCATTAACTCTGAAAATTTTAGCATTATTGAAAATAAGCACACAATTTTTTTGTTTCAACGAACTTCTATGACCCTCAAATTTTCAGAAGTTTCAATGCCAGTGGTGTAGACATTGGCAAACTACATTTTCGCATATAAACTCGAAAAGGATAAAGCCGGAAACTGAGGTCAAATTCAAAAAAACTTCTGTTTCACGATGTTCACATAAATGCAGTAGTAAAAATGGAATGTGCTAGGTGACGGTATAAAATTCTGAATCAGAAGATTCAACATGAGGAGAGCACCTTTCTGTAATTTCAAAAACTTCGCCGCATGATGCTAGATCACTAGTTGTTGTCCCTTTTCCCCTAAACGTTAATAGTTATCTGAAACCGTAAAGTCGTTGAGAATCCCAAGGAACAACACTACTAAAATCTAAAGTGTCTCTAACACATGCACACAGACTCACAACATAACACACAAAAACGTGCGAAAATGATACATCTTCTTGTCTCAAGCTTTTTCACTTTTCCTTCTTCTTCTTCTTTTTCATGATCTGGAGCATTTTCGAGGGCGGAGCTCGTAAAAAGAGATCATAAACTTGGTGAGGGAAAGAATGAGTTCACATGTGATGGTACACATTCAGAGAAGAAGAAGTAGAGGACACGGTGACTAAGGATAAACTTTTGTGTGTGTTGAAACAAACTTAACGATGAGAATTTTGGTTTTCGATTTTTTCGGATGGAAGACTGGAACTAGGCCGACGGTGGTGAAGTTGAATGAGGGGTCGAAAATAAAGAGAAATTTTAAAATTTTAGGGCTTCGGAAGTGGATGACTACATGATTGAATCTTTGAGTAGTGCTATCATTAAGACTGGTTGGAACTTCTGTATACTTAAATTTACCTAAAATATTTATGTAATCTCTTCAGATTGGCAAGAGGGTCCGAAATGAGGGAAAATTTAAAGTTACGGTTTCAACTACTGGACAATTGAATCTCTGAGTAATTTCATTGTTAAGAGTGAATTTTCTCTGTGAATCTTAAATTCTCTCTGAATCTCAGGAATTTACCAAAAACAGAATATTAAGAAAAACCCGGAATGTCAGAATCTTAAAAATCTTAATGTCTCATAAACTTAACTGGGAGTCGGATTGGTTTTAAGCATCACTGTACTAGTCAAGTTTCTGTTTCTAAATGCCAATGTAAAATGATATGAAGCAATTTTCCAGTTTTTTAGCTATATTCAATAAGTCTTTAATCACAAAGAGCGGAGTCGTCGGGAACCTAGTGCAATTTCGCATAAAAAGTAAGGCTGAATTACCCTTGTTAATAATCAAACAAATTGTCAACTTTTCGAATCTGTAACCATTGTTAAAGTTGTTCTTAAATTATAAAACCTTGACTTTATGATTCACAACTAACTTATCTTTTAATGATTTCTGGTGCGACAGGTTCTAGAATGATGAATCATCTCACACAGTTATGTTTCAAAAGATTTTCTCCTTCAAATTCCATCCGGGTGGACGATAAACCCAGATTTGGTACTTGTTCGACTACAATTCCAAAGAACCACATGCACCCACTACGAACGGAAACAAGAAATCAAGAAAACAAAGAAAAATGAGACATCTCTCTTGTCAATGAAAAAAGGCAATCAGATGTACCAATAAATGAGCTCCTCCTTCCCCTTGATCACCTAGCCGCATGTTTTTCTGTTATTCGACCCTCTCCGTTTTCTTTCCCCCCAATACTCATTTGTCAGTCTCCGAGAAAAGGGACGACAAGCAGTTGTTCATCATCACAATGTTGTGACACACAAACTCACTTGCCGCCTCCCGGACTAATCATTTCTTCAGGAAAATGAAGAGATATTTCGATTGATGGCAGAGGGAGGAGAGGAGGGAAAAATGACAGACTCATGGGCACAGGTTGATCTCGAGAAGATGCAGGAAATCAAAAAAGAAGTTTTTTGGAATCTAAAGATTAGGAAAAATCTCAGCAATCCAATGAAACTGAGAGTGGTTTTATAAGATTACCGAAGCTGAATAAATTTTGGGAAGACAAGCAATCTCTCAAGCCTTCTGCCGTTCTTACGAAAACAAGAAAACCGAATTTGTGTTAAAATTTTGCAATTACAAGAGTCGAAAGAACAATTTTCGCTTTAGAAAGAAACTAATGAAAACGTTCTGAAACAGAGAATTTCGGACCAAATGGATTACTGAGACCAATACGCGACTTTTGATATGTACGGCGTGAAACAGTATTTTTTCTAGATCTCCAATTGCCATTTTTGGTTACCAAGGCCGATAGCAAAAACTAAGTTTTCATAGCACAATTGTGGGGGACAGAGGATCATAGCATCTGCGTGATTCGAACTGTCATGGGAGTAGTGATACAGCAATTTTCAGAAAGAAATGTGAAAGATATAGTCTTTTAACTTCTCAGAATTTAACGAGAACTTCATCTCTAGAGATGCAAGATAAAGGATTGCTAAGCTGAATTTGCAGACTTGGAAGTGTACTTAGTGAAACGGTAGTTTTGAATTAATTCTTTGGCTATGATCATAAAAAAATCCATAACAAACACAATATCTTCGTACCACAATTTCAGGTGACAGAGGATCATGGCATTTGTGTGATGTGAACTGTCATCTTATTGTCTATTCAAAAAAATCGCACACGAAAATTCAAATTTGTTTGTTTGTAAACAACTTTCTAGGCTCCGCCCACCGCGAATTTGCCGCTGAAAATTGTAAACAACAACAACAACAAAAAAGGGGGCGGAGCCTAGAAAGTTGTTTACAAATAAACAAATTTGAATTTTCTTGTGCGATTTTTTCGAATTGACAATACTTATATATAATCCGCTAGAGGGGTTTGTCCGTTGGTTTCTTGGTCAGGATGTCCGCTTTAGTTTTCCACAAAGAAAGTTAAAGAATTTTGGCCGCGCACAAAATCGAACCCCCGACCCGCGCTTAGCAGACCGGTGCGCTACCCACTGAGCTATTCGAGCGACGAGGTGGAGGTGGCCACATGGAATATACGAAGGGAAAAGTGAACGCGCCAGAATGGCGTAGCCATTCTGGTAGACGTATTAAAACAGTAATTTTTGTTAAGGAACGTGGAACACAAAGCACTTCATCGAATAATCAAGAATCGTACAAAAGTATTTTAATGAAGTAATAGGATCAGTCCGAAAACAAAATTATTCCTACTGTTTCAACTTGATCTGATACGGGCACAAGTATAGAAGAAATTGATTATCTTTGCAGGGATTCTTGAAATTAGTAGTTTTTGACTATTTTATGAATGCAGAAACATAAATATAACGATATTGAGTTTGAAGCTTTGTTACGGATCAATATACTTTTGTTGAAACTGAAATTTTTTTGATAAGCTGCTGTTTCAAAATTGACGTTAATTTACTCTGGTGTCAAATAGGGCATTCTGATAATGGATCCAAACAGCAATTCAAAAAACGAACTCAACTGAAGATTATAAGTATACATCACCGAGAACAGGATTAAAAACCAAGCAGTACTCCCAAAATTTTCACCCAAAAATAATATACGAAATGTTTATTTTTGCTTGTTTCTCTTCCTCCGATTCGTTATCAGTTTCATCAATATTTTTACAAAACACACACACGATCAAAAACAAGAGAAACAACTAAAAATAACGACAGCTTATAAGAGTCTAAAAACGACAACGCACTGATTTTGAAAACGTGCCCTTCATTTTGACAAATAAAGATAACGAAAAGTATGGAAATTTCAGAATAAGATTGACTGGTGTGGGACTTTTTTAGGTGAAGAACAAAAAGAACAAAAAAAGAGTAAAAAGAAGAAGGAATTCAATTTCCAGGTATAAGTTCGTTATCAATTTGGAAGAGGAATTGGAGGGAAATTAGTGATAACGAACAAAAAGAGCAGAAGTTTTGGTTTTCAGGGAAGTGGCATGGTGATTGAACTTTAGAAAAGAAAAGAGGGAGTCCATCGAATATGTCGGATTTTCAGACAATTGGTGGAAGCACAAAACAGAAAATCATTGGGTGAAAAGTATAGTGTAAGTTTTGGAATTTGGAATTATTAATTATGCACCCTTCGATTTTCTTCCGCAATCATTCTCAGCCAATTCGACATTTTATTGGACGGTTTGAGCTTTCACAAATAAATTAGTTTGAAATTTAGTTTCGAATTTAGTGAAAACTCGCAACACGAAGTATTTGAAACTAGTGTTCAGTGTGAATCCAATCCTGCGCACACTCCGACTTTCCCACTTGAATCTGAAAAAATTGCAATCTTTTCCAGTTTCAAACTCATTTAATTTCTGACATTTTTTCAGCATTTACGATTGATTACCTTCTAGGACAATCATTTGCAAATCTAAAGAACACCCGTCTTCAGAATTTCTTTCCAGAATCATGTGATCTGTTGAAAAGAAGGCGGTATGGATAAAGGCTTGTCGATTTTCGAAATAGTTTTATACTTATTTTTATATGAAAAGGCATTACACATTGCCGTCAAATCTCTAACAAAGACATAATAGTGACTTGAAACAGAAGTTCAAAATGTTCCTTGTTTCCGAAATATATTTTGTGTGTATTGTATATTGAGGCTCAATAAAGTATCGAATATTATTAGAAGTTCCATGCCCATTTTTTGCATTTCCTTATGACAAGTCTCATTTCTTTCCAAAACTCATCATAAATCCTGTCTAGTCTAACTGATCAAAACGTCACTTCCTTCTTCTCTCCTCCTCATCCATTTTCTCGATATGTTATCACCGGAATTGCAGAAAAAAGTAAAGAAAAACGAAAAAATCAAAGCCTAGACGGTAGCCATTCTCATTCTTATCTCCCGCAGACAGTCGAATTCACAGATGTACACTTTGAAGGGAAAGGTCAAGTTATTTTATATCTGTATGTACTAAAGTTAAGGAGACGGTGTCTGGTAACCTAGATAACAGATGATGATGGGAGTCTTGGGGATGATGAGAACACAAAAAATGAAGTGAGATTTGAGGAGAAGACCAAGGATTTGAAGTCAAAAATAGCTGTTTCAAAGGTTCTACAAAGTAAAGTGAGTACAAGATTGGTTAATAAAAAATTCCATTTGTTCCGAAAAACTCTAAAATTTGTACCTGACTATGACTTTTTGAAATCTTCGAGATTCCGAAACAGTTTCGAAAGACTTTTACTTTTCTACTCTGTCCAATTATGATTCCACCTGAAAACTAATAGACGTTTTGAATTCGAACATCTTCTTCCATTCGATTCTAATCATCTTTTATCAAATCAACTCCCTCTTCATCCGGTGAAATTTCGATTTTTCACGAATCGGTTCCAAATTGTCAATTCAAATCAGCCCTCTTTCCTTTTTCCTGCTATCTCGATTTTGATCAAATTAGTCCTTTTTCAAAAACTGACTAAAGTACCCATGTCCTTCCCCTTCCTGCATCCTTTCCCTGTACTTTTTTCGAAGGAACTTTCAATTGGGAAGTTCTGAATCTTATCACATCCGTTTTTTCACTTGATCAATGTAAGGTTGATCAAACTGTTTACTGGTTTGGAAGTAACAAAATTCATGATTTCTGCTTGTTAGCAGGAGGAAACTAGAGAGAAGCGAAGGCCCACACGTTGATGTTTTTTGGTCTTTACTTCGAGAATTTTGGCTTTGGTCAAGGACTTTTGCAGTTGATTTTTCTACCTGTAGTAATGATTGATCGGATACGGTGGGGGGGGGGGGGGGGTACCAGGTGGGAAGGTAAAGGAGGAAGTTGGAAGATGATAAGTAGATACGGTTCAAATGAGACTCTGTTTTTTGCACCTATTTCATGAGATTTCGGAGAAGATTTCAATCTGAAGGTAATCCGGGTTTTTCTGTTTCAAAATCAGTATGCTTAGAGCTAGACTTTGAGAATGTAATATGTATTCAGCCAACATTTCGCTGACACCATACATTTTTTAAATGTTGAGAGCCACATTCCTTCTTTAAGAAATACAGTTAGAAGCAATACGCGTTTTTCAAATAAATGAATTAAAGCAACAAACTTTTTAAAACTCGTCGTGTATTATCCTAGCTTAAACCCATTGCATTCATACATGTCGCAGGACGGTCTGGAGAATTTCCTACCCTGAGTTTCTACAGTCAAATTGTCGGGGTGTCAGTTTTTCGAGCGAAACCTTTACTTGTGAATTGTCGGCCTCGTCCGGGTCAGCTCGGCCCAACACGACCCGCTTCAACTAGTATGGCCAAAACTGATTTGTAGGTTTTTCAATAAACCACTTTCAGGCAACCCACTTAACCCGATATCTACTTCGTGGTAGTCCTATCATCGAAATTCAATTTCATTGGCCATAGACTACAGCTTATATGATTGACAATTTTTTTTAACTTTCGGTTTCTGATCGTTGTCAAGAATCGGACTTCATTTTTGTTGTCAGTGGGAGGCCGAAACCTACACCGAAACTCTGTTTTTTAGAAGCAAACTACACCAAAGCGTACCGGTTGTTTTTATATCTCTCCGAGGTTTGTTCCTGGTACGAAGCCTAATTAATTAATTGTTCAATTTATTAGGAGGAGTGTGACTTTGAACCGATAAGAATAACCTTGCAAACTTTAGAACTTGAACACGTGACTGTCTGGGAGATTGAAATCTTCGTTTCCCTGAAATGATGAGAAGAGTACTGTTTCGAGGTTCTGGCGGCAAGAAATGAACTACTAATGTTCTTTTTAGTTTGTTTTTAGCTGATCTGCGAAGATAAATTTAAATAATTCTCATAGTAGTTACAAAGTTTAGGAATTATGGTTTTCTCATGGAAGGTCATTTAACCAGACATGCTACATTTTGGCCCGGCCCGGGTCGGCCCGGCTTTGGCCCGGCCCGGCCCGGTTGGCCCGGTTGAGAAAATTTTGAAAATTTTTGTCTATTTTTTTCAAAAAATTTTCACTTTTTTTTGAAATTTTTTCAATTTTTTGGTTAAAAATGCAACAAATGGTGTAGAAGTTCTCCCAATATCAAGAAAATAACGATTTCTAAAAAAAACACCAAAAAATCGATATTAGCTTCAAAATTAGGACCCCTGAAAATTTGGCTCCAAAAACCCGGGCCGACCGGGCCGGGCCGGGCCGGGCCAACGAAAATTTTGATTTTGGCCCGGCCCGTAGCATGTCTGCATTTAACGGATTGGTTTAGGTATCAGATTAAGGTCTGATACTAACATTTTGAAACGGTTTTTTTTTGTGAATTATCTAGTTCGAATGACTTGAGACATTTGGTAGAAGGGTTAGCATGTCCATTGGTGTCTTCAGCTATTTTAACAGTTTCTGCAATCTGACAATGGAGCCAACCAAACTGTAAGAATACACGAAGCATCTTGCCAGTAGCACCGTCTGCTCCATCAAACTCAACGTTTAACACAGGATAAATTAGTTCTTTCACTCCCCTATGTAAAATCTAGAGGAGCGTCCAAAAATTGTACTACGGGTCTTATGGAAGGCCCTGTCAACCGTAGGTACCTGCAACTTCCGGCCAGGGTGTTATCCTTTCGTATGTCCCGACACCTCACGGGTTCCGCGCGCCACTATCAAAAGCGTGTGAGGGGGCGGGGCTTCCGGTTTCGCCCAATTTTCACTTGTGCTGCGTTCGTTAAATCTTTTTGATCGGGATTTTCCAGTTTTGGATTTCAAAAATGATTTCTAGGCATCTACCTCATAGTAAGTTTTCATCGTTCTGGTCATCGCTAAATATCTCCGTATTCATCTAACTTCCATTTATCATCCTCTTTCAAATTTCGTTTCCTGTCTCTCCTGCCCATCCCCTCATCCAAATCGCAATCGTTCAAAATTCCCGTTCAATTACGTCACATGAATCCTCTCTTTCTCTCTATGTCTTCTCGTTTTCTCTTTCTGGTCATTATCATCTTCTTTAGGTCACGTACAGCTTTTCCCTTCCCATATTCACTGTCTTCATGATTCTCATTGTCTTCTCCTACTTCTCCTCTTTTCTACTCACCATCAGATTCCGTTAGAAACATATGACTCATTTCTGAAAATGAAACTTTTCTTCTTTTTTTGCTTCTTGTAAACTGCATGTAGTACAGCATAGTAAAAATAGAGAGTAGATCATGATGACAGATAGTTCGATGACGTCGGAGGAAATGGGAGGAGGTGGAGAAGAAAAAAGTGAAAAGGGAGAAATATTTATAGGTTTATTTAAAGATTGATTTCCGTTTCAAGAAATTTGTATTATTGATGTTGAATTATTCTTTTGATAGGACCATATTACGCAATTTTATTGAAGCCTATTTTTTCACACTTTGAATTGAGCTTGGACATTTTAGTACCAATTTGGTCGAAAGCTCAGTTTCTCATTGCAAGTTTTTTTTTCAGTTTCAGGATGTTTTTGAACTCTTGAAACATTTTAAAGCGGCTATCTAGGGCTTTTCAATCATCTGACTTTCACAGTTTCAGCTAATATATGTTAGCTCTATATCGTTTTCACCCACGATTTACGAACAAATCTCTTTGGAAGTACAGATTTTTTGGTTTTTCGGAAAATATACTAGCGATCTTTTCAATGCTCCAACTCGCAGAGTTTCTACCATGGCTAAAATTCTAATTTTTCGGATTTCTCTTGTTTTTTTTCAGATTTTGAGGTCTTGTGTACTTTTTGTGATCAATTCACAATTTGCACGCATAGTCTTGAAACCTGGAAAAAACAGCAGCAAAGCTGAAATTTTGATAATTGAGCCATATTGACAATTGTGGTCATTATAATCTTGAAGATATTGCTCATACTCGTTCAATCTACTGGAATATTCATATACCTTTTGTACCGCGATTGTTTCAGAATTCACAAGTATTGTGTTCTAAGAAAATTTTTCTGTTTCAAAATCTCGCTTTCAAAATGAAAGCTCGAGATAAAACGTTATTGTTTAGTACCCCCTTGAGTCCTACTTTCAAAAATCTTCTCACCTCTAAACTATAAGTACTGTACATTCAATTTCACCCACTTGCCCTCTCTCCCCATTTTAATTTTTTGACCATCCATCAAAAAGTACTTTCTCCCCTTTCCTCTCTGTACTCTTCAATGGTCACGATGATCTATCTCTCTATTCACTTCAAGAAAGTTCTTTCCTACTCCCAATTACCCTTTTTTATTGCAACCTTCCCCAGTTTCCGTACTCCCAAATTTTACTACATTTCCTCCTTTTGTGTTTTGTCCATCGCTGGGTTTCACGTGACCGGTATGTGTCCCTTTAAAAGATTTTTTGCGTTTCGCGCACCCCTTTTCTTTCTCTGCGTCTCTCGGATCCCAATGCTCTCTAGTTTCCTCGAATTTCCTCTGTTTATTCTTTGTCTTTTGTGTTGTGTATGGTAGTGGTTGGGACTAAGTTGTCAGATGAGAATTGTGAAAAATTGCCTCTATTTTTTTGCTCAATTTTTCAATTTTGACATGTGCCTGCGTCTCTTGTTCTCGTACACTCTCTCCTTTGGGTTACGGTCTCTGTTTTTTGTCCTCATCTCTCTTGACGCCTACTCCTACTCTCTCTTTACACGAAAAAAGAAAACTGTCACCATCACGATAATCGCATTTTGAATTCACTCCTCTTCTCCTCGCCAGTCAATTTCCATTTTTCCGTGTTTCTCCACTAGGTGTCACCAACAACACTTTGAGACTCGATTTGACCTATTGTTATGTATAAGTAGATAGAGAACGAACGGTCAAGCGCATTAGAGTTTTCGATTTTTTATTTTTTATTTTTGGCACGGACTTTTACTGTTTCGGACTAGTATAATAAGTTTGTGACTGTGAAGGAGAGCTATTAAAATCGGGCACCTAGGTTGGAGAAAACTTTATTGAGCAAATGATCCAGCCGTCATAAGGGAATCAGATAATCACACAGCTTAAGAATAATGAAGGTTAAAAAAAAATCAAAAATTGCTGCTCTTTCTCTGTTAACCATTAGTTTAAGCGTATCTTGAAGCCCACGGTGGTTATCAAATTTCAATTTTGAGCCCAAGATCTCCATATTTTTTAAAACCGAAACATTATTTCCTAGTACAGTTCAAATTTTTCTCAAAAATTAGTTTCTGTTTTATGATGTTGTAATCATGTGCTCCAGTATTCCTTTTTTAGTCTTCCGAATCTATGTTTGTGAAAAACCCTATAATACGATTTATCCATTTGAAACAAATGGTCTTCAGACTTTATAGTCTCCCATCCTGAATAACGCTCTATACCTAAAAAACAGTTTCCATTAATGAAAATTGGGTCAATTTGGTCATTCAATTACACAGTCCATAATCAAATCTGAACTAATTTAGGTCAAAATTGACTTTGGTTGAACTGATGGTACTTCTTACGGTTTAAACAACACAGTATTTCAAATTTTTCCGTCACATCTTTGCTCGGTACCAGTTGAGAAATTATTTCAAATTTCGACCTCTTCCTTCTTCCTTCTTGTTTTTTTCTGGTCTCAAAACTTTCAATACTCCTTTTCTCCACTTTTGCAACTTTGAGCCTCTATAAAAAAAGTTTCAAACCTCAACACCCAACTTTTTATTTATTTACAAATTGATAACAAGTGATAGTATCAAAAGCACTGAAAAAATGTAAATTGTACCCATGTTTATTTTCGTATTTTCGAACGAACGAAAATCAACTTTTCCATTTTTTTATTCTTCTCACTTTTCGTTTTCCCACCTTTTGTATGTTTCTTCTATTTCTGGCACCAGAAATAGAAATTTCGTATCTATTTCTGGTTCTTTTTGTGAAATCTATTATAAACTTTGGAAATTTCAGATTTACATAAAAAGAGACGAAACATGACCACAAATCTGTATTTGGTGGATCCTGAGGGGTGAGTTGAGATTTTTTTCAAAATGACGACCTACGCAATAGTGTTAGGATAGCAGCCTTGGCTAAGTTCAGAATGAGAAACCGCAAATTTTGAGCAAAAAATCGAATTCTTTCGGTTTCTTGCAGTTAATTTAATAGAAGTTTAATTTTGAATATCAATACGTCCTTTGTTCGTACGAGCTCTAAATCTTCGCGATTTCTTCGAGATAAAAATTCTGATATTTCAGAAGACGAGCCATGGACTCCCGAGCTCGTGAGCTTCTGGACAAGGATTCTCGAGAAATTCAGACGTTACTAGTGATGGGAGGCATCACTTTCTTCATCACAATAGTCATGTTCCTGTCCAAAATGGATGTGAGTTCTCATTTATTTGTCCTTTATATCTCAAGATCGAAAACTTTTCAAGTGTTTTTGAAACAGCTGCGAGAGTTTATTTGATTGTGCTGTCTTTAGGTAAATAGGAAAAGTTTTTGATATACTTTTGAGAAAATTTTCACTGTTTCAAATTTTCCTGTAATTTTTGAAAGTTTGATTAATTTGGTTTTCTTTTCTTTGGCCGACAGCATGTATCAGCGATATTTTCAATGTATAACCGCGCTCTATTGCTAAAATGACTAAAAATGTAAAAATTTCGACTTTCCCACTTTTCAGGCTTTGAGGCCTAGTGTAGCTCTCGTAAATTGTCCACGAGGAGTACACGAGGCCTCGAAACCTGGAGAAATAGGGAGGAAGCCGAAAGTTTCAATATCAGAAATTTTAGCAATAGAGCACGGTTAAACAGCTAGTTTATTCAGAACAGCAAGGATAATTCAAAAAAATAATAAAGCAAGAATATGTAGCTTGAAAATAAAAAGAAAATCTCTTGGAAAGATCCCGCTTGGCTATACTAACTTTTTGAAACTGTAAATTTTCCCTCTCTCTGGCATCCCATTCCATACCAACTTTTCCTCCTAAAATCCCATCTATCTCCATCTAAAATCTCCCTTAGATCGAACTTTCGAAAAAGTGTTCACTCGTTCGTGAAAAGAACAGATTCTGCCCAAATTGATCGCAATTTGTTTACAACCGAATCATTTTTGTTTTGTCCTCTTTCCGTCCCCCAATTAGTGAAGAAAAGTAGAATCACATGTTTGTACGATCTCTTTGCAGTTCTGAATCTCTTTTTTTGTTCTGTTTCAATTACTACACTTTTTATATAATCCGTCGGTTTATTTATCGATTTACTATCAAAATATAATTCAACGATCATTATTTACAGTTTCAACACTTTTACTGAGTTCTAGGCAACTTTTAACTGAACTTGTTCCCATAGATGTTCAATAGATTTCCGGATTTTTTACTGTTTCTCAAACGTTCTATCCTCTATCAAGTTTATTTTCATGTGCTAGATGGACTGTAGTAACTGCTCCCCAGAAATACATGAGAAATATTTACTGTATAAGTATTTTTTCCCATATGGCGTAATTGGACATTATTATGATAGTAGCAAATGGACTACCTAAACCATATTTTTCCCAGATGTCCGCTGACAATGTGATGAATTATGCACCAATAATTTGGCTCGTCGGAGTGATGATTTTCGGTGCTTGTATCAATTTTGTAAATTACTACAAAAGCAAGAAAAGGCAGAAAGAGTTGGATCGATTGACACTGGTAAGAGTGGGGAGAATTTAGAAATTTTTACTTTTACTGATTCACAAAATTCTTTGTTTACTAGTTTTATTTGGAATACAATAGGTTGTACACAAAGATATCTTCCTTTCACGGTTTTTTTTCGAGATTCGGTTTTGAGATCAGAATCCAATATAGATGTTTAACCACAGATCAAACTTTCCCTGTTTCCAAATGACGTCAAAACTAGAAGATATCATGATTTTCACTTTGACGAATTGGGTCTTATGTAACTGTTAATTTTTCAGGAGAGCCTTCTGGTGAACATGTCACTACCAGAGTCCTTCCCATGTCTTCTCCCAGGACCCCATGATGAGTGTTGTGGTGGAAGAGGAATCCCACAACGACCCTTACCCACTTATGACGAGGTTTTGGTCTTGGACGAGGTAATTTTTTCAACTGTTTCAAAATGTTTACATGTTCTGAGTACGTCGAAGAAAATTACTATCAAGTATTTTTCAGACTCAACCGAAACAACCCGAACCTGATACTGTATCCCTTACGGCTCCACCCGACTACTCGACAGCACTGTCGATGCTTCACAAGACGCCACAGATTCCACGAGTGATAAACAACGAATAATTTCTATCTGCCACTTTTAAAGTGTTCCATTTCCTCCATTCCATACGGTTTCCACCCCATTTGCGGGTACCCACTCACTCTCTCATCGCCCCCAAAGACACAAATTGCCCATTCATCGCTTTCCCCATTTTTGTTTTTTAATAAACGTTTTTTTTTTCTGAAATTGGATTACAGTTAACAACCTAGACTGGTTGGCTCATCTGCTTCATTTGGGTTGATTTTGCGTTCTTGGAAAAAAAAGACTACTGAAAAATTCCGAACTAACTTACTACAACTATTCACGAGCACCTAAGAGGTTCTAGTCGAATTTCCATGAATCGGGTTTGCATGTCCATTGGTTTCTTCAGCTATTTGAACAGTTTCTGCAATCTGAGAAACGTGTCATCGAAACTGTATGAATACACGAATCATCTGCCAGTGGCACCGTCCGCTCCATCAAACTCAACGTTTGATGTAGGGTCAGCATGCCACAGGATAAATTAGCTCTTTCACTCCCCTATGTAAAATCTAGAGGAGCGTCCAAAAATTGTACTACGGGTCTTATGGAAGGCCCTGTCAACCGTAGGTACCTTCAACTTCCGGTCAGGGTGTTATCCTTTCGTATGTCCCGACACCTCACGGGTTCCGCGCGTCACTATCAAAAGCGTGTGAGGGGGCGGGGCTTGTGGTGCAGCGCCAATTTGCCCATCCTGGTGCTCAATTTTTCATTATTTACGCGATTTTCGTTCACATAGTTATGTATCTCTGGCACAGAATGCAGATCACTAGGATGGGATAGATCTAGAAAAGATTATTTCAGCAAATTCCAATAGTTACAGATTGCTTTTGGAGACAAGGAGAATGAATTACGATAATGATAATGGGGCGTTGATAGCTTATATAGAAACTTGACATAATTTTTTTGTTTAATCCGTCACATAAGTCATGTTGAAGCCTGAGAGATTTATTCAGGTTACCGTTCAGCTGATTGAATCATATTCATCCATACGCTGCGGGCGCTTATCAGTTTTTCTTAGTTTTATTCTTCAAAAATCTTTGCATTTTTGACTAAAAAAATATGAAGAGTGGAGAATACGGTATCGATAAGATTCTCGGAATGTGTCTAAGGTTGTTAAGGATTCATTCGAGTAGTATCAGAACGCCCATCTCATGCATCCGTCTGCTCCTTCCGAGTATAGTCATTTTCATTGCAATAGTTCGAATGACTTGAGACATTTGGTAGAAGGGTTAGCATGTCCATGGGTCTCTTCCGCTATTTGAGCTGTTTTTGCAATCTGACAATGGAGTCAACCAAACTGTAAGAACACACGAATCATCTGCCAGTGGCACCGTCTGCTTCATCAAACTCAACGTTTGATGTAGGGCCAGCATGTCACAAGATAAATTAGTTCTTTCACTCCCCTCTGTAAAATCGAGAGGAGCGTCCAAAAATTGTTCTACGGGTCTTATGGAAGGCCCTGTCAACCGTAGGTACCTGCAACTTCCGGCCAGGGTGTTATCCTTTCGTATGTCCCGACACCTCACGGGTTCCGCGCGCCACTATCAAAAGCGTGTGAGGGGGCGGGGCTTGTGGCACCGCGCCAGTTTGCCTATCCTGGTGCTCAATTTTTCATGATTTTTGCGATTTTCGTTGGCATTCATTATGTATTATTCATCTGGAACAGAATGCAGATCAATAGGGGATAGATCTAGAAAATATTATTTTCGCAAATTTCAAAAGTTACAGATTGTTTTTTGAGACTGGGTTGGGTTACGAGAATGATAATGGGGCGTTGATAGCTTATATAGAAACTTGACATAATTTTTTTTGTTTAATCCGTCACATAAGTCATGTTGAAGCCTGAGAGATTTATTCAGGTTACCGTCCAGCTGATTCAATTATGTTCATCCATAAACTGTAGGCGCTTATCAGTTTTTCTTTGTTTTATTCTTCCAAATCTTTGCATTTCTGACTGAAATAATTAGAAGTGTAGGGAATACGGTATCGATTAGTCTCTCAAAATCTGCCTAAGGTTGCTAAGGTTCCATTTGAGTAGTATCAGAATGCCCATCTTTTTCCTTATTGGCACCGTCTGCTTCTTCTGAATATAGTTATCGGAATTGCAATAGTTAAAACCAGTCGGTTTACGCCCCGCTACGCGGGGCTCAACCTCCTGTCTTTTGATGGAAACTTCTGGAAACTCGCAGAACGTGTCAACGTTCATATCACCGTAACTCAGCCATTCTTTGAGCTATCAATCCGAAATTTGGTGTTGTACTTGTTCATTGTTCATGTATTGTGTGTGCAAAATTTTAGAAATTTTCGCTTACAGTGAGTTACTTTTCCAAATTTTGGGTTACTGTACCTACAGTAATCCTGAACAAAATTTGGTTCTGAACTAACGGTCATAAAGCGCCCAAGCATCTGTGACTGTATTGCAAATATGAAAACATTTGGTTCACAAAGAAAAAAAGTAATGCAAGAAACAATTTCGGACGGACACACACACAGACAGAACTATTCCCTTAACGGTAATGTACCCCGTTTGAGGTACGGCTTTTTGGACGAGACTAGGCTGAATAAAACACGCATAAAAAGTTATGTAAGGGGTTGGAACCGTTTTTGTGCCTTATTAACGGCCTTCGAGAAAAACAACTTTTTGTCAAAATTTCACGAAATCTGAAATTTTCATCTTCAAAGGGCCATAACTTGGTTTGTTCTTGACGGATTTTTGCAAACTAAAGTGAGTCATAAAGATAAAACATTCAAAAATGTAATTCTGAAAACAATTATGTTTTATATATATGTATAAAAAAGTTATTTGTCAAAAATCATTAGTGCCAAAGTACCAAGGATGGCTTAAAATTTTTTGAGGAGTAGGACATTTTCTGGATTTTTTTGGAAGGTAGCATGTCCATTGGTTTCGTCAGCTATTTGAACAGTTTCTGCAATCTGAGAATCGAGTCATCGAAACTGTAAGAATACACGAATCATCTGCCAGTATAAGAATACACGAATCATCTGCCAGACCCTACATCAAACTCAACGTTTGATGTAGGGTCAGCATGCCACAGGATAAATTAGTTCTTTCACTCCCCTCTGTAAAATCGAGAGGAGCGTCCAAAAATTGTTCTACGGGTCTTATGGAAGGCCCTGTCAACCAACTGTGTAGGCTGCCTGCAACTTCCGGCCAGGGTGTTATCCTTTCGTATGTCCCGACACCTCACGGGTTCCGCGCGCCACTATCAAAAGCGTGTGAGAGGGCGGGGCTTCCGGTTTCGCCCAACTTTCACTTGTGCTGCGTTCTTTAAATCTTTTTGATTGAGATTTTCCCGTTTTGGATCCCAAAAAATGAGTTTTTAGGCATCTACCTCATCGTAATATATCCTATCCGCAACATAGGACAGTGACACCGTCTGCTCCTTCTAATTTTTGATTAGAAGGGTTTCCATGTCATGACATATTTTTTGAATTTTGAACAGTTCATCTGGCACCTGATCCTAGGATCCATTTGAACTGCAATAAACTTTATAGCAAACTCCTTATCAAAATCTTGTTAAAACCAGAAAAAAATGTCTGAATTGAGAGATCCCATTCATTTATCAATTTATCACTGTCTGCTCCTTGCAATTTTAGATTAGTCATTCAGAACCTGGTCGTCAGATTTTAAATCTAGTGGTATTAGAATAACCAGCTGATTCATTTTTGGCACAGTCGGCACCAAACTGGAAAAACTCGAGAGTTCCGCGCATCACAATCAAAGGGCTTGGTTTCGGTTTCGATCATTTCAATCCGTTTTTTGGACTAAAACTAAAAATTTATTCATCTCAAAAAAACAACAAATAATTAAATCAATTAAAAACACAAGTTAGAATAGAAATCAGTTTGTTCGATCGTGATCCATCATCTAGTTGATCTTCTTCACACTTCGATACTTGTCTTTTCCGCCTCGTTGAAGGTACGATTTGTGGAAGAAATTGGCAAAGAGCACGAAATAGGAGAGGCTCAGAGCAAATGTCGAGTTGAGGGCAAACATCGGAGTGTCACATGTGTACTGGAAAAAATTTCGGTTTCAGGTAAGGCATGGAAGCTTTGATTGATTTTCAGTTTCAATGGAGCGAGCCAATTCTTAGCATCACCAAACCCAAACACAGATATCATGAAAAGATTTCTGCTTCAACTGTGTTATATTTTCGACGTCTTTCAGAAGACCTGCTACTATCATTCCCATGATATCATTGAATCTTACCTGATTAGTAGCCAACGAATAGTACATCAATGTGCATCCATAGATGAAGCACA
Organism: Caenorhabditis sinica; assembly: GCA_963932045.1. Taxonomy (NCBI): domain Eukaryota; kingdom Metazoa; phylum Nematoda; class Chromadorea; order Rhabditida; family Rhabditidae; genus Caenorhabditis; species Caenorhabditis sinica. Next base: position 16,574,705 of record OZ009940.1, read on the forward strand.
CGAATTGAGTCAACTGAAGAACTGTGACAGCCATCGAGATCTTCGCTGGCAGTTTGATGTTCATCGATCGGATGAAGTAGTATCTGAAATTTTAATAGTGTATTTTTCGTCTTAACGGAATGGAATTGAGATGGCATCGTCAAGAATGGAAAAACATACTAAATAGAACAGCGAAAGTTTCCGAAAAACTAGAAGTTCAGAATTAGAGTTTTCGTCTTGATAAGAAGTGACCAGTTCCATCGATACTAGAGGAGAATAAGAAAAATCTGAAACAGTTAAAAAAATAGAAACTCACGGGTACATGAAGGCGTGCACAAAGAGATTAACGATGGCGCCAACTCGAATTTGGGACGATGGAGTTGGGTAGGTGACGCAGAAGAAGAGGAATGTGGCCACATGATGATACCTAGAAAAATCAAATTTTACTGTTTCGAAAGTTTCATTTTTCAAGATTTAAAAATTGGAGTATTGATATCAGAATCAGAAGTCAAAAAAACTTTCAGAGCTTCTCATGGTAGCTCTTCCTTATGAGAAATATCTAAAAAACTTACCAATGCAAAAAGATAAGCGGTTTCTTGCGAAGAACCAAGAAAATCGTGTCCACAAACTCCAACGCCTTCGACAAGACCGTCAAGAACAACCAGTACTCCGCTTGACTCGGCAATGTCGACAACGCCTCACACCCACATCCATACAATCCAAATCGTCGAACCTGCTCAACCATGAACGGAAACATTGCCCACGAGCCGTAAATCGAGAACACCGACAGGAACAGATTCCAGAAGCGAAGAGCGTTGGTGAGTTGGAACGGTTCACGATCCCTCATGAATCTCTTGATCGAGAAGATGACAACGACGTAGGCGATGGTCATCTGAATTTTTTTGTTTTTTCACCTGCCAAACGGATTGACAGGTGCCCAAAAATTGTACTACGGGTCTTATGGAAGGCCCTGCTGATCATGATCTGATGTCAACTAATTTCCTCGCTGGGTGTTATCCTTTTGAATGTCCCGACACCTCACGGGTTCCGCGCGCCACTATCAAAAGCGTGTGAGGGGGCGGGGCTTGGCGGCACACTAGAAGTTTGCCAATTACTGTCAGTTTCAGCTCATTGTCACTGACTTTTCTTCCCAAATTTACCTGAACAAAGAGCCCAAAGTGCTCATCAATGAATTTCCGTCCACGAAGATGCGGGAAGACGTCGTCTCGATTCACCAGAAGCCGCCACAGTTCGCTTGCATCGAATTTCCATTTGAACACGTCAGCAATCATTGTTTTTGATGAGCGACAAGCCTCCGATTCACAAACCGCACTTCGGTGGAAGAGTTCAGTTGCGAAATAATTCAGATACATTCTGAGCCTTCTCGAAGATTTTTTCTTCTAGAAGATTGATGACGTGGCAAATAAAGGGAGACGTGGATTATGAAAGGGGGCGAAAAATCGTGGAATTGGAACGGGGGCAGAGAAAGTTCTCACGGGTTTATTAGTATTTTGGAATGTTAATTTTACGGGGGAAAAGGGGGATGAATTGGTTTTGGAATGTTGAATGGAACAGATCTGGGGTGTCTTTGGCGCGATTTCGGAGTTAGTGAACAGTGAATAAGATGTAAGGTGCACCTCAAAAGCCGATTGCGTGTGGTTATTATTAAGATTTTTGACACTTCATTAGTACAGAAAATGCTTGAAGTCGTGATAGGATTCTTTCCTGCACCGATGTTCAGGATTATGAAGCTGTCTTTTCTTTTACATGGAATTAAATTTTTGACATATCTTCACAATCACCCAAACCATCTCCCATCCTCAATCCCCAAACAAAAACCCGTAACTTTTCCAATCCCACGTCACCATTTTTTCGATCTTATCAATTTTTCCAATCAATCTCGTTCCTCCGCTCCCTCTCCCCTCATTCCCATATTTTATAGTCGATTCGAGTAAAAGAGACCGAATCTTTCCGCTTGAAAAATGTCAAAAGATGAAGCTCCAGGATCCGCTGCTCAAATTCCGCCGACCAGTGAGATAAAGTCAGCGACCAGTGGTTCGAAGGAAAAAGCTGAAGAGATCACATTCAATGTTGGAGATGTGTACGTTGACGTCTTCTAGGATTCAGAATCCTGTACTCATTGAATTTCCAGAATCGGTGGGTATACACTTGTCAAAAAGATAGACGAGGGAGGATTTGGTCAAGTGTTCAAAGTAGAGTCGAAAGACGGAAAACCGTATGCAATGAAGCTGGAATTGAATTCTCAGGAGGGCGGATCTGCCATCAAGTTGGAGGTAAGCAAGGCGGGAATTTTACTGTTTCGAAACATCATGATCAACTTCTTTTAACTTCCCAATCATCAGCAAGTATTTTTGAGTTTGAAGCTCGACTCTGAGACGTTTCGCAACTTGCGACATTTCAAAACCATAAAATTCACATTTATCATGTGAAAAGTTCACGTTGAATTCAAACATTTTCAAATATAGAAGTGAACTTGGAATGGTTTATCACATACAACCTGAATAAAAGTGGGAAGCAAGCTTATAAAGTTGCGAAACGACTGGCTGCGATGTGCCCAGTTTCCAAAAGTCTTGATTGCGAAATCGACGTAAGTTTTGAGATGTCGCGGTTGCCAAATGACTGGTTGCGAAACGTCCCGGTGCCCGAAACTTTCCTGTTTCAAAAATCGTTATCCATTTCCAACTTCCTCATCTTTCAATATTTTTTTACACCCATTTCCCGATTTTCCAGATAAACGTGCTCAGCCAACTGCCCAAGAACAGTGTGTTCCCAGACATGAAAACCGGGGCAAGAAAGCAATATTATCACTATTTGGTTCTGGAGCTGTTGGGTGACAATTTGAAGGTTTTGAAGGCACGGAGCCCGAATCCGGAGGCATTCACAGATGGCACATGGTCGAGATTGGGGATTCAGTGTCTGTTTGCGTAAGTCTAGAATGTTGAAAAGATGCTCCACCAAACATCTAGCTTAGGAAAAATGGGAGTACACAGTAGAGCGTGCTTGAATTTGAATTAGCAAGGATTCTGAATCCTGCTTAAATTTCCAATTAAGATTTTAAGTTGCTCAAGATTTTCACGTTTTCTACCGTTTTCAGCCTCAAAACCATGCACGACAAAGGATTCGTCCACCGTGATGTCAAACCCAGCAACTTCGCCATCGGCCTCGAGCACCGCAGCCGAATTGTTCTCCTCTTCGATTTTGGTTTGGCCAGAAAGTAAGGAGCATCACACCGGTTCAGAAGTAACAGTATGCAAACACGCTCTGCTGGTTTGGTGAGCATCGCTCAACTTCGACGGCTCACTATTCAACTTTCTGCGATAGTCTCGAAGGAACCTCGACCTCTCAATCGAGCGCATTCGCATACTGCTATGTTCAGAGCCGTGTGGAGCATTGGAATTTCTGTATCTAACCTGATCTTTCAGATTCGTGAAGAATGAAGTTGTAACGAGTCAGATTAAGAAAGATGGGAAGAAGGGGACCGGTGGCAGACAGCCAAAAAAATTGGGCACGGCGAGAAGCTCGGTGGCGGTTGGCCCGGAGAAGGAGCAGCAGACTGTTGGGGCAAAGGTGAGCTCAGGAAAAGAAAGTGAGAACGGCAAATGGAAAAATTCTGAATAGTTCTAGAGATTTTGAAAATGTCTTCCATTTTTTGTTAGTTGTGATAGTTTGAGGTAAAACTTCTGAGCAAGCGATGACTAAAAGATTGCCAGACAAATAAGAAAAACTTGAAACAGAAATGTAGAATAGAAATTGTAGTTTTTTTTTTTTGCACGACCACATTCAAACCATACTTTCTGGAATTTCGCAGCGTTTCGCAACTCAAGTTGGTTTTGCAACTACGACTTTTCGCAACCATGATATCCGATTTTTTGTAATGTTGATGACAACCTGGAATAGTTCTCAGGAAATAATACCCCCAATTACACTATTAATTACTTTCTATCACGATTTCCAGCCCTCGTCGAAACCCCGTCTGAGTGGTCCGAAGAACACGGAGAGCAGTGTTCACAAACCTGTCGAGTACGTCTACAAATTCCGAATAGCCCGTCCACGCACCGATTTTCGTGGCACTCAACAATACGCGTCGCCGAATGCTCACATGCATATTGAGTTGGTGTGTATTGGGGAGATGATATTAGAGAGAGGGGAATGATGAAGGTTTTGAGTAAATTAGAATTTGAACTGAAAATTTTCGAATTCCTGAATCGCCATCTCACTGAAAATTAAAGTATCAAGCCCAACTTTGTCGCCCAATTGAAACACAAACATCTATAGACAACTTGTCATCATTCTAAGAAATGGTCTACATGTCTTTATTGATATGTTATACTTTCGAATTGTTAGCTTTCAGAATCTTCCCTAAGTTATCCTTAGAGCGCATTTGCATCTCTCCTACTCCCCACCCCCAACTTATCTCAAATAACTTGCAGGGTCGCCAAGATGACATCTGGTCTATGATGTACATGCTCGCTGAAATGTTCCTCGAGTTGCCATGGACCAACAACGACGATATTCCTGTGGAGGATATCAAGAGCCAAGCACCATTGCTTCGTTTGTTCACTGATAGTAAGTTCAATTTTCAGTAACAATTTTCAAAAATTCAAAGTATTAGGGTCTCACGGATTATGCACTCCAACGCAATCTCAGTTCGCGCGCTGTCTCTACCACTGGGAGATCAAAAAGTATAGTTCAGAAACTCTTGACCTCCCAGTGGTAAAAATAGCGCGCCTACCGAGATTGAGATGGAGCGCATATTCCACACTTTTGGGATCCTTACACTTTGATTTTTTTTTTAATTTTACTGTTTCACAAATTTTACATTCGTCTGAAATTTTGTCTTCCACCGATTTTTCAAACATATCTTTTCCAGAAAAGAATCCGACCCACTTCTCTTCCGAACAAAATCAAGTTCTCATTGAAATCGAGAAAATGCTTCAAGCCTGTGACTACTACGATCATCCGAACTACGAGTTGGTCTATGGATTCTTGAAGGATGTGATGACGAAATCGAAAGTCACCTGGGAAGCAGCCTACGATTGGGAGACACCGAAGAAATGCGATGAATTGTCCAAGGGATCCGGATCGAAAGGGTCGAAGAAAAAGAAGGGCGAATGTAAGGTGTGGGAGGATCCGAAGGATTTCTTCAAGATTGACAAATGGGACAAATTGAAGAAACCGGGTGTTGTTCCGGAGAAGGAGAAATCTGCAGAGCCACCGAAATCGAGACCGAAATCGGGACCGCCCAGAAGAAAGGAGGATAGAAGAAACGATCGTTCGAGATGCAAAGAGATGAGTAGAGAGGATTCGGTGAATATGGATTCGATGAAGAAGGAAATGAGTGCAACGAGTGCGGTGGATTCGAAGAAGGGCTCCGAAAAGAAGAAGTGAACTTTTTTTGAAAAATGGGTGTTTTTTAAACTTTGAAAAGACGGGAAAAAAACAGAAAAAGGGGGTGCTAAACAAGAATACGATTCGATAATCATGTGTTCGTCGAATATGAACCCGAAAAACTGAAGAAGCAATGAAAAAACGGGGGAAAACCGGGAAGATGGTACAAGATTTAGTGGGTCTTCTTCTTGTTGTCCTTCTGTGACACTGCCTTGTACTTGTCTTTTCCTCCGCGGAGCACGTAGGATTGGAGGAAGAAATTGATGAAGAGAGCCAAGTAGGTGGTGTCCATGAAGACGGCGAGCTTGAAGACGGATGGGTCAAAGTCGCAGTTGGCCTGGAAATAAGGAAGAGGTTTAGGGGGATTTCTTGAAGTTTTGTGATCAGCAAATGCGCTCTAGCAAAAGTTTGAATGTCTAAAATAATCCGGCCTTCCTTCGGAAAATCGCCCACGACAACCTGAGGAGAACGCGACTTTTGCTCATTTTGGACCACTTTTTTGAAGTTTCAGAACAATTTTTGATTTATCAGTGTGATCTTCGAAATCGGTATGCAACTTCACATTTTCTAGCAAAAAGTAATAAAATTTGTAGGTCCTCTTTATGGAATTTTTCGACCCATTTAAAGATTTGAACACTTGGAAAACGCGCCATTGATGAACTCCGGTGTACGCTTTTCTAAAACTCACATCGGTGAAGTGCATAAGATAACCGAGATGGGCGAGAACGGCGCACGAGATGATGAATTGGAGGATCTGAAGGGTGGTTATAGCCTGAGCAATGAATCCGGGCACGCGAATCTTCATCGAGCGGAGGAAGTAGTACGAGTACATGAAGGCGTGCACGACGAAGTTCAAATATATTCCGTATCTATTGAATCCTGGCGTAAGTGGGTGAGAGTACCAGGCGTAGATCATGGTAAGGATATGGTGGTACCAGTGAAGGAACATCAATGGTCGCTTGCGGAGAACCAGGAAGACGGTGTCGACGAGTTCGAAGAGTTTGGAAGCCATGAAGAGCCATACCCAGTAGCCATTCTCTCCCTTGGTGAAGTCGAACACTTTGCAGTAGGAGGCTGGAAAAATATGGGCTTATTTTAGAAAAATCTTCTCTTTTAGCAGCTTTAACTGTCTCTGTTTCTTTTTTATTGATGAGTGGGAAAGTTCACTACGAATAGCAGTTGTTTCCGCACTTTGATGTCTTTTCTCACACTTTTTTGCTTTGATAAGGTGTTTGATAACACGATCATCTCAACTACAGCATGTTACGGGCAGGCTGATCAGAGAACGCCAGTACTTTGGTACACTCTTTTTCTAGCCAATGTTCTTTAATACACGTTATTATGCAGATCTCCATAAAAGAGAGTGCGCGCCGAAGATTTGACATTTTGCACGATATCTCGCCACGAAAACTTTAAAGGAGCATAACTCGTTTTCAAACTGATTTTCTGTTTTTCTCAATTTTGGTCGAGTTTCAGCCATTTTTTCTGATAAAATATGACTTCGATGCATGATTGTTTCGTACCTCTTGCAAAATTTTGAAGAAAAATTGCTTAAAAACTGAGAAAATCGGAAAAATCAGTTATGCGCTTTTAAAGATACCGTAGCAAAAATCGTGATCTCCGATAAATCGAATCTTCGGCGCGCACTCTCTTTGATTTAGACATGAATAATACAACGCGCTCCATTGCGAAAATGGCTGAAATTTTGACTTGCCGCCGTCTTTTGGTAAACCAAAATTTCAGTCATAATCACAATGGAGCGTTTAACATCGTAAATATTGTTTATATCTCACAGTAGCGAGGTAAGACTACGCACCAACGAGTCCCTTGTTCTGGATGGTTCCGAAGAATTCTGGCGTCATTTTGATGGCTCCGGCGATGGAGAAGGCGGCGAGGATGAAGTTCCAGATGTTGAGTGGTACGGTGAGTTGGAATGGTTGACGGTTGCGCATCAGCCATTTCGTTCCGAACACCACGACCATGTATAGAATGGAGGCCTGGAAAAATGTCATTTTTAGGGGAGGGTGCTATTTCGCAGGTCAAGAAGCTGTAATTTGTCAATTCACCGAGTTCGGCAAGAATATTTTTTTCAAAACATAAGTTTTTTTTTTTAATTTGTGGAAATTCTCGTAGATTCCGAGAATCATAATGAAAATGCGCGAAAATCGCTGTAAAACCCCGAAAACGAGCTTCGGAATGAGTGAAAAACTCGGAATTTGGCATGAAGCACAACTTCGCTTGTTGCTTATTTCGGAGCTAAATTCCGGGTTTTAGAGCGATTTTCGTTCATTATCATCATGATTTTAGGAATATACGCACATTTTTAACGCATTTTGAAGAAATTTAACGTCGCAACGTCATTTTTCAAGTCTCCCTCGCATTTTCTCACCTGAATGGTGACATCGAAATGATCAGCAAAGAACTTGCGTCCCTCGGAATCCGGGAAGTTCTTCGGCCCGTGAGTGGCGAGTGCCATAAACCGTTTCGTGTCGAACTTGACGTCGAGTAGCCGTTGGACGAGCGGATGTTGAGCCATCGTGACCCGATAAATTACCTGAAAATGTTGATTTTTGAGTTTTGTAAAACAACTATTTTTGCTGCTGCGAGACAAAAATACGGAAACAAATTCTGCAAAAACCGAAAGAGTACGGCGATGAGAGATAGAAGATAAACAGGCGCGCGCCGAGGGTCGAAAGGGCGATGTGCGGCGGCCGAGTAGTAAAAAAAGTAGACGAAGAGGGAAAAAGAGAAACTCCGCCCCATCACCCCATATCGTCAGAGAGAGAGGATTCGAAAATTGAAATTGAGAGAGAGAAACGTCCTTCGTACCCTTGGTGTGGCTCTTATCAGACGATTCGAGGACAGAGAACCTGCGCCGATTGGAGACAAATTTGGAGAAAAATTTCCTTTGAAGACGAGCATTTTTATTACGCTGGTGGCATGATTTTAGATGTAGAGATGAGATTGTTGGTGGAAAAACGAGAGAAGCGAGGGATGTGAATGAAAAGAGCGGTGTAGCCAACCAAACAAGCACGGCGATCATGATTCCAGTGGAAGCGAATGGAAAAAATGAAAAAAAAAACACATTTTGACAAAAAATGTTGAAAAAGCAAGCATATGTTTCTAACTAACATTTTTCATTTGAGGTCTTCTACGAGAAGTAAGCAATGAAAAAATAGCTTTTCCGAGCAAACATTGGACCTAAATCATAAAAATATTTGCTCTATTTTTATTTGAGGTGTTTTATGATCTCTGGGGTGATAAGAAAGTGTGAAAATTCGAATGGCAAGTCATAAAAATGCATTTCCTTGTGGCTTGTTGAAACTTCAATTGAAGGAAAATGGCTGGAAAATGCAGAAAGAGAAGGTTCTAGAAGGTCCTAGGCAACTAAAAGAAACTCAAAATCATCAAAAAATATCCAAATTCAATAGGAAAAATGAAGGAAATTCAATGCACAGACCACCAAAAATTACTGGCCTATTTTTAAGTTTTCCATCGAACTCCGAAACGTTCTCAATGCTTAGTATGTTTTAGAGGAATTCTGGTACTGTCTATTTGCTAGAAACCGAGGAAAATCGTCAAAAACCACGCTGATAACCCAAAAAATGATGAAATGAAAAAATTGCAATTCGAAAATCCACCACTTTTCCTCGCCACTAAACCCCGCGCGCAACGACACTCCGCATGTTCCGCCGCATTATTTTTTTCAGCCGTTTACTAAAAATTGTCTAAAAAACTGATTTCTGGGTCAATTTTCATGTATTTTTAATTGAAAAACTGTTCTTCTCGACCTTCTAAACCACTATCCCCTTTATTAAAACTCTACCTCTTCTAAAAATGAGTTCAGATGGACGAATTCGAAAAGTGATTTTTGTTGGATAACTGGCGAAGGCTTTGTAAGTTTCCGAGCTTCCCATAAGTGAAAAATGTGATTTAAATGGATTTCTTCAGAAAACTAACATCATTACATCATGAATGTGATCTCAATTTGTATGCAATTTCTATGCAATGGTCTCGATTCTGTAAATATATGCAAATAAACATGTTCAATTTTCTCTCTTGTTCTATTGTTTTTGATCGATTTTAAAGCGTTCAATCGTTATTTTTCTACCTTAAAAACCAAGAAAGCATCTTCTATTACCCTCCAGAATCTGCAGAATGTCGTCACGTCTCTTGCGCACGGCTGTGGTTCGAGCCACCCAACAGCAGCAAAGAACCATGTACGAGAATCCGTACATCAACCGTTTCAAGGCGAGAAGCAAGGTTTCCGAAGATTTCCACAAAAAGACCACCGGAATCACTGGACTCTTCGTCAACGAGCATCCGCATCGTGCGTTGACCGTCGTCTACGGTCGTATTCTCCGCGCCCTCGAGCAAATGCCACGAGATGCCGCCTATCGCAAGTACACCGAAGCTGTATGTAATATTCTCAAAATTGTTCCATGTGAAACCGCGCTTTATAGCTGACATGGCTGATATTTGGATGTTTTCTGCGTTACCGCCCTTTTCAAGTTTTCGAAGCTTTTTCTAATTTTTGTGGATCATCCACGAGGAGTACACGAGACCTCAAAATCTAAAAAACGGCGGCGAAGCTGAAAACATCTAATTTCATGCATGTTAGCAATAGAGCGATGAAATGACATTTACCTGAAAACTAAAAAATGATAAAATTTTAGGTTGTCAAGCAGCGTTTGGCTCTTGTTCAAGCGGAGAACGATATCAAGAAGCTTGAGGAGAAAATTGGAATGGGACAAATCGAGGAAATCATCGAGCAGGTTTGTGTAAAAAATAAGTGATTTTGGTGCGGAAAACCTGCCTGAAGATGCAAAAATCCAAGAAGAGTGGCGGCTTTTCATAATTTTCCTGTTAGCGTTGTGTTCTATGCTTCTTCGCGATCTATCGCAAACAGTATTATGCATATCTCCATAAAAGAGAGTGCGCGCCTAAGATTTGGCATTTTTAAGATCACGATATCTCGCCACGAAAACTTTAATCATTTTCAAACTGATTTTCCGTTTTTCTCAATTTTGGTCGAGTTTCAGCCATTTTTTCTGATAAAATATGACTTCGATGCATGATTGTTTCGTACCTTTTGCAAAATTTTGAAGAAAAATTGCTTAAAAACTGAGAAAATCGGAAAAATCAGTTTGAAAATCAGTTATGCGCCTTTAAAGATACCGTAGCAAAAATCGTGATCTCCGATAAATCGAATCTTCGGCGCGCACTCTCTTTGATTTAGACATGAATAATATTAAACATTGTGTTTTTCGACTTTCCCTCCGTTTTTTAAATTTCTGAAGCCTCGTGTACTCCTCGTGGACAACTCGCGAGAATTAAGCGAGACCTCGAAATCAAAAATTGCCCAAAAATTCAAAATATCACCGGGTAATTTTCAATTTTCCAGGCCGAATACGAGTTGGAGACGACACGAGCACTTCTCGACTCGAAAGCATGGGAACCATTGGTCGAACAAGCGCCAAAGGGACAATGGTCGTGGCCAGTTTAGAGGAAGAATCCGTTCATTCTTGTGTTCTTGTAGATCGACATTGATTTTTAACAAAGTTTACTTTTATTTTCTTTCGTTCGAGTATAAAAATGATAAATAGTGAATGCTTCTTTCCTTCAGGCTGAGTGAATTTTCAGGGGAAATCGCACTGTTGAAAGTGAACAGGTGGAGCCAGAAAACAATCCAAACTGCTTGATTGCGACAGTAAATCCTCAAAACAACGAGACCGCTCAACCTGCATTTTCTTTCTGATTTTAAAGGAGGATTCTGACGAAAAAATGAATGTGCTTTAAAAAGTGTGAAAAGTTGCGTAGATTCCGAATATCGAGATGAGAATGCTTGGAAAAATTCGTTGTTCTCAAAAAACGCGATCGCCGGCGCCAGAAGTCGTCCCTCTTTTGAATTCCCGCGCGATTTTTCTGTGGTCTGGCCTAGAAAACTCACGAAAAACGCGCGGGAATTCAAATCTCTCTTAAAAAAGGGACGACTTCTGGCGCCGGCGATCGCATTTTTTGAGAACAACGAATTTTTCCAAGCATTCTCATCTCGATATTCGGAATCTACGCAACTTTTCACACTTTTTAAAGCACATTCATTTTTTCGTCGGAATCCTCCTTTAAGGCAAGATGCATAAACACGCCTTGTAAAAATGCGATTATCTGAAAAGAGGAAATGTGCAAGTTTCTATAGGATGTCTTGCCGCTTTTATTCCAGTCCAATTTCCGAAAATTAATCTATACTACCCGGCAAAGTATCCTTGGAGAAGTGCTCCTCGTTTTTTTCTGGTTGCCTCGCCTTCTGCTTCTGTCTCTCCGTCTCTCAACGCGCGCTCAGCATTCGTTTTGGCGAGAACCCACAACACTATCGATTTCCGTTTTTTATGTTTCACGAAAAGGAGTTGATAGATTTGCATGTTGCTGGACTGAATTTTACTTGTTTTCGTGCACTTCATTGTGCAGATTTGGCAAGGAATTTTGTGAAATCACGAGAATCTTTCACTTTACTAATGATGCCGTTTATTGAAAAACCGTTTAACAAAATTTTCTCCATTTTTCATCAAAGTCATGAAACGGGAAATGTTTCGGAAGGAAATCTTTTCAATCTTTGCAGAACGTTACTTATGTCCTACTGATTGCAATTAAGAAGGGAATATAAGCGTCTTGAAAACAGTCATATTCTTCTTTTCGAAACTGAACCCCTCCCTGAAACAGAAGTCATTCAATTTTTCCTGGTCAATTCTTATCCGTTTTCCTTTGAAAACAGCCTGACAGAAGTTTCGTAGTTTTCTGAACAGGTGAAACGATAGGAGTTTAACAGTCTTCAACTGTTTGCTGAGGTTTCCTGAATATTTTTATTTTTCAAATACGAGTGATAATCTATGAAACAGAAAAGTTCGGATGGAATCGTTGGACGTCTCGACTGATGCTGTCTCTTCTAGATTTTCAATAGCCACATTACATCTAGAAATGGGTATTTTCTATTCTTTCCCAATGTTGATTTTTAAACATTTTCTTCCGGACTCTCTTCTTTCGTTGCAATTTTTCATCACAAAAAACGTCGGAAATCAATGCTTTCCAGATGGACCCCACAGTCGAGATAGACTTGGTCACTCAAGAGCTAGATGGATGGACATTGGTTGACAAACCAACTGAAATTCCTTCAAGAGAACAACTTTTCCGTGCAGCTGTTGCAAAACTCTTCGACAATCAGATTGAGGAACTTCACAAGCAACATCCAAAGACGATTCCAGCCACAAACCATCTGAATGTCCAGCGTTTGCAAAGATGGAAGGTTAGTCAAAGTTGATTTTACTCAGGATTGGCGTTTCTCTATGAAATCATTATTTGAATTATGTTTTTAGGCGGTTTTTTATTTCTTTCTCTTGACAGTGCTAGGGAGCCTTATAAAACATATGCATAACTATTCCTTACTTTCAGATCTACCACGATCTCTTCCACATTCTTCCCATGTATCCCGTGGACACTTCGGACCCCCTTACACTCAAAGGTCTCATGCTCCAATCGCTTCTCCAGATAAAACGCATTGGCCATAAGGTCCTCGTTCGTTGTCGCGAGAAAGACCTCGCTCTCGTTGAGCAACTTCTCCCTGACTGTCTTGCAATCGTGAGGTCAACTCCCTGGACGTACGCTCCAAAAAATGTCACTGTTGACAAGGACACCTTCCTGCCAGCAGACTCTCCGGGAGGTGTGGAGATTGTGGAGAAGAGCTTGGGTGATGTTCAAAGGACTATCCTCAATATTTACATGAATCTGCAGGACGGGAAGGAAAGATATAGTAGAAAGTGTGAATCTGGTAAGGGATTGGGACTACTGGCTCGAGCAAAAACTAATTTTTTTCAGAAAAGGATAAGGAAAACCATCAGGACAAGTTTCATAGCATACTGAAGTATTTCAAAGTGGACAATAAGAAAGAGTATCAAAGAATTCTCAGCAGCGTTCTGAAATATCTGAAAGTGCTCCATGACCTCTTGGACCATTCAAATGAATTTGATGGTTTGATTAAAGACATTCTCAACGCAATCGTAAACAGCATGGAATCAGTAGTCACAAAGTGGAAGAAGGCATCAGAAGACTCAGAGGATTGTAAGTAATTTCAGAAATGGTAGAGCATCTATTCAGACAAACTTTCGTCCGTTCGCCGTCCGTCCGTTGGTTTTTCACCCTCTACACACCGGCGTAATATTGTGGACCACATTCAGAAACAGAACGGACGGACAGACCAAATTCGTCCCAATGAAAACCTTCAAAAATAACTAGCTTCCGTATTTAACTTTTCCTTGTTTCAGTCAACAAAGAAGAAGCTCTTGGCAATATCACTCGCATCCTCGAAACCGATCTGTTCAGTCTGGCTCAATGTGATCTTTACGTCTAACCTGGTAACTTATTTTATACCTAATTTTTGGAATCTCTAATCTTGCTTTAATTCCCGTTTTTATGATACTCCTGGTGTATGTGCAGTAATAAATTATTTTTGGGATCTATGATTTTTTTTCTATTTTGATCATGTTCCATCTTGTTAATATCTATGCATAGTTCTTACTTATAAATCAAATCTTCGGGTAAATTTAGACAAAGTTGAAGAAATGGAAGACGACGACAGCTTGGAGTTGGATCCTCTGTATATGGAGGTTTGTGACTAGAGTTGGAAAAAGAGAAAATATCAAGTTTGTCGGTAATTGCCACATAGTGCTCAGGAAATCTTTGCTTAACTGAAAAAATGAAAACTGTATAATGTGCTTGACAATGACAGGTAATGAAGCTAAAAACTCGACTAACTAGTCAAACTGAAATCGCTGGATAGATTGCAGATTCAGGACATCTTTAAGCCTCTTGGTCGTGTTTATCTGTTTGTTTCACGATTTCAATGTTTCTTCGAAAACTTCACTATCACTCAATATTAATACAATTATTGCAATATCATTGAAACTGTAATCTTTTTAACCCAAGACCACTAATTTTCCAGCACGTCGCAAAACGCGCCCTCATCAGAACGTACTTCAACAATGAGAAGGAAGCGAGTACCCCGAAAAGAATTCCAGCGACTAGCACAGTAAACGTACAACTTCTCATGGATCATTGTGTGAGTATCTTCACTCTAATGAACTCATCAATTTTCTAACATTCTGTCTGGTAGAGCGTAATTACCTCATTCCAGGTCTACGACGGACAACTCGCAGCCCAAGAAGGGAGACAGAAGAAGGTGGACATCAGAGCCTTCATAAAACAAGGACTTCTTCAAACTTTCCGGGAGAGTATGATCCTTGTTCGTTGCCGAAAAAGTGACTTGAAATCTGTGGATGAAGCCCTTGATGGTTGTCTCGAAGAAATCGGAAGAAAAAGGGAAAACTGCAAGATAATGGTGGATAGGAGCAACTTCTTGAGAGAGAATGTCGTTGGAGTGGAGATTCAGATGAGGAATTGTCAACTTCAATCCGAGATTATTCTGTTGTATGAGGAGATTGGGTGGTATAAGTTGGCGATTCAGAAGCAGCCATTGAACGGTGAGGGAGTATTTTTAGTTTCAGTAGAAAATTATAGAGAATTAGGAATTGGAATGAATCAGTTCGGCAGATGCAAACAATTCATAAATTGTATGTAGTGTTCTAGGTATAGAAGCCTTTATATAGACTTCGGTCGTAGATATTGTTTCAATAAGACAACTTGAGATAATCGAAGTTTTCTTGATTCAATAAGTACTTGAACGACTTCAACCCTTCACCACTATTCCAGACAAGCGAATCACAGAGCAACTCGAAGATGCCCGAAGTCGCCTTCCGGTCCGTATTGAACGTATCAGGAATATTATGACTACGGAAGTTATTCCAAAGGAGGAGCGAGAGATACTTCGATTGGCTTTGGAAAACTTGAGCGTGGAGATGGGGGAATTGGGAAGGATCACAGGAACGACCACCGGGGATTGTAAGCTTTTAGAACTTGGCAGATATTTTCAAAAATGTTTACAATGCCATCTAATCTAACTAGGTAGAAGCATAAGTAATTGAAGTTTTAGAATATAGTTGACTATTTTCAATTTCACATTATGATAATCACAAGTTAGTAGCATGTGAGGTGTTTTTATGAATGTTCTAGACTCCCAACTGAACCTTCAATCCTCTTCAAAGAGCATTTACCGTACTCTTTAACAATTTTTTCAGGCAACGTGCCTCGAAACGTCCAAAAGCTCGACTCGTATCTCAACTCCGACCTTTTCACCCTGACATCGTCTGCTTTATATGCATTCCAGTAATTAATGGTTTCTTCACGACACATTCCCCATCCTGGCCTGAATTTCGAGTATGCCATTGACTTGCAAAAGCCTAGGTCAGCAATTGCGCTCTGATAGAGCAAAGTTTCTGACCTAGATACTCTGATTACATTAGTTTACCTGCAACCTATGCCCATTTTTTAACTCACCAAAATGAAGCGTTTTTCTATTTTCTTAACATCCGAGGTCCCTAGACAACAAAAACACATTTTCATCTTCTGAATGGCAGTTGAAGGGAATGATGCCATCATCGTAAAGAGAAAAAGAGCCCATCGTGAGAGCTCATTTGTGCTCCGTCACCACCACTACTCGTCTTCCTTCGAAATTGCTCATCCGGTATGTTTCGTGACTTGTCTTCGTTTATTTCCTTCTTTTTCTCACTTCTTGCTTTTCGCCCAAAAATCCAAATAAAAGCAAATCCCCAACAACTACAATGACATGATAATTGCGAGTAAAATCAGTGAATACGTCATTGAAGGAAGTCGAGAAAAGTGGGCGGAGCTTGTAGTAGAAGAGCATTGAGAGGAAAGGAAAAGAAGAAGAAAGCGATGATTTCTGTGATGATGATTTCACACTTGGATGGATTTCAAAAGAATTCGACAATCGCGAAATGACGATGAAAGCAGAGAAAGCGAGCCAGAAAGAAGAAGAATAATAGGAGTTTCGAGAAAAGGGAGGAGATCCCTAGTTTTCTGTTTTTTTAGTAAAGTATTCTTGAATTTTTCTTTGGGACTGGTTTTGAAAGTTTTTACTGTATATTCTTACTTTTCTTCTTGTATGTTAAATCGAACATTTTGCAAAAACTGGGCTAGGTTTTCAAAACCATTTGAAACTGAAAACTTTGTAACTTTCAGAATTCTTTCTTCTGATCGAATTCTGGAACATTGATGTTTCTGGATCTAGAAAAAACTCTTTTTACAGTTGAGGGTAGATAAAAGAGATTGACTGAAAAAATAAACTGTCCATATTCTCGGTATTTTGAAACTGCAATTTTCGGAGTATTTTTTTAATATTTAAACTTTGAAATCCAAAAATCACCATATTTTCAATTTCTTTTTGGTGAAGTATTCTTGAATTTGTTTTGGGAATTTGGTTATGCAAGCTGGTCCTATGATTGATTTTCGTCTATTCGTAATCCCACGAGAGATCGATTTTCCAACAATCGAGCTAGGCTTTGAAAAACAATTTGAGATTGAAAAATAGTTTTTCTTAAATGACATTGTGTTTTTTATGTGTTGTGTCTGGGTCGAGTTCGAAATGCCAAATTTTTTTGAGCTTAGTTTCAAATTCAAGTCTTGAGGCTAGATGTTGATATGACCTTTTCCGATTCTTTATTATATTGTAGTCCAGGTTGACGAAACATTGCCTCAAGAAGTAAACTCCTGAACTTAAGACATGGTCGAAACAGTAAAACTTCTCAAACAGCTAACTGTTTTCATTTCAAGTCCAGCATTGCTCCCTTGCGTTCGGAAAATGTGTAATACTTCAAATTACACCTGAACCACAAATCTAAATCTAACTATAGTAGAGTGTATTATTTTAGGATCCATCTTTAGTGTATATCGGTTTCTCCGGCATCATGATTGATGTGCCTTCGGTTGATTAAGAATGACTTCCCACTACTTAAAACGATTTTTTGTTCACCGAGAAGCATCCGAATTCCAACAACTGTAGAATATAGCAATTTCCGGAATAGAGACAAGATCCCTATTTCCCTGATTTCTTGTAAAGTAAGTGTATTTTCGAATTTTTTGAGAGTGGATCTGGAAAAGTTCTCAAAGATTTTACTGTATTTGCTCGATTAACACTTGGCAAGATCGACTAGACAACAAAGAGCTAGGCTTCAAGAAATGTTTAAAACTGTTTCTTTTCTAGTAAAATTATGCTTTGTTCGAAGACTTGAGTCTCGTAATCTTGGAATAGCATATTTCTCTGGATTTTGTTTAAACGTCAGATCTTGAAGATGGTTTTTGTTGTAACTTCTCTTAATTCTAGCTCTTCACTTTATTGTACAAATCGACGAAAGATTGACTCAAGAAGTGAGCTTTGAATTTGAAACATTGATGAAACAGAAAAAGTGTCATTTTCACTATGATACTCCCATTGTTCATGCTCGCAATCACAATGAAATTATCTGATAACTGTCATTTGAAATAACTCCGTCTAACGAAACTGTAAATTTCGCCCCGAATTTAACTCATTCAACATTTTTCAAGAATCAAATAATATATTATTTCTGTAATATCATTTCAAGGTATCTGTAGGTTAAAAATGATTCTTCGAACTGAAGGATGCCTTATTTTTCCTGACAAAAGCTCATCAGAATTCCATTCCATAGTTTCTGAAAGCTGAGGGCTCAAAAAATATATAATTTTTTGTTCAGATCCTATCGTTCTGCAATTGAAAATTACAGAGCTTTTCCCATTTTTCGAGGTCCTGAAACTGAATTTTTTGTTAGGTTTTCACCACTTCGAAGTTCTTCAACTTCTCCCTGTTCCAATCCAAAAACTCCCCATTTATCCCCTATTATCCAACCTGAAAACATCCTTGCTAGTTAATCAACCCAAAGTGAAAAAATGGAGTTGTTTTGTGTTTTGAAAAACTCAACAACAGGGTCATCCAATTCCGAGAATCACCCCCTTTTTGACAGATTAGCAAAACATTTTTGTCTGGAGCATCACCATTCCGACGTCTTCTTTTTTCGTCTTTACAATCTCAGAAATCAGCAGAAAGTGAAGTCATTTTCTCAGGAAACACCAAAGGTCATCTCCGCCCCATTTCTCTATTTATTTTGTTCTCTCTTCTGAATTCAGTTCCTTTATCTGATTTTTAGATCTGTGTAATTTCCCTCTAGACTCCCTAGCAGTCTTAGGAAATGCTCCATTGTTTTTGTTTTGCAGTTGAGATTCTGGATTCTGGAGTACTGAAGAGTTCAACATGCTCTGTTTCCAGAATGAAACTATCTGGGAGGTTTCTCAATTTGAATCATAACTGCGTCATCGTTGTTTATTTGCTTAGAAGGGGTGATGATGGGTAAAAAAAATATTTCAAATATTTGCTTTTCAGTTTTCAAAAATCTGCAATTAGCTCGTCTCGCGAGTTTTGAGTTGAGAGAATTTTAATGTTTCAGATTCCTATGAGATAAAGATTGGGGGAGAAATAAGTCAATTTTTCGATCTGTCCATGACTCCTTCTCAAAACATTTTTCTGTCTCAACATGTTGATAAGAATTGTTTAAAATCCAAATTATTTAGTTTTTGTGTGATAACATATGAATTTGGCTATAGGTATTATCGTGACTTGCCATCAAAATTGTTGCCGTATCGGAGAGTTAAGATACTTCCGATGTAAACTTTGAACTTGATTCACCTAACGAATTCATAGACTTACTAGTACAAATGGCTTGAAAGGAAGCTTCAATTCAGTTTGCCTATCCTCAGTGGAATAGTGTTCCTAGACATCCTATTGTTCCTTCTATTTTCCAATAAAGCTGACGAATAACCAACTGTCAATAATATTTTCGCTGTTTCAACAACAATTCATATCCGATATGGCATATTGAACATTGATGTCATCAACGTTATGAATTTACTCATTGATCGAATTCAGCGAGTATTTATATTACGAACACAACTTCCATTTTCATGCTTTAAATTCGAAATCAATGCGCCCATGGTATTTTTTCACATTTTGGCATCTGCATTTGGCATAATAGAAGTATTCTTCCGTACTTTTTCAGTGAACCAAATTGTTGCTCCTCCCCAGTTCTTCCTCTTCTCTCCCATTCCTATACCTATTTTTATCCAATATTTCCCAGAATAATATCAGCCTAATCCTCGACATTATACAAATGTGGTCCACTCTAAGCCGTTTCTTGCAACTTTGATCCTGTTTTTCTCTTTAGTTGGTCTGATTTTGAGCCGATAATGGACATAATATAGGTATCAGAAAAACATCAAATCATTATAGATAGGATTAGTTCTATTGTTGTATAGAGTCTTCGACATAATATCATCCAGACATTTCCATCGTGTTATCATATTGAGGATTCCAATACACTGTTCAAGAAGTGAAGCTCTAGAAACAGTGATCATTTTTTTGCGGTCCCATTTGGTAAAGCTGTTTTTGGAAGCTTCCAGAAAAATTAGTCAAGTTATTTACTTCCCAGATTTCGTGTTAAGATTTCGACTTCATAAATTATTGATATGTTTTTGGCGGAAGTTTTTTTGGAAGATAGAGAAATGAAACTTGATCTAGTCTGCAGATTAGATGATTAAGCGGGAAACCAAGTTTCATATTTTTAGTCTGGAAAGTTTGGGAAAACAAGTTTGGAATTCAAGACGAATATTTTGCAGTTTCAGCAAGTCTGGAAACATTAAGTAAATGTTGAGGATTTGTTTCTTGGTGTAGAAATTCTAGTTAAAAGTTCTAACAACCATGAGTATTCGCAAGCTTTCAAATTTTCTTCGTGTCAGGATTATGTTAATTTTGTATGTTTCAAATCTTTCATAATTTGACTTGAACCGACTGGAATTCAATTTTTCGATCTATCCAGGTGTTATCATGATTACTGAATTTCGCTTACTATATCCCAACCATTGATTCATCGTGATCTCGGGAAACTCCAATATTCTCTGTTTCAGGATTTTCATGATTCCGAACACATATAGTAAAGGTATTCCACCCATTTCTCCTGAACTTTATTGTTCTTGAATTTCTCCATTCATCCATTTGTTTCCATTTCAATACTTTTGTGATTAGGCTCAAACTGATTGCAATTGATTCTTCGAGTCAAATTGGAAACTTGCAATAAAACTCAAATTCAAGCTGAGCATTCCGAAAACTCCCAGATTCTGCTCACGCCATCTGAACTCCTTTCCTTCAAATTATTTTCCTCAAACTTCCTCCCGAATTCTCCCAAAATGACAGCTCCAATCCTCTATTGAGTCATTTCTTTTTGGACCTCGTGCCACTTTCAGATTACCGGAAGTTGGTCACTTCATAAAAAACAAGATAATTTCTTCCTATTCAATTCCAAAAAGTCATCCTAATCCATCTCATTCATCATCAGATTCAAGGAATCCAGAACTCAAAAAGTCAGATTTTCTTATTGATCTTATCGTAGTAAACACCACTTATTCTCCTACTCCCTATGGGCAGGACCGGGCCAGCCTGGTCGGCCTGCTCGACCCGATTCACAGATGACCGGGCCGACAAATATTTTCCTGCCGGCTCGGCCCAAAGCATCTGCAGGTCGGGCCACACAAGTATGCCTATTCTAATAACTGTTGGAGTCGAAAAATCGCTCTAATATATACCTTCAGAATCCCGACACCCGTGACTTCTAGTGAATTTCAGTTTTCCAGAAAATGAATCGGAAATCCTGTCATCACATATACAAATTCTGTCCCTCTCATCGAAAGGACCCCTCCCCTCTCCTCTAATTAGGACGCCCCCGTATCTTTCTTTCTTCATTTCAGTTCTTCTTCATCTCCATTTTCCTCTCCTTTTGCTCATATTCCATACAAATTTCCTCTCAATTTTCATCACTTCTCCTTCTAGTCCTTCTTCTTTCAATTTCACATTTTTCTTATGTATATATTCAAGAAGTGCCCCCCAGATGGACACTAGCCAAGTCTCCACAAAGGGAAAGAATCTCAATTTCAATTTTCCTCTCCTTATTAATCGGCAGTGGGAAAATGGAAAATTCGGATTTCGTTCTCCTAGATAGTGACTTCTTGGAACTTTTTTTCAAAATTCCTTCTGGTTCTCTGGTCCAGACAGACGGTGGGAATTGGAATGGGTTCTTGGGAGGTTTTAAGGTGTGTTCTGGAACTTTCTTGAAAATTAGTGTTCTAGGATTGAGAGCAATCAAAGATTTGCGGCGTTTTTTGAGCTTCTTTTCTTATGCAAAAATCATACAAAGGAACAATACTTTTAGAGAGATGTCACAATTTCACAGGGATATTGAATCAGTGATATTTTATGAACTCGCTATGCATGTTTTCATTGATTCCGATAATCCTCATTGTTAAAGTAATGGGCTTGAATGTGATAATTTTGTTTAAAGACAACCTCAATCATCATTATCACTGTTTAGTTTTACAGAATCTGTTATATGCTACTCTATAGCTCAACGTTCAGTTACTAAAAATACATACCTAACTCAAAGTATAACAGTTTCATAAAACTGTAGAACTTGCGAGGTAGATATTGCCTATGTTATCTTGATGAAATCCCTGTACCATATTGATCATTCTCACCCTTGAAAATAAACATTATCTGATGATGTTCAAGTTTTTCAATGTGATCTTGAAATATACCTTTCTGAAATTGACCATCCCATTTTTTCTGTTTTATGATTTTGCGGCAACACTTTGTCCAGTCAGCACCTGTGCAAAAAATGTGTTCTTTCTGCTTCAGATTACTGGCATTTTTGTCATAGAAGTTCCATGTTTCAATTCTTCCATCAATTCTTTTCCGCAATTAACAGCTTCAGTTATCTTCTCTGATTATTTCACTGGATCTTATTTAAGTGAATTTTAAAAGTTCATAACTGAACCCATCTAAAACCTTCTCCATTTCAACAAGTTTTGAAACCGAAATCTCTTTATTTCCGCTAGTAAGCAATTTGCTGTCCTAAGTTTCTCCGCGTACACCCGAACTATGGAATCACATTGTATCCACCTGATCCAAAACAACATATTTCGATTCGGAACAGATCTGCACATACATACAAAAATTTGAAATTCAGATTCAAAGTGACACCATGAAAAATGAGGAGAGCCTCTCGTGGTTTTCACATTCATTTTTGCATTATTCATCTTGACAACCATCGGGAGGGAAAGAGCAAAAACGAAGTAGTTCTGACTTGGGATTCGTCATTTTGAAGTAGTTCGTGATCTGAAAACTCAAAAATCTGTGGTGCAAAGAAGTAGGTCTTGCGACTTCGAAATAGTTAGTCTCGGAAGATGCTAGCTTGATTTTCGTAGCTTTGGGGGTCGACGAATCAGACAGACAGAACATTAGGAGAATTCATGAATCTTCTGAAACTGCGAACTAATTTATCTTATGATCCATGTTAGTTTCTCAAAGTTCAGTTTTTGTATGTGATGGAGGAACAAAACTAGAAAGCAAAATTATGAAGAAGACCTGTATAATTTTCGAAATAGTAATTTTTCTATTTTCTGCAGTTATCATTCTCACATTGTCTTTACTCATATTTTTCTTCTTCTTTACTTCTCTGCTTTACTTTTTGTCTGCTCTTACTCGTAACATTCCTTATGCCTTCACATCCGACTTGATAACCGGTCGTGGGAGAAATTTGAATTCTACCAACGTTGGCCAACTAATTATTCGAAATTTCTGTTTGGTTGCGACAGCACCTGTGAGAAAAATCATTAGATTCGTAGGAACAAACCTTATGAATTTTTCCAAAGTTTTCGGTTTCGGTCTGTCTGAAATTAGAGTAGCAAATTTGATCTCGAATTCGACCATTATTACAGGCTTGTTACACTTCGATTTTTCTACAAATGTTTCCATATATCACTGTTTTTAAGTTGCCGCCTGAGTTTTTGCTTTATCATGAATGTGCTTTGAATTCAATTCCTACTTCCCTTCTTAAGAGACATTCCACGTAATTCTCGAGTGTGACTTCACTATAGGCGGCACTAGAATTTCAAACTTGATTAGGGTGGTTGGTATTTTATAAATATAGACTGGTGGGACCACAAAGTACAATACTAACATTTTCGTCTGGCACCGCCCCCTTTTGGTACCTAAAAAATAGATAATAGGTCAAAAATCGAAAATTTTTCCTGAAAGAGATATTGATGAAATCTCAACGGGAGTAGATATCTGGCATGTTTTTGAGCATTTCTTGTCCACATACCTTAATTTTAGCTCTCTTGCTTCTTGGAGAAAAAAGTTGATTTTTCACGGAAATTTTCAAAATTTTCAAAATTTCATGTTCTGAGTGCCGTCCTGTAAAATTTTTCCACCATTTCCTTCGAGATGTGCATAAATATCGAATCAGCAACTCTTTGCGAGTTTACAGTCAAAAAATCTCCCCAGGTTTCGCGGTGCCTCAAATTCGAAAAATGACAAAGTATGAACCCGGCTTCTTGAAAATGAACGTACCCCTATACATGGTTGGAGGGGTCATTTTCATAAAATTGGAAGATCTTGTGACTGTGAGTAGTACTCTTCAAAACTAACACTATCACAAAATTTGAGGTGCTTTGGATCCGATTTATTAGAGTTATAGGACTTGAAAAAAACCCCTCACTTTTTCGAAGGTGAGTTTTTGGAATGGCTCCAATTTGGCCAATTCTCAATGAATTCAGTTGAAATTTTAAAAAATTTGTTGAATAAGTTCAAAACACACATTGTCATATAATTTTTGATATTTCCAAGTAAAAATAAAATTTTTCCGGTTGGACATTTTTTCAAAGTTTTTGCATTTTCAGAAAAAAATCTTTTTTGGTGCTTTTGTTTAACTAAACAAAATAACAACATTGTAAACCTCGATAAGAAATTTCTCAAAATTCCAGCTGAATTCATTGAGGATTGACCAAATCGGAGCCATTCCAAAAACTATCCTCCAAAAAAATTAGGTGATTTTTTCATGTCGCGTAACTCGAATAAATCGGATCCAAAGCAGCTCAAATTTTGTGGTGATGCTAGTTTTGAAGAGTACTACCCATAACAACAAGATCTTTAGATTTCATGAAAATGACCCCTCCAACCATGTATAGGGGTACGTTCATTTTCAAGAAGCCGGGTTCATACTTTGTCATTTTTCGACATTGAGGCACCGCGAAACCTAGGGAGATTTTTTGACTGTGAACTCGCAAAGAGTTGCTGATTCGATATTTATGCACATCTCGAAGGAAATGGTGGAAAAATTTTACAGGACGGCACTCAGAACATGAAATTTCGAAATTTTTGAAAATTTCCGTGAAAAATCAACTTTTTTCTCCAAGAAGCAAGAGAGCTAAAATTTAGGTATGTGAACAAAAAATGCTCAAAAACATGCCAGCTATCTACTCCCGTTGAGATTTCATCAATATCTCTTTCAGGAAAAATTTTCGATTTTTGACCTATTATCTATTTTTTAGGTACCAAAAGGGGCGGAGCCAGATGAAATTTGTGGTATTGTACATTAAGGCCCTAACAATCCATGTATATGAAATACCAACCACCCTAGCCAAGTTGGAAATTCTAGTGCCGCCTCATACTCGAAAATTACATGGAACGTCTCTTAAAGTTTTCACTGTTTCCTCTGGTCCATATCAATTTCGATACTTTCTGAATATGATGATTCTCCTTTCAACTCAATATCACCAAATTTCCAGAGATAAAACTTCAATTGGGTCTCTCCTATTTGTCAGGAATGCCACGTCTCAGCTCTTCGTCGATCATCGTGTTTCTTGTCTTCATGGTGGCTCTTTTGGCCGTCAGTAATGCAGCCGTTGTCGCTGGATACGACAATATTTATCAGGTGCTTGCACCGAGGTAGGTCATTTCTTGAGTGTTCAGACTAGTCTGAGATGGATGGTAGCGTAGTGGAGCGGAGTTTCTGACTGCAATAAAAAATTAGCATCATGAAAAGGATTTCATTAATCTAGCGCCTCACTGACAACTTCTTGAAAATTACCCTGTTTCTGAAACAGTAAAACTTTCAACTAGTGACATTTAAAGCTCGATACACTTTGAGAGACAATTTTTGAAAATCTAACTGTTTCTCATATTCTACAAAACTTGTTGTTATCTGAATTAGTTAGTTATTGACCGTCTCCCGCAACTGAAATGCTCTGATATTTTTTGAAAGTTCACATGTTTCCATAGGAATCTATCTAGATGTTTACACTATTTCACAGCATACACTCCACAAAAACACAGAAATTATCTCCCAATTTCCAGATTCCGCCGCGCCCGTCTGATGAGTTTTGACGGCGAAGCTCCCCAATACCTTCAACACCTACTCCAGAATCTGAAACCCCGTTTCCGAAGATCCGTCTGAAAGTCTCGAATGATGAAGATCTACTCTTAATTTATCTAAAACTGTATCCTTTCCTTCCCTTATATATTTGTGTGTTGTTCGTGGTCTCCCCCTCCTTAAAAGATTACTTCGATTTCCCTTCTCCTCCAACAGACAATTCTCTCTTTTCGTCGGTTTACCACCCATTTTCATCAGAGTCGTCGGCGCAAATCTGTCATTTTCGAGATAATAAATTCATCTGATTGTTGCTTTTTGAAATAACGGTGTTCTAATCTTTTGAGCGAAGAGTGAATATGAAGTAACATAGAACGTTACCTGGATCTTATGAAACAGGGAAAATCAAAACATTCTTGAAGTTTCAAGCTAATATGAATTCTAAATCATAAAAGTGAATCTATCTAAACTTTCCAGGAATTTCGAAAACAATAAAGTTTTTGAAATTGTTTTCCTGTTTCCTTCATTGTACAATATCATCTGGCTTTCAAAAAAATTGATTCGTATTCATTTCTAAATGAAAACTTTCATCAAACCGGAAAAATTAGTTCAAAATAAATACATGGGACAATAGCTAACTAGTTAATAAAAAATTGAGAAAATAGATACAATTCAAGAAGCAGAGTACTTGGCATAGGCGGGAAATGAGATGGGGGTACGGTAGGGGCAATATAAAGATGAAGAAATCAGGAAGTGATCAAACAGCAGCCCGAGCGATATGGCCAGCTAGTCGCTTACTGTAGCCGTGGAGGTGCTGGAAAATAATACATAGATTGTTTTGAATAATAGCGGAGAACAAAAGGGTAGAATATGGCTTGTTTGAAACTGTGAACATTTTGAGTTTCATGTTAATTCGTTTGAAAAGTGTGGTGGAGTAACTGCTTGTTTAGCATTAACTTTGAGAAACAGGAAATTTTTTGTGTTTTGATTACGGGTGATAATGATTAGCAAACTTTCACCGGTATCCGAAGATTCTTGCGTCATTAATTTGAAAAAAGCTGTTTTCCGTTTCAACGAATTCGTTTGAAAACATAGCAATTTCCTTTTACAGTATGCACAAGCGAGTTATACATCTGAAAAAAATCCTCACCTGTATCATTGAAGACGCTCTCATCTCATCCCGATGTGGTGACACTGGTTGTGACAGACCCGACCAACCTTTCTCATCACGAAGCTTCACAAAACTCCCCGGTTCGCGAGCATCAATAGTATCATAGTCTGGATCTATTAGATTCCTTCCACTTGTTTTCAAAAGATGATCATTGTTGTTTATTGAGTTGTGGGCGGCTCGGTGTTTGAAATATGCTTCCAGAAGGTTGTTCGGTCGAGACTCGATGTCTGCAAAAATAAAGAGGCTGAGGGGAGACAGAAAAAATGGCATAAAAATGTCTTTTTCTAAACTATGGCTAGGGATCTAACATGATGATAAAAACATCGTGAAACAGTCAAGAAATTGTTTGAACCTTGCTATCTTCATGTTGGGAAATTGTTGTGCTTAAGAAATGTCGAATAGCATGAATGTCATGTAAAAATTGTAGAAACTCGTGAAACCAACTACTTGACAAAAACGGCTGGCGACTCAGACTGGCCCAACCCGGTCTGCCCGAAAAATTTTCAAAAAACCACTGAAACTCTTCAAACTGAAACTAAGCTTTTAGAGAAAAACACCTTAGAACTTGATTATTGAATGTGAAAATTCTGGTAGAAATTGTGTCCCAAGTGAATATCACTTTCTTGAGTTTGTATTCAAAAATTACTGTTACAGAAATTTCATGTAAAATTTTCATTAACGGTAGGTGATGATGGGTGCAGCATGGCTAACAATAATTTCCCTAATAAGAAAGCTCAAAACATTGCTGCAAAAGTTATGACCGTGAAATAACAGATGTTACTCTACCAGAAGCCAAAATTTGCATTTTTTGGTACCACGAACACTGTTTAAAAAAGATATTCAATAACGACTGAAATTCTAGAAACTACTGTTCCAGAAGTTCTATGAAGTAATCCCTGGTAACTCATTTTTCATTAAGTACATTCCTCGTACGGTCTAACAAGTTAATTTTCTTTTCCTATACTCACCTATAACGAACAAAATGACCAATTGGAAAACAATAACAATCAATGTATTCCGATTCTGCATTTTCAGATTCCTCGCCCAAAATAGACTATCGTTTGCAGGGGGTCACTGTATGTGTCCGATCAAATACACAGCCAATCAGAAAATAGATGGAAAAGAAGAATGAATAAAAATCAGAGAATGCAGAAAATATCACGAGGAAGAACCGGTAATATCGGAGAGGATTGTGATCAGAAGATGACAGGAAAGCAAAAAGATATCAACAACTTTTCAAAGTCGACTCTTTTCTCTTTTTTATCAATCTTCTCTCATTTATATACGGTAGCCAGAGAGTAGAAGAGACGCAGAGATGTCATGCACTGATATGATATGGGTGTACGTCGTCCTTCGGTTTTCTGGTATTTTGATTTTCAGACAAGTAGATTCTTGGAGGGGAAAAGTGAAAAGTGGTCAATGGTACAGTACTATGATCAGGAAATGGGTGGACTGGCGTCATATTCTAGGGTTCAAGGGGTTCAAGAATAGTTTTGCAGAGAATACACTTTTTGATCCGAGAGGGATGAGGTGAGTCACTTTGGATGTTTTTTTGAACGCAGAAAAATGAAGGAAGGATTCGTTTTGTAGTGATGAATCTAGTGATGAAATGGTAAACAATAGTTTTGAAACAGAAGTTTTGGGAAATTCAACGTTGCGAATTCAACAGCATTAGACTGTTTGAACACAACCCTGCTTCAAACCGTTTAGCAATCCTTTCAATAATTTGATGAGTTATTGCTATTTTGCACTATAAAGCTAATCGTATTGTCAACAGAAATTCTGCTAGCCTCAAGCCGATACTTATTATTTTCTCTATGGACATACTAGACTAGCAACAATCGAAACTAAATTGGTGCTGGAAAAAAAACATACTCAGTCCTTTTTTTTTTTGAAGAAAAAAGTTTATGTATCGGATTATTCGAACTATTCATAGATACGAAAATACGTTCCGAACTGATATTATTTTCCACTTCACGACAAATGAAGTACATGAAACAGTAACCATTTTCAAAGCAAGTTGATTCTTCCAAACTCAAATTCAAGATTCAATCAAATCGTTTTTCTGAACGCTCTCTACAAATCGAGGAGAACATGAGAAATTCGAATTTTAAAAACAATCTGCAACAGTTATTTCCTGCCAACAATCGTCAGATTCTGCTATGGTTTCAAGATACCCAATTTTCAATTGTTTCCGTTCAAATCTTCCGATTTTCACAAAACCCAATTATTGTTTAAATACAAGATATACAAAACAGTAAATATTTGGGAAGAGTACATATGTACATGAAAACTTTGAATCAGGGTTAACACTAGACTATAAAGTTTTCTATCTCAGTAAATCTATAATAAAATGGCTAGGTTTTCGCCTTCACATATACTTGATAAGCAACACACAATAAAATCCTGCGATACCGTGAAATTGTGAAAACTTATCTCATGCGAATTCGTTCCACACTTCTGAAATTGTCATGAGCATGTTAATAGCAAGCCACAGTAACTTCAGCACTCCAAGTAGGTGAAATTGTTTTGCCTTTTTTAGCGACAACTCATTACTTGCTAACTTTAAAACCTTATCATACAGTAACCTGGAAACTGTAGATTTTCCAGAATTGTCATCTTGTATGAACTCTCATCACCTCTCATTCTATTGGGCATAAGTCAATACAACCATTTCATGACATGAATCTGAAAACGTGATTTTTAAAAGACGATTTAAAAGTTGAATACTTGCAAACGGACTGTCTGTCAGACTGTGGAATAAACTTTCTGTTTCTTTGTTTTTCTGTACCATGTCACATCATCAGTCTGGATCACATTCTCCCTTCATTAAGGGATCACAAGGGTAAGCTTATTTCAGAAAGCAGGTTTCGGACTGCACAATTTCAAGGTTGGGGTAGAAACTCAATTTTAACTTAAAATTTTTAAGAACACCAAAAATTATGAAAAAAAAAACGTAATAAGTGTTAGATAATTCATACAACTGGAACGACATGGAATCATCTGCTCTTATAGGTTCTGGAATAATTATCACTATGAAATAGTATATTTTGGTTTTGGATGGGAAACAAAATAAACCTAGAAGTTTGATCTATCGCCTTTCTATTTTTAGTAACTACTCGTTACTTTTCGTTTCCGTCTTGTCGTTGACACAATATCATCTTTGATGGGCACGAGAAAAGAAGGTAAGATAGAAAATCAAAAGTAGATCTATCGAACTTTTCTACTTTTTGTCTTTCGTGTTTTATCACAAACCGGGGGATACTAAGAAATGGGTACAGAAAAATACAAGGATCATAAACCAAAAAAGGAGTGATGGTTTTTTTCTGTTTCAGGTATGTTTAGAAAAACGTACGCCAAGTAGAGCAATAGTTCTGATTAGAAATTTTCTGGTTGATCGTACTGGATGTTGAAAAGGAACATTGAATTAGCTAATGTTACGATAATCGGAAGTAGACGTCACGAAGTGTAGAGCGAGCATTGCAACCTTAATATGCGGAACATGATTACAACACAAATGAAACAGAGGAGTTTCTGTAAATCTACTTCCTAATTCACAAAGTTTTTCGAACAGGGGAGTCGGGTCCTAGCAAAATTTTGAGTTTATTCAATAGATTCAAAATTTCTGAAATCGAAAAAAATGATCTGAAAGCAGTGGCTGCTTTGAAGTTCTTTTGACATCGATTACTACAGACTCTTATAGCAACTTTCGGTACAAACCGTTTTTAGTGATGCTTTCGTCGAAAATGCTTAACTTTCCAGATATTCTGCTCATTGCACTCCGTATCCCATGTACACTAAATCAGTCTCTAGCCAGAGAAAATGCCTTCTTCCCGATCTTCGAATTCGTACTAGTGAGTCTGAAACATGATTGACGTCTCTCTCAAAATGCTTCTTTTTCGGGGTATCCCCTGACAACGAGCTCTCAACATGTGCTCGCCATTTTCGTATTTTCATATTTTCTAGTCTCGAGCTCCCCGGAGCCCTTAGTGCTCTGAGCACGAGGCCCGCTAATTATAGAGTACGCTTTTTGTGTCATGTGGAAACGAGAGACGCAGAGAAGGTAGGGAGCCGAGATTTCAAGCATTGAAACCGCTCATTTTGAGGAAGACGACAAGACAAAAAGTTTGGGTTGCTCTCCGATTTATTGCAATTTTTTGAGAATCATCAAGTTCCATTCAATCCAATTCGAAAATGACAAAAAGCGAAAAAGACATCGAAAAAGAAATATCACAGAATTTTAGAATTTTGATAAAAAGAAATCTTCCATCCTCGATCCATTTTTTTTTTTTGGTTTTTTGTTGGAGGTGTCGACGTCAGATATTAGTCGTCGTTCTTCTCCTCGGTGCACTCAGTTGGTGCTGGTCCGACTGGAGTGTCGTCGTAGTCGAGATCCGGACGTCCCGGATGAGTCTCCTTGATTTCCTGGAAGAGAAATTTTGGGTTTTGGGTTTCTAGGCCATTAGGCTTTTCTAGGCCACGAAAAGCAACTAGGCTAATCTAGGTCATGAGGCCTTCCAAAAATCTGAAAATCTGGGCCACTATTACCTTCTCCGGAATCGGAACGCTGTCCTCGTCGTACTTGGAGTAGTCGACCTCAACTGCCGGAACCTTCTCCTCAGAGTCGCTCATCGTTGCTTGGAATAGAAGTTTCGAGCGCTCAGCTAGTGAAAAACGAGCAAGAATGAGCTGCTCGAAGCCGGTGAGCCGGCTCGTCGACTCTAGGCTCCGCCCCCTTTTTTGGCTGCTATGGCGACGGTGCCAAAACAACACGAGGAAATCGAGTAGCATGTGATTTGTTGGTCATACGAAAGAGAATAGAGCAAGAAGGAAATTTATGAGTCACTCACATAGAAAACAGGAAAAAGAGGAGAATAATGGGAAATGTGAAATAAATATCGAGCATTTTTTAAACATGAATCTGGAAAAAAGGAGAAAAATCTTGGGCAATAGCAATAGAAAAACACAACCTAATGGGGCATAGCGAAATTCTGAGTAGTGGGAACGAGAAGGCGAAAATGAAAGAATTTGTAAGCAATTTTTGAGAGAAATTTTTGTGAAACAACCCGGACTCTTTAATAGAATTTCAAAGATTTCAAAGAAATAGAAAAAAAAACTGATAAAAAAGCCTAAAAACCGGAAAATTGGGGGAAGAAAGAACGGGAGATAAAATTAGAAGAACAATAAGAACAACTGAAATTTAATGTTTAGGCGAAATGTCAGTAGTGTCCAGCCCAGAGGTCTCCGTACTTGAAATCGGCGAATGGGCGGTCTCCGTATCCATCTGGAATCACTCGACGCATGTTGATCTTCTGGAAGAACTGCAGGCGATGGAAGTCTGGTTCCTGAAAGAAAAATGGGTTTTTGTGGAGTTCTTCTTGATTTTTCGATCAATTTGAACTAAATTTTAATATGAAATCATGTTTCAATGTCCTCTTAAATTTCAATTTCAAAAGCATTTCCATGCCATTAGAATCTCGAAAATTCTGATAAACAAGTACAAACCTTGTGCCTTGCATTTTGAGATTTGTCACCTAATTTGAATAATTTCTAGTTGAAAAATTTCTAGAAAATGTCATGTTTTCGAGAAAGCTCACTTCACAAGATCTAGTCGGCTGATTCAGACGAAATACATAAATATTTAAAGTGGATTTCGAGGAGATTCAAGAGAGTTTCTAATGAAACGTTCAACAGTTCAGCGGTAAGGTCTTCTGAAGTATGACCGGAAAACATGGTCGGAAACAGGAGATTCGGAGGAATCAATTTTTTGGGTTGAAACTGTTACAACGGCTACTGGATTTGGAGATTCGAAAGGCGATCGGTAAAGTCCTACATTGACATCTCCTGAAGTTCACTGACGAGGAAAATATGAATCTGGACGCGTCTGAGGTGCCCCACCTTGACGTTTTTCGACCTCGATAGTCACTACTTCCGCCTTTTTCATTTTTGTGAGGCTTCCTTCATCATCATTAGTAGTTTTTCTCTTCTCATTTTCGTCAGCACAAATTTGCCTTTTCCTACGCTTACCGAGGTGACAAGGAGCCAAAAATTGTCAGAAAAAATATTGAAACCTTTTGATTCAAAATTCAATTGAATTGAAAAAATCTAATTTGGCAGGGGACGTTAAAGTGAAGAAACTGCCGAACTAATCTAATACAACAATTCACGAGAACTTAAGAAGATCATTGCCTAATTTCAATGAATCAGAACACACGTCTTCCGAATTCCAGAAGACGTGCAACAACACATTCTTCTTCCTCTCTTTATCTCTTTTACCCTTTTCCGAAGAGCAGGGCTGCAAAAATTGTACTTGGGGTCTTCTATAAGGCCCGGTAACAGTTTAGTTTTACAACGAGAAACTGCATTCGTCGGGGAGGTCTATCTGCCAGTGTACCGACACCTCACGGGTTCCGCCGTCCACTATGTTTTGTGTGCAAAGTGGGCGGAGTCTGATCCGACGAGACGGAGGAGAGAGAGGAAGAGGCGAGAGAAACAGAGAAAAAAGAGTGATTGGCAGCGAATTGACTGATTTAGAAGCGAATTTTCGACATTTCAGAGTGTAAAATGTGGTATTTGACATATTGACAGCTCCGGAGTCACATATTACGCATAAAAATCGGGTAAAAACCAACCGAGTAAGTTCCATCGGTGACTGGAGTCAGTGCGGCGTAGACACGCTCTGTATCGTTTCCGTGGATGTGGTAGGCGTTGAACTTGCTCACTTCTGAAGAAAAATAAGGATTAAATTGGGGAAATGGGCTCGGAATTTAATGTTGAAATTTGGTTTGAAGGCTCAGCATAGTTCGAAGAAAAAACCATGACTTCAGAAGCTTTACAGGAGGATTCGGGTCAATACTTTTCACAACGTAAGGGTAAAAATGGACGTAGATTCCGTAAATCACCATGAAAACGCTCAAAATTGCTCGAGAACCTCGAAAATTGGTTCCTAAGTGACCGGAAAAGATGGCACTACTTCTTTTCTTGGGAAACTCGCCCACGGCCGCCAAAGCCACTAAAGCGATTTCTGAGCATTTTCGTACTGATCTTCGAAATATACACCACATTCGTCTTCAAAAATGCAAGAATTTTCACTAAAAAAACTCACTAGCTGGGAAGTAAGCCAATGGGATCTCGACCTCTCCCACCCAACGGTTTCCGACCCACTTGTTGCGCACCTCGAGTTCCAGCTCCTCTCCTGAAAGAAAAATCTATGAAATGTGAGAAAAATTTAATGCATATAAGCTCTATTGCAAAAATGGCTGCTTCCCGGTTTCTCAGAGGCTTGAATCTCTGTGCACTCCTCGTGAACAGCTTTGAATTGTCCACGAGGAGTACACGAAGCCTTGCAAATTAGAAAAACGGCGGGGAATTCAAAGTTCCGTTATAAAGCACAATAACACTCAAAATATGGCTCATACCGTTGTTGATTGGGTGACGAACTCCGTCGAAGAGCAGGCAGAGCCAGTGTCCGTGTGGTCCGACCTCCACCTCGAGATACTGCCCTCGGTCGTTGGCGAAGAAGAATTCGAGCACTTCGAAGTCCCAGAGCTGGAAAAATATGAAAATGGGAGTTTTTATAGATTTTTCAGGAGTGAAGTTGACTTTGGAACGTTTTTCACCGAATTTCGCACTGTTTTTTGCTAAGAACAACTCAAAATGTCTGAAAAAATTGAAGTTCAATATAAAAATGCATAAAGATAAGTGGAAATCGGGCAAAAAAACCGAATTTTTGCATTTCACTCTTCGAAAATGTGGAAATTCGAGCTCCATCGGTCATCTTCGCTTCTTCTCAAATTTCTCCTCCCTACCTGTGGTGTGATTCCTGGCGCGTCCATTGGTTCTGGATCGTCGAAGAATGGGGCCTAAAACAGAGAAAATTAGGAACAGAACAATTTTATAAAGGGGGTTTACATCAAAAGTGATCTTGACGACACGCTTGTGTGGACGTCCGACGAGTCGCTCGAAGTGCCATTTCAAGTCGATCTGGAAATGGGGAAAATTATATTTTTAGAAGGAAAATTTGAAAAAAATTTCAAGAGAAAAATGAACTTTCTACAGCTAATTTTTTTGATTTTTATTCCATTTTTCTGTCACAATTTTCGCTATTTTGTACAAACCTTAATAGCCTCATGAGCGAGTGGAAGTCCATCCCATGTGTGATCGATGGTGTACTTCAAACCGGCCATCGAGTTCATGGCCTCGGCCTTCTCGATATCATCGTGATCGGTCTGTACCATGTTCCACATGATTGCGAGTTCTAAAAGTAGAAGAATACGTTGTGATAGCATGTTACTGTGTAGGACAAAATGATATGAAAACGAAGCGAAAAGAAGGAAGAAACTAAACATTTTGAAAGGCGAGAAGAAGAGTTGGAAAAGTGGAAAAGCGGAAGAAAATCACACACAAAACATTGCGATGCGAGACGGACGGATCGTCGGAGGAACTTGTCTTTGGACTATTCGTATGAATAAGAATATGCAATTGGGGATAATTGTGTGGAGATAGACATTCTATACAGTTTTATTCAGAATAAAAAATTGAAAAACATTGTTTTTAATTCTCAGCCAATAAAAAATAAGTCATGGGAACTTTGTATACTTTCCAATGCAAAAGATCTTTCTTTTCCATCTAAAAATCATGCAAAAATTCAATTCCAAGCCTTCTAAACATTCAAATTTTCCAAAATAGGCCTTTCGAAAATAAATTCGCCACTTGAAATGTGCACTATTGCGTGACAGTGTTTGCACGCGTTGCCCACGATGTGACGACACTTTTCTCTGCGTCTCTCTGCGACACACACTGTTTCCCTCTGCCCTCTTGGTTTTCACTTCAAATTTTGCAGAATCTTCCGATTTTTTTGCAAAAATTTACGGAAATTGACCCGAATTCGGAAATTTCGTTGTTTCAAAGTTTAATTGTATGAAAAGTGGGTATTTAATGAATGCCATCTCAATCAGCTGTGTCACGAGAGTGTCGGGAAAGAAAGAGAAAAGAGAAAACAGTGTATATGTTGAAAAGTGAAAATGTGCGTATAGAATACATAAAGTGAAGCAAACAAATCAGCTGACCACCACCTCGCCCTCCCGTTTGCTTATCGCAGCGCATTGTTTCCTTTCACGCTTACAGAAATAGCAGACGAATCGAGGGGAGAAGCAGACAGTTTTTTTGTGAAATCGTGGAATGAGGATGTGGGAAGAAGAGAAAAAGAAGGAGAAGAAGCTTCATGGATCGTTAGCTGTGTTGCCGAATTGTGAGATTGAAAAGATTCGATTAAGAGGAGAACGAAAAAAGAAGAAGAAGAACAACTTGCCCCTCGAAGGTTCGAACCCGCGACCTCTCGCTCGATGAGCACTCACACAACCACTGAGCTATACACCAAACCGTAGTAATGTGTGCGCGGACTATGATAAAACCAGTTAACGTTGAACCGCGCATTATGGGAAATGGAATCAAATGCGCTGGCAAAAATGATTGAACCTAGAATGCACCTATAGCACCATTGAGTGTAGGCGAAAAAGGCGAAACACAATAAAGTCGTGCGTCTCTTGTGATGTATGCATACATAGAACAAATACAGGTGTTTCATTACAGTTTCGGCCCGATGAAACCCAGGAAGAAATCATGTGTAAAAGTGAGTGGAGCCTCCCAGAAACAATTGAAAATGAACGAAAAGAACCCATTTGAGGTACTGAAGGAGTCTTAAAAGCATGCATATTTCGAAATCTTTAGCAATTCTTGTGCTAGTACTATCTCATTCTATAGAAGAGATTTAGAGGGTTAGAGAAAAACAACAACGGAATGCTTTCGGAATGGAACAAGAATGACGAAATATGCTGTCAACATGATATCATCTGAAACTAAAAAGTTACACTCGTGGTCTATTATTGATACACTTTTTGAGAAATATATAGGTCAAAGTTCAGGTGTAAAGTTGAGGAAAGTGATGGCTGATTTGGAATGAGTCATATGAGGAATCAGTACTTTTTTGGCGGTCACTGGAACGAATATGGAGGGATGTATTGGGTGGAGAAAAAGGGATATTCATGAAGAGGAGATGGGATTTCACGTGTTGGTTTGTCTTGATAGGTCCAAAAAGAATAGGGACATTGAGTAGATTTTGGTCAATGAAGGCTGAAATAAATGGATATGACAGCTTTCAGTTGAAGCAAACGGGAATATGAGTGGCATGAGAAACAGTAATGATCGTTCATTTTCATATGATTTCTGAATCTGAAAATCGTTGTGATGAACGTTCAAACCTTTTATTAAAAATCTCCCTCAGTGTATAGAACGCAGAAATTTGGAGTAGCGGATGTAGCGGATGAGAACACCCTTTTAGTTGATATAAAAAATCTGAAACAGAAATTGTGAAAAATTGCTAGATAATTTCTCAAGAATAGAAAGTACAGAGTGTAACAGAGTTTTAGACATCCCAGCTGTTGAAGAATCCCATAAAACGCAAAGAAGCACAATAAGTAACAAGTATTTTCCCATGAACATCGGTGCAGAAAAGAGATGGACAGGAAATAGATCAGCTGAAATCCGTCATTATTCTTGGTGTGACTGTATGAGATATGTTGACTCAAGTTTTCAAGCAACTGGGAAAACATAATAATTCAATGTCACATATCGTTAGTAAAATGCTAACTACAGTAGCACTAGACATAAGAATGAATAATTTCTTATATATTCAACATGAAACGGAAAGTTTTTTTGCCAGATGATCCAATCAGTGGGTTGATAGAAAACAGGGAGTTATCTGAAAAGATACCCACAGGATTTCGTTTTGACAGATTCTCAAAAAATATTTTCATTCCCGTTCGTAACAATCATTCGAATGCATAGATGGCATTATTTAATTTGATCACTGTCATTGAATTGTTGATGTCTATTTGGTACTATGTTTTTTCTCATCTAAATTGCCACTCCAGTTGGCAGCAGTTAGAGTTTTTTAACACCAGAAAATGTTACTGTTTCAAATAACCTTTAACACATGAGGTCGGTTCATAAAGTGATCATCTATCCAGTTCACGAATATTAGAAAAAACCTTCATGATCTGAATGGAAAATAAACGCATTCTAGTGCAGTCAATGAATTACCACAAACTGGTCTGAAAAATGTCGGCTGAATTTTTTGGCTAATTCGAAAAGTGTATAACAACTTTTTTTAGAAATTTCTATTACGATTCCTCCAAGTGTTTATGAGATATTTCAACTAGATTCCTTGTCTACAAGACTCTTCTCCTTCCAGAAAACGTATGTACTCTTTTCCTCCATCCAGACTCACCTCACCACCGTTTTTTAATCTTATCTTCCCGTTTCCCGCCAAAAAACGTGATTCTAGTTACTTTTTTCTTCTCTCTCAACCAAACGATTGAGATAGTGAGAGACGCAGACAGTGAAAAGAGACCAACATAAAAAGGGGAAAGGGCAAGGACAACCTGTATTCTCTCTTTTTCTTTTTCTTATCACAAACTTTTCTTGTTGTTGATCTATTGATTTCATATTTGTTTGTTTTCAGAAGCGACTTCTTCAAAATATGAAACTTCCACCGTTCAAATCACCCATCTTCAGACAGGTTAGTAGATAACGCACAAAAATTTCATTTACAGTGTAACGGGAGTCATAGAATCAATCCTGGAGCTCTCCCGGAGTTGGTTTATGCAATCTTTGAAACTGAAATTTTTCGAGACTACAGTGTTATGAAGTTCAAGGCATCCAAATACCTAATGAGATTCAAATCATCTTCAATTAGCAGCACCATGAAACCCGGAATTTTTTCAGCTACTCGAATTCAAATCCAACACATACACCTACATTCTGGGATGTCCGAAGACTGGAAAAGCGGCCATCATCGATCCGGTAGTGGATACAGTATCCCGAGATGTTCAAATTCTTCGTGATCTCAAATTGGATTTGGTTTACGGACTCAACACTCATGTTCATGCCGATCATGTCACTGGAACTAGTGCTTTGAGAAGTGTGAGTTTTTTTTCGGTTTCATGAAGCTAGTGAGAAAGGGGAACATAGGAGTTTCTGATCGTTTATCGTTTTCTTGGTATCCATTTCGCATAAATTGCTGAGAGCTGGAAAATCTTGTAAAATTTCTGAATTATTCTATGGTTGTTAGACACTCAATAATTGTGGCACTGTTCTAGAACGGGTCCAAAGAATAGAGTATTCAAAAAATAGATTCGCTGTTTTTGTGAACTGCTTTTGATAGTGTTATGTACATGCAAAAATCAGAAAAGGAATATTTCAAAACTTCAGAAAGCCAAACAAGTAAGATAATGACGAAAAACTGTTACCGAGTTTGAGGTAGTTTCTTGAAACATGAAAATTTTCCACGGTTACAAGAAGTCATCCAATCGTCAAGTCTTTTTCGTTAATCGTTGTAACAAAGAAATCGGGTTTCAAAGCAAAAATCATAAGTTTTAGCTCAACTCTAACTAAAAGTTTTAGAAGTTTGAATCTAACTTTTGCTGTTTTCGTGGGTCATTTTTTGTCGTCTTGGATTAACTCATAATTAATGAAACAAAGGATTTACAAGCCTGAATACTATGATCTAGAAATCTGATTATTGCGAACTTAGCCTAAAGAGAACAAGTGAACTTTTTAGTTATAAAAAATCAAATTTTAAAAAGCTGGTTGAAACGGTACTAAAATGTATTTAAAAAATATCAGAATCTCTTCTTAGAACTGTCATTTGCAATGAAGATAAGTGATATTTCTCTGATACTTTCACCTCAATTTCCCCCATTTGTTTCAGGCATTCCCATCGATGAAATCAGTACTGTGCTCAAAGTCAGGAGGCGAGGCTGACAAGTATGTATCGAATGGAGAAGTTATTGAAATCGGAGGATTGAAGTTAGAAGTGAGAGAGACACCTGGACATACGAATGGATGTATCACTTATGTTGAACATCAGTTGAAATCCGTTTTCACCGGAGACGCACTTCTCATTCGTGCGTGTGGAAGGACTGATTTTCAACAAGGTGAGAGGTCAAATTGAAAAACTATCAATAGACAACCAAAATTCTCAAGGCATTACAAAATTTTCGAAACCGAAAAATTATCTATTTTTCTTTGCAGGAAACCCCTCCACACTATTCGACTCGGTGCACAAGCAAATCTTCACACTTCCAGAAGACTATGTCATTTATGTCGGACATAACTACGATGGGATTATGCAGACTACGGTAAGTTCCACATCTTCCTATTGACCAGAATTTCAAACAAGTTTTAAATCTCCAGGTTTGGGAGGAGAAGACTCTGAATCCGCGTCTGACGAAGAGCAAAGAGGACTTTGTGGAGTTCATGAAGAACATGAAACTACCGTATCCAAAACAGATTGATGTAGCAGTGCCGGCGAATATGAAGGATGGAAAAGGACATTGATATTGGGGACTTTGATTTGTAAATAGTATGAGTTTTATTAAAATAAAGTATTTTTATCCCTAACAGAAGTTGCCGGAATCCATACAAATTGGAAGCGAAAGATTGGGTTTTCAATGTATGGCAGATCATCCGTTATATTATTTTCATCAGTTGACAGATAGCTGAGATGCAAAAAGAATTTCAACGGAACTCTGATCCCCATATTAAGTTTACCACCTTTGAATTTTCTCCGTTCCGCTAGATTCATTATAAGCCCAAATTTCATATTTTATTGCCTCCCACATGATCATCACCAAGAGCCAAAATCTTATGGAATCATGTCAAAAACTCAGTCAACCAAAACCACACAGATTGAGAGTTAATTTTATATTCGTAGGCATAAAAAGCCAAAATATGACATTTTTATTGATTCTAGTAGTTCTTTTCAAGGTGTCGGTGAGTATCAAAACAATTTGTTTACCATAAATCCTCATACCCTAGTCTCAAAACTATCATGTAATGGTTGAGACTTGGGGCGTCCCCAAGACTCTTGATGGCTCTCAGAATCGAAGTGGAATTTCTTGGAATGAGTGTATGGCCTCTTGTTATTACTCAGAAAATTGTGTGGTGAGTTTAATTTTTGAAAATGCAAATGTGCTCAGAAGTAGAACATTAACTAGTTTTCTAATGGGGGTTTTTCCGACTCACAGGTTCATGAAATATGGGTATTTTGAAACATAAGAGTTGTTTGCTTAATGTAAGCCATAAACTTGAAGAGTTTTTTTTGCCATAAGAATATATTCAGATGGCTTACGAAAAACTGAAAATATGCTACATGTTCAACGAGGAGACTATGGGTACTGTAACACGGATCAGATTTGCTGATAATTCAATAGTAGCTTTCAAAGCAAATACCACGGATGGACGGTGCTTTCCTGGGAACAAAGCTCCTAACAATATGACTGTAGGTCTTAAAACTAGAGAAAAACTCAAAACTTTTGTTCAGGGATCTATTTTAATTCACAAAAGTTCCAATTCTACTCCTAAATGGATCAACTATGATATTTATACTTCTGGAATATCGACGAAAATTGAGTACTCTTGTATGTTCTCTCAAATGTCAAAGTCAAAAGTGCTTCCAATTTTTAATTTTTTTTGAGATTCTGGAAACTGTAATCCTTTTGGACGATTTTCAGATAACTACAGTTGTCCTAAAGGACTTATCGCACTTTTCCGATCAGATGGGAGTTTAGTGTGCACTGCGGTAAGCTGAAATTTTGCAAGACTTTCAAATGCGCTCCATTTCCAATTCGTTTTAAAAGTTTATTGAGACAAAGTGCGGTTGCAAAACTCGTAATTATTCGGATATTCCTGACTAAGGCGACTACGGTGACTAAAGTGAGAAAACTAACAGCGCTCGATTGAAAACTTACAATTCGTCACAAACTGAGAAATAATACTTCTTTTTTTCAGCAATACATACTATCTTCCTCGGGCACAGCTGCCCATGTGATTACCTACGATATGGCACAGAATACTTGTAAAAGAGTTGATGCACATTTAGCTGGAATGAATTTCCAAGAAGATTTTGACAATGCGATTAGAGGCATCAACGCACGGAAAGCATCTTTACAGTTTGATTCCTTTTATGCAAGAATTGATGGAGTCCGTAAAGAAACATGCAGAAGCAGTCCAAATTCTGTAGAATGTGTGACTGTCGAAGTAAGATAATACTTTGAAGTGAACGAAATTAGAAATCCCTTCTTTCCAGGGATTTGATTTCACTGACAATACTGTAACAACTTTTGCTAACTACAATTGGGTCACTAACTCTTCTATTCAAGAGACTGAAGATTCGAATTGTTTAGTTTTAAAAATAGAGAAGGATAAGCCAATCAGGGTAGATGTGAAGGAGTAGTTCTCAATTAAGATTTTTTTCGATTCCATAAGAAGAAAA
This sequence comes from Caenorhabditis sinica, assembly GCA_963932045.1. Lineage (NCBI taxonomy): Eukaryota > Metazoa > Nematoda > Chromadorea > Rhabditida > Rhabditidae > Caenorhabditis > Caenorhabditis sinica. Next base: position 16,616,826 of record OZ009940.1, read on the forward strand.
TTTCAGATGTTCCAAGATTCCCTCGTCACCAACGGAGATGGTATTTTGCTCAAAACAGGCATGGACATGATTTTCAAGATAACAGTGATTGTAGAATCATCGATTGAATTGTGAAAGTAATAAAATTATGAACTCTGTAACCAATTGAAGTGAATGTTAGTTAACATCAGAATTCAGTTAAAAGTTAACAAAGTGGGGCAAGAATAGGAATCCTTATTAGTTCCAAAACTGGCTTTGCTCTTATTGGAAATCCGCAGGACAGTCCAGCAAATAGAAGCCGAGAATTGCTCTCCCAGGTTCTGATTATTTTCATAACGTTTGTGAAACTGTAAAAATCCAATCAATTTTCACAAAATTTGAGTTTTCTACGTGAGCCTCTCTCCATTTTTCCAGAATCTGCCACAAAGATTCCAGCTCACCAAAATCCGCTCCACTTGCCATAGAGCCCCACTCAAAAAGTCTCAACAAGTTTCTTGCCAAAGACACGCCCTTGAGTCCAACAGAAAAACAGATGCATAAGGTAAGGAATTCATTCAGAAAACGCGCCCCATTGCTAATCTCAACTACGCAAAGTTCTCGATGGTCCGCTTTCGCACTTCCTAGTCCTTCCAGGCATTTTCCTTTTCAGCCAACTTTTCTTGCCTCCCTTCTACTCCTCCTTCCATCGACCAGCTTGGCTGCTGATGGAGCCGTTCATGTTCGTGGAAAATTGGAGTGCGGTGGCAAGCCGTACGCGAATCAAAAGATTGAACTCTATGAAAAGAATTGGTGTAAGTTTTTTGAACATTTTCAGCGTCAGTGAGGTTTCATTAGGATTTTCGAAAAATATTCCTGACGATTCACGGCTGGATCTATTAACTGAATTTGATAAATGAACAGATTTTCCCAATAGAAAGCATATGTAGACAGCGAAATAATATTATTTCTTTCTTCAATGTTTTCTTTTCTTTCCAGTGGGCAGGGACACTCAAATCATCAAATCCGAAACCGACGACAATGGAGAGTTTTCCATGAAGGCGTCGATTCATGAGTGGCCGGTATAATATCTCCTTCATCCTAGATGGTTGATAAAATTTCTGATTTTCAGCTTTTCCATCCCGAACCATACATCTTCTTCGGAAACTACTGTGACGTCAACAACCAAATTCGCAACATGCAGTGTGCCGACGCCATCAAAATCTTCGTTCCCAAGTATTTTATCACCGAGGGACACCTTCCCAAGTCGGTAAGTTTCAAGGATTTTTCTGGTAGGCAAACGCGCTCTAACGAACTGTCTCTGGAATTCCAGTAGAGCGTCTTTGCGAAACCTACAAAATTATTAGAGAAATTTCAGGTTTTCGACATTGGATCGTTGGAAATGAACGGTGTGAAAACGGAGAAGAAGGGACTCGAAGTGTTCGTCTACGTTATTTTCACACAACAAGACTGTCGTGATTTGAAGAGGATTCGTTGAAGACATTTAAGAAAAAAGATGAATGATGAGAGAGATATAGATTTAGATTATTATTGTACTGGGTTATTGCTTTTGTAAGAAAAGACAATAAAGTTATTTTTTGTAGAACATTTTTTTCGGAAGTTATAAGTATCCCCTCTCCAACCCTCTCGAACCTCATACCGATCTCAACAAGTTTACAGCAAAAGAAACCGCCAGAGTCGAACAGAATTGCAGATGCATAAGGTGAGGATTCCCATCAACAAACGCGCTCAACTGCACATTTGAATCGGCAGTGGAGCACGATTGCAGCATATATACTTTCCAAGTATGCCCATTTCCAGCCAGCTCTTCTCGTCTCCATCCTACTCTTTGTCCTACTTCCATCGTTCATATTCCCAGGCAACTGTCAGTGTTTGTGGAGAACTGATGTGCAATGGGACGGCGTGGGCGAATAAGAAGATTGAACTTTGTAAAAAGAATCAGTGTGAGATCGCGGAAAATAGGAACTCGAGCCATGGGCTTATATGGTTCTCCGTGATCAAGACTGTCGAGATGCTCGAGGAATCCGTTAGAGATTTTCAAGAGATGAACGAAGGAAAGAGAGAGATAATTTTTTGTATTTGGAGCGATTTTTATATAGGTACCAGCAAAGCTGGGGCGCCTGCGGCGCGATCCGAGAATTTAGAAATGACATTTTATTTTCATCGGTTTTTTTCTTCTTTCTGTTTGACAAAGTTCACTTCAGTCTTCACGTTTTCTTTTAGAAATGAAAAACGGACGCGGATATCGCGGACAAACGGACAGAATTAGAATCGTATTATATAAGAAAGATTTCAGAAAGTCGCAATAAGGAAATAGGATTTTGGAAAGTAGTGACTGAAAAATAAGTATTGGTAGCAGAAATTGAACCCCTTTTCCATCAGTTCCTTTATGCTCTTTTTATTCTGAGATACAGTCAAGACAAAGAGTGGAGGGATTGGCTTTCCTAGTCTCGCACTATTCTCATACCATGCGTGAAACTGTGAAAATTTAATAAATTCTCAACAACTGTTTTCTACGTGAGCCTCTCTCCATTTCTCCAGAATCTGCCACCAGGATTCCAGCTCATCAAATCTGCTCCATCTGCCATAGAGCCCCACTCAAATCAGTCTCAACAAGTTTCTTGCCAACGAAACGCCCTCGAGTCGAACAGAAAAACAGATGCATAAGGTAAGGAATCCATTCAGCAAACGTGCCCCATTGTTAATCTCAACTACGCATAGTTAGCGCTTTCATACTCATTTTCAGCCAACTCTTCTCGCCTCCCTTCTACTCCTTCTCCCATCTGCTACCTTGGCTGCTGATGGAGCTGTTCATGTTCGTGGACAATTGTTGTGCAATGGCAAACCGTACGCGAATCAAATGATTGAACTCCTTGAGAAGAATTGGTGTAAGTTTTTAAAAGAATTTTCCGTTTCAGTGAGGTTTCATTAGGAGATTTTTGAAAATACATTCTTGATAATTTACGACTAGATCTATTAATTGAATTCGATAAATGAACAGATTTTCCCAATAGAACGCATATGTAGACAGCGAAAAGTTATTAATCACTTTTTTCAATATTTTCTTTTTTCAAGTCGGCCTTGACAGTCTAGTCATCGAATCCGAAACCGACGACAATGGACAGTTTGTCATGAAGGCATCGATTCATGAGTGGCCGGTATGATCTCTCTTTTATCCTGGAGGGTAAATGAAAAATCTGATTTTCAGCTGTTCTATCCCGAACCGTACATTTTTTTCGGAAACTACTGTGACGTCACCTCCCAAATTGGCAGCATGCAGTGCGGCGACGCTATCAAAATCTATGTACCCAAGTATTTTATCACCGACGGACACCTTCCCAAGTCGGTGAGTATCACTAGTGTGCAAACGCGCTCCAACGAAACCTCTATAGAACAGTAGAGCGCGTTTGCGTAACCTGCAAAATACATAAAGAAATTTCAGATTTTCGACATTGGATCGGTGGAAATGATGGGTGTGAAATCGGAGAAGAAGGGACTCGAACCGCTCATCTACTATATTATGACACAACAGGAATGTCATACTGTCCATACAATTCGTTGAAGACATTCGAAAATAAAGATGAATAATGAGAGAGATATTGATTTGGGTTATTATTGTACTGGGTTTTTGCTTTTGTAAGGAAAAGTAATAAAGTTTTTTTTGTAGAAATTTTTCTAGAAACATTTCTTGGACTCTCTTACGTCATCCATGAAGCTGTAAAATGTTGTATTTTTCTCCAAGCGTTCAGTTTTCCACTTGACCCTCCTAAAACCTTCTAGAACACGCTCCATGAAATCCAACTCATCAAGATACCCCACTCTTCTTTAAAGAGACCATTTCAAATCAGTCTCAACAAGTGTGGAACCAAGCGAACCGCCCCGAGTCGAACAGAAATACGGATGCATAAGGTGAGGTGTTCAATCAGCAAGCTTACTCCACTGCAAATCGCAACTTATCTGAGTGAACTATGCAGCGCATTGGCTTTTTTTAGTTCTACGAAGGAAATGCGCTCTACCGTTAAATTTCGATTAACCAATGGGGGTACGATTGCAATTCTTCCATTTTCAGCCAACTCTTCTTGCCTCCCTTCTACTCCTCCTTCCATCGACCAGCTTGGCTTTTTGGCCAGGTTTTGATGATAAACATTGGACAGGTAAAATGCTAGATATCCGTTATCGGCGTTTGCGCGCGGTCTGCACAGAAATTGTATGGGGATCCATGTTGGCCCGGCTCGACGCTGGCCCGGCCCGCGGTCCGGTCAGAAGGAATCTTTTTCCGGTCCCGGTTGGGAGAAATCGTTTGAAAAATCAAATTTTGCTCCAAAAAAAAAAACAAAAAATTTGCCTCCGAAACCCGGGCCGAGCGGGCTGGGCAGAGACGATAGAAATTACTCTACCGACTCTCTACTCTACCACTACCCGGTCCGTGATATGAGCTCGGGATGTCTTCTCACTCTCGTATCCTACCGTTTCGGATCCGTATGCGCATTGCAAACGTTTGCTCGCAAAACTCACATAACGGATCCGTTATGTATCAAATACCTGAATTCATTGATAACGTGTCAGGTCGCTCTTTGCCTCAACGGGGAGCTGTTGTTGTTCGTGGAAGATTGATGTGCAATGGCGAGCCGTACGCGAATCACACGATTGAACTCTATGAAAAGAATTACATCAAGTCGGACACTCTATACGTCGAAACCAAGACCGACAAACGTGGAGAATTCAAAATGGAAGCGGTTATTCATGAAATTCCGGTATGCTATCCTACTTTCGTCTGATGGTAGATCAAAGTTCTGATTTTCAGTTCGTGACTCCCCAACCGTACATCTACTTTGTCAACTATTGCAACATCAAGAAACAAATTCGCAACATGCACTGTGCCGACGCCATCAAACTCTACGTTCCTCACTATTTTGTGCACAAGGGACACATTCCCTATTCGGTGAGTATCCATAGTGGGCAAACGCGCTCTACCGACGGTAGAGCGTGTTTTCCAATGCCGGTTCGAACCAAAAACTTCTTGATTGCTTCCAGGAGTTCGACCTTGGAAACTTGGAAATGGACGGTCTGACAACCGAGAAAAGGGGACTCGAAAGGCTCGTCTACGCGCTTGCCACTCGACAAGACTGCCGAGATATCCCAAGAATCCATTGAGCATATTCAAGAAAACAAATGAATGATGAAAGGGATATTGATTTGGATTATGACACTTGGTTTTGGTCTTGTATAATACATTTAAAAACTTTAGAAAGAATTTTGGTTTTACTCTTCAATCATAATGCTGACTGTTGCATAATATTGGTCTACTGGTTTGATTAATTTTTGATATATGTCATCACATCAATTCTTATTCTGATCTCTTCTGAAAATTGTTCAAATTTAATTCAAGAAAGTCTTCCTCGCACTTTTTCGTCTCTCTCGTGTCATGCGCAAAGCTGTTAAAATGTTTATGTTACTCCAGTTTTTCACGTGACCCTAACTGAAACCTTCTAGAACCTACTACATAAAATCCAACTCACCACAATCTTCTTCTCCAGAAAGATCCCGGCTCAAATCAGTCTCAACAAGTTTCTTGCCAAAGAAATCGTCCCGAGTCGCATAGAAAAATAGATGCATACGGTGAGGAATCCAATCAGCAAGCGTGCTCCAATGCAAATCTCTACTTCTCTGAGTCACTCTAAGCAAATGCGCTCTACTGTTAAATCTCGTTTAGCGGATGGGGGCACGATTGAAACCTCTGTATTTCCAGGCAACACTTCTCGCCTCCCTTCTACTCCTTCTCCCATCTGCTACCTTGGCTGCTGATGGAGCTGTTCATGTTCGTGGACAATTGTTGTGCAATAACAAACCGTACGCAAATCAGAAAATCGAACTCTATGAAAAGGATTGGACGTGGGACTCTCGACTCGTCGAAAACAGAACCGACGAAAAGGGAAAATTTGAAATGACCGCGTCGATTCATGAGTGGCGGGTTCGTTGACTCTTTTCTTTTCAATGGTAGATCAAAATTCAACATTTCAGTACTTCACTCCCCAGCCGTACATCTACTTTGGCAACTACTGTAACATCAAAAACCAAATTGGCAACATTCAGTGTGCCGACGCTATCAAAATTTACGTTCCTCCCTATTTTGTCGCCAAGGGACACATTCCCAAATCGGTGAGTGTCAATAGTGGGCAAACGCGCTCTATCGGAATGTGTCGAGTTTCAGTAGAGCGTGTTTACATACGCCTTCCGTTGCATCTCTTCTCCGAAATACCTAAATCAATTTCAGATTTTCAATATTGATCGTGTGGAAATGAACGGTCTGACAACCGAGAAGAAGGGACTCGAAGAGTTCGCCTACACGTTTTTCACTCAACAAGACTGTCGAGATGTCCCGAGAATTCGTTGAAGACATTCAAGAAAACAGATGTATGAGTGATGAAAGAAATATTGATGTGAATTATTATTCTCGGCTCTTGTTTATAAAGTGAAGTAATAAAGTGTATTTTCATAAGAATGACGGTTTTTTTTTCGGTTTCAGGTTTTTGATACAGGAGGGCAGAAATATTATAACTTAGATTGTTTAGCATTGCATTCGCTTTGGTAAGATTCGCACTCTAAATTTCCAAATTTTGTTTTGCAAGACTCCTCTATAACTTATTGGTACAACTATAAACATAGTCTAGTCTCACTTTATTGTCTACCCAATTTTACTATCCTCGACTTTTGGACAAAAGTATTTCTCGTTTTGGTTTTGTTTTGGATGTATGAGCCCCTCCATAGCAACATTGTTTGTTTTCATCTACTTTTTCCTTCTCTTTTTTTCAAGAAATGCCCGCCAATTTTTTATTTCAGTTAACGACCCATTTCGTATTGCTCGCCCCTCGTGGTTTTACATATTTCTTGCAGGAGATATCCCATTTTTCTTATTTTGGAAACTTGCATTTGGAAGTAGATATGAAGGTCTTGAAGATTATTCTGGTGGCAATTTTGGGTATTGTGGTGAGATTTTTGAATATAGATTTCTGTTTCATCAGATTTTCCAATGTGAAGTGAGGCTATTGTAATTGATTCTCGTGTTGTTGGCTTTTCGAAAAATATAGTTTTAAACTATCTTTCAAATTTGTCTCAAATAGACAGATTAAATTGATTAGGCTGACTAGACAAATAGACTGAATAGTGAGACTGATTTTTGCGCTGCTCCATCTACTGTAGTCCATCTGATTTCCAGACAGCCGACGTCACCATGATAGTCGTCTACGGAAGACCCACGATTTTCCAGAATGCAGACAATTTTCCAAATACAGATTGGGATACTTGTCTTCAGTTGTGCTATCATTCCCAGGCGTGCATCGTAAGTTTAACTTTTAGGCAGACTTGAAAAATCTTCAAAAATTATTTCTGTTTTCTGAAGTTCCCAAGTCTGTGGAAACTCGGTATAAGACGATACTGCTTTACATATATTCATGATTTTTGTTTCAGTTGGCCTGGAAAAATGGAACCAACTGCATCACATTCAACTACACTGCTACTGGTCCTGTGACTCAAATGACCAGCGGGTCAATTGTCGCATTTAAAGTGAATCTTCCAAACGACCAGTGTCCAGTTGGAACCAATCCACCGACTTTCAATAATATGAATGCAACGGTACGAGTTACTCTTATAGTTTTGAGTTAGGATGTACACCGCAAGACTGGTCTCAAAAGATACAATGCAAAACCTGAAAATCTAACTAATTTTGACGAAAGGAGAGTGGATTACTAGCGCGGAATAAAGGCTCGATTCTCATGAGATCACTGAAACCGTGAAATTGTTTTAATGACAGCATTATTCTGATGAAGCCACCGTTTAATGCATATGGTCCTTTTCGGCTTAAAAGGCTTACAGCTAAGCTTTTTTCCAGGGCTCCCTCTACATCACCGACCTCGCTGCTGATAACAAAGCTACATGGGTCAACTACCAGATTTATCTGGCTGGAACTATCTGGAACTTCGCTTACACTTGTAAGTGTATTTTCGAGGACATCAGCAAATGCGCTCTATGGACAATAAAATCTTATGGATAGACGCTAAAAACAGTCTTTGATGATGAATATTTTTTAAGGGGCCTGGAAGTAACTTGGCTCAAAATTCAGATTGATTTGATGCGATAGCTGTGAATATGCTGATTTAGAAAACTATTTCAACAATACGTCTAAATACATATTTTCCTTTTCAGACAACAGAAGCTGTCCTGATGGGTTGGTCTCAAATCTACGATCTGATGGAACCATCGTTTGCTTCAAAGTTAGAAATATCTTTCGAGGTCGGCCAAATTTTTTCTGATTTTCAGCAATGGATTACCAACGATCCCACTGGTTTTACCTATGATCATGCTGTACAATTGTGCAACAACGTATCCGGCAACCTTGCCGGAATCACCTACCATGAGGATTTGACCTACATGACTAGTAAGTTTTCTGGATTCAAGTATCTCAATTGAATCAAAATAATTCAGGTGTCGCACAGAATCTCAGGTATCAGGTCAATAACTCAAACACTTATGTGAGAATCGATGGGATTCGGACCACTGCATGCCAGGCGACACCAACGACGGCGGCTTGTAAGAGTGTGAATGTAAGGATTGTCTATACTATCCGGAACTGGTTAAAGTTGAAAGTGCGAGTGTTAGGAAAGAGGGGAAACAGTGAAATAATTTTTGAAATATGTTCAAACTGGGTAAAGGGAAAACAGCGGATTTCATGAGAGTAGCTTCTGGTAGAACGTAAAACTTTATGTCTTAAAAGTTGTCAACGTAATGCTCCAATCGTATCGGCGATTCTAATCACACGAGGGTTTAATGGTTAGTAAAATCAGTAATTTTGATTTTCCATTGCTTATTTGAAACTGTTCCACATCAACCCTTCATTTTTCGCAGACTATTTGCAACAGTTGCTTTTGATTTTTCGGATGTTCAATTGTTTTCTCTGGACGTGTTTAGACTACAGGAAAAATAGGTGGTTCATTCGAACTAGATTTGAAACAGATAAACTCTTACTTAAATATCCGACATTTACTTGATTGTGGAGAACAATGGGAAACAGAAGAAAATTGAAAATTGTCGACTACAAGTTTTGATTGAATGGACATTCCGATTTCAGAGCCAAGTTTTTTTCCGCTTCGCATCTAACACTTCTAGACACCTCAGTTGCCTAGTCTGCATAAAAGCTACCCTGAATATTTCCAGGGTTTCACCTTCACAGATTCCACCGTCCAAGACTTCACCTACTATAACTGGACAACCACTTCTGCTGCTCAAGCCTCATCAAATGATAATTGCATTGTTCTTGTTCTCAATGGAACTAATCCAGTCAAGACTGATGTGCAAAGGTAAGACTTCTCGAGGGTCTAGGCTTTTGAAATTAGACGATTTCAGCTGTGGCATCGACTCCCCTCTGCAACCTCTGATTGTTATTTGCACCAAGCCAGCGTGGATTGGATAGTACCCATTCAGACAAAGAATAAAGTTAACAAAAATAAGGAAAGAAGTTCATAATGAGATCTCCTGTAAATAAATACAAAATAAAGCTACTCTTTTTTGCTCTTTCCTGTAGAGCATTTCGAGCAGAAAATCTTTCGAATAACGAGTCGGAAGATACGGTAAGAGATGTACAGAGAAATCAAGGAGATTACTGTAGCGATGGCAATGATGTCAAGGAAGAAGTACTCGATGTAGGATTGATGACGACCGTAATTGTCCAAGGATGGGAGTTTTCCGAATCTGAAAACTTTCAAGAATGTTTAAAAAAAACTATATTATTAATGGAACAGTTCTTTCCGCAAACTAGGCATCCGACAAGACAACAATTGAAAATTGCTTACCTCGCCGCGAACTCCACATATTTAACCAACGTCTCTTTTGGATTTGTTGGCTGATTCGTCAACATTTCCGCCAATCTTTCAGCACTTTGGCGATATTTCGGATTGCTTATGACCTCTTCCAAAGTTTCCTTCACCAATTTCCAATCTCCTAGATCGTTCTTGTGGAGGACAGTAGCTCCTCCGTGACGCTTTAGCATGTGTCCGTTGCGACCTTGATCAGCGAAGAGGGGGATCTGGAAATCGATGTAGAGTTGAGTAATTCACTGCAAATCAGTATCATGGCTGAGTTTTGGCTCGAAAACTACAGTTTCCATGAAACTGTAATAATCATTATAATTTTACAAATCCCAGGTGGTAATTAAATAAAGTTGGTTCGAAAAACATAACCGCGCAGCATTAGCACCAATACCAAACTAATTACTGTTCCTAAGGACTTTTGCACTTTCTCGCCTTGAAGCTTTACTAGATTAATAATGGACGTTAGTCTCGGTTTATCTTTAGAAACGATTGACGTTTCAGCGGGACTATAAATCTATCTGAAGAGCTGTTATTCTAATGCCGAAATGTCCTTACGACGTTACGAAACTCTAAATCGAAAGAAATTGATTTTTCATTTCTTAAATTGAGATGTTATCCTAGAAACAAATGAATAAAGACTTTTCCAAAATCCTCATTTATTCCCCACCGAATGAACCGATTCCATTTTCCTTGCTTTCATGTTCTGATCGAAAGTTGCCTTTTCAATAGGTTCAGAAAAATTTTGCGTTTCTGCTTTCTCAGAAAACGAATGGGAGAAACTAAAAGCACAGAGATGTCCAAAAACAGAAGGTTGAACTCCAATTAGGTGCTGTTTTTGGAAACAGCTAAAAGACTCCCACAGACTATCAGTTGCTCATAATCTTCTATCGTTATCCACTCACCATAACTGCTGGTTTTCCCATCATCGCCAATTCTGTCACAGATCCCAATCCTCCATGAGTCACGAACACGGATAGTCTTGGATCAGCCAACAACTCATTCTGAGGTAACCATTCTCCCAAATAGACATTATCCAAATGGTCAGCAATCGTGTCCTTCTCATTCTCATACTTCCAAATGAAAGTGGTATCTGGCATTGCTTTGAATACTTTTAACAAAGATTTCTTGAACTCCTCTGGCATATCGACAGATTTGGCATTTGAACCGAATGAGATGAAGACATTCTGCTTGCGGATTCCCAAAATTTTGGCCCATTTCTCATCGAGTTTCAAATGTTTCTTTTCGGTTTTCACAGAAAGTCCACCGATTGGAACAATTTTGTCGAATGTCGGAGAGGGGAAATCGAGAAGAGGGATTTGATTGGTAAGGATGAATGAGGCTTCGGGGAGAACTTCCTGGAAAAGTAATAGTAATAAGGAATTAAACTCACTATCAGTAATGTTTAAAACATTGAAAGCATTGCTATCTACTGGTTATGAAACCGAAATTCTCTTGCAAAACTCACTCTCCACGATCTTTTGATTGGCACGACACTCTGTGCTGCTCTGAAGTCTTCATCTCCCATGTTCGAGAAGAAGTAACTTCCGAAGAAATACTGAATGTAGTTCCCCAATCGCTCTCCCATGGACATTCTATCTCCCATTGTAGACTGGGTTCCAGGCACATAACTGGCTGCAATTGGTTGCCCAATGACTTCAGTGACATGATCAAATCGGCTAGCAGATAGAATTGCAACATGGGCGCGGATGTTGATGGCTTCGAAGACGGCTGGAATCAATGATATTTGAATATGTTTGTATAGTATAAAAGTACTAGTCGGCATGGTAGCGGTTTAAAATACCATTATAACTAAAACTGGTGGAAGACTTTATTCGTTTGAAATTCATATCCAACGCAATACGCTTATTTACTGCTCAAAAGTGTTAGAAAATCTCAAATATGTGAAACAGAAGCTGTATGTTTCGCTGTTTGCTTTATGATGGCTTGATGATCAGAATACATCAACAAGATCAGTTTCATTGTTCAACACCGCAATCAAATAACCACTTAGAAACAGAAAAGTTTTTTGATTACTTTCACTCAATTTTCCCTACAAACACTTACTATAAGCACATGTATCAAATGGCTCCGTAATCGCCAAATCGTAGTTCTCCGCCTTCAATTTCTCAATCAATCCCGGCTCGGACACCACTCGTTTGCATTGCTCACTGAATACTCTTGCCATGTCTCCAGCTTTCTGCAAACATAAATAGTTTGACTAATTTTGTTTCTTCGTAAATTTGCCGTTTCGGTACAGGTTACATTTTGTTGTTGTTTCGAAGGCGAGCTTATCAGGAAATGAATAGCTTAGACAAATCTAACGATTACTGCTTCTTTCTCATAATGAAGTAACTTCAAAATTTTCATCAGTAATCCTTATTCTTTGATCTGGCCAGACTCACCAACGACAAAATCGATGAAAACAGTTAGCATTACATTTTTAACTTATAATTTTCTAACTTCTAGTTTCAAACCCCATAGAGAAAAGATATTATTTAGATACGCATTGTTGACGCTCCCAGATGTGCACTGCAATTTGTTCTCGAACAAACTTTTCTTCCTTTTACGGTTTCAGTATACCCATAAGAGAAATTCTCTATTATTTAGTCTCACTCCTTGTTCACTAATCTTTCCCAACTCACCGACAACATCAGCAATGGATTGGCGTTATCCGCAGTCCACAAATTGGTTAGAAACTCTCTCATATCCTCCATCAGTGTCTCAACATTTGGGGCGGGTTCAACGAAGATCGTATTTTTTGTGGATTTTAGAGAGGTTTTGTTACGCAGATGTGGGTCGAATATTGGCATCAGGACGGTCTGCAATTACAAAAGTCTGTTGGCTAACTTATTTTTGTAGACGATTTTTTCTGTTTCACAAAGTTCATGAAAGTAGAGTGATTTACTTTTTTCAATGCCTTCTTTCTGTAAAAAGTTTCCTTATTGTTAGATCACAGTGAAAAACACAACCCGCTTCGAAAGAGACGGACATGATATAAACCGATATTCGGTAAATGCTTCTGATTTTTTCTCTAGAAAAACTCACCACATTATGTCCTGCATCTGTGAGCACATCAGCTGCCGCTGCCAACATCTTCACATGACTATGTCCAAATAGGTTACTGTACATTAGAATCTTATAAGAATCTACACAACTGGTAACAGCCATCAGGAATACTAGCAAACTCAAGAACTTCATTTTTGACCAGAAACTTTGACCAACACAAAATGAATAGTAATACAGTGCTTGTCTTCCCGTTTTTATATAAGTAGACTCCACACTGATAAGGAATCGAAAAGTGATGTAAAGAGCAGATTATTTGGCAGTTGTAGGAGAGAGAAAAGGGGGCGGAGTCTCGGACACGGGTAGGCACGAATCGAAAACAACGGTTTTCGTGTTTTCTGTTCGGAGAGAAGAGAAATAGACAAGCAGAGAAGTGGAGTGGACTTTGTAGGTAATAGTGGAGGGAGAGCGGGATCAAAATCATCATTTGATTTGGACAAGAAATCGTTTGAGACTGATTCAATTTTCCAAACGTTCGAATATGAGGCCAATATCTTTTGATTTTTGAAAATAAATAAGTTTTCCCTGTTTCAAGTTGTTACCATACTCTACCGACTTTTCTTAAAATCAATATCTCCATTTCGTGCTGTAGGGGACGATTGGAAACATTAGACATAACACGGCCTCCTCAAATGGAAATTCAAATTTGAAAAATTGAGATAATTTTCTCGTGAACTGTAGAAGAGAGACAATCCTCTAGAGTGTCTGTTGTTTCGACCTGGATTTCAGGGATCACGTCACATTTAAAACTATTTTAACATTTTGACGGTGCTGCTTTTGTCTTTCTGATCATTTTGAACCTAAATTCGCCTATATTTGGTCTTCTCTAGTCCAACTACGGTCAGCTCAAAATATTCAAATGAGGTTAACTCGGCGCTGGCTGACCCAAATTATAAGATTTGTATGGCAAAAGGTAGACCTTCAATATGGCTACGAGCCTATGTGAGCCGATTTTTGAAATAGGCCCTCATATTTTATTTAGGTCCAAAAACCCTCGATTTTTGCGATTTTCAGTGCAAACTTTGAAGGAGGTTAACTCAATTGGGGCTGAGAGTTTTAAGGAATGATTTACATCAGTAGATAGCTAAGAACATTCTCCGTCCGGCTATGTGAGCCGATTTTTTAATTTCAGCTTCACTTTCATGTTATGACCAGTTTCACGGATTTTCAGTGCTAATTTCTCTCATTCTAAAAAAATACTCTCTCGCTTGAGAGAGTCTAGAGAAAGAGACAGACGTGAAACGTATTTCCATTTGAGGATGCCGTGCATAAAACATACTTCGAAAATCCTCGGAATGTATTTTCTGAGTTGTCAGTTTTCTGTTCAACAAGTACAATTTAAACAGGAAGAAAGAGAGTAATATGGAAAAAGTTCATTATGAGATCTCTTAAAAATAAATAAAACAGAAAGCTACTATTTCTTGCTCTTTTTGTCAGAGCATTTCAAGTAGACAATCTTACGCATAACGTGTCGCAAGATATCATAAAAGATGTAAATGGCAATAAAATTAGGCTACTCTGTTTTACTTTTTTCTTCAGAGCATTTTGAGTAGAAAATCTTACGGATAACATGTCGGAAGATACGGTAGGAGATGTACAGAGAAATCAATGAGATTAATATAGCGATGGCGATGATGTCAAGGAAGAAGTACTCGATGTAAGACTGATGACGACCATAGTTGTCAAGAGAGGGGAGTTTTCCGAATCTGAAAGTAGAATACGGTTTAAAATAAGTGAAACTATTTATTTCGGCCAATGATTCGAAAGACAATACTGTTTGAAGAATGAATGAAGCTTAGAAGCATAATTGAAAAAAACAGTACTGTCGGCGAACTAGGTGCCCAAATGGACAAAAATTAAAAACTGCTTACCTTGCCGCGAACTCCACATATTTAACCAACGTCTCTTTTGGATTCGTCGGCTGATTTGTCAACATCTCAGCCAATCTCTCTGCATTTTTACGATACTTTGGATTTCTGATCACTTCTTCCAACGTTTCTTTGACCAATTTCCAATCTTCCAAGTCGTTCTTACTGAGCACTGCTGCTCCTCCATGACGTTTCAACATTTGACCGTTTCGAGTCTGGTCGGCGAAGAGTGGGATCTGGAAGAAAGGGAGGTTTGAGGATCCTCGTAGCCAACAGGAATTGAGCATGAATAATTCTAGCAGGCTTTTACAGACTCCATGAAACCGAACTTTTCGAAAATTGTTACTGTTCTTTTTTTACGTTTCTTCACTCACCATCACCGCTGGTTTCCCCATCATCGCCAACTCTGTCACAGATCCCAATCCTCCATGAGTCACGAACACGGATAGTCTTGGATCAGCCAACAACTCATTTTGTGGTAACCATTCTCCTAAGTAGACATTATCCAAATGATCTGCAATCGTGTCTTTCTCATTTTCATACTTCCAAATGAATGTGGTATCTGGCATTGCTTTGAATACTTCCAACAAAGATTTCTTGAACTCCTCTGGCATATCGACAGATTTAGCATTTGAACCGAACGAAATGAAGACGTTGTGTTTGCGGATTCCCAAAATTTTGGCCCATTTTTCATCGAGTTTCAAGTGTTTCTTCTCGGTTTTCACAGAAAGTCCTCCGATCGGGACGATTTTGTCGAATGTTGGAGAGGGGAAATCGAGAAGAGGGATTTGATTAGTGAGGATGAACGATGCTTCGGGGAGGACTTCCTGAAAAATATGAGCAATTAGAATAAAAGAACTTGTTTGGCATTGATGATAATACAAATGATATGGAAATCTACATTGAATGAAACTGAAATTATTCCAAAAGTTATTGCTTTGAAAAGAATAGAAAGTTTCGAAGTGTGCTGGAAGATTCAAAACTTCAGTAAAGGTTGTTTTGCAACCAGTTGGTTTTATACTTGTTCTACGATAATATTTAAACTTCCCTCAAGTCTATCACAAAGGTGAATTTCCATTCAAGACTTCTAACTCACCCTCCACGATCGCTTAATCGGCACGATACTCTGTACTGCTTTAAACTCCTCATCGCCCATACTGGCAAAGAAATAACTTCCGAAGAAGAACCCAACAAAGTTTCCGAATCTCTCTTTCATCGACATCCGATCTCCCGTTTTTGCCTGTGTTCCTGGAACATAACTAGCTGCAACTGGTTGACCAATGGCAGCAGAGACATGATCAAGTCGACTGCCAGCGAGGATCGCCACATGGGCAGTAATGTTGATGGCTTCAAAGACGGCTGAAAACTTTGCGTATCAGAATGGTATTCCGTTAACTTCCTTTGTCTAGTTTCATACAAATTTTGTCCGTTTTTTAAACAAATAAGCACCTACCATAAGCACATGTGTCAAATGGCTCGGTAATAGCCAAATCGTAGTTCTCCGCCTTCAATTTCTCGATGAGTCCAGGTTCAGAAACCACCTTCTTGCACTGCTCACTGAATACCTTTCCCATATCGCCGGCTTTCTGAAAACAGAGATTGGAACATGTTACGATGAAAAGAAGATATACAAAAGATCAAAGCTAATAACAGAATAGTTTGGCAATATATCCCACAGCTTACCTTCAACATAACTATTGGACTCGCATCGGCACTCCACAAATTCGTCAAAAAGTCTCTCATATCGTCCATCAAGTCCTTGACATTTGGAGCGGCTTCAACAAAGATAGTATTTTTTGTGGATTTCAGGGAGGTCTTGTGACGAAGATTGAGGTCGAGAACTGGCATTAGAACTGTCTGAAAGATCACAAATTGAAGTTACGTGTTCTATTTGAATGTTCTACTACACTGTTAACAAACTTTCCGTTTTCAAAAGTAGCAATAATCTTTCTAAATTTTTTCCAAAATCAGTTTCAGTTCGGTTTTGAACTTTCCTTCCAAAAACTCACCACATTATGCCCTGCATCTGTGAGCACATCAGATGCGGCTGCCAACATCTTCACATGACTATGTCCAAATAGGTTACTGTACATCAAAATCTTATAAGAATTTGCATAGCTTGTGACAGCCACAAGGAATACTAGAAAACTCAAGCACTTCATTTTTGATCAGAAGTTTTGATCAACACAAAATGGATAATTGTAGAGCCCATTTTCCATTTTTATATAGTATGGCCCCACACTGATTAGAGATCAAAAAATGATGGAAAGTACAGATGTTTGGGATGTTGTGAAAAAAAGGGGCGGAGTCGGGAACAAAGTTGACACAAAATCGACAAGAAAATGACGGTTTTTGTGGTTTCTGTTCGGAGAAAAATGAGAATGGAAGGAGAGAAATAGACGAGCAGAAAACTAGAGTGGATTTTGTCAAGCGAATGGAGGAAAGTCGGAATCAAAATGTTGGTCAACTAATTCGCTGGAAGAAGGAAAAAGGAAATCGGATATATTAAGGAGGTTATTTTCGCCGAGAAGATGTCTGAGCCGACTCCAAGTAGAAAAACAAAAGTTTTGAAATTGCTTCGTAGAAAATATTGCAAATACCATTTGGTTCACAAAATCAACACATTTGAAAACAGTAATTTTTTGGTTGGATTTTTTAAAGCGACTGAAGAAGCTGATTAATTTCCAATGCTCCCAGCTAAGGAAACGCTGTTATTACTGATAGAAATTTTTGCATAATGACATGACATATCGCTAACAAACATAACACTAATTAAGGTTTATTATTCGCGCCTATTAATCCTTAAAACAGTGAACCTCAGAATAAGTTTGCATAACATTGGATTTCAAATTCACTGATCTATTCCTTTGCATTCGAAATTGCAATTCGTTTCCTTCCTTTCTTTCGTTTGCTAATTAACTCTTTCGAGACCAAGTAGTTACTGTTTACTGTTGTAAGATCCAACAAAACGGATGGTCTTTTGATTTTCTGTTTCATTTTAATGACAAACGCTAACTATTGCCATTTAGTTTTGCTTCTAGAAAATATAATTCGTGCTAAACTCTCTAATTTTCTCGAAACAGTATTCTTTGCTGTCTCAAAACCATGACCTCCATTACCTACAAGCCTTCCCTTTCTCTCCTTTCTATTTTTCTATTCTCAATTTCCAACACCACTGCAAAAAAAAACAAAAAGAACTGTATCTTTTCTCTAATTCTCTTCTTGGTTAGTTTGTAGGCAATGAAGTTTTTGGATGGAGTTTGTAGCCTATAGACTCTCCTCGTCTTCTTATCGTTGTGATTGTGATACGAGAAATTCTTGATATTTTTCAGAAACTTATCAAAAAGAGAATGATTGAGGAGAGAAGAAACTCCAAAATAACGCAGAGAAGCCAAGTTTTTGTGTCCGGAGAAAGCAGAAAAACAGAATTTTTCATATTCTGGAAAGTTTTGAGTAGTTTTCAATTCAGATTGGGATTTGAAGATGTAACCTTGAGGTGAGAAAGCTTATGGGAATAGTTTCCAAGTTTATAGTCAATCTTTTTTGTTAATGCCAAGTGTCCCAGTTAGCGAAACAAATTCATTTCTTGAAACAGAAAAATTGTCATAAAATTTTCAAAGTATCATCTCATTGCACCAACTCGTAATCCGGCACCATATTAACAAATTTGACAGGAGGACAGAATCCTTTTGGATTGATAACAAAGTAATAATGACAAGTTTCCGACTTCGATCCAGCAGCTTTGGTGCAGAAGACGTTGAGCTCTGCGGTATCAGTCATTGGGAATGTGAGACAATAGGGGTATACCTTTGTTCTGAAATACAGACCTTGACTGATTTGATATTGGAAAAAGTACTTGCCTTGTGTCCTCGAAATTTCCTTTTGTGACTTCTGAAATCTCTCCTAGAAACTTCCACACTCTTTCGACTGTAACCATACTCCTCACTTCAAAAGTGTAATACCTTCCAATTGCGTATTTCTTAGTCTGCCAGTCTTCTATCAATTCTCTAGCTGACATTGGGGTGAAATCGCTGTTACTCAACACAACGATTTCGTTCGAGAGACCCAAGATGTCTACTGGACCTTGGATGTACAACACTTTGGCGGTTTTGATCAGCATATGATCTACAGTAGTTGGCTCAATGAGTTCCACTCTGTTGATAGTTTGTCGAATTAACAGCGGTTTAATCAAATTAGAAATCCGGATAACATCTGTGTCAAGAATTAATTTGCCAATTTCCAGAGATTTGTTGGCAAGTGGGAATCTTCCATTCAAAATGTTTGTATCCACTTTGAAAGTTTTGATTCGAATAACTTCTCCAGAGAATAACTTTTCGGTTAGGTATCGGTAAGCATCTGGAATCGGTTTAAAGTACTCAGCAATCCCAATTGGCTTTTTTGAATTGGAGCTGTGAATAAGAATTTGATGAGTGAACTCTGCCTGAGACCCTGCCCGACGGTCCTGATAATCAAAAATTTTCTCTTTATTAATCTCGAGTTTATTATTCAACTCGGTCCGACTGCATTGAGGACTAAATCGTTTCAGTTGAAGAATCATGCCTTCGATTTCTTTCTTCTCCTTCTTCAACATTTCGACATTCAGTTCATCTTCTTCTGTCCATGGCCGATCCTCGTAAATCCTTTTCTGAATCGAATTGCTTTCAGGATCTCCAAACTGCTCCACGTCATAAGATACTCCACCTCGTAAATTTTCATTTCGACGGTTTTTCGATAACTTCCCTTTAGTACAATGCCGAATGACTCCGATCCAATAGGTGTTGTTGTTAATTCGAATGTAAGGGTCATTGAAATGCAGGAAATCAAGCGATAAAGAAACAATGGAAGCAATTTTTTTGATTTCTGGACATCTTTGAGAAAGATGCATTCTGAAAATTTGAGATTCAAGAGGATTGACTTTAGAAGTTCTTACCTAAAGTTGGCTTCGAAATGCTGCACAATGGACTTTCGAGATTCGTAGCCTAGGGAAGTAGACATGGTAGCTGAAAATTAAGAGATTGAATAAAAGGATAAGAAAAACAATAGGGAAGGGCACTCAAGAAATCAGTGATTTTCTACGATGAATAGCGATCGCCAGCAACTCTCAGTACACACTCCGAAGCTTTCGGCGAAAAACAACAAATAGTGTGAATGAGACGTTATCATGTATCGATTAAGCCACAGTTAAATGCCGTTCTTCGTAGCCCGTACCCAGAGCAACTGTGACGTTTGCGCGGGAAATTTTTCGTATTCCTTCCCACGAGCATCGCTCTCAAACGGACAGCCAAATGACGTTCCTTCGTTGTGGTCCAACCTCATCGACACATGTATCGATTTGGATAGAGACTGTGATATTGCGCCGGAAAATTTCGTTATTCCCACAAGCATCATTTTCAAATGGGCAGAACACGTTTCTGACGATTCGTTGTGATTCAACCTCAATGGCTCCATTCAAGTCGATAAATGTCAAGAGGGGTACCGTTTTCGCTCGATTTCCTTTTTTATATCGACTATTTCGAAGTGCACGCGGTTTGGTAAACCGATTTTTAAATGACTTTAATGCTTCTTGAATACATCTTCCCTTCATTAATTTTTGGCTTTTCAGCTGATATGTCTCCTCCTATCACCTACGGATGCTGGGCAGATATCATTCAATATTTCGAGTTTGAGATCAGGTAAACTTTTCCCTCATTAATACCCAAACATAAAATCTCTGCCTTTAGATTGAAAGTCTTCATGAGATGTCCAAAAATCGCTAAACCGTGCTCCAACGTGCCTGTATCGATTTACGATTTTTCTCTTGGTGACACATATATTC
This sequence comes from Caenorhabditis sinica, assembly GCA_963932045.1. NCBI lineage: Eukaryota > Metazoa > Nematoda > Chromadorea > Rhabditida > Rhabditidae > Caenorhabditis > Caenorhabditis sinica. The sequence continues at coordinate 16,637,411 of OZ009940.1, forward strand.
AAATTAACAACCTTTACTATAGCGTCGGAGTGGTTCGTCATTGCACTAAAGGAAACATTTCCAAAAGTAGACAAAAGGAAAATCAGTCCGGTGGAGTGACGTATGATGTCGAGCAGTTCGGGGACCCCGAAGATCCAAGAGTTCAGGAAAGAATTGCAGAAGATCTACCTTTGATAGAAGAAGATCTAATTCTTCTGGAAACAAACCGAACAAGATTAATTGAAGTTGAGAGACAAATTGGAGAAAACACTCTCTATAAGGACTGGGATTTGATGAGAGAAAGCCAGCAACTTCAGATCTCTATTGAGAAATTTGAGGAGCGGTTGAAAAATTCTCAAGCAGAGTACTCTCACTATATACAACTCACAACTTTCAACTCTCTTAGCCAATTCCATCGGATGAAGGTTCTCAGCATCACGAACTACACTAGATCCATTGAAGATGCAAGAAAATACCTGTTCGAAAGACTTTTACCGCGAAAAGTTAGAGTTCAAACTCTCAGGCTTGAACGTTGGATATATAACCAAAATCTCAAATGTAAACGTTTTGCAGTAGGCCGGTTGGTCGTTTCTGAAGTCAAACTTCTTGACATTCTAGAACCAATATTGACTACTAGATGTATCAAGGTAATGTCGCTTTTTGATACCGATGAATTTGATCATCCGTTGGTAAAAAGTGCACAGCGTCTACTTATACATAGGCCATTACGTCTTCCTGGACTTTCTAACCAAATAGTGGAAATTATGGGTGCGGACATATTGCCGAATGAAGCGAAATGCGTAATCGAATACTGGATCAAAGAAGATTACCCAGTAGGAAAACACATGATTTGTAAAGTTTTCGGTAGGAAATCTGTTGAGAACCTATGGAAATATCTAGAAGAACTACCGGGGGCATTGAAAGGAGATTTTGAAGTGGATAAGTGAGTTCCTTTTTATGATAGTCCTTACAACTAATTTTTATTTCAGAGTCACATTATTACCGTACTCCATCACACTGGAAGCAACCAAAAGAGTTTTGGATACACATTTTGATACAGATTTACAAATACAAATACAAAAACTCGAATACAACTATACAAATTTTGATATAGGTCTTAATACAAATAGGTAAGTCCTATTTTTTCATTTCCAAAAAAAATGAGTTTCATAACAGGGCCAAAACTTTTTCGCACTGCTTTACATTCCCAATGGACGACAACAAGGAGATAAACGTCTTCATCAATCATTTCCGCAACCAACGCGGAGTGTTTTATTTGAATTTTTTAATCAACGCGAAAGGATTCTCTCGTCCAATTTCTTGATTTTCCTTTAAAGTTGATCTTTGAATAAACATATGGTAGTACTTCAGCGAGAGTTCTATATTTTTCACACACATTCACATATATCTAAAATTCTAGCTCAGCAATGTCGCTCTATTGAGAAACAAATCAAACTACACAAGCATAGTCTCTCCCGAGAGAAAAAGTTGATTTTTTCGAAAATTTTGGAAAATTTCGGCTTTTCACATTTGGACTGCTCTCCTGAAAATTTTTCAACCTGGCCATTCTAGTTATGTTAATCGAGACTTGACAAAACTGCAGCCATCCCAAAAATTATCCTGAGAAAACTAAGTGAATGGCACAAAATGATTTCAAAGTGGCTCAAACTTCGTGATAATGTGATTTTTAGAGAGTATTATTAAAAACCATAAGATCATTGAATTTTATCAAAATGATGCCTTTCATTATATCGTGGAGGTTTCATTGACTTTCAGGTGGTAAACGTTGTCATTTTTCGGCTTTGACCCGCCATAAAACTTTGGAAGATTTTTTGACTGTGAACTCCTAATGAGTTGCTTATCTAATATTTGTACATAACTCAAATTTCCAGGTTGAACATTTATTCAGAACAGCACTCCAAATGTGAAAATTTGAAATTATCGATTATATGAGAACACCCTAGTCTATCCCTATTTTCCACAGGCAGATTTTTTTAGAGGTGACGATGAGTTGAGCCTAGGTTTTCATGGTACAACGTAGCAGTCTCTATCCAAATCGATACATGCCAACACTCTTATAACTAGTAACTGTGACGTCGCGCGGGAAAATTTTATTATTCCCACAAGCATCATTTTCAAATGGGCAAAAGACGTTTCTGTCGATTTACTGTGGTCCAACCTCAATGGCAGGTACCCATTCAAGTCGATAAATGCCAAGAGGGGTACCGTCTTCGTTTGATTTTCTTTTTTCTGGTATCGACTATTTCGAAATGTACGCGGTGTGATACATCGATTTTCAAATGACTTGAATGCTCCTTGATTGCATCTTCTCTTCATTAATTTTTTGGCTTTTCAGTTGATATGTCTCCTCCTGTCACCTACGGATGTTGGGCATCTATCATTCAATACTTTGAATTTGAGATCAGGTAAACGTTTTCCTCATCAACACCCATATATAAAGTTATACCTTTCAGATTGAAAGTCTTCATGAGCTGTCCAAAAATAGCTAAACCGTGCTCCAATGTGCCTGTATCGATTTACGATTTTTCGTTTGACGACACCTCGATTCGTGTTAATAACCTCTATTATAAAGTTGGAGTGATTCGTCATTGCACTAAAGGAAACATTTCCAAAAATAGACAAAAGGAAAACCGGTATTTTGGAGTGACGTATGATGTCGAGCAGTTCGGAGACCCTGAAAATCGAGAAGTTCAGAAAAGAATTGCAGAAGATCTACCTTTGACAAAAGAAGAACTAATTCTTCTGGAAACAAACCTAAGAAGATTAATTGAAGTTGAGAGACAAATCAATGAACGAAATATCTGGGACGACTGGGAATTGATGGGAGAACACCGAACACTTCAGTGGTCAATCAAACAATTCGAGGAGCGCTTGGCAAACTCTCAATCTGAATATTCTCACTATATACAACTCACAGCTTCAAGCTCTTTTTTTCATAACCTCGAGCCCCCACTTTCTACGGTTAAGATTCTCAGCATCACAGATTATACTACATCCATTGAAAATGCGAGAAAGTACTTTTTTCAGAAACTAATACCACAAAATATCCGAGTCGAAACTTCCACTCTTGATCTTTGGATTGATAAACAAAATCTTCCATTCAAGTATTTATCAATAGGTCGGTTGCATGTTTGCGATATCAAACTCCTTGATATTTTGAAACCAATGTTGACTACTGAATCTCTCAAAGAAATATCGCTTTTTGAGCTCGATGACTTTGCTCACCCAATGATCAAAACTGCGAAATGTCTTCTCCTGAATAACCCTTCACGTCTTTTGGGGATTTCTAACCAAAACGTTGAAATTACTAATGTTAAATTATCGCCGAATCAAGCAAAAGACATTATCGAGAACTGGATGGCAGAAGACTACCCAGTCGGAAAACGCATGACTTTTGAGATGTACGGCAGAGAGTATGTCTATAATCTATGGCAATATCTAGAAGAACTACCGGGGGCATTGAAAGCAGATTTCGAAGTGGATAAGTGAGTTCATTTTTATGATAGTCCATACAACTAAACTTCATTTCAGAGTAGCATTCGTACCGTACTGCATCACGTTTCCCATGATCGGCAAGAAGGAACTGAACGTCTTCTTCACCAATAACTTTCCCGAAGCACCCAAAATGTTTCATTTGAATTTTATAATTAACGCACAAGGATTCTCTCGTCCATTTTCTTGATCTTTTTCGAGCTTGGGACATGAATAAAACTTGATACATCAGCCAGAGACCTATGTTTTGTTGCAATTATGTTCCATCTAAGTTTTCAAGATCCAAAGTTAACGCAAGCTAATTCCAAAGCTTTATTCAGAAAACTGGTATCAGGGGTATATTGAATTTAAGACTGTCGAACTAGCACAACGAATTTTGAAAACTATGCATGTATTGAATGAAACGGAAAAAATTGTTTAATTAGTAATATTCTTGCTCGTCGGAGCGACAGCAGTTTTCTTCTGCGACGAACTCGTTGAGAACATTCCCTCCATATCTCCTGATTGTTTCTTGAATACCGGATGAGTCAAATAAAATAATCAAGTGGTTACACAAGTTTGAAGATCGTTGCCAAAGGGGCGAGCGATTTCAGCGTAAGACACATAGACAACAGTACCGGCGAAGGAGGTGTAGAGGACCTGTAATTGTTTCCTGTTTTGTTGAAATTTGGATCATTTTTCGATTTTGATGATTTCTAGTCCACAATGAATTCTTGGAATAATTTCTGTTTCGTTCAGTTTGTATGTAACACGCACGATCTTGAAGTTTAGTGACATCCCATGATATATCCATAACATCAAATAGTTTTGAAATGAATGCGAAAGTTTTCATTCCTTTTGAGACAAAACCTTAGCTACTGTATTATTTTCAGCAACTAGTCCAGAACTTCCATCGTTTCTCACCATGAAAGCTCAAAACACATGAAGTTTTGCAATACGAAAGTTCGAAGTGTCATGAGAAAATTCCCCTAACTCACCAAGAAAGTGGCATTTATGGCATATGCAGCAATCATGGACAATGTCGTAACAGTCATTGACATCTCCGCCTTGTATGAGTTTTTACTCTTGTTCACCAATTTCGACTTTGCCTTGACAACTTTGACGAACAAAATCACATTGGCAGCAACAGTAGCGATCATCCAGAACACGACATTATACAAATGGAAGTAGCCGTTTCGGAGCTGAAAATTGTGACGTTCTCAGATGTTGGGAAGTCCAGAAACTCTGAATATTTGATAGAACTCACTCCAAAAGCAGATTGGGTATAGTATATAGTCACTGCCCCAAATGGGTAAGGGGTGGGTGCTTGTTTACAGATCCCCAGAGCAGGGATAAAATAGAAAGTGAAGCATAAGGGGTAGAAAAGGAAGAGTGGGACACCGATGTTGATAAGTTTTGCGTTAATCTGGAATTGACAAACTGCGGTTAGGAAGAATACTTCAACAAATAAGGGGAACTTCTGACACCGATTTATTGTATTATGTGTGAATAGCCGGATATTTGATGCATAGCTCTTGTCCGGAAAAGTCTACTGTACCTTGCTAAAATTGTCTAGGAAATTTCCAAAGTTGTTCACTATTTGAGATTTTGCACTGAAAAGTTCAAATTTGATCCTTTCCGACCACCCATTATTTCAAGTCAGTTCTCTAAATTCTAAACAAGTTCACTGAATCGTAAGAGATCTAGACGATGTCATCTTTCTTAGCCTTATCCACCACCTCCCTTTCACCGACTGACACCAAATTGAAAGCTTGATAGTTGGTCAAGCGTAATTAGATTATGTGTGCTCTGCTCTTTTTGTGCCGATGAGATGTAATCAAAGAATTAACAGAAGTTCAGGTACTGCAAAGAGATTAATAAGCCATTTGGTGGGTGCAAGTTCATACGGCGTTCAAAGAAATCTACCTGAGGTCTCATTGAAGCCTAATAGAGAGCACAAATTTTTATGAAACCATTTTTTAGGCTTCGAGTCGAAGAATCGTCAGTTATTTTTACTAGAGTAGGTAGAGGAAAACGTTGTTTTTTTCAATCGATTGTTAGAAACGAGTAAGGCTCATGGTTAAAGAATAATGCACCAAGTAAGCAATGAAAGAATAGACAGTTCACTGCTCAGATCTGTTCCATTTTGATTTCTCTCTAACCTGAAAGTGTAAAAATTTCCTCACCTCACTATGCGAACTCGGGAACTTCACGATGAACAACCGGACGACCGGCAACAAAAATGGAATAACCATTGCCAAATAAGTGAAGTACAGTGTCAAAAACAGTATCATCTTGAGCCAATGGTTTGGTGTAATAGTAGCACACCAGGCAGTAATCACCCCGGAAGATGGAAATCTGGTCATGAAGTAATCAAAAAAGAATAGAGCGAAGCAAGTGTACTGTGACAAGGTGATCACCAAGAGAACATTTCTGTCAATTCTATGGAAAGATCCTTTTTTGGTGAATTTCAGAAAAATTTTGAAGATTTTGCACATAATATAGAAGCTAGGGATAATGTAGAACCATGGAACAATAGCGACATAGGTAGCGAAGTTGTTGAAAGTGAACTGGAAGTCGATGTAGGTCTGCTGGAAGTGAATTCCAGGCCAGGTGATGTTAGATGACATTTTCGGAAGAATATAAAAGACGTCGAAGCCAAGAATCAGAATCCAGATGGCGCAGGGATTCAGGTTCAGAATGGAATACGTGCCGGATTCCAAAAGTCTAGGCTATTTATGCCGAAAAACTGACCACGGAAGTGTCAAATCAACGGAGTGAATCTGATAAACAGGGTCTGGTCGAGTGGAAATTTGTGAATTCTGAGAATAGAGCAATGATAACAACTTTTTCTAGCATGAAGGCAACCTTGTGGAAACTCACATGCACACCTTTTTTGAAGTCTTGAGTAAGTTGACAGACCGTGAGAAGGTTGAAAGAGTCAAAAGATTGCAGAGATACTTTCTCAGAATGGAACATCTGGAAGAAAGTGTGACCAGTTTGAAAAAGAAAAGAGCACATGAGAAAATTTGAGAAGTGTAACCGATTTTTAGTTTTCCGACCAAAGCATGGTTGCCGTAAGATCCGTTCCAATTTCTCATTGTGTATGAGAAACAGTAAAAATTGTCAGATTTTCACAAAATCGTCAGACATCGTTGAAGGTTTTCTAGATGTTACATTGCCTCTGGATTGTAAAGCATCGTTGCTGGAACAACATGGAAGATGTTAAAAAATACTACAGTTTCATTTACTTGCTAAGTGCAACTCCTCCAACAATCACATCACTAACATCTTGTATCCTGTTAACTCCGCCCCTTTCCCACACAATGTATAGTGACCCGCGGAACCCGTGATGTGTCCGTACACAGCCGAGTACATGTACCTTCTCCTCAAGGTCTCTTCAACTCTGGTTCCTCTGCATTTGACCGTGAAAATCTTTCGCCTTTTACTAAAGATTTCCGTGCAAAGGAGCAAACTCTGACATGGGACTACCCTCCCATGTCCGACTGGAAATCGTTAGTTATTTTGTGTATAGGTAACACACACTGTAACTAGAAAAACCCTGAAATTATAGCTGCGCTCTCTCAAGTCCGCCGTAGTTATAAGCAGTTTTATGTATTTTGAACCAAAACTGGTACACCTCCTTTGATGGCTCACAATTTCGCTCATTTTCAAGTTATTTCAATAAAGTAAACTGTATTCAATAAAACAGAGTGCGTGCTTTATTTTGTTTTATTGCATCATTATTCGGGCTCTCAAGAGTGAGCTGGAAAATCTGAAAATGTGACTATGTCGGTTTAGTCATGAATCAAAAACTCCCGATTTTTGGCAATCCAGTATTGGGAAACTATAACCACGCGACAGTTTACTATCAATGATGCATAAATACGTTGTCAAACATAGGGGTCCGGCCCGAGTTACAAAACTTATTTGAAGTTTTTCAAAAAATTTTCAAGTTTTCATGTATGAGCCAGAATAATGATGCAATGAAACAAAATAAAGCACGTACTTTGCTTTATTGAATACAGTTTACTTTATTGAAATAACTTGAAAATGAGCGAAGTTGTGAGCCATCAAAGGAGGTGTACCAGTTTTGGTTCAAAATACGTAAAACTGCTCATAACTACGGCGGACTTGAGAGAGCGCAGCTATAATTTCATGGTTTTTCTAGTTACAGTGTGTGTTACCTATACGCAAAATATCTAACGATTTCCAGTCGGACATGGGAGGGTAGTCCCATGTGAGTATTATTACCAATTTTTGGAGTCCCCTCGAAAGAGCGGGACAGAAAGATCATTCTGCCGATTTCATCGAACAACTTGAAGCCAACTGTAGATTGCGAAAATGCAGACCAGCTGATAAGGAAAACCATCAGGTGTAGATTGAGTGGGTTCTCAAATGAACAAGAGCAACCAGCTCGAAATTTTGGGTGTTGTTGTTGTGTGACTTAATCATATTTCCCATTGCATTACTTTTTCAGCAGACTAGACTCACTGATAACTATACTCCTGTCAGGCCGGATTCCGACTTGCCTCTATGAAAACTCACTATCAGATATTAAAGAAGAGCAAATAAGTAAACAGAAGCGAAAAAACCATTTATTAATTAAATATAATTTGAAAACCTTTAGATTGGGAATCAAAAATTAAATCGGGTCAGGATGAAAATGAGATAACAAAAAAGAGATATCTGGAAACACTGGAAAGAGGAATGGGGGTAGGTACCTAAGAAAGGAGTTAAGTTGTCAAACAGCTCTGAAGATATGGCATTTTCTAAAATGCCGTTGCTCTGAAGATATGGCATTTTCTAAAATGCCGTTGCTCTGAAAATATGGCATTTTCTATAACGCCGTTGCTCTGAAGATATGGCATTTTCTGAAATGCCGTTGCTCTGAAGATATGGCATTTTCTAAAATGCCGTTGCTCTGAAGATATGGCATTTTCTGAAATGCCGTTGCTCTGAAGATATGGCATTTTCTGAAATGCCGTTGCTCTGAAGATATTCAGAAAATGCCATATCTTCAGAGCAACGGCATTTCAGAAAATGCCATATCTTCAGAGCAACGGCATTTCAGAAAATGCCATATCTTCAGAGCAACGGCATTTCAGAAAATGCCATATCTTCAGAGCAACGGCATTTCAGAAAATGCCATATCTTCAGAGCAACGGCATTTCAGAAAATGCCATATCTTCAGAGCAACGGCATTTCAGAAAATGCCATATCTTCAGAGCAACGGCATTTCAGAAAATGCCATATCTTCAGAGCAACGGCATTTCAGAAAATGCCATATCTTCAGAGCAACGGCATTTCAGAAAATGCCATATCTTCAGAGCAACGGCATTTCAGAAAATGCCATATCTTCAGAGCAACGGCATTTCAGAAAATGCCATATCTTCAGAGCAACGGCATTTCAGAAAATGCCATATCTTCAGAGCAACGGCATTTCAGAAAATGCCATATCTTCAGAGCAACGGCATTTCAGAAAATGCCATATCTTCAGAGCAACGGCATTTCAGAAAATGCCATATCTTCAGAGCAACGGCATTTCAGAAAATGCCATATCTTCAGAGCAACGGCATTTCAGAAAATGCCATATCTTCAGAGCAACGGCATTTCAGAAAATGCCATATCTTCAGAGCAACGGCATTTCAGAAAATACCATATCTTCAGAGCAACGGCATTTTAGAAAATGCCATATCTTCAGAGCAACGGCATTTCAGAAAATGCCATATCTTCAGAGCAACGGCGTTATAGAAAATGCCATATCTTCAGAGCAACGGCATTTTAGAAAATGCCATATCTTCAGAGCAACGGCATTTCAGAAAATGCCATATCTTCAGAGCAACGGCATTTCAGAAAATGCCATATCTTCAGAGCAACGGCATTTCAGAAAATGCCATATCTTCAGAGCAACGGCATTTCAGAAAATGCCATATCTTCAGAGCAACGGCATTTTAGAAAATGCCATATCTTCAGAGCAACGGCATTTCAGAAAATGCCATATCTTCAGAGCAACGGCATTTCAGAAAATGCCATATCTTCAGAGCAACGGCATTTCAGAAAATGCCATATCTTCAGAGCAACGGCATTTCAGAAAATGCCATATCTTCAGAGCAACGGCATTTCAGAAAATGCCATATCTTCAGAGCAACGGCATTTCAGAAAATGCCATATCTTCAGAGCAACGGCATTTCAGAAAATGCCATATCTTCAGAGCAACGGCATTTTAGAAAATGCCATATCTTCAGAGCAACGGCATTTCAGAAAATGCCATATCTTCAGAGCAACGGCGTTATAGAAAATGCCATATTTTCAGAGCAACGGCATTTTAGAAAATGCCATATCTTCAGAGCAACGGCATTTTAGAAAATGCCATATCTTCAGAGCTGTTTGACAACTTAACTCCTTTCTTAGGTACCTACCCCCATTCCTCTTTCCAGTGTTTCCAGATATCTCTTTTTTGTTATCTCATTTTCATCCTGACCCGATTTAATTTTTGATTCCCAATCTAAAGGTTTTCAAATTATATTTAATTAATAAATGGTTTTTTCGCTTCTGTTTACTTATTTGCTCTTCTTTAATATAATGCCGTTGCTCTGAAGATATGGCATTTTCTATAATGCCGTTGCTCTGAAGATATGGCATTTTCTATAATGCCGTTGCTCTGAAGATATGGCATTTTCTGAAATGCCGTTGCTCTGAAGATATGGCATTTTCTATAATGCCGTTGCTCTGAAGATATGGCATTTTCTGAAATGCCGTTGCTCTGAAGATATGGCATTTTCTATAATGCCGTTGCTCTGAAGATATGGCATTTTCTGAAATGCCGTTGCTCTGAAGATATGGCATTTTCTATAATGCCGTTGCTCTGAAGATATGGCATTTTCTATAATGCCGTTGCTCTGAAGATATGGCATTTTCTAAAATGCCGTTGCTCTGAAGATATGGCATTTTCTAAAATGCCGTTGCTCTGAAGATATGGCATTTTCTAAAATGCCGTTGCTCTGAAGATATGGCATTTTCTGAAATGCCGTTGCTCTGAAGATATGGCATTTTCTATAATGCCGTTGCTCTGAAGATATGGCATTTTCTGAAATGCCGTTGCTCTGAAGATATGGCATTTTCTATAATGCCGTTGCTCTGAAGATATGGCATTTTCTGAAATGCCGTTGCTCTGAAGATATGGCATTTTCTAAAATGCCGTTGCTCTGAAGATATGGCATTTTCTGAAATGCCGTTGCTCTGAAGATATGGCATTTTCTATAATGCCGTTGCTCTGAAGATATGGCATTTTCTAAAATGCCGTTGCTCTGAAGATATGGCATTTTCTAAAATGCCGTTGCTCTGAAGATATGGCATTTTCTGAAATGCCGTTGCTCTGAAGATATGGCATTTTCTATAATGCCGTTGCTCTGAAGATATGGCATTTTCTGAAATGCCGTTGCTCTGAAGATATGGCATTTTCTATAATGCCGTTGCTCTGAAGATATGGCATTTTCTGAAATGCCGTTGCTCTGAAGATATGGCATTTTCTAAAATGCCGTTGCTCTAAAGATATGGCATTTTCTGAAATGCCGTTGCTCTGAAGATATGGCATTTTCTAAAATGCCGTTGCTCTGAAGATATGGCATTTTCTGAAATGCCGTTGCTCTGAAGATATGGCATTTTCTATAATGCCGTTGCTCTGAAGATATGGCATTTTCTAAAATGCCGTTGCTCTGAAGATATGGCATTTTCTGAAATGCCGTTGCTCTGAAGATATGGCATTTTCTATAATGCCGTTGCTCTGAAGATATGGCATTTTCTGAAATGCCGTTGCTCTGAAGATATGGCATTTTCTATAATGCCGTTGCTCTGAAGATATGGCATTTTCTGAAATGCCGTTGCTCTGAAGATATGGCATTTTCTATAATGCCGTTGCTCTGAAGATATGGCATTTTCTGAAATGCCGTTGCTCTGAAGATATGGCATTTTCTATAATGCCGTTGCTCTGAAGATATGGCATTTTCTATAATGCCGTTGCTCTGAAGATATGGCATTTTCTGAAATGCCGTTGCTCTGAAGATATGGCATTTTCTGAAATGCCGTTGCTCTGAAGATATGGCATTTTCTATAATGCCGTTGCTCTGAAGATATGGCATTTTCTGAAATGCCGTTGCTCTGAAGATATGGCATTTTCTAAAATGCCGTTGCTCTGAAGATATGGCATTTTCTATAATGCCGTTGCTCTGAAGATATGGCATTTTCTGAAATGCCGTTGCTCTGAAGATATGGCATTTTCTATAATGCCGTTGCTCTGAAGATATGGCATTTTCTATAATGCCGTTGCTCTGAAGATATGGCATTTTCTGAAATGCCGTTGCTCTGAAGATATGTCATTTTCTGAAATGCCGTTGCTCTGAAGATATGGCATTTTCTAAAATGCCGTTGCTCTGAAGATATGGCATTTTCTAAAATGCCGTTGCTCTGAAGATATGGCATTTTCTAAAATGCCGTTGCTCTGAAGATATGGCATTTTCTAAAATGCCGTTGCTCTGAAGATATGGCATTTTCTATAATGCCGTTGCTCTGAAGATATGGCATTTTCTGAAATGCCGTTGCTCTGAAGATATGGCATTTTCTATAATGCCGTTGCTCTGAAGATATGGCATTTTCTATAATGCCGTTGCTCTGAAGATATGGCATTTTCTAAAATGCCGTTGCTCTGAAGATATGGCATTTTCTGAAATGCCGTTGCTCTGAAGATATGGCATTTTCTATAATGCCGTTGCTCTGAAGATATGGCATTTTCTGAAATGCCGTTGCTCTGAAGATATGGCATTTTCTGAAATGCCGTTGCTCTGAAGATATGGCATTTTCTAAAATGCCGTTGCTCTGAAGATATGGCATTTTCTAAAATGCCGTTGCTCTGAAGATATGGCATTTTCTATAATGCCGTTGCTCTGAAGATATGGCATTTTCTATAATGCCGTTGCTCTGAAGATATGGCATTTTCTGAAATGCCGTTGCTCTGAAGATATGGCATTTTCTAAAATGCCGTTGCTCTGAAGATATGGCATTTTCTAAAATGCCGTTGCTCTGAAGATATGGCATTTTCTAAAATGCCGTTGCTCTGAAGATATGGCATTTTCTGAAATGCCGTTGCTCTGAAGATATGGCATTTTCTATAATGCCGTTGCTCTGAAGATATGGCATTTTCTATAATGCCGTTGCTCTGAAGATATGGCATTTTCTGAAATGCCGTTGCTCTGAAGATATGGCATTTTCTGAAATGCCGTTGCTCTGAAGATATGGCATTTTCTGAAATGCCGTTGCTCTGAAGATATGGCATTTTCTGAAATGCCGTTGCTCTGAAGATATGGCATTTTCTATAATGCCGTTGCTCTGAAGATATGGCATTTTCTGAAATGCCGTTGCTCTGAAGATATGGCATTTTCTGAAATGCCGTTGCTCTGAAGATATGGCATTTTCTGAAATGCCGTTGCTCTGAAGATATGGCATTTTCTATAATGCCGTTGCTCTGAAGATATGGCATTTTCTGAAATGCCGTTGCTCTGAAGATATGGCATTTTCTATAATGCCGTTGCTCTGAAGATATGGCATTTTCTGAAATGCCGTTGCTCTGAAGATATGGCATTTTCTATAATGCCGTTGCTCTGAAGATATGGCATTTTCTATAATGCCGTTGCTCTGAAGATATGGCATTTTCTATAATGCCGTTGCTCTGAAGATATGGCATTTTCTGAAATGCCGTTGCTCTGAAGATATGGCATTTTCTGAAATGCCGTTGCTCTGAAGATATGGCATTTTCTATAATGCCGTTGCTCTGAAGATATGGCATTTTCTGAAATGCCGTTGCTCTGAAGATATGGCATTTTCTATAATGCCGTTGCTCTGAAGATATGGCATTTTCTAAAATGCCGTTGCTCTGAAGATATGGCATTTTCTGAAATGCCGTTGCTCTGAAGATATGGCATTTTCTATAATGCCGTTGCTCTGAAGATATGGCATTTTCTATAATGCCGTTGCTCTGAAGATATGGCATTTTCTGAAATGCCGTTGCTCTGAAGATATGGCATTTTCTGAAATGCCGTTGCTCTGAAGATATGGCATTTTCTATAATGCCGTTGCTCTGAAGATATGGCATTTTCTGAAATGCCGTTGCTCTGAAGATATGGCATTTTCTGAAATGCCGTTGCTCTGAAGATATGGCATTTTCTAAAATGCCGTTGCTCTGAAGATATGGCATTTTCTGAAATGCCGTTGCTCTGAAGATATGGCATTTTCTATAATGCCGTTGCTCTGAAGATATGGCATTTTCTAAAATGCCGTTGCTCTGAAGATATGGCATTTTCTATAATGCCGTTGCTCTGAAGATATGGCATTTTCTATAATGCCGTTGCTCTGAAGATATGGCATTTTCTAAAATGCCGTTGCTCTGAAGATATGGCATTTTCTATAATGCCGTTGCTCTGAAGATATGGCATTTTCTATAATGCCGTTGCTCTGAAGATATGGCATTTTCTGAAATGCCGTTGCTCTGAAGATATGGCATTTTCTATAATGCCGTTGCTCTGAAGATATGGCATTTTCTAAAATGCCGTTGCTCTGAAGATATGGCATTTTCTGAAATGCCGTTGCTCTGAAGATATGGCATTTTCTATAATGCCGTTGCTCTGAAGATATGGCATTTTCTATAATGCCGTTGCTCTGAAGATATGGCATTTTCTAAAATGCCGTTGCTCTGAAGATATGGCATTTTCTGAAATGCCGTTGCTCTGAAGATATGGCATTTTCTGAAATGCCGTTGCTCTGAAGATATGGCATTTTCTATAATGCCGTTGCTCTGAAGATATGGCATTTTCTAAAATGCCGTTGCTCTGAAGATATGGCATTTTCTGAAATGCCGTTGCTCTGAAGATATGGCATTTTCTGAAATGCCGTTGCTCTGAAGATATGGCATTTTCTGAAATGCCGTTGCTCTGAAGATATGGCATTTTCTAAAATGCCGTTGCTCTGAAGATATGGCATTTTCTGAAATGCCGTTGCTCTGAAGATATGGCATTTTCTAAAATGCCGTTGCTCTGAAGATATGGCATTTTCTGAAATGCCGTTGCTCTGAAGATATGGCATTTTCTATAATGCCGTTGCTCTGAAGATATGGCATTTTCTATAATGCCGTTGCTCTGAAGATATGGCATTTTCTAAAATGCCGTTGCTCTGAAGATATGGCATTTTCTGAAATGCCGTTGCTCTGAAGATATGGCATTTTCTGAAATGCCGTTGCTCTGAAGATATGGCATTTTCTAAAATGCCGTTGCTCTGAAGATATGGCATTTTCTATAATGCCGTTGCTCTGAAGATATGGCATTTTCTATAATGCCGTTGCTCTGAAGATATGGCATTTTCTAAAATGCCGTTGCTCTGAAGATATGGCATTTTCTGAAATGCCGTTGCTCTGAAGATATGGCATTTTCTGAAATGCCGTTGCTCTGAAGATATGGCATTTTCTGAAATGCCGTTGCTCTGAAGATATGGCATTTTCTATAATGCCGTTGCTCTGAAGATATGGCATTTTCTAAAATGCCGTTGCTCTGAAGATATGGCATTTTCTATAATGCCGTTGCTCTGAAGATATGGCATTTTCTATAATGCCGTTGCTCTGAAGATATGGCATTTTCTAAAATGCCGTTGCTCTGAAGATATGGCATTTTCTGAAATGCCGTTGCTCTGAAGATATGGCATTTTCTGAAATGCCGTTGCTCTGAAGATATGGCATTTTCTAAAATGCCGTTGCTCTGAAGATATGGCATTTTCTGAAATGCCGTTGCTCTGAAGATATGGCATTTTCTATAATGCCGTTGCTCTGAAGATATGGCATTTTCTGAAATGCCGTTGCTCTGAAGATATGGCATTTTCTGAAATGCCGTTGCTCTGAAGATATGGCATTTTCTGAAATGCCGTTGCTCTGAAGATATGGCATTTTCTAAAATGCCGTTGCTCTGAAGATATGGCATTTTCTATAATGCCGTTGCTCTGAAGATATGGCATTTTCTATAATGCCGTTGCTCTGAAGATATGGCATTTTCTATAATGCCGTTGCTCTGAAGATATGGCATTTTCTGAAATGCCGTTGCTCTGAAGATATGGCATTTTCTGAAATGCCGTTGCTCTGAAGATATGGCATTTTCTATAATGCCGTTGCTCTGAAGATATGGCATTTTCTATAATGCCGTTGCTCTGAAGATATGGCATTTTCTGAAATGCCGTTGCTCTGAAGATATGGCATTTTCTGAAATGCCGTTGCTCTGAAGATATGGCATTTTCTGAAATGCCGTTGCTCTGAAGATATGGCATTTTCTGAAATGCCGTTGCTCTGAAGATATGGCATTTTCTATAATGCCGTTGCTCTGAAGATATGGCATTTTCTGAAATGCCGTTGCTCTGAAGATATGGCATTTTCTATAATGCCGTTGCTCTGAAGATATGGCATTTTCTGAAATGCCGTTGCTCTGAAGATATGGCATTTTCTGAAATGCCGTTGCTCTGAAGATATGGCTTTTCTGAAATGCCGTTGCTCTGAAGATATGGCATTTTCTGAAATGCCGTTGCTCTGAAGATATGGCATTTTCTATAATGCCGTTGCTCTGAAGATATGGCATTTTCTAAAATGCCGTTGCTCCGAAGATATGGCATTTTCTGAAATGCCGTTGCTCTGAAGATATGGCATTTTCTAAAATGCCGTTGCTCTGAAGATATGGCATTTTCTGAAATGCCGTTGCTCTGAAGATATGGCATTTTCTGAAATGCCGTTGCTCTGAAGATATGGCATTTTCTGAAATGCCGTTGCTCTGAAGATATGGCATTTTCTGAAATGCCGTTGCTCTGAAGATATGGCATTTTCTGAAATGCCGTTGCTCTGAAGATATGGCATTTTCTGAAATGCCGTTGCTCTGAAGATATGGCATTTTCTGAAATGCCGTTGCTCTGAAGATCTGGCATTTTCTAAAATGCCGTTGCTCCGAAGATATGGCATTTTCTGAAATGCCGTTGCTCTGAAGATCTGGCATTTTTGGATACAACTTTTTTTGGAAACAACTTTTTTGGAAAAGACTTTTTTTGGATGAACCGGTTGAAAAGGTTTTTGTAAACCGGTTCGTGATTCCTTAAGATACTTTCTGGGAATGGAACATCTGGAAGAAAGTGTGATCAGTTTATAAGAGCTTGAGAAAAATTGAGAAAAGTAACCATTTTTGATTTTCTGCCAAAGGCCTGATTGCAGTAAGATCAGTTCCAACTTCTCATAGTGAATGAGAAACAGTAAAAATTTTCAGATGTTCACAAATTCGTCAGTCATCTTTGGAGGTTTTCTGGATGTCACATTGCCTTTGGATTGTCAAGCATCGTTGCTGGAACAAAATGGCAAAAGAATAATGCGAGAAAATACTACAGTCTCATTTCCTTGCTAAATTCACCCACTCCTACACTCGCAACACTGAAACCCTGTCTCCTGTTAGCTCCGCCCCTTTCACACACAATACATAGTGATGTGATTCTGGACGCTGCGTACCTTACCATTAGAATTAAGAGGCGATGTCCCAGAAAGTCGAGTATTGTCCTAGAGGGCCTTGGAAAAAATCCCCCAAACTTATCCGATCAGGCTGATTTTTGGTATGTAGGGTCCTTGGGCGGATGTAAGTAAAATACAGTTTTTGAAATTAGGCTCCGCCCCTTTTAGACAAACTTACACCATCTAATAGGTCAAAAAATAATTTTTCTCAGTTTTTGAGATAAACTCAAAATTCTTTCAGAAATGCATTTTTGGCATGTTTTTAATCATTTTTTGTGTTGACTACTAAATCTCAACTCAATCGCATCATAAAGAAAATTTTGATTTTTTGTAATTTTTCATCATTTTTCTCAGAAATCGTTGTTTTTCACCATATTGAAGTATAGCGGGCCGACGAGTTTTCATCAAAATTATGATTCCCAGATATCGGTTTACTATAATAAGTTTTGAAATCTTCCCTAAACCGGTACCCCGTATGTTTTTTTGGCCTCGGAACACAGTTGGTTTGGAAAATCACAAACTTTGAGGCCTCAAATCTAACCGTTTTTACCATATAATTGATTGGGAATCGACATATTTTAACGTTTCAGACCTTATGTCATAGTTTCCCATCAATCCCTATTGATGATAACTCGATTTTGAAGATTTTAAAATTTTGAAAATTTTGCTCAAAAATTTTCTTCCACCTCTTTCATTATTTCTACTTTTTCGAAAAATATTACTATAGCGGGCCAGCGAGTTTGTGCTTGAATTTGAGCCCTCAATATGTCAGTTATCAAAATCAATACTAAAACTTCAATAATCTCAGTACCCCATATGATTTTTTTACCATTTTGTCTCTTTTAACACTCAAAATCAACGTACCCCCCTCCATGGTGAAAAAAGATCAAAAAATTTTTGATCTCAGAACTGGATAATTTTTTTTTAACTTGTTGTATTTTATATGGGGCACTTGCTCACGAATTTTTGTACGATTTGACCCACATGCAACAGAGTTATATGAGTTGAAACCCGCACCCTGAAGAGTTCGAAATCGACCTTTTCAAACTGGTATAATCAGCTTCAGGCTGTTTGGAATGGCTTGTAATTTTGTGAGCAAGTGCCTCATATAAAATACAACAAGTTAAAAAAAAATTATCCTGTTCTGAGATCAAAAATTTTTTGATCTTTTTTCACCGTGGAGGGGGGTACGTTGATTTTGAGTGTTAAAAGAGACAAAATGGTAAAAAAATCATATGGGGTACTGAGATTATTGAAGTTTTAGTATTGATTTTGATAACTGACATATTGAGGGCTCAAATTCAAGCACAAACTCGCTGGCCCGCTATAGTAATATTTTTCGAAAAAGTAGAAATAATGAAAGAGGTGGAAGAAAATTTTTGAGCAAAATTTTCAAAATTTTAAAATCTTCAAAATCAAGTTATCATCAATAGGGATTGATGGGAAACTATGACATAAGGTCTAAAACGTTAAAATATGTCGATTCCCAATCAATTATATGGTAAAAACGGTTAGATTTGAGGCCTCAAAGTTTGTGATTTTCCAAACCAACTGTGTTCCGTGGCCAAAAAAACATACGGGGTACCGGTTTAGGGAAGATTTCAAAACTTATTATAGTAAACCGATATCTGGGAATCATAATTTTGATGAAAACTCGTCGGCCCGCTATACTTCAATATGGTGAAAAACAACGATTTCTGAGAAAAATGATGAAAAATTACAAAAAATCAAAATTTTCTTTATGATGCGATTGAGTTGAGATTTAGTAGTCAACACAAAAAATGATTAAAAACATGCAAGAAATGCATTTCTGAAAGAATTTTGAGTTTATCTCAAAAACTGTGAAAAATTATTTTTTGACCTATTAGATGGTGTAAGTTTGTCTAAAAGGGGCGGAGCCTAATTTCAAAAACTGTATTTTACTAACATCAGCCCAAGGACCCTCCATGCCAAAAATCAGCCTGATCGGATAAGTTTGGGGGATTTTTTCCAATGCGATATCGGCTTTCTGGGACATCGCCTCTTAAACAGTTCCATCTCAACGATTTGTGGCCAACTATCTTTCCAAAAACAAGCGGAACCAGTGAGGTGTCCGTACACAGCCGAGTACATCTACCCTCTTCTAACTGGTCTCGTCTACTCTGGTTCCTCTGCATTTGACCGTGAAAATCTTTCGCCTTTTACTAAAGATTTCCGTGGAGCAAACACTGAGTATTATTACCAATTTTTGGAGTCCCCTCGAAAGAGCGGGACAGAAAGATAATTCTGTCGATTTCATCGAACAACTTGAAGCCAACTGTAGATTGCGTGGATTTTCAAGTGAAAACAGCCCGAATTTTTGGACGGAAATGTACTGTTTCTAAATAGAAAGTGAGACCTTAGTTCAAAGTTCAAAGTTTGGAGTACATCACATTGTCGCTCTGTGACTTAATCACATTTACCATTCCATTAGTCTTTCAGCAGATTAAACTCACTGATAACTAAAACTCCTGTCAGGCCGAATTCCGACTAGCGCCTATGAAGACTGAGATATAATGGTGATCTGAATAAAAGTCATTTGTGGCCGAACATTCAAAACGGCGAAAAATTGACACGCATGAACCGAGTGGTACCGTAATTAAACTCGTATTTTTCCGTTTTTCTCGATTTTTCAGCAATTTTTCTTGAAAAGCTGATGAAATATACAAAATAACCGTGCTTAGAATTCACATATTGTCGAAAAAATTACTGAAATCCGCCTAAAAACCGAGAAAAACGGAAAAATAGTTTTGAAAACGAGTAATGTTCCTTTAAATTTTCGTGGTGAGATACCGCCAGGGCCGCGGTGTCGGGTTCTCGGCCGCAGCTGACTTTCACTCAGATCACCATATTACAGAAGACAGAATCGAAAAACAATTTTTATTGTGAAAACCTTTAGATTGGGAATCAAACATTTAATCGGGTCAGGATGAAAATGAGATAACAAAAAAGAGAGATCTGGAAACACTGGAAAGAGGAATGGGAGTAGGTACCTAAGAAAGGAGTTAAGTTGTCAAACATCACATTTCTCGTTCATAACTTGCAGTGTCGTTTTGGCCTGAAAAAATACGACTGAGTTTTCAACAGTTACCATTCTCAAATTTCCAACTTACCTTTCTGTACTTTTTCCACTCTTCCACTCCACAAACACGAGTATACAGATGAAACTCGCACATAAAACCGCTGAAGATTGGGCATCTACCATAATGATTGCAATTTTTAGAATCATTCTCGATGAGTCTCTGACATTTCTCGTAGCTAGGAGTTGAGAAATACGACAGGTTCTCGGAGAAAACTTTGATACTTTTGAACGTATTACATTCTGATTCGGCCAAACATTCTTGAACTTGAGCAGTGGCTTCTTGAATCCCATTTAAAAAGGTTTTATCGTCAAGATCCTGTCTCGCTAATTTTTGGGACCTGATGGAAAAGGTCACTGTTTCCTGAAATTGAAATCGTCAGCAATCTTAGTCTTTCATAAAAAACTTACCGATAAGCACCTCAAATTGTCGCGAGCTGTATGCCACCAACTGCATTCAGACTGACTAGTGGTCGTCGGTTGTGAAGTCCTTTGGATGGGTGCTCCGCGGGCAAATCCAATGAGAAGGAGGAAAACGAAGAGGGATAGGGTCATCTGGAAAATAATGCGACTTTGGAAAAAATAGACAAGAATTAGAAAAATCTATAAGATAAAAATTAAAAAAGACGAATAAAAAAATGATTGATTTGAAGATGTCGAGAAATGAATGAAGGATAGTCATGCTGGAATGATTTATATAGTGCCCGCTGAAAAAATTGATTGGGCACCTGGGATAGACAAAGAGAAGTCCTCGAAGAGAAGGCCTTTGTATTCACACAACGCAGTCGGCATAAACAAAGAGATAGGGTCATCTGAGAAAGGAGATAATCGATTTGGACCAGGATCCATATTGATTAGTGCTATGGGAATTTCGAGAGAACTTGCAATTCAAGTCTTGAATGAAAATAATAATTATCAACCGGAAATTTGAGTTTTACAATGTGCAGATGCATTTCAGCTTGTGAAGCTTAATAAGACGGTAGACTGAACGGTGATTAACTTTCACAGTATTATCAAAATTGGGCAATTTTTCATAGCAACAGGAATTCACAGCAAGAGAATAATTCAATTAGTATGACTATGAGAAGGAATAACTTCCACAGTTGTAGACATCGGATGGACCTGTTGTTTCTTGAAGACTGGATGAGTGAGGTAGAAGACCCAAGCGATGACACACGTCTGCATATCATTCCCAAACGGACGGATGACTACGGTATATGCTGCGTAGGAGCTGGTACCGTAGGCAAAGATGTAGACTAGCTGAAAAGTGAGAACAGGATATTAGCTGAATAGATCAAGGGTACTCAAGTGAGCGAGGGAAACAGTCTTTTGTACTAATTCTTAACCTAAAAATCGAAAATTGCAAGACTTATAAGTTATAATGTGAATTAGCGCAAAACTGTGAACATTTGCCTGATTGTGTAGAGCAAACCAATATCATAGAGCTCCCCTCAAATCATGAAATTTGCAGTAGCAATATCCATCTTTTTCATTGACAGATACTACCCATAAAATGAGTCAAATTCACTTAATCTGACTTACCACAAAAACTCCATTCAACACATAGAACGCAATAACCGTCAATGTTGTCACCGTAATCGAGTATTCCGCTTTATATGATGCACTTGATGATCCATGTTGAATGATTTGAGACTTGGCTTTCACAACTCTGACGAGTAGAATCAAATTGACAATGACAGAAACAACGAGCCAAAAGAATATAGAGCCCAAGTGGAAGTACGAGTTTCGGAGCTGAAAATGTTTGGGTAACATAGTTTATAAGGATGGAAAAAACTCTGAAGCACATTCGGAAGTCAGAAACTTCTTCAATTGGAATGTAGAGTTCCAGTTTGTTTGTTTTTCATACGAAAAATGTGCTGTAGAGCAAAATCGCGTAACCAAACTCACCCCAAACAAAGAGTTTGTATAGTAGAGATAGACGGCTCCAAATTGGAATGGGTACTCGAATGACTTGCAGACTCCCAGAGCCGGGATAAGATAGAATGTGAAGCAAATTGGGTAGGCCAGGAGCACAGGGACCAGAATTCGGATTAAAGTAGAGTTTAGCTGAAAAAAAGTAGTTTGGTTATGCTAGTATCCAAACACTTTGTCTTAATATCAAAAGTTACCAGAACACCCATTATTTTTCATTATTACTTATGAATTCTTCTCATGCGTTTGCAACAGTAAACGGTGGTGAAGCAATTTCTATTTCAACAAGCCAAGATCAAACTACACTCGCTTATTTCAAATTCTTTGTATATGTCTAAGTTGATTCAGGCATAATCCTTCGAAGAACTGAGTGAGTATGTGTCATCATGTGCTAATTGCATCTTGGAAAATAGGCAAGTATTTTCCCCAATGTCGTCTACGTAGGCTGTGTGATATGAAGCAGTTACGTGTGTGGGTTTGCATTTCACAAAAGGAAATTCAAGGAAATTTGTGGTAACTGGTAAAATCTAAAAGTTACTATTGAATTGGTGTATTGATCAGTTTTCAGATAATCTTTATGTTTCAAGAATTCCATATTAAAGAAGTCTTACATTTTATTGTAATGTGGGGATAAGATAACTGAATCTGATCATTCGAACCAACCTTCTTATGCGACTTTGGATACATCACAATCACTAATCGAATAAACGGTAGCAGCACCGGAAAAGCCAATGACAAGTAGTTTGTGTACAATGCCAGGAACAAAACCACTTTCAACCAATGATTTGGGTAAATACTTGCACAGTACGATGTGAAGATCCCTGTAGCTGTGATTCGAGTCATGAAGTAGTCGAAGAAAAAACAAGCGAAACAGGCGAACTGTGATAGGGAGATGGCTAAGAACACATGCCGGTTCACATCTCCATCGTTATTCTTCGGATTGGATTTTAGGAAAACGTTTAAGATTTTGCAGATGATGATGAAACTTGGAATCATGTAGACCCATGGGATGATGGCGAGGGGGACTGAGAAGTTCCTCCAATCGAATCGATAATCAATATAGGATTGGTTGAAATGGATGGTATTCGGATATAGATTGTTGGTTGCCATTTGGGGGAAGAGGATGAAGGGAAAGAAGAGAGAATAACAACTGACTCTTTCTTCATCTCTAATTATTCTCATGCACCTCTTGTTCCCTCTCTAATCAGAATCCTCAGGGGGATCCAAATTGGCAGTCTTTGCTTTTGATGCTGTGACACACTTCTTTGCTTTTCGGAGACGTGCGTAGTAAGATAAAAAGTTTTATTATTGTATGTTTACGTAGGAGGTGCTTGACCTTGGCCTAGGATTAGTGATGTTTCGGAAATTTTTCCTATCTGCAAAGGAAATATTGAAGTGATATGTTTTAGATCAAGTAAGACATTTCCAAAAAATACTGCCCAAATCTTCTTCATTAAGCAAAATATCAACAACTTGTGACAGAAAATATTCTATTTTGAAAAATCAACTTTTATAAAGTTTATCAATTTCTTATTATGCTTAACTATTCATAATTCGTCTCTTAAAGGAACTCGTTGAGAATACAACATCCACACTCGTCGTTTCTCTTTTCCTAAAAACCGGATGAGTCAAATAGAATATCCATGGAACTACACAAGTCTGCAAGTCATTCGCAAACGATTTCACAATCACCAAAAACGAGAAATAGGAACTGGTACCGTAGTATAGCACATACATTATCTGTAAAATTTCCGTTTATTCTGATCGCTCGTACTTGTAGTAACTAACGATGAACCCTCCATTGATGACATAGAAAAGGATCATGACCACTGTTGTGATGGTTAGAGAAAGTTCTGCTTTATAGGAGGGACTGCTCTTTTGGAAGCTTATGAGTTGAGATCTCGCTTTGGATACTTTCAGAAAGAGAGCAATATTGGCCAAAACGGATAAGGTGAGCCATACAATAGTGTTACCAAGGTAGAAGGGAGAATTTCGAATTTCGGAGCTGAAAAGCAGGAGACTTCAAGAAACACACCGAGCATTTCCAGTTTCTAGTTTTTTAGTTTCAGTTGAGTGATTTCTAGATCATTCTTCAATGATTGTGTTATGGAGCTGAAATTTCGCTTCGAAACTCACCCCAAATCCTGCATTTGCATAATACAGATGAATGGCTCCAAATGGATAGGGAGCACTCAATTGACGACAGACACCAACAGCGGGAATTAGGAAAAAAGTGAAGAAAATTGGATAGATCCAGATGAGAGGAACTCCGATTCGGAGCAGAATTGAGTTGATCTGAAGAGTCATTTGAGATATGGATTGAATTTCAGAAGAATCCTGGTTCTGAAGTGGGAATTTTGAAACAGGAAGGTGTTGCATGAAATTTGATTCACGATGTAAAGACGCGGAGGACTGATCTATTGGTTAAAAAAATCTTCGATTATGAAGTCTTTTGAAACAGAATAAAAAGATTTTGAAACAGAATAAAAAGCTAAAAGGCGCCTGAAAATTGCTCGTGGAGCAAAAAGTGATTTAAATTTCGAAATGGCAATGAATAATGTGACGTTTGTAAAAGTACGCTAATAGGTTCTCTCCAGCAATAAGACATCGATCTTTCTAGGAAAGTGGTTTAATATTCAGGTTAGATGTCACAATCCGAAACATATCATTAATCTTAAGTTTTCTCAAAACTTCTCATCTTCATGAAACAGTATTTTTTTCCCAAAACGCTCACCTTAAAGTGATTACTTGGAAACGAAACCACAACCAGCCTCACCACAGGCACCATGAACGGAAATATCATTGCACAATAGTTAGTGTAATAGGCCAACATAAAAACCATCTTCAAAAAATGACTCGGATCATTAGAAGCACACCAGGCAGTGAATAACCCAGTTGATGGTAAGCGGTGCATGAAAAAATCAAACAAGAAGAACACAAATACAGTAAGCTGGGATAAGGAGATCACTAGGAATACATGTTGATTCAACCCAGGTTCCGGGCGGGTCCAGTTTGATGTCAAGTAGACGGAAAAGATTTTGCAAATGATATGGAAACTTGGGAGTATGTATAGCCAGGGGATAATAGCAAATACTTGAGCGAAACCGTTCCAATGATTTTGGTAACTCATATAAAACTCGTTATAGTGAATAGTTCCAGGCCATTTGGCACTACCGACATGGGTAGTGCCGTTCATATCCATGTCTAAAATTTAAAAAGTCTAGAATAAAGAGTGAAGTTTGCTGTCAAAATGTGTCAGAGAGACACGTGACGGCAGAAAAGCTTCTAAAGGTGACAGGTGAACAAGAGTTATAATATAACTAGTTAGAGTCTTTAGAAGTACGCATTGGCAAAGAAGAAGCAGGTGAATCTGGGGCTAGGTATTGTCTTTAAACTAGATTTTTTGTGAGCTGAAAATAAACAGGGGTTAAGGGCCAAAATGTTTCCGGTTTCACATGAACAGTTTCAACTGTAAAATAGTGTTAGGGACAATGGGTCATTCATAGACGAAGAAGTGAAAAACGAAAGAATTATCTAACGAAATTTATGAGTACCAGAACCAGCACCATAAAACCAAAATCCCATTTTCTAGTTGATAATCCAGATATGTTTTCTTCTTTCTCGCTCAATAGAACAACTTATTGGTTTTCTCACCCAAACCAATAATCATGTCATACGTTCAACTAAAGTACCACCAATCCCGCCAACTGTCCAAATGTACCATCCAAAAATTCTGTATTTTGAATTCATTCTTCATCTAATGTCTTCTCGCCAGCTTATTGAGAAAAGTCTACAACCAAACGTTTGATATTGAAGTCAGTAGAATATGTCATAATCTTAAAACAGTATTTTTGTGTCAAGACAAAAAATTTGTTTTCGATTTTTTCGCTCTTTTTGAATACATTTTCTTGCAAATTTCTAATCAATCACCCATAGCCTCTTTTTTCTTCTTTGATCCGTTTTCAAGGCCCTATCCAAACTACGAATCTGTGATCTTCTAGTTTTCGTGAACCAGAGCATGTTTCCCCTAAACACAATTCCAAAATATGCAAATCTTCATTCTCTCAACCCATAACTCTTCTTTGGAAAGAACTTGTTGAAAATACCACATCATTATTATTGACCACTCTCTTCCTAAATACCGGATGCGTCAAGTAGAAAACCCAAGGAACTGCACAAATCTGCAAGTCATTCGAGAACCCTTTCACTATAACCAGAAACGAGAAATAGGAACTGGTACCGTAGTAGAGGATGTACATTACCTGAAATTGTTCATTTTATTTTGGGGGTCTGAATCTAAAGAGCTTACTATGAAACATCCATTGATAACATAGAACAGGATCATGGCTACAGTAGTTACGGTTAGTGATAGCTCTGCTTTATAGGAAGGACTGCTTTTTTGGAAGCTGATTAGTTGAGATCTGGCTTTCGATACTCTCCAGAAGAGAGCAATATTGGCCAAGACAGACAGTATGAGCCATACAATAGTGTTCCCCAAGTAGAAGGGAGAATTTCGGAGCTGAAAGATTTGAAAGAAGAAATCAGAGATCTGATGATAGAGATCTTTGAAAAATCAAGGGATCTCTCTAACGTGTAATTATTGAAAATTGTTGGTTTCAGAGAGTTTTTGAAAATCATCGAAGTATCGTGTGATCAGTGATCTCATAATTTCATAAGGAAACTCGTTACAGTTTCACAATTTTTTTTTGAAATCGACTTTCGGATCTTCATCGATCTTCTTCGCAAACTTGGTGCTCATACTCACCCCAAACCCAGCATTTGCATAATAGACATGAATGGCTCCAAACGGATAGGGTGGACTAATTTGACGACAAACACCAACTGCTGGAATTAGGAAAAATGTGAAGAATATTGGATAGATCCAGATGAGAGGAACTCCGATTCGGAGGAGAATTGAGTTGATCTGAAAAGCAGGGCTCATTTGAAGAGAATATCCGAAGATTATGAATCTGGACATGGGACTGATGAAACAGTGAGAAATGTATGATGAAAGTTGAGTTCGGTACCAGATTAGTGATTTCTATTAAATTTTGTGCAATAGGACAGTTCTGGAAAGTGACATGGAAATGTTTGGTATTCAAAATGTAGCTACAGGGATAAATTGAGCGAAATATTGAATACCTACAAGAGCAAAAGGTTTTAACGTTAAAACCATTTCAGATGCATAGTCAGCATTTTGATGGTCTGGAAAGTGTACTACTGACGATATAAGATCATGATCATTTTCGACTTTTTCATTACTCTTCTATTCCCTATTTGAAACTGGATTTTTTGAGTTATAGGTCTACTTTAAGAATAGATACATTTTCAAAGTATTCATGTAAGATGTCGAGGTAAAACAATGGCAGTAACCTGTTTGTCCCGTCAGGATCTATTATTTAAAAAATTGTAAAATGTCGAAACCGTTTGTACTACCTCGGACGCCTCCCTTCTCTCAAAAGTGAAAATATGAAATAGATAAGCTCACCTTCAAATGTTTCCTTGGTGACGAAACAACCACCAGCCTCACGACAGGCATCAAAAACGGAAAAATCATCGCCGAATAATTTGTGTAATAACTCATCATAAAAATAATCTTCAACCAATGATTCGGCTCAATCGAAGCACACCATGATGTGAATAACCCCGTCGACGTCAACCGTATCTGACAGTAATCGAATAGAAAGAATACGATAGCAGTGATTTGGGATAACGAGATCACTAGAAACACATGTTGATTCAATCCGGGTTCCGGGCGGGTCCAGTTAGAAGTCAGGTAGACTGAGAAGATTTTGCAGATGACGTGGAAACTGGGAAGGATGTAGAGCCATGGAAGGACTGCGCAGATTTGAGCGAATCCGTTGTATTGGTTATGGTAGTTGATGTAGGACTGGTTGTAGTGGATTGTGTTGGGCCATTTTGGAGTTATAGAAGGAGTAAGGGTAGTGGTAGAGATCGCAGTAGAAGTGAAGTTCAAGTCCATGTGTGTAAAAAAATTCAAAATTCTCTAAGAATGCAAAGCTTCTAACAGGAGAGAGTCATAATAACTGATTTCGAAAGTTTCTGCAGCAGGTGTTTTGCATAGAAAAAAATAGTTAAAGAAGAAAAATGATTCAGGACTTGGGGAAGCACAAACTCAAAAAATGTTTATGATGTTAGATTCTAGAGCAGCTGCAACATCTCGGGCACAAAAACCATCTTGGAAATAGGACACCAATTTGATTATCTCACTAGAATGAGAGCAACCTTGAAGTATTCAGACAATGGATCAAAAGCCAGAATGTTATTAGCTGACAGTGGGAGAAGTGAGAGAGTATAGAACATCAAAGATGCCTTCTACCGTATATGGTTACAGTATCCCCCTTTGAAAGAGAGGACGAAAGCATCAATGATGAAGACTTCGGTTTGCATTCAGTGTTGTTTAGAATTGAGCTGTTGAATTCAAAGAAATACTCTATTTTTGTTTTCCCAAATGCCAAGAGTTTCCGAAAAATTTCACTGTTTCTCCCCAGCTTGAAGACATTTCGAGATTTTCTGGCAAGCAATTGGACCGTTATTTGTAACTCTCCCTGTTTTTGAAATTTTTTGATTCTTCTACACATTCGACATGTGTTTGTCTTTTCCAGAAATCACAACTTGATCCTTATTTTCCACTATTCCACTATTCCTTCCACTATTTCCACTATTCCACTATTTTCCACTAATTCGGAATTCTGCAAAACACAACAGAAGAGCGAGAGAGCGCCGCAATACACACGCCACCGGCGAGACGCAGACAGCGAGACAGATTTCGTTTTCGGCGGCAACACTTTGTTTTTCAATTTTCTCTTCGCTTTTCGTGATTTTGTCGTGATTTTCCCATGTTTTCCATTGAAAATCTTCGATATTTTGCAGAAAAATGAACAAAAACCGGCAAAGAGAGCTGATAGCGGCGAGAAAAACCATCCAGTTCGGCGGCTACACGTTTGTGGAGCCCGATTTGAATTTTAAGGTGCAAATTTTGAGTTTTTCTTGATTTCTAACAATATTTTGGTTTCAGGCACCGATTTTCAAGTGTTGCGGGTCGATTTTGGACGCTTCGTGTGACCGACCACTAGAAGATTCTTTCGATAATGAAGAGGAGGAGCAAGTTGCTCCAACAGTTGCTCAATCGGTTGCTCCATCTACTTCAAGCTATAACAACAAACCATCGACGTCTTCTAATTATCATCAGAATAACGACGACTTCAGTTGGAGTAATAATCGAAATTCCCATCAAAATGACATCGATATGGAAGAGGAGGAGGACATTTTTATAGAAGAAATAGTTCCGCGAAACGAAGCGAAGCTGAGAAACGAAGAACTGCAAAAAGATGAAAATGAGAATCTAGACGATAGCTTTGAGCAGTTTCAACCATCGAGTACAGAATCCGCCGCGAGAATTCCTGATGATGAACAAGAAGAGCAAGATGCCCATGACAGTTTCGACGATTTTGAGCCAACGACGGCTCCAATAACAGTCACGAAAAGTCCAAAATCGCTAGCAAACCTGCAAAAAACGAGCTCCGAAATCGCTCTAAACCAACAACGACATGACATGCACGGTCGGTTCCGTGGTTTCCTACAAGACGATAGTGAAGAATTCGACAATGCATTGGATCTGCTAGGCGCCGAGATGAATGGAGAACTCTACAGTACGCTGAAATCGAAATTCGGATTCAATCAATTCCGACATAAACAGAAGCAGTGTATTCTGTCGACACTGATGGGACACGATACGTTTGTGTTGATGCCGACGGGTGCGGGAAAGAGTTTGTGCTATCAGTTGCCGGCGGTGATTCTTCCGGGTGTCACTGTGGTTGTGTCGCCGTTGCGATCGTTGATTGAAGATCAGAAAATGAAGATGAAAGAGTTGGGAGTAAGTAAATTATGCTTATTAGATCTAATCTAATATTAGCCAATGGGCGGTTCAAATAATAAAGTTTCGATGGAACCGCCCTTTTTTATTGCTTGTGAATCTATTTTATTTAGGCGGTTCGAATAATAAAGTTGTCAAGAACCGCCTGCTTTGTGTTTATAATTCTGTTCTGGAACATTTCGCAACTAAAAATGCACCAATTTTTCGACCAACGCTCACTCTAAAATACACGGCGTCCCCAAATGTCAGTCTCAAATTTTGAAAATCTTCTGAATTTTCCCGTGAACTCTAAAAATAGCACTGAAACTTCAGAGATTCCGACCTAATGTGCATATTTCAGGAGCTACGATTTTTAATGGAAAAATCTGATTCACACCGATTGTAGAGGAGATGCTCAGCTTTCGATCCATATAAAAATCGTCATTTTTGGTGGGCTACTTACTGAGAAAACGTTGAATTAAAATTTACAACTGAAATCAGGACTTTTCAGTAATAATTTCAAACTCAACGTTTTCTCAGTGAGTAGCCCACCAAAAATGACAATTTTTATATGGATCGAAAGCTGAGCATCTCCTCTACAATTGGTATGAATCAGATTTTTCCATTAAAAATCATAGCTCCTGAAATATGCCCATTAGGTCGGAATCTCTGAAGTTTCAGTGCTATTTTTAGAGTTCACTGGAAAATTCAGAAGATTTTCAAAATTTGAGACTGACATTTGGGGACGCCGTGAAATACGCAAAACTGTGTGTTGATTCCGAAAATCACAATAAAAAAGCTCAAAAATATCTCTGAAACCCAGAAAATCGGTTCCGAAATGAACTAAAAATGACCATCGTCATGAGTTGGGGGGGGGGGGGGGGGGGGGTTTTAAAGTGGAAATACTGAAAACTTTCAATTTTTCAGATTGGTTGCGAAGCTCTAACCGCCGATCTCCCTGCAAGCGCTCAGGAGGAAATCTACACAGAGCTATGCTCGGAAAATCCATCGATTAAGTTGCTCTATGTGACGCCCGAAAAGGTTAGCAGTAGTTTCATTTACACGAAAATTCAAGTAAAAAAGAATAATTATCACCGCCTTCCACCCTTTCTAACTGATTTCCCCAACTGCTCCCTCAGTCGATCCCTATCGGCGTCTTGTCTTTCTAGAAGACTCAAAACTTGCTCCTGTTGATTCTTGATGTTCAATTCATTTATCAGTCGTTCCCTCTCCAATTCCGCCTGTTGGTGGCGTCTTTCTTCAGCTTGTCGTGCGTTTTCTACGTCCCGTTCTGCTTGTTTCTTGCAGCTTTTGAAGAACTTTCGCATGTAGAATACTGCGATGATGTGGGGAAGGAGACCTGGCAGCTTTGGGTTCTTGATCTGACTCAGAAATCCGAACACTCACTGCAGACAAAAAACAAGTATAGGAGAATAACCTTCCAATTTTTCGACCCAATCATAAAGAATGTTCCGATTAGCGAAAGAATCAAACAAGGACTTCCACCGACGGCCTAAATAGTCCAGTTAAGCCCATATTTCAGTCCTAAGACTCACCAAAACCCAAAAAACTTTAGTTACAAAGTAGTCCACAATCAAAAGCAAAGGAATAGTAGTCCAGAATCCGATTGCGATGAAACTCGGCAAAGTCTCTAGGAATCCATTTTGGACTTGGGTTCCAAAAGTTATCCATACAGTGAACACTACGCATAACAAGGACCAGATCCAGATAAGAATGAGCAACTTGTTTTTAGTGAGCTCCATTTTTAGTGTTAGGGAGGAGGGGGTAGTCTGGACGAGAGGGACAGTTAAGAGGAAGGGGTCGTCTTATATATTGTTATCAGTAATGGGGAGCAATGAGCAACGAGCACAGAGCACAGTAAAGAGGAAATGACACCATATGAATATGAGGAATACGATGTTTTTTTAATGAGGAATAAATAACCACTATCATATGATTCATATTTACAGATCAGTGCTTCTGGGCGCCTCAATTCTGTGTTTTTCACCCTTCATCGCCGACGCCTCCTCGCCAGATTCGTCATCGACGAGGCTCATTGTGTATCCCAGTGGGGACATGACTTCCGGCCGGACTACACGAAACTGAACAGTCTTCGCGAGAAATTCAACAATCCACCAGTACCCATCATCGCGTTGACTGCGACGGCGACACCGAAGATCGTCACAGATGCACGGGATAATTTGAAAATGCAAAACTCGAAGCTATTCATCAGCTCGTTTGTTAGGGATAATTTGAAATACGATTTGATTCCGAAAGCTGCGAAATCGTTGATCAATGTTGTTGAAAAGATCAAACAGTTGTATCCGGGAAAGTCCGGAATCGTTTATTGTTTGTCTAGGTGAGATAATTCTTATTTTTGAAATTTGGATGTTTGATTTTGACACTGCGAATCTTAATTTTGACATCGCGCTTTCAAACGACCTAACACCCTTTTTTCCAGAAAAGAATGCGAAACCGTCCAAATGATGCTCACCAAGGCAGGTCTCTCCGCAGAAGTCTACCACGCCGGTCTCAACGACAACCTGCGTGTCTCCGTTCAAAAAGGCTGGCTGGCCAATCGTTTCGACGTCATCTGCGCCACCATCGCGTTTGGAATGGGAATCGATAAGCCCGATGTTCGATTTGTGATCCATTACAGTTTACCGAAATCCATCGAAGGATATTATCAAGAGACGGGAAGAGCCGGTAGAGATGGAATGCCATCGTACTGTTTGATGTTGTATTCGTATCACGATTCGATTCGTTTGAGGAGAATGATTGAGGGTGGGTTTTGCAATAGAAATTCTGAATTCTTATTGGGAAATTTCCAGAAGGGAACACGACCACCGGCGTTCGTTCGATGCATCTGAACAATGTGCTCCAAGTGGTTGCCTATTGCGAAAATGTGTCCGTGTGTCGTCGAAAAATGCTCGTAGAGCACTTTGGAGAAGTTTACGATGAGCACGCCTGTAGGAATAGCAAGACTCCTTGTGACATTTGCGAGCGTCAGAGGAAGAATCAAGAGGCGATTCGTTTATTCGACGTCACCAACGATGCCTTATCCATCATGCAATGTCTGCCAAGGATGCAAAAAGCCACTCTCAAGTATATCTCGGAATTGTATCGAGGATCGTTGATCAAGAAGACACAAGAACAGGCGGTGCGAATGGGACACACTAAACTTCCATTCTTCTCGAAGGGAGCAGGAATGACCGAAGGAGATGCGTTGCGATTTGTGAGAAAGCTAGTGATCGAGGGTCTGATTCACGAGAGACTCTATTCGATTCCAAATCAGACGGCTGCGGTCCTAGCCTATGCGGAATTGACGGAACTTGGAAAAGAGGTCTCAAGTGGGAAGAAGCAAGTGAAGGTGTACCTTCATATTGTGACGTGTGAGAAGAAGAGGAAGAATGCTGGATTGATTGAGCTCTCAAATATGAATACTGTATCAGAAGCACAAGCTCTGAAAGAGCGGCACATGGTTAAGCATGGCGACGTCTTCACAAAATGCCTTCAGGAGCTCACTCAACTCATCACATCTGTTGCGGAAAGTTCCGGTCTCACCGGCCCCTATTCGATTGTTTCGAGAGAAGGCATCGAGCAAATCGCCGCGTTGTTGCCACGTACCAACTCGGATCTTCTTCGAATCGATTCTATGACTCAGATCAAGGTTACAAAGTACGGAAAGATGATTATGGAACTTCTGGGGACGTATTGGAAGCAAGTGGATGAACGAGAGGAGGAGGAGATGCGAAATCAGTTGGATAAGTTGAAGAATGGAGAGATTGTCATGGGTGGATTCGCCACGTTGTCAGCTGATACCAATTTCCCGCCAGCACCCTATATGAAGCCTTTGGGAGGCAGGGGAAGGAAACGGACGACTCCAGGGTAACTAACTCTGAATCGATGAACCTCACAACCTAAATTTCATTCCAGATTCTCATCGGGAAGAGCCACCAAAAAGCCACGCGTCACTGCTCCGTCCCGAGGTGGCGGTGCGAAGGCACGTGGTCGAGGAGCCGCTAAATCGACAACATCCGGATCGATTGCTGGCCGACGAAACATGTTCCCATCGGCGTTCTTCTGAAGTTCTCTATCTATTTTTATTGTTGGGTTCTGTTACATTTTCTTTTCTTTTTGTTTTGGTTTTTGGTGTGTCGGATTTCCTTTCCCATCTAATAATCATTTCTTTCTCTGCAAGACGGGTATATGAATAGTTGGATGTGTCAAATAAAGTTCTGTAGAATTAAATAATGTGATTTTTAAAAAAGGGCTCCGATTTACAGCTTTAATGGTGGGAATTTCTCTGAATTATTTCAGAAAGTTTCTAGAAGAACATTTTTCGTGAAAGCCGACTATCGAGGATTAAGGTCGGTACAAATCGTCGAATTTGCTGGGATTAAAGGTTACAGGAGAAGGATTTATTGAGCGAATACTTGCATAATTGAACGCATATCATATTTTCACAGTTTTTTATAGCCCTAATACAGTATCTAGACAAATATAATATACGAATTCTAAATCCCTTACGAGGGCGTTCGAACTCTTCTCTCAAACGCTCCATTTGTCACTGGAATCTTCTTGAAAACCGGATGAGTTTTGTAGAATATCCATGACACTAGACACGCTTGTGCATCGTTTCCAAACGGTCGAGCCAACATGGTATAAGCCAAAATGGAATGGGTGCCGTAGAATAGATAATAGGAGAGCTGAAATGTTTTTCTGTTTCATCTCACCCATTTTTATATTGTCTTTCATCGCTCATACAATACTCCGCACATTGTCCAAATATCAAAGCCAACAAGAAAAAAAAACGAACCAGCGTGAGCCCATTTGTCACATAAAATACAATCATGGCAATTGTGGTATAGGTGATTGATGTTTGAGCCTTGAAGGATATTCCACTTGTCTGTTGCGTGAACAGTTGCTCTCTGGCAGCGGCGATTTTCAAGAAGAGCAAGGCGTTGAAAATTATGGAGAGGCCGAGCCAGAAGGAGAGATTGCCGAGGAAGAATGGGGTGTTGCGGAGCTGAAAATTGTTGGAATTGAAGATGAAGATGGTGAAAAAGATTCATGTGTATTTCTCGGTATACATTGCTAAAGCATTTTTTCAAATCCGGAATAATTTGGAAAGAGTAAAACTGTAGATTCTTGGAATCAGACCTCGTTTTGATTATGTCTAACGGATAAAGGTAGCTAATAGTACGGTTTTTTACGATTTCGGTCAGTTAGAAGCTATTTTGGTAATTTTGGTAACAATGGGTTTCATTAGTTCTCTTGGGAGAACAGTCGATTTTAATCTCTGTTTCACCACAGGTTCAAATTGAAGCTTATCGTTACTGATTTATTAACGAGTCCTGTATTTGATAATTGAAACAGCAACCTCTCACCGAAAAGTATGAACTCTAAAACTCACCCCAAATGCCGGTCCATAATAATAAATCCAAATAGATCCGAAGGGATAAGGATATTCCAACTGCTTACATGTACCGATGGCTGGGATCAAGAAGAAAGTGAACAGAATCGGATAGACGATTCCGAATGGCACTGCTATGTACATTATTATCGAGTTGATCTGGAAAAAAGAAGTTGATGAAAAAAGGTGGAAGTCGGATTCTAGAGATTAATGAAAATGTGCCTTTTCCCTGCAAAAAAAGTGTTTGAGAACGAGATAACAAAACGTTTTGAAATTAACAAATTTGGGTTTCAGGACGACCAACTTTGATTTGTAGCTTAATGTGCAATTTCTATATAATCTAACCCATCTTTGTTACCATTCTGATTAAGACCACCACTCAATGAAGTTTGAGAAAAATCAAAGTTTTTTGCAGTTTCAAAAGTTCGATGCACACATTTGTGTTCTGCAAAATTAATTGCATTTTCTAGGACTTTCTAATTCTTTTTAGTTTCTTCAACTCGGAAAAAAATTTCAATGAAGACTAGATTGTCACTAAAATTCTAAGAAAAATACTGTTTTTTGAGATTTCTAATAGTCCTAACCTATAAAATGTTTTCAGTTTCGAGATGTTTTGAATGGTTGACTTTTTCAAAATCATCGCTAAACTCCGATTAATCCTTTCCTTACCTTATTATGACTCTTCGGGTACATCAAAATCACAAGTCTAACCACTGGCATAAACAACGGATAGATCATGGCCAAATAGTTGGTGTAAGAAGCCAAAAAGGAAATAGCCAAGAGCCAAGAATTGGGTGCAATTCCAGCACACCACGAAGTGAATAATCCAGTTGCCGGGAGTCGAACTAACAGATAATTGAATAAATAAAACAGCCAACATGAGATCTGAACCAGTGAGATCACAAGGAACACATGGAAATTCTTTCCGGCTTCCACAGTTTCCCAGTCCGTTGTGAACAAGACAGCTGTTATTTTGAAGGTAACAAAAAGAGTTGGAAACATGTAAATCCAAGGAAAAATTGCCATGATAGTTGGGAAACCATTGTATTCGTAGTGATAGTTTAAGTAGGTTTGATTGAAATGGATAGTGTCAGGTGGAGCGGTCATATCTGAAAAAAATCATATGAAAACAAGAATAACAAGAAATCCTGGTCAGAAGTCGGGGGGGGGGGGGGGGGGGGTAAAAAGGAGTGAGTAAGAGACTCCAAAAGTGTAGAGACAAGTGTGGGAATTGGTTTTGGAATAGGTTATTGAACATTCTCTTGTCTCCATTTGCTCTCATGCATGTAAAGTTACACCTGTTTCCCGGAATTAGAAAATAATACGCACATGTGTGTGGGGTATGGAAAAATCAGAAGAATGAAAGGAGGAGTGCTCTGACGTAAGGAACAGATTTAGGAGGAACTGCTAAAAATCAGGTAGGAAGATTTCAAGGTGCAATTTGAGGGTAAGCTGGTTGATCATAAACGACAAATTAATAATGATAGAAACTTCGAAGTTTCTAAGATTTCTAAGATGTTTGACTATGAGCTTGAGAGAAAGCCGGCCGCGGTCTCGGCTGGCCGTATGGTACATTGTGTGAAAATTGTAAATGAGGTAATCTGGACTCTGAAGATTTCCTGTTTATGGATTCTAGACCAGGTGAAGTATTCCCAATAAGTATTCTGAATTCTGATTCAAAACTATAACTCTACGATATTAGAATCCAAAAACCATATGATCATAATAAGATCACAGTGGGAATCTGGGTTTTCCTGATCTAAATTCTCAAAGTCTCTGGATTCACGAGAGGAAACGGAGTTGAATGAATTTCTTCGAAAATTTATAAATCATTTGAAACTGCGAATGTTCAAAATATACGCTCTATTGAACGCTTTTCACTTCTGGAAAAATTCGAAGTACCCAGAATCTCAGGATTCGTTTTCGATGTCTAAAAATTTTGAATTTTCTGGAGTTCACACTAGTGGATCCTATAACTTATATCTGCAGAACAGTTGGACTCTGGAATTTTTTTATTCAGAATCCCTAGCACTGTATAGAAAAAATCAAGTTTAGAACCTGAAATCTTACTGAGCGGTGTGAGATGTTCAAAAAAGAGTTCCATTTTCTGAAACCGCAAAAAATTTCTAGAAACTAATACTTATCGTTAAAATTCTACGAATTATTGGGCTCAACTTTCTAAAGAGTAATCGAATAACATTGAAACCAACATTTCTTACCGACTTTATAATTTTCTCGAAACAGAACTTTCATCTTGATCATTCTCCCTCTCAAAACCTTATCGAATCCTTTTGAAAAACTTACTAAATTCCATGTTTCCACTCTCGAAAAGGCCTTCTAATAACATGATGTGAATTTGAGAATGACAAATTTTGAAATGATATTTACTCTATCATTATGCAAGTTCTGGTTCAAAGTTTGTGCGCAAAGTTTTAGGGGTTATGGTTGGATGCATTTTAGAAAGAAGAGGAGGAAGAAGAGGAAAAGATTAGACCCAGTTTTTCATGAGTAAGACAGGGGGAGTGGAGATCATGTCGTGTGAAAGTGAAATCACAAAGTACATATGAAGGCAGACTGAATGATCAAGAAAGAGATGATGGAAAGATCGAGCACACTACTATCGAGTAGAGTTAGTTTGGTTTCAATTACAGTAGACCTAACAATTTTTAGATTTGCAAACAATTTAACATAACTTTCCATCAGTACAAAAATTTCCAAATAGTTGTATTCAGAAAAAGTTATCAGCATCATGAAATAGCAACAACTGAGTAAAATCATGATTATCAGAAGATGATCTCTCGTGCAAAAAAAACGAACAAATTGAAGTTACATCAAGTCCGAAAACATTCCATGAAGTTAACGAAACAGAAAATTAATTTAGTTATGTGATGTTTTCAGTTTTACACAAAATTTTGACTGTGTCCAAAAACCAATGTAGATCATGGGGTGATGATGGGGTGATGAATAATGATATGCTATTTTTTGCTTCTAATGAATCTTCAATAATGCCGAACGAAATCAGAGTGTTTATTCGTTTTCTCAAGTTTTATTGCAAATACCACCAATGATCCAATACAATCAAGATAAGTTAATCAGTTGATCCCCTAATTGAAACAGAAACAGTATTTGAAAAATCGTGAAATTCAGTTAACAATATCTCTTCTTTCCAACGACGCCTCCGTATCCACAATAGTCTTCTTGAAAACCGGATGAGTTCGGAAGAACATCCAAGCGACCATACAGATTTGGAGTTCATTGGCAAATGGACGAATTACTGTAGTGTAGGCCATTATGGAAGTAGAGCCGTAGAAGATCAGGTAGGAGAGCTGAAAATTGGATGAAATCGAAATCGAGAAGGTACTGTTTCTGGTGGTTGAAGTCAATGAATAGTCTATGCCAGATATGATTCGAACGGGGTTGCCGAATGAAAAGTTGAGCCATGTGTAAGGATGAAAAGGTCGATACGTTAGGCTCTATATTCCAAGCAAAAGCCCAAAAACTGAAACGAATCACTTCTAACTGCGGGTTCATCCTTCTGGATTACCAAACTCGAATTTCGCCCCGTGCATATGAAAAGCAATGGTCTAATATTCTGCCCCCCCCCCCCCGTTTTTCAGTTTCTGGGAATCTGTTTCCAAATTCATTTTCCAAATTGTCTATTCCTAGAACCTTGGGTTTCTCTGACTTTGAGCAAAACACATTTTCCTGATATTGGTTCTGGTTTTACGAAAAATTAAGTTTTTTGTCTGTTTCAAAAGATTGCCTTTCATCGTTTTTTTTTATTTTATACTACTCTCTCATCTCTGACACTCACAATAAATATTCCATTGGTGACATAAAACACGATCATAACCACCGTAGTCTTCGTAATTGACACTTGTGCTCTGTGCGATATTCCACTCGTTTGTACCGTAATCAACCGCTCCCTTGCTTTTTCCAATTTGTAGAAAAGAGCGAGATTCGCAATTATGGCAAGTGTCAGCCAAATGATTGCGTTGGCCAGGTAGAAAGTGGAGTTTCGGAGCTGAAATTGGGTTTTGAAACAAGGAAGTAATTAGAGGAAAGAGCAAAATTTTATCAGATCGAAAAGAGTAAAATTATGGAAAAAGTGTCTAGGGTAATTGCTATGTGAATTTTGTTTCCGGTTCTGAGAATTTTAAAGATAAAGGTTTTGAATTTTGATTTTTTGATTTGCTACTAGTGAAATGAGAGGGGAATATTTCTGTTTCTGCGAGTTTTCAATTCGATAATTTTTTTTTGAATTTCGATTATGAATGAAACTATGACGCCAAGACAATTCATTTTCTTAAGATCGAAACCTACCCCAAAAGCTGCTCCAGAATAGTATATCCATATGGATCCGAATTCGTATGGATACTCCAATTGTTTGCAAGTACCAATGGCTGGGAGTAGGAAAAATGTGCTGGATATCGGAAGAATGATGATGATTGGGACACATATACGCATTATTATTGTGTTGTACTGAAATGAGCAGCTGATAAAGGGAGGGAACTGAAGTTTAGCATCTGAATTTTCTAGAATTCATAAAATGGAGATCTTTCGGTTTTGAATAGCTTCAACATACATATAGCAAAGGAATTTTGAACATAATGATGATACATATTTTTTGTCGTAAGACCGTTCACCCATCGAGTTGAAAGATAGTAATGAAAGTTAGTAATTAAAAGAAACTGAAAACTTTTTCTCTACAATTAGACTTTTTCATGATATGCTTACATCCGAAAAAATTGAATAGTGTTATAAGTCTGTCTTAACAGACAAGCAGTAAAGCAAACGACAAGCTGTTAACGAAAAATTAGCAACTGTTAGAAAAAAGTTTATCTTTTTTTTGAGAGTAAACAAGGCCAAAGTTTCTCAGTTTCATAGGACTGTTATCATCTAGAATTTATTCAGTTTGTCCAGTAGACCGTTTATATGCGATGGAAACATATACGACGAAAAACTATTTCCTAGTCTTATTACCTCAAATGTGAGTACATTGAACTCTAAAATTCTGTTCGAAAAATTAGCTGTTAAAACTGAAAAGCCCAAGGATCTCAAAATTCGTCTGGAAATTCGTAACTAATGACGAGATATGTGAAAAAAATTCTGTTAATCTTTTCACTAAAATTTCGTCAGTAACGCACCGGCATAGTAAAGGTTAATTTTTTACAGGGTAACTTGATTCTCCGAAACTGTTAATGAGCCCATTTAGTTCGACTTTAAAAGTTTCTAGATTCATCATTTCATCAAATTCCTTGAAGTCAGAAATTACTGATAGGCATCTACATCACACACTGACCTTGTTATAATCCTTGGGGTACATCAAAATCACCAATCTGATCACCGGCATCAAAAAGGGGAATCCCATCGCCGCATAATTCGTATAAAACGCAATGAATATGGCCATTTTCAGCCAATGATTTGGTTCGATTCCAGCGCACCAAGATGTGAAATATCCAGTTGCCATTAGTCTCACTTCTATATAGTCAAACACAAAAAATATGTAACTGAAGATCAATGACAGAGAAATCACCAAGAATACATGTTGATTTTTTCCAGGTTCCAAATTGTCCCAATCGGTTGTGAGGTAGATTGAGAAAATTCTATAGATTATGTAGAGTGTTGGAAGCATGTAAATCCATGGGAGGATAGCCAGAATTGTCGGGAATCCGTTGTATTCATATTGATAGTTTAGATAGGAAACGTTGAAATGGATTGTGCCAGGAATAGTAATAAGAGTAGCCATTTTTAGAAAATTGAATTCTGTAAACTGGGGAGTTTTTAGATTCCGAGAAGCTTAAAAACACCAAAGCAAGACACAGAGAACAAGAAACGAATTCTCAAAAACAGAAATTTCAAAAGGGAGGAGCCTCGAAATTTAAAGAAACTAACAATTATGCTCTCCACTAATAGAGCACACACATGACTGAATTCGAGCACTAAACTTTGATTCAAGGTGTGATTTCTTTTCTTCTTTGATTTCCATCAACAAGAAAATGAAAAAGATTTGATTTGATTTCTTTTTCTGGAGAGTGTTTGATTGGAAACAACGGAAAACATTAGGAAGCAAAAATGAAAGAAGGCGCTGGAAAAAACAAGACACATTTTTGGCTCTGATGACGACATGGAATATTAAATTTTCAGGGTTTCAGGAGGGAGAACAGGGGTTAGAATCAGAAGGATATTTGAATTTTATTGGAATGTACGACAACATGATAAATTAGGTAGCAGATGAACGAGTGTCAAATTGGAAGTCGAACTCCAAAGAGCGATTGAAACCGAAATGTTTTTGATTTCACGTTTTCAAAGCTTTCCAATGATCTTAATGTGCGTGCTATTACTATATTTTGTTAGGGTCTTTAACGATTTTCAATGTTCTTGACATTGCGAATAAATGAAAATTATACTGTTTCCAGGGATTCGCTTGAGTTCCAGTTTTTGGCTGTCGTGTAGTTCCAGACACAAAATTGTTACATGTCCCAAAATTAAATCTAAGTTTTAAAAAATGTAGCGGAAGTAATTTTGGACTAGACAGAATTCGAAGAGTTCTGTTGATAAGTCTCAGAAAACACAACAAGTTTGTTTCCAACACCCAAATGAAAAAAAAAACTTAACAGGAGGGATGGTTGTTACTCACAAAAACAAATGAGAAAACAGGTAACAAAGTCAAGAAGCTAATTAATTTTCACTTTGAATAAGAAAAAAGTTTGGAAAGAAAACGAACATTGTTTTAGGTGGTTTCCTTACTACTCAACGAGTTATTGACGAAATTTTTATGCTTGGAGCAAAACATCTTCAACGATTTGGATAATGTGCATGACTGGAAACCGGTTTATATTATGAGAAAAACTCAAAGTGAACTGTTTCAATGCTCTCACAAATGTGCATCTTTTGAACCCCAGAATGCTGAAAGAATCAAGAATTCAAAAAGTTTCCGTTTCAGATTTTTGTCAAACTTTCCTATACACTCTGCCTTTATTAGTATCATCAAAAGTTCTACCCTCGTTCACGTCCTGCAAGAATTCACCCAGGTAATTTCGTCTATTCAAAATCACCCTTCCTTCAAATCTCCCCCTCCCAATCCTCTCTCATTCCATCTAATACCCATCAAATCCCCTCAAGAGCTCATCTGCTCCATTCATCCGTTTCTCTTGCCGTCTGCGTCTCTCACTCTCTGTTTCCCTCTCCTTATCCCAAAACGTCTTGAATACCTCAATAAATCTGCATCTATTATCATCACTTCCTTTTTCCATTCGTAACCTAGACTCATAGAAATCAATAAGACTTTTCTTGGTGAAAACGGAACACATCCAGACTAGAAATAGGGTTTCTTCTTCTTGTTTAGAGTAAGGCTTCTTCTCACTTTTCAGGAGGAAGGATTTACGAGAAAGATGAGTGAACATTCGGCACAGCAGAAGAATTTATATGAGAGGAAGAGAAGGATGTCGAAGAAGTTAGACGATGCTGATTTGATACCTCAACATTTCGAGTATGAGAATCAGTATGAGAAGTGGAGAGCAGCGAATCCGAGGATTGAGTGAGTTATTTCTAATTTTTCGTTGTTTGGGACGAGTAACTTCTAAAATTCAGTGAAAAATTTAGAACGAGAACCATCGAACCGAAATTTGTCAATTGCTAAAATGGCTCATATTTCGGAGACATTATGAAATAGACAACAAATTTTAAAACTCCCGAGAAGTTAGGAAAATCCTAGAAAAACTATGATCATGAACTATACAGCTAGATTTCTGAATATATGCCTTAACGTTAGACAGCTGGACGAGAAATATTCTTATTTGAAACTTCTGATTTTGACAGCTCATTGAAACGGAAAATTGTGAAAGTACAATCTCGGAACTCTCTCAGCAGACACAAATCGCACAAAGTGTATATTTGCCACTTCTTATTTTAGGATCCTCAAGTTTTTCTGTACTGTAAGAAATCTACCATAATTGCATGTTTTTGGTTTTAAAACTTTACCAAAAAAACGAGAAAAACGCGAATTTAGAATAAAAAGTGTCCCAAAAGATTCCAGCTTGTTCTCGTTGTTCTGATCACCACAAAATAACAAAAAGTACCAAAAAACCACCTGTTATAATTGCTAGCTTCATTTTTTTCGAGAGCTCGAACATTAGTGCTAGAGAAAAACAGAACATCTGAAAAAGGGGAAAATAGAAAAATAGAAAGAGCACAAAAACTTTGAAATGTAGAAAAATCCTCCATTAGCCCGGCCCGTGGCAAGTATTTAATCTTGAGGTTCGATTAATTTCGGGTCAGGCTTTTTTTCAGAGGTTTATTAAACAGAAAATGAACTTCAACAAAAAAATGATGTTCCAGAAACAGTACTGTTTGATATTAGAGCCATCGATTTTCAGCGATATTACATTTTTGCACTCAACTAAATCTCGACACTATGAATTGTGAATCTTTTGCAGATACGATTTCTCTGTCGACCAGTCTGGATACATCTACTGGATTTGGACATTCATAGTTGTGTGCGGATGTCTTTACAACATCATTGTCCTCTCTGTTCTGGCTTTTGAGAACATTCGATCCGCTTATTTGGAAAAATTTCTACCGATTAATGTTGCGTTTGATGTTATTTTCT
This sequence comes from Caenorhabditis sinica, assembly GCA_963932045.1. Lineage (NCBI taxonomy): Eukaryota > Metazoa > Nematoda > Chromadorea > Rhabditida > Rhabditidae > Caenorhabditis > Caenorhabditis sinica. The sequence goes on from OZ009940.1 coordinate 16,681,384, forward strand.
TCATGGATATTGTTATCAGATCTATGTTGTGTAAGTTTTAATTTTGGACATTTTTGATTCCTAAAACTAAGATATTGCATCGAAAACTCCATCAAAACTTGTTTGCAGAGACTATTACGTTTCAATTTTTCAGTTTCAGACTCATTCGCAAACACTACTTACTATTAGTTTACAGAATTCCATAAATTGATATTTTTCAGCATTCTACGATGAAGGAGTCCTGGTGACGGAGTTTTCCGAGACAAGGAGGAATTATTTTCATAGGCGAGTAAAAATGCATACTTGGCAAAAAAAAACTACATTCAAGAAATTTGCATTTGTTATTATTAATCCAATCGAATTATTTTGGTCACTGACGAAGAAAATTTTCTACTAGTTATCTGAACTTTCCGAAACCGCCGAAATTCTAATTTATTTTTCAGTTACTACTTTGGAATCGACTTGTTGGCAATATTTCCCTTCGATTACCTCCTGATCCGAAAAACTTCTGCAGCTTTCTGCAGGCTCAACAGATTTCTGAAAATCTACCGAATTGCAAACTTTATTGCGCAGTCGTATGGAAAATTGACACAGGTTAGTACTGTATTCATTTTCTTAAGACACGAGACTTGAATGTTGATTTTCAGGTGACAATATCGCTATCTAAAATCATCACTGCCTGTTTCCTGCTTTTTCATGTGAATGCTTGTGTATTCTACATCATTTCAGTGAATAGTGATACTTCTTCTTGGGATGGTGAGTGCTAATTTGTCTTTGATTGAGGAAAAGATTCCGAAATTGAATGAAGAAAAGTAAGAGAAATATAAAAAAATGTAGAAACAGAAAAAAAAACAATACAATATTCAGTTAGTTTTGGTTCATTTATTATGAATTCAATATAGCGAAAAGACAGACAAAGTTAGTGGAAACTCTATATATTTTTTGTATAATTTACACGATGCAATGAACCAGAGAAACAGGATTCAGCATGCTGCAACTTGGAAAAATGGAAAACCTAACTTCTGCTTCTTTGGAGTTACTTCTAATCATCCTCTAATTTTTCCCTCATGTGATCTAGATTGATTGAAACCGAACATTTTTTCAGGTGTGAATGCAACATTCGACGATGATGAATTCCTTCCATGGCCGTATACACCGGAGAAAATCACTGGTTAGTGCAAAAATTTTCCTTGTTACCCAGTAGGTTCCTAGTGTACTTTAAGTTTTCACTTTTTTTTGTAAAAATGCTATGCCCCATGAATTGCTGAGTGCCCATTGATGATTCCCTCATTTTCACCTGTTTCTTGAAACTGAAATATATTCTCATGTTGCTCTAATTTTCACTTCAGTCTTTAATATTTTTCCAAAAAATGATTTTTAATCCCCTAGATCTCTATCACCTTCCCGGCCCCCTTCACCTCACATTTCTTCTCCTTATCTCCCAGTCAGATTTCCAATTCTCTCTTTTTTCAGATGCCTATTTCGTTGGCTGTGACGGACGGGCGGATTGTTACAATGATAATTTCTATTACGACGAGGCGAGAGAGGATCATCTCGTGGAACTGTATCACTTTTGGAGAATGAATAACAGGTAAACAAACTAATTTCGGATGGGAGATTTGATTTGGGGAAAGACTGTAGAGACTAGTGGTGTGACTAGTTTCATGCGTTGGAAGTGGAAGGTGTGATAGTTCAAAGAATGTTGTTGGAAGAGCGCTCTAAGGACAAATTATGAATTTTCTTTTCTATCAATAGAGCGCACATGAGATTCAAAAAAGAGAAGCTGAAAGAAATCGGTATCTTAATAATTGACAGTGAAGTTCACTTTCACATATAAGAAAACTGAAACCGGAATAGTTTCGACAATGAGATCGAACAAAAGAAGACCAGCTCAAGAATTTTGCAGCAAAACCGTTCAATCGGTTTTTCATAGTCAAGAATTCCAAATGGAGATGGATAATAAAGCGCGAATGCATTTTATCATCACTACACAGGCAACAATAACTTTAAAAATTTGCACACGAACATTAGAAGAAACTGAAAGGGGAGATTTCCGAACAAAACCCTGAATGGTTCAACGATGCCAAACTATGAAGATTGCAGTCCTCATCGACCATGATCCATCTTTCAGAACGCAAGTCTTCAATTTCTCCACTTTCACCAAAGAATACACTTTATCGATGTATTGGTCTGCAATGACCATGACAACTCTGGGAGAACAACCTGCTCCGAATACTTCACTTCAGAATGCATTTGAAATCATAAATACTCTGGCAGGTCTCTTACTTTTCGCTGTTATCATGGGAAGCGTCGGAGACTTGGTTGCGAATGCAAATGCTGTGAAAACATATTGGCAGACATTGATGGATGGGTTGAAGCAGTACATGACTTATAGGTGAGATTGCTGTTTCAAAATAGGCTTGTAAAGAGAAAATGTGAAGAATCATGGTTGGATTTTTGAGAGCCGGGAATTATCATAAACTAGAGCTTCAATTTTCTTCAGTATATTCGAGTATGTGCCAACTTACAACAGAGAATAGTAAATTTGCATTATTAACTTCCAAAAAAATTTACTGTTTCACACATTCTCGAAACATGAATCTCATTTTTCGACCATGTTCAATCGTTTCCCCTTTTTTCCAGAAACCTCAACGAAAGCTTGCAATCCAAAGTGTTGAAATACTGTGAATATGAGATGGCTGAGGAGACAATTATGAAAGAGCACGAAGTAAGGGATGAGCTGCCGACGAAGTTATATGGACATGTTACAACTTCGATCATTGGATCGTCACTGGTCAAGAGTCCATTGTTTCGGGTAAGGTTTCTTCGGTTCCCGCACTGATATGGGTTAAGAGTTCATATTTTATATGGAGTAGCTGAAACATAACAATCTTAGAACCAATGATATGCACATCTGTCTGTTGTAGATGACGGAACTATACCGTTAGTTCATCACGAAAGTAGATTTTGAGGAAAATCTTTGGAAAATCTCTATTTTTCGTGAACAACAAGAACTAACAGTTTTTGATGAGATTCAATACACAAGGCCACTGAAACATTCAATGTTTTTCAAATGTTTCACAGTAGGAGTTTGATACCGGTTGCCATTTGAATCAGGGATATCAAGACATTTCAGTGAAGTGATGGATTTACCTAAGTGACAAATCCGAGCGGAGTTTCAGAGATAATCTCGTTTTCTACACTTTCATTGAATATGGCAGGATTGATTCACAACTTTTGGTGCTCTTGAAACTGACTACTTTTCAGGTTTCCGAACGAAGCTTTCTCAACGACATCTCGGAACTTCTGGAGCCCCACTACTTTTGTCCTGGAGACGTCGTCATCGAGAAGGGACAGCTTTGCAGTGTAAGAATTCTTTTAATTATGATGAGAAATTTATTTGACACCACGGATGAAACAGTTTATCAAGAACTTTTCATGAACCTTGTGCACTTTTTGAAACACGAAAGATTCTGAAATTTCCCCCGTTTCAATCTAGTGTTTCACTGGTTCAACAGTGTCAGGCTTCATTTTTTAATCCGTCTCTTATTTTCAGTCCATGTTCATCATCGTGTGCGGTCAAATGGTAGAAATGACGGACGACGCTGAAATCGACCACTACGAAGGAGAGATTTTAGGAGATGTGAATTTGATTTGGTTCAATAATCATCTGAATCACAATAGACATAAACACGATTTCGTGTCAAGTGCCTTCTCTCAAATTCATATGTTGAGCAGAGACGATTTTTTCAAAGTTTTGAGCTCCTACGATCCAAAGTTGAAGAGAAGGTTGTGTGATGTTGGTGAGCAAGTTTTCTGCATTTTCTGCATTTTCAATAGAGCACACTTTCAGCGTTCTATTTGCAAAGACAACGCGGAGAATTAGACGATCAGAAGAGAAGTTTGGTGGAGAATGAGGACATTGAGACGAATCTGAAAAACTTGGCAATTGAAATTCTCGACATACACGACAAAATGTGCGAGGTCGAGGAGGAGTTTTGGGTGAGAAGGGGCACACAAGCAGAAGAAAGGCGGACACTCCTATATGCCTTGTCGCTCTCTTTTGAGGTGATGCCCGTGTGGCGCAGGCGGTTAGAGCGCGGGCGAGTAAACACCGCCTCGCTGGTTCGACCCCCGCGCACGCTGTCTATGATTATATTATTCTACTGTTCACGTACCGACTGTTCAGTGGCGGATACAACCTTCTATGAGACTTTTTTGTATTTTTTTCAGAAATTTCAACGGAAAATGAAAGCGAGACTGTTCAAGAGTGAGATGACCGCAATCGACCTTTTGAATGAGTGGAAGAGAATGAGAAGGAGGAGGAGATTCTGAATAAGAAGACGTCCGATCATCATTGTGAACCGGTTGTGTCGCAATCGAGAGAAAAAGAGAAATGCGTAGCCCCATCTTCTTCTTTTTTTCTGTTTTCTTCTGATTTTTTCGCGGTCATTTTCATTTTCCCCCTTCTCTTCTTCTGCCTTTTGCTGTTCTTCTGTTTGTCGAAGCGACAGGTGGCGGTGGCCCTCCCTGGGATTTTCCGAGTCATTTCATTTTTCAAGTTAACAACTATATGATGTGGCGACAAGTTGCCATCGTTTTGCCCTTTATCCTTGGCATGGGTGTGGCGGATTACTGTGGATCGGATCAGATCGCGTATGGAATGGAAGTTCATCATAGTGGAGTGATAAGGTTGTTGTGCTCAAAGCCGAACTGTTTTGATAAGAATTACTCGGTAAGGGTTCAGAACTTAGAACAGATTTAATCTTTTCAAAGTTGAGTTTCTAAGAATTTGAAAACTGTAGTTATACAATTTGAAAACCCGTGCTCCAACGCATTGGGCAAATGAAAGAGAAAATCACACTGATTTTTTAATTACAACTTTTCCCTTTGGCCAAATGCACGGCGAGTGCGCTGGAGCATGGGTTTTCAAATTTTTGCCGCCCTAATAGTATTAGTCTGTAATCTCTGCCAACTGATTTATAGTCATCAAAAGTTCTAATACGTTGCTGCAGAAACAGTAAACTTTTTTGTGTAGGTATTGATTTCAATTTGAAAATTATGGTTTTGCATCAAATTGGAAAAGTATTGACTTGAAATCTACAATCTATGTATTACAACAACTTTTTCAACAAATTAGGCCTTCGTAGCATGATTAGAAACTGAGATACCACTCCTCAGAAATTCTTGATATAATTTTGATCGTGGAGCAACTTTGAGAGCTTATAACTCCGCTCACACATATCCAACATAAAATGTAATTGCATTTTTTAAATTCTCAAAATCTCAGCTTTCGAATGCTGTACTATTCAAATGTGTTCCCAACATTCACCTTTTAGAAAAGTCCCTCCGAAAATTGTATCATTTTTTCAGGACTGCCCTGAACGCCCTGAAAGCCCGGAAGGCTGTAAGAAGACTAACGATTGGGTTGGAGGATTTGAGAAAAATATCGAAGGAGACCTCTCAGTGATGTGTTGTGAATATGAGGGACTGGAGAAATATGCGAAGATTCGATATTCTGATGTGAGTTTATTTTGAGTTTGTACGAAAAATTGAAGGTCAAATCATTCTTAAAAATAAGGAAACTGTGAAGCTGCACATTTGAAATCATGTCACATATGTATTGATTACCAGGTCTTCAGCAAACGACTGATCAAAGATTATCAGATTTCAAAAGGAAAACAAAAACCACTGTTTCTTTAAACCCTGAAAATACAATGACGAATTTCGAATTTAATACCATTCTAAATCTGCATACTTTCAGGTCCGAATTCGTCGAGGTGAATTTTTCGAAGGTGAAGAGAAAGAGAACGCAGATGGCGATGTGATCAAATTCGATGTAATCAAGGATATCAGAATGCATAAGGATACGGAGGGGTCAGTGTTTCTTTTTTCAAAAATAGAACAATTCAAATTACTCGATGAGAATATTGTTGGGAAATTATGAGCTGGGTGAAACCGAAAATTTTTTTAAAATATGAAAGATTAATTTGGGCAATTGTTTGTATAGCAATTGTTCAAATGAACCAGATCTATCTAATATGTTTTGCATGAAACATCAAAAACATTGTCTGCTCCAAGATAGTGATGAGAGCATAGCTTGATTTCACAATCGGTACATCCTTTTGTTTCTCTCCATTTTCAACCCAATAAATCTCAAAGATCTACAATGCATATTTCTATGTAGTAGGCTTCTTTTGTATGTATATCTATCTTATTCTCATTGAAAAAGAAGCAAAAAACGGGATAAGACAAGAGAGAAAATTCTTGTCATTGATATGATGGATGAGGTATCTTGTGATGATGATGATTGGGATATTGAGAATTGGAGGGGATAATGTTTTTCAATAATCTTCATCGATCAAGAAATCAATACTAGTTTAGCACATATAGCTCTGAAATGGTAGATTTGAAACGGAAAAAATCAAGATCACCCATATTCTCTATTTTTCAGCAAAGCCTATTACAACCTGACCGTCCTTTCTTTCGACTGTGAATCGATTCCAGATGTGAAACCAGCGTGGTTCCAGAAGAGTCAATGGCCATATTTCCAATACAAGAAGAATTGAACTACCTCTACTACTAATCCTATTAATTAGGTCAACAGTTGTGTGTTCTTCATTTGAGCGGGAATTCGAATTATGAACGGGTTTTTTGGTTTTCACTGGTCGTTTTTTTCAAAAAGTTGTGCCTGTTTTTGATGTTTGATGAAGATGTTTTTCTATTTGCAACACAGCATTCAAAGAACTCAATGAGGATTTCATACAAAAAATCTGAAACCGGAAAGAAGTTAACATGACCCACTTTCAGTTCAAAATCGAAAAATTTGCTCGTGAAACTCGATAAGCTCCTGCGTGGAATCAAAAATCTTATCTTGGTTTTGAATCTCCCCTTTTTGTTTTCTACAAAGTTTCAGTTTGTATATTTCGAAATTCGAGTCGAAATTTTACTGTAAACGGTGTCGTCAATGATGAGTGAGTTTCTTTTTTTCGGATGACGTCAATGATTCAGAAGACGTCCCGAATTTCAGGCAAAGAGCAAGTTTCGGTGGCATTCATGCCAACAAAAGTTTGTCTCGATAAGTATTTTGAGAGACTCATGAACATCGGAAAATTGGGCACCGGATTCACTACGACTATTGAGGAGACGGTAAGGAAGGGGTGGAAACATTGCAGTTTCAAAAACTGCAAATTTGTGCGTACTAGTATTTGAAACGCTGTGAACTTCGGATATTTTTTAACTTCTAGAAAATTTGTGTGTTTCTTATATTCTATTTTTCGAAACTTCATAATATTCGAATCGTCGCAGATATATAATAAATACAAGGTTTCCATTTTGGCGAGCAGCGACGCCCGTAGCATGCTTGTCGACTAAGCGTTTTATCTGCTAACAAAAAATCTACGAGCGGTGAACAGGCGGGCAGAGGAAAAGTACGGGCGAAAAAATACGCCTGCATGGAAACCCTATTCCATGTAATTTTCTCAGGAAATCTCCGATCTCGTCGGCGAATGTCTCCAATCGTTCCAACGTCAACCCATGATGATCGAATGCTCCCCTCCGATCACCATCGTCGGCGACATCCACGGACAATTCGGAGACGTGATGCGCATCTTCAACAACGTCGGATTCCCTCCAGATGTCAATTATCTCTTCCTCGGAGACTACATCGATCGGGGACAGTTCAGTGTGGAGACGATTCTCCTTCTGATGTGCATCAAAATGAAATTCCCTGAGAATTTCATTCTTCTCCGCGGCAATCACGAGACGAGACTGATCAACAGAATCTACGGATTCTATGATGATTTGAACAAGAGATTCGGCACGCCAAGACTTTATGAGGATTTCACGAAAATGTTCGAAATGATGCCATTGACTGCTCTCGTCGGACGGCGTATTCTTTGTATGCATGGAGGGATTTCGGCTGATTTGATCAATGCACCAAAGTTGGACATTCTCAATACGTTCGCTCGTCCATTGCATGTAAGTTGAAAGCGCTATACTAGTTATGGGAACAGCGTAGAATAATGAAGGCCCGTTTAGAAGTAAAACATAAGAAACAGTAATTTTTCGAAAAAACGATTTGTGAAACCTACGGCTAGCTTGCAAAGACGCGTCACTAGCATTGTTAGTTGCTGGCCTGAATGAGTTCGGTTTAGCGTATTTGCATCATATTTGATGTTCAGGACCCACCAAACCCATCTCTCGCCATCGACATTCTGTGGGCGGATCCGGATATCAATACGAAGGGATTCAAGGCAAATATCAGGTAATTTTTAGTTGTAATGGAGAGATCAAAAATAACGCAGAATTCAAAAATGTTGTTAGGATTTCGAAACGGAAATTTTTGAAAGATTTTCCGAAAAATTTTCTGTTTCTAGGTGTTTCAAAAATAATGTTCCGAGTTTTCTGAATAGTCTGTCTCGAAATTGTTTGAGAAAAATGTTGTAATTCCTTTAGCTAGTTGAAAATTATTTGAAACATAAATCAACACTTCCCCATTTTCAGAGGCTGCAGCTGCACATTCGGCCCGGACGTCGTCGCCCAAACTTGCGAGAAGTTCGGTCTCGATTTGATTGTTCGTGCTCATCAAGTCGTCCAAGATGGCTATGAATTCTTTGCCAATCGAAAACTGGTCACTCTTTTCTCGGCTCCTCACTACTGTGGACAGTTTGATAATGCGGCTGCCGTCATGCAAGTCAATCCGAATATGGTGTGCTCGTTTAAGGTAGGGCTGGGGTTATGAGGATTCCGATCATCGGATTTCAAAATTTGTCACAAAATATAATAAATGTGAAACCGAAAAACTTTTTAAAATTGACAAGTTTTGCTTCGATCTTGCAAATTGATTAGTATTGATCCAATGATAATTTGTCTCTTTTTACCAATACGACCATTTATCTATTTCGGTTCTTGTTTTCAGATTCTCCGTCCCGAATTCCCTGGCAGAGCAGCCCCATCTCATCAGAAGTCGGCCACCACTATTCTCCTTCCACCGACCATCTAGAGAATTCTTATTCTCTCCGTCAGTGTCTTCTCATCGTCTTCATTCTCTATTGTCTTTATTTTTCTTTCTGTGTTCTTGAACGGAATGAATTTGGGAATCTGAACTTTTTTACGAATATGTTCAGAAGGCAGAATAATCACAGTACCCGGAAGTTGAACATTATAATTTGGGCGACGAAACTTTTTTATTTTCCCACAGATTTGTTCATTTCTAAGTCTAGATCACGAGAAATTTCCCATTTTTTTGCGGTTTCACAATTTTCCTATGACCGTTTTTCGACTGCATTGAACAGTATTCTTGGTTTTTCAGGACCTCCCAATTTCTAACCCTAGGAATCCAACAATATTCTAGGAACGCTAATATATTTCTCCAAATTTCTAAACGAATATCGTGATGAAGGAAATGAATAACTGAAATTACCACCATTTCCTCCGTCTTTTCCTCTAAAATGCCAACTCTGTTATTACTCTTGTTTTCTTTTTTTTCCATGTGTCCCCCTCGTTTTCTTGAGACGTTCCCCATCCTCTTTCTCTCTCTTTTTTCTCCTCTTTCAATTGTTTTTTGTCTGGAAAAAACAATCATCCATCATTTGTTGTTCACAGCTCATCATCACCTCCCCTCCTTCTTATCTTTTTTTTGCCAAGAGGGTCCCACTTTTTTTGTGGAAAAATGTGTCATTTTTTATGTTTTCTGGTTTCGACTTTTTGACTTGTTTTCTGGATTTTGGGTTAGAGGGGAGCCCAAAATTTAGTGCAGCAGATGTCCCTGAGTTTTTTTGGTTAATGCGTTGGAGCATCTGGACCATATGACTAGGTTTTAGGGACTGGGAACCTAGGATATTTTTATGATTGTTTAATTATAATTTATTCTTGATTGAACTCAAAAACATTTTGACCAACTCAGTAACATTTGAACTTGGCCATTGTTCTTGAGCACTATTAAAAACAGTGAAAGTTACAGGAATTTCTAACTTAATTGAATAGTTGTCTAGTTTAATTCTGTCATATTCAATTTTTGTTTAATATCGAGAATAATCCATTCAATCTGGAAATTTTCTTTTTTCTACGTCCTTTCCGCTCTATCTTCTTCATACTAACGTTGAGCCTGATTTGTTCTCCAAAATCGTTCAGCTTCAAAGGTTTAAAGTTTCCTGACTAAATTCTAACAATCTCTTGTAGTTATTTGAATATCGTTACATATTTCATAATGACCGAATCATCAAATCCAGCAATCGATCCTTCAAAAGTAGTGAAACCAAAAATGCTTTCAGTCTCACTTGACGAAAATTGGTCCGGCAGGCTCGGGTGGGAGAAACTTACTAAACAAAAAACTTTGATTCGAAAAATTTATAAATTTTTTCGACAGTCACTCAAAATTTATCAAAATACTCGAACTACGCCTCACTGACTGTTTTTAGAGAAAAACCCGAATGACGTTTTTCGAACGAAAAACTAACTTTTCGAAAACTTTTCCCTCAAAAATCGAGTGATAGAAAATTCTCTGACGGCCTGCGACAAGTATGCTCTATCTTGTGTGAATAGAATAATTTTCAGTTTCACTGTCTTCTGAAGTTTATCAGCAATTGAAAATCTTGATTCTCCAAGTCCTAGATCATCTTCAAACTTTCCAGACCCCCCTCCCCTTCTCGGATCCCACATGACCCATCCTCTAATCTAATTTTTTGAATTCCAATTTCCCCAAATTTATTTCGTTTTTCAAAAAACAACATGCCTATTCCTCCCCCTTCTCCATAAATAACCATCCGACTAGACACTCATTTCAGCTTTCTAATCATAGACAATTCCCCAATAGTGATTCTTGATTTTCATCTCATTTTCCATTACTCATCCCATTTTTGGGAGATTAGTAGTAAAATGAAGGGCTTCTTTTGTTTTTTTTTTCGGGAAAGAATCCCTTTCTTTTTGGCTCCATTTTCAGCTCATTCAGGATGTTTACTATGAGTCTTTTCCGGATTTCTTGGGGCCGTTTTTAGCCAAGTTTTGCTTCTTTTTTTCTAAAAATATTCGACTTTCTAGAAAGCCTATCATGAGACCTCTAGTACTTTTCTTATAATTCGATTGAACTTTTCTTTCCGATTGAGACCTATTGACCTTCCCTAATCAGGAGTCCCCTGGCTCTTCTTCTGAATTCTCTACGTCTGAAGTCTGAAAATTTGAACTCTCCTTTTTCTGTCTTCCACGAACTCAGTGACCACCGGAATTGCGTCGATTCCTCCACTCCAGAAGTAAAAGCTTTTTAGAAGTCATCATCACTTTTTAGGATGGTATAAATAATAAATAGTTCAAAGGAGGAAGTAGGGGTCATGAATTGAGTGCCGGATTTACGTATTTTTCGAAATAGATGGTTCTGAAGTTCATAGCTGGTTTGTTCAAATTTTTGGCTACTTTATGCTAACTGTTCATTGCAAGAATCGGAATTTTAAAAATTGATTATACTGTCTGAAACGGTTTTTTTAATCAAACTAATGTCTCATGCCATCGTGATGCGATCAATTGCAAAACCCTAAATTGAACAAATAGATTATTTGAAGTAGAAAATGTTCAGTTTTACAGTCAGGATTAGATTTTGGGCTGGGTTGTCGTAACACCGGCCGAAAAAATTATCACCGGCCGAAAATATCACCGGCCGAAATAACACCGGCCGAAACCAATTCTCAGATCCCCTAAAAATTAACACGGGCCGAAACCAAATTTTGCAACTCCAAAAATTATCACCGGCCGAAATACCCCCGGCCGAATGTCAATTTTCTGTTGAATCATCGGATTGAACAGTGACAGAGAAAACGGTGATCGAGTCGGTAATAGTTAGAACAAAAACTGCAGAGAATGGTCCCAAGCCTTCATACCTCCCCTTATATTTTCAGGCTTAGGAAACGGCAAAGAAGTCTTCAATAGAAATTAACAGCTAAAAGGCATCTTAAAATGCATTTTTCGTAATTATAGTGTTTCTGAGGCCTTTGCCTAAGCCTAGGAGAAAGGAAGAAGTAACCCAAAATTTTGTTTTAACTATTACCGGCTCGATCACCGTTTCCTCTGTCACTGTTCAATCCGATGATTCAACAGAAAATTGACATTCGGCCGGTGGTATTTCTGCCGGTGGTATTTTCGGCCGGTGATAATTTTTGGAGTTGCAAACATCGGTTTCGGCCGGTCATATTTCGGCCGGTCTTTTTTCGGCCGGTGTTAATTTTTAGGGGATCTGAAAATTGGTTTCGGCCGATGTTATTTCGGCCGGTGATATTTTCGGCCGGTGATAATTTTTTCGGCCGGTGTTACGAAAACCGGGCCAGATTTTGTCTAGATTTCAAACTATTGCGTTCGATTCTCATTATCCTTTTTGAAATTTCCCTATATTCACTATATCTGGGCATTCCTTTAAACGAGCACTGTTTCCAGGTGGTGTTATATACATTCGCCATAATCATTTGCTATTGAGTTTTCGATAGTTGTAGGCTGTAATTAAATACATCGCTTGAATCAGTCGGAAGCCATTTTTGACAATCAAAACTCAAAATTTTGAGACTTTTCTGATTTTTGTTTTCTGGAAGACGATACTGAATTCTGCGCTTTTCTGGTTAGAGTCGGATCGAACGTAGTAAAAGCTGAGCATTTTTCATGAAATGCTTGAAACAGAAACTATATGAATCTCACAACTGCCTCAAAGGGATTAATTCTACTTTTTAAGGGATCGAAGTAGCAGAAACGTTACCTTAGAGGTGAACTCATCATGGTTCTGAAACAGGAACTTTTCGGTGAGAACGTTCGCTGGTTCCTCTAGCGATTTTGCTGCATACGAACCAGTTCGGGTCTTTGCCTTTATTGCCTGACACTACAACCAATAACTGAAAGATGATTACAAATTGTGAACAGATTTCGATACAGTTAAGTTCATGGAATCAATGGCACAATTTTTAGAACCTTGCTCATGGAATAAGTGAAACAGGAATATTGAACGATATTCTCGGTTTCAAATCTTTTTTAATGTTGCAAGGTAGTTTTCCGTTAATAAACAAAAAGTTGAGTTAAAAAACATTCACAGTTTTAATCAATACAAACATTTTTTCGGCAGTTTCCAAATCTAACAGATCTCTATGGAGTATTGAAATCCAGCAATCCAACTTTTAGAAAATCAGCTAATTTCTTTCTGTTTCAAAAACTCAGAAGGTTCCACAATTTTTGGAAATACAATGATCTTTCTTCCATATCATTTTCTAATTTCCAGTTCCAGCCCACCCGGAACTTCCTCTCTTGCTCATCATCTGGCTCTCTCCCCCCAGATTCCATAATTTTAACGACTATTAGTGTTTGATCTGAACTCCAGTCTCTTGATTTCTTCACTTCCTCCTGTCCATCTATTTATACTTCACCTAATTCCCTTTAGTTTCTCTGAACTTATTTTTCTTCATTATTCAGAATCATCTTCTGCTCCATTCTTCTACCTGAATGAGCACGTGTCTCGGTCCAATGCTCCCACCCTCTTCGAGTACTTTCTCTCTTTTCTCTCAACCTTATCACTTTTGCTTCAAACTCATATTCTGCTAATTATAATCTCCTCTTCATCTACTTCTCCTATTTCTACTTCTGATCTATTTTCACGTCTACATCTTTTTTCATCTCTTCAAAACTCAATACTCCATTTACTATTTCTGCCTTCTTCTTCATAAGTCTTTTTGCTTCCTAATCCGGACCTCTCGGCTCTTATTTACGAGTCGATTCACTTCCTGTGTCTCCTGGAGAAAAGAAGGGGCACCGCTCATTTCGAGTTTTGTTTTTGAGAGTGTTTTAGTGCTCCTAGGCAGGGAAAATGAACTAATTCTGAGTTCTGGTTGCAGGGTGCAGCGGAATACAGTTCTAGAGAGTGCCTTTCCCTCCATTTTGCGCATACTAATTTTTACTGTTACAAATAGACGGTTTATTTTGAGGATCTGTTCGGTGAGAAATATTTGAACGTTACTATCATTTCACAGCTTCTAGTCAGCATTTTTCGGTTTCACAAACATCTTGAACTTTTTGCTTTTTATCACATTCTGATTTCCTTTTTGTCTCCTTTCAAACAATCCCTTCCTGATTATCTTTTGAAAAAACGTAACTCTCCTCTTTTTTCTCCAAATCTACCTTTTACACAGTTTCAGCCCCATTTTTTGGGTTCAAGAGGATTTCAAAAATGAAAATTTCTAGTCAGGGCACAAAAATTTTTCTAGGGGACAATCGACATTTTCAGTTTCGTGGACAATGTAAATGTTCATCTCTTTATCACATTCTGATTTCTTTTCTATAGTTAGTCTCCGAGCAATATCTTGATCATTATCTACTAGCCATATTGTTTTCCCAATTTTTCACTGTTTCAAATAGACAGTTTCTGGAGCATATGTCTCTAGATTGCTGATTTTCACAGCTTCTTGCCAACATTTTCCGTTTTTAATCCCAATTTGTTACTGTTTTGAAGAGTCTATTTTACCATTAAACTGTTCAGTAAGCAATACTTGCACTTCTGGATGGCAATTAATCTCACATGTTAAAGTTTCGGCTTAACGAAATGTTGAATTCTCGCCTCCATGTGAGGTTCTGATTCCGTTTTCTTTTGTCTAGTTTCAAACAATGCCCTCCTCATGATCTCTTCCAGAAACGTCCTGATTTTCCTCCAAATCTTCCTTTTTCACTTTTCCATCTCTTATTTCTTTGAGTCAAGAAAATTTCAAAGAGTACCATTTCTAGCCAGGGCACAAAACTTATCAACGGTGTTTTCTAGGGGACAACCAATTTTTCAGTTTCATCGACCTTATGAACTCCCTCCATTTTAACACTATCTGATTTTGTGTTTATGTACACTCAAAAAACAAAATTCTGCTGACTATATCCTTCTTTCGTTCTGCTTACTTCAAGTTTTTACTGTTTCAAAAAGTATATTTTGCCATGAAGTCGTTATGAGAGCAATACTGAAAATTCGAGTCACTGTTAATATGACACCTTCTAGTTAAAATTTCTCGGTTTCACAAACTTTTTGAAATCCTGCTTATTGATTCCATCTTGCTTTCATCCACATTTCCCCATGTCCTGTTGATTATCTCGTTTCGTTTGTTTTGCTCATTTCAAGTTTTCACTATTGCAAATAGACTGTATTTTCGACCTATCTGGGGAAGCGATATTTGCCCTTTGGAGTTAGTACAAATTACACAAAATTTCAGTTTAACAAAAATGTTGAACTCCAACCCTCTTTATCAACTTCTTATTCCGTTTTCTTTTGCCCCATCTCAAACAATGTCCTCCTGATTATCTCTTCCAAAAACGTAACTCTCCTCCTCCAAATCTTCCTTTTTCACTTTTCCATCCCCCCATTTCCTGTGTGGATAACTCTCTCTCTCTCTCCCAGTGACTACTTGTGTGAATGCTTCTTGATATAACTTGGATAATCCGTATGTGACGTCAATTCTCTCTCTCCCATCTCCAGTCGCAACACGAATCCTTCTTGTACGGCTTTGCTTACGAGCAGCTTTTCCAGCTTTCCATAGATTTTATTTCATTTCTTGGCCCATCTTTTTTTCGTCAAAATCCTCCATTCTTCATTACTTTTTTGCGTCCAAATCCCTTTAATTGGTATTTTTTTGGATTATGTTTCTATGGGTATTTCTCTCTTTTTCCTTACCTTTTTTATGATTTCTAACTCAATTTTCTAGCTGTCAGAATTCGAATTTCAAATCTTGAAAATCTTTTGATTTACGGTCTTTTTTCCTAGTTTTTTAAAGGTTTCATACAAAAAGAATCGAGAAGCCATAAATTTCTCCCCTATTCTAGAAACTTTTTTTCGTAGTCCGTGTGATTTGTGTGATTGGTCGAGGGGAAAATAAGGCTAAACTTATAGAGAGAAATACACGTATCACTCTGTGAAGCCTTACTAAATAGCTCTTTCTTTTTTGCGTCACATTGATGACAAAAACGGAGAAAAGGAAAGAGAAGCACTTGAATGGATGGAGATAGAGTATGGGCTAATATCATTATTAGATTTTTTGGTTCTGGAAGATTTTTTTCCATTATTTTTTCTGTTTCATGTTGGAGAGGGGTAGTGATCTGGAATATTTTATATTCTATGTAATTATTGCAATTTTCGCACCTGTGTATTAGCCATACTTTTCATGATATACCGCGCTCTATTGCTAACATTGCTGAAATCTGAACTTTTCAGGATTGCCGCCATATTTTCAGATGTCACGATCTTGTGTAATTCTCTTGAATTGTCACTTTTATCATTAACGATTGCGTACCACCATTGTTCACTAAAATGTTGATCTTACATCTCCCAAATCACCCAAAATCATTCTCTAGTTTTTCTCAGTTTCGAATTCTGTATCAATGCCTGTATTTGTTTCTAATTTTTGTTGTCCTTTTATCTCTATTCACTTTTTGTTTATCAATTGGAACATCGTAAAAGAATCTGTTTCTGCAAACACCCCATTGAATAATTTAGACCTGGTGCGGTTTCTTGACATTGAGACTGAAAATTTTGGTTTCAATTTCTTCTTATTTAGACTGTTTTTCCAGACGCAGTGCTTGTTCCAGTTCCCTCTACACTTTCACAATTGCCTAGAACTAATTAAGTTAGAGGTATTGCTACCAAGGAGCTCTTATAATCAACTAACTTCTGAAAACCATTACATTTTTTCTAAACTCGTTCTTCTAAAATGTAGCATCGGTTGTGGGAAATCTAACACTGCTCTTCGACATCTTTTTCAAAAAAATTCAGTTTCATGAACACTGTGACACATCCGACCATACTGAGAAACTGTTTTGCCCCAAGTGCCAAATTTAACACAGTAATATTCCCTAGAATAAAACTCATCTTCTGTAACTTTATATGATTAGTCACCATCCAAAAATTAGGTTCCTGCTTCATTACTTTCATGAGTATCCATGCACGAAAAAAGTTTGCTGAGTTGTACGTCCCCAAAATTAACCGAAATTCCAAAGATAAGAATAATACTCTCAGTAAATATTGAAAATGTTCACTGTTCCATCTCGATTTGAATGATACTTCTACAAATTTTTCGTTACTAAGCTGTATGCTGGTATTGCTAAACTTTAATGAAAGATGAATTACCCACCATCCAATGATGCATCGCGTTTTTAGCAAAAATGTTACATTTTTGAAACAGTGAATCTAATTCTCGTAGATCCATCATGATCGTAGCTCCAATTCTCCAAATCAAATTCGAATGATGTTTTTCATTTCAAAGAACCCTGATTTACGCATTTCAGCCCCCTCCCATGAGCTCATTATGAGTTTGATGTTCCAATCTATGACATAGATAAGGGAAACCTTTGTGGCGTAAAAAATTGTATAAATTGACTTTTCAAATGGTCATTCTTAAATGTCGATTTTTTCTGTTTCAAGTGGTATATTCTTAGTAATCTACCTACTACCTAAAGTAATTTGAAAGAGGTCCCCTGTTCTTAACCAGATAGAATCACTGAAACTTTCATTGTGGAACATTGGTGATTTCAATATTTTTAATGCTTCCTAATATGGTCGATTCCACTATGTATCATTACATTTCTCATTGATTTTAGATACAACCTACTCTCTTAAAAACCACTAGTACAGCAAACTCTGCAAACTTCTACGGATTCAAAATTGCTCATTACGTTCTTCCCAGCCTTTAATTCCTTGTCGGACGAACTTTTGAAAGCTTATAGTAGCAAAAATCAAAATTAATACTGTCATGAAAGCCGTATGAAACTGTAAAAAATGTCCGAGTACTTCCATTCCCCAAAAGCAGTGTCCCGAAAAAATTCTCAGAAAAACTCTCCCCTAATATCCCGTCAACTTTAACAGGCTTCCTCATCCTCCCTTCTTTCTCTAACTTCCTTATTTCACCGCCATCTCATTTGCCCTAATAAGATTATTATGCATTTTCCTCATTTTTCCTTCTCATTTCAGTATCTATTTACTACTCAAATGTTCTCGAAAATGAACTATGACGTATTTTCATTCAGGTCAATTTCTATTTGGATCCTCCCTCCTCCCCCTTTATTTCCGGTTCATTTTCTTCGTCCTTCTCTCTTTCTTTTCCACCTCTCTCTCTCTCTCCGGAATATCCTAAAATCTCAACTTTTTCCTTTCAACTCCTCCTCCCATTGACGTAAGTCCGGCACTATCAGTAGTGCCGGAAATCCACTCATTTCCTCTCTTTTTCGAAAAGTTTCAACCCACTTTGATTTTGAATTTTTCCATCATTCAACCCCAATTTTCCAGCTCAAAACACCGCGGAGCTCTCTTGTCAGAGTGTGGGTATTGCATGGATGGGCTGTCATCCATCGAAAACCGATTTTGCTCAAGATGCTCATTTGGAGCTCTTCCGACCGCCCGCTCCAATTCCCGTGGATATCGGATCGGCGGTGAGAGCGTATCTTCAGAAGAACACGAATGCGGTTGGATTCATTTTTGGTGAGTTTTCCTTCCTTCTTTTTTCTTTTCCTTCCTAAAGTTTCCCATGAAATCATAATCTTGATGCGATTAGGCGTCTCGATTTGATTTGCATTCTCAATTATCCTGGAATATTCGAAAAAACTTATGATAAGAAATATTTTCAGGAGGCCCTGCATCCCAAAAAGGGTCCATAATAGAGGAACTGACAACTTCATTCAACTTTGTATCAATATCCGTGGAAGACATTGTCTTCCAGTATCTTCCATCGAGACTCAGTGGAACGGGAACACAAATTAAGGACATTCAGGAGGCGTTGAGGGTGGGTTTATTGCTACAAAGATTACATATTCTGGGATTCTATATTCATTAACAGTGCAATCGTAAGCAAGAGTTGATGCTCACTTCTCAAGATAGCACGTTGGGAAACAGATGTTTTGTAAACAAGGTGTTTTTGTAAAAATCCGGTTCTAGCAAATTTTAAAACTTCTCACAATCCTCAAAGTTTCATAACTTCTAAGTTTTACCATTTTCTGAGCTTGAATTGCTGAGGTCATACTGTATTTTGACTGATTTTCTGCTAACGTTCTATTGATGATATTATCTTGTAAAACATAGCACACTCAGGATTCGAATTATCTAGCAGTAGCTCTACCAAATTTTTAAGTTTCATGAAACCGTCATAGTTGGTAGTTTCAGAATTGAAAAAGTTTCAGTCGTTTTTTCAGTTCTTAGCAAAAATCTATGGGATTCTCAAGCCAAAAATTCATATCGAAGATCATGCCGTAGGCCCATCACACTTTGGGAAGTTTCAAAAAAATTTGACTGTTTCGGGAAACTGTATTATTTGTCAGTAAATTCTCAAATTACTGACAAAGTGAAAAGTCGAATCTTCTATAGAATTGAACGAAACGGCAATACATTCCATTTATCGTTGTTCATTCACCGATGAGAGAAACTGGAAATAATTTCCAATCTTTCTAAAAATCGATCAGAATTGGTAAAACGTTCTGATTCCGATTGGAAGACGTTCAATTCATCCATTCAAATGTATAACGGCTTTATTAAGTCTATGTAACTTTTCAAAGTTTTATGAAACTTCGATGCTCTGTGTTAGTCTATTTAACGAACGGTCGAAATAACGAATGTCGAATTGTTTTTGAAACATTTTTCATCTATTTCTCAGTTTCCTGAATCAGAATTTTTTTGAATAGTCTCAAAATCGTTCCAATGCCGATTTTTATGTCGATTTCTAATGTAGTTTTCGTGTTTCAATGTAGTAGAGTACCATAAGCAAGTACTTATCGTTACTTTCTGAGATCCTATTAGCTGTTCTTACTTTTACAATTACACTCAGAAACTTTTGAATCATGCATCAATTATTCAAATTATTCTGTTTCTCCATATCCAGAAACTTTCTATTCATCGAAATTTCAGAACGACGAAGGAATGCTATCAATCGACTGGATCTTAGAAATGATTTCCAGTAAGATCAAAATTTCAATGCATCAAAGGTTTATTGTTGGTAAGCCTTTTCATGTTCATACTATACAAAAATCCGAAAATAAAAAGTAATTTCCGTTTTTTTTTTTCGAAAAAGCCGAAAAAGCAAAGGAAATTGAAAAACCCCCTAACCCAGAAAAAGCTCAAAAAAATAATTGAATTTTTCCAGATATCGTGCCCGCCGTATCCTCAATTCTAAAAGCGGAAGAGTATCGCGCACGCTCAC
Source organism: Caenorhabditis sinica (assembly GCA_963932045.1). Lineage (NCBI taxonomy): Eukaryota > Metazoa > Nematoda > Chromadorea > Rhabditida > Rhabditidae > Caenorhabditis > Caenorhabditis sinica. The sequence continues at coordinate 16,701,534 of OZ009940.1, forward strand.
ATGACAGGCAGTTGAGTCAGTTTGAGATGAAGGTAGATTTTGAAATTCGGGGAAAATTCTAGAAAAAATAGGGAGGTTTTCAGCATCCAATCTGCTTCGCTATCGATGTGACGGTGAAGGATGAGATCTCGTTGACAAGGTTGAATGGGGATGCTAATGGTAGGGGTGAGCAGCTTCGACTAAGCAATAAAAATGCGATTTTTTAGGAAACGATGCGGATAGTAGACGGATCAACCCGGAGCTGAATCAGATGATGAGAGGGGCTGATGATATTGATAGGGGCAAATTAGAGGTATGGTTTTCGAAAGTACTTAGTAAATCAGAAAGTCTTTGGAAATATTGAAGAAGTGATGAAACAGAAAGCTTCAGGAATGGAATATCCCAAATTTGACATTTTACTTGAGTTCTCAATTCAATAATTCAAGGAAATAATGAAAAATCGAGATCAGGCAAAACTTATAAGAAGTGCGAAGCCGTATTCTTTTCCTTTTTCACGGTTTCATGTGAATTCTGAATAAAACGCACAGTTACCAGCAACAGTGAGATGCTACAATCATCAAAGTTTCAGAAAAGAATAGCTGAATATCATACTTGTGCCGAACCATTCCTCCAATACTTCCGTCGTTCAAACCGAGTCATTTCCATGACACTGACCACAGAAGCTATCCCAAATCTAGTTAATACTACAAGAGAAACACTCTTGAAACTCGGTTTCACCATGGCTAGGAAAGATGATCATATTATTTGCTTCACTACAGGTAAGTGGTTTACTCCAAAAACTGCTTGATTCGTAAGAGGGAGATTCGTAAGAGGGATTCAGAGACATCACACGAAGACATCGACTTGACGTATTACAAACTGAAGATTGTGAATGCGGCAGAGCTGAGCAGGGCTAGCGCTGATTTGGTGAGTTTTGTTGAGAAAGATGTGACTGGAAACTCGGCAATCTTAGGTTTTCTATATCAAGGTTCCAATATGTGTAGAGTTCTTGGAAACGTAAAAATAATTATGGGAGCCATAGAAATTTTTGTTAGACAATGGCAGACCGGTATATACATATCTGAATAGATAGATCAGATTTGAATCTATATGTGGACAATGTATCAAATTTCGTTAAAATGCTGAAGGTTATACCAGCTTGGTGAAACTGAAATTGAAGCTCTGAATTTTTTTCAAAACCTCGGTATTGAATTTAAAATAGATGATCACTAAAATCGTGCACATTGAACTGGAAATACGTTGAAAACACATAAACTCGATGACAATATTCAGTTGAGAATCAGAAAGCTTATGGAGATGTTTGTGGGGTCTAGAACTTTCTGGAACATGTTCCAATCTAGTATATGGGTTCCTTGAGATGTTTTTGTCTATTAACTGCAAGCCAGACCATTGGAAATTGAAACCATTGGAAAAGTCAAAATACTTGACTGTTTTGAAACTGAACAATTTTTGTAAATCAAGGAATCTATGGCAGAATATAATGCGCTCGGGTTTCGTAGGATCTAGAGTTTTCTTGGTTCTTGTATTTTTTTCAAAAGATGAAAATAATTTCCATGCAACTTTCACTTTCCAGACCACCCAAATCAACGCTGTCTATCGATACATTGCCAGCCATAATCGTCACGATGACAATTTCCTTGTGGTGGTCCCTAGCTTCAAGAATCAAGATGCTACGGTTCGATTTTTTCAGATACTGAAGGTTTCTCAAAATTAAAATTTTTCAGAAGTTCAAACGAATCAACTTTATGGAAAAGAAAAAAGAAGTGTATCTGGACGAGTTTATCAAGAATAAGCAGCACGATAAACCACCGAAGATTAGGTAAGGTTCCGAAATTTCAGATGACGTCACCTTTTCTGAATTTTCGATTCTGAATCACAAATCTTGAAAATTCAGAGCCCGAGTAGCCGTGAATTGCATATCATCATCTCGCCAACTATTCCTCTTTTTTGAACCATTCCCAACGAGTTTCGCACAAAACATCGCACTTCTCTTCCTCAAACAGGTAACTCAACATTTCAATTCGATTTTTCTCTCACTTCTTGAATTTTTAGTCAAAAACTATAATGATTTTCAAAATCAACGCAGTCGAAAACCACTGTCTTCCGATTTTGAGAGTCTTGACTCCTCGGGAACCTTTTCTTATCAGCCTTTTTGCTCCCCTTCTCTTCTCCTCGCCTAGTCTCCGCCCACTTTGCACGCATTACATAGTGGCGCGCGGAACCCGTGAGGTGTCGGTACATGCGGCGATAGACCTCCGCGCGCTGACCGCTTTTGTCAACTCTGGTTCCTCTGCATTTGACCGTGAAAATCTTTCGCCTTTTACTAAAGATTTCCGTGCAAAGGAGCAAACACTGAGTATTATTACCAATTTTTGGAGTCCCCTCGAAAGAGCGGGACAGAAATAACTGACGATTCCTACAAGATTCAGAGAGATCATTTTGTGTTTTGGAATGACAATGCACGAATCCTAGTATCAATAAGAGGACATTTATATTGGAATTGAGACAATTATCTCCATTACAGAAAGAATCGAGCCAACCGCGCGACAGTTGACGGGGTGGCGTCGAGCCTGACGAATCTAAAAAGAGGAGAAGTGAATCATCGGAACGAGTTTCGAAATGTCAAAGCGAAGAGCCGGAACGAGAAGCTCGTTCCGTTTCCGCCCAGCCTCGTCATACCGGAATTCGTGCCAAAAATCGAATTGGACCTTCATCGAACACTCTTTTTCCCAACTGAAGACTCGACGCCTTCTTTTTCCTCTCCGAATTCCCCCAAGTGCCTTTTCAATACATCACACATGTGTCAGATTGTTCTGTTTTTTTCTCTCTCCTCTCCATTACCATTCAAATGTTCCCGTTCGGCCACAAAGTCATCACTCAAGTAAACACTTCCACTATCCAAACTCAATTTTCATTCATAAAACTCATATTTTACACATGCTTCTTTATAGTTCAAACAGTACAATGGGGGGATGATGAATTGAAGGGGGAGAAGGGAATTATGATGAAAATAAGGAAAGGAAGTGCACTAGAAAAAAACAGAAACCCCTAGAATACAATTGAAACGGGTGGATAATTGAATATGAAATGGGTGGATAAACGGTAGGGAAAAAACGAATAGGGAGGGAAAACAAGAAAGTGACCTGTATAAAAAATCACATAAATATTTAAAATCATAATAAATTAATTTTTACTTTTGATCTTTTGATCGATCGACCACTAGTCAATCTTCCTCGTCCAAATTGAGATCGTCCATATTCAGATCTCCGTTCTCCGCATCGCCGAAATCGTCATCGGACCATTTTTCATCCTGGAAAAATGATGTGAATATAGCGAAAATCAGAATGAAAGATTCCGAGACATTTTGCAGCCAAAAATGCATCATTTTTGCAAAACAAATCTTCAAATGACAGCAAAATTAACAATAACAGATGACAATCACCTTTGTCATCGGAAATTGTTAAATTGGAGGTCATTTACAAGCTTTTTTGCACCAATTGAAGAAAATTTGACGGAGAAACGTCTCGGAGCTGTATAAGATGTTATTACCCCCTGGACCGGAGCAGAAACCAAATCCGGAGCGGCGGACCCTCGTGCCGGCACAATATCGGGTCGACTCGTCTCGAGCACGACGTCAGGCGTCTTCGATGCTCCGAAAGCATCTTCGTCGTCATTCTGGAAAGAAGACGTTGACTATTGAACTATTTAGTTATCGAAAAATCTCACCGGCACATGAATCTCCTCCTGATCGTCTCCAAACTGCTCTTCTTCTTCCTCGTACTGTGCTGGTGGTGGAGATGGTTCACGGATTGGCGATGGCTCTCTGGCTGGAACTGGCTGTCTGACGGGCGATGGTTGACGAGCCGCTTGTTGTGATGGTGCTGGAGCTGACAGCTTCTGCTCTGTTGATGTTAGAGCACCCTTCAAAATGCAGTGTCCGTCGCTAGTGAACTTTACGTCTCCGTTCGCGATAGCGTTATCCATCTCTTCCTGGATATCTCTTTTTGGATCCACACGACGATTTGCTGGAACTGGAACTTTCGAGATTGCGCGAACGTACGCCTCGCGTTTCAGCGACTCGGCGAATCCAGGGAACAAGTTCTCGTATTTGACAGGATCGGCAAGAGACTCTCCGATCTTTCTGCTGCTCTTCTCGCTGTGATTCGATGCTTTGTTCTTCCATAATTCGAGAATTTCCGACACTCGAGATGGGGCATGAGTGCGAGCAAAGAATGCGGCTTCTGGAATTCTGCCAGTGGCTACGAGTTTGTCAATGCAGGCATCGACGTCTCCGAGAAGAAGACTGCTGAGGAAGCTGATATTGTGGCACTCGGCAGCAGCAGAGTCACGAGCAAGTTTGGTCATGAGCTCTCCGGATCCAGCGCAAGTAGCGAGCAACATCAATCCTCCGAAATCACGAGCTCTTCCAAGACATTCTCCAGCAAGCAGAAGGTCCGATTTGAGAGTGGCAGCATTGCTGAGAGCCTTCCATTTCTCTTCCGAATCCATGGAATTCGCCAGCTCGTAGGCTGTTTTCAAGTCTCCGAGAGCAACAGCTAGATCAAATCTGAAACAAAATGTGTTTTAATTGGGGAAAAGTTTAGAAATTTGCATACCTGTGATCGGGATCTTGGGAGACAGCGAGAGCTTGCTTCTTGAATCCTTGCTTTTCGAGGAAATGAGCGACTCGAGTTCTTTGTTCCTTCGGAATCACCGTCAAAACCTTATCGGCAGTGTCGAAATCGCGACGCATCACTGCCGTTTGGTACTCCAAGACCGAAAGAAGAAGTTTGTACGAAATCACATTGAGATCCTTGTCAATGGCGTACACACGCGATTCCTTGGCCATGTATCCCAGAAGGTAGAGTGGCTTATCCACATGAGCAATCGTCACGATTTCACCACCAACATAGTAGTTGATTCTGTTGAGGTTGGTGGTGAAAATAAAGCAGTCGCCAATCCAGAATCCGGTCTTCACCACTTCGGTTTGTTCTCCAACAACCTCGAATGCATCCTCAATTCCGTCCTCAGTGACTTCAGTAGCGTTGGCAACGGCTTCAGCGTTGTACTTCAGGATGTAGAACGACTCGTCTCCGCAAATCGCCACCATCTCTCCATTATCACTCCAAATGATGTGTTTCGAAGCGATTTCAATGCGACGAACAAGCAGAGACGTCTCCCAGTCGAAGAAGCAGAGAGCGTTAGACGATCTGAAAAAATTATTTTGTCATTTTTAGGTATCGAATTTAAATTAAACTAACCTCAAAGCAAGAAGTGGGCCACCAGCGATTCCTTCCAAGACCATATCCGATCGAATCGTTTTGTGATCCTTGAAATTCTTCTTGATCTTCACGTTCGTGGCAGATTCTCGAACGGCAAACATATTCGGATCTACAGCCCAAACGAACTCGAGTCCTTGTCCGAAGTCCTTGTTTCTGAGAGCCATCGCTGTGTAGACAATATACTCTCCGTCACCACAAGCCACAACGAAACGTCCATTAGAGGAATGAGCAAGGGTTTGTGGGTAGATTTCGGATGATCCAAGGTCCTTCACCGAAAGTGGAAGTCGTTCTCCATCTTGGATAGCCTCCGACTCTTCTGCCGAGATGGTCTTCAAATTCGCTTGTTGAATCTCGGAGTGCTTCGCCCACAAAATCTTTCCAGACGAATCCATGCTGACTGCTGGCTCCTCACGTCCAAGCTTGAGAGTGACCGATCCTTCGTCGTATCCGATAGCGACCGTATTGGCTCCCTTCTGTGCCTGAATGCACCAAACACGTTCCAGTCCGTAGTTCAGCGTTGTCTCGAGTCTGTAGGTGTTCGCGTGCCACAGTCTTACAGTTGAGTCCTCAGATCCTGTGATAATGAGGGGAAGCTCGGGATGGAAGCACACCGACGACACATTCTGGGCATGTCCATCGAGGGTCTGAACGCATGTCTTGTTCTGAAAATAAAGAAATTAGTTGAAGAAGACGGCTAAAAAATGAAGAATTTACCTGATAATCCCAAATTTTCACCAAATGATCGTCAGCTCCGGAAATGATATACGGCTTCTCTCCTCCATGATAGTAATCGACACAGTTCACTCCTTTCTCGTGTCCTTCAAGGGTGAAATTCGGAACATTCGAGCCGAACTGCCAAACCTTCACGGTTTTATCGAGTGAAGCAGTGGCGAACGTGTTGTTATCCTTTGGGTTGATAGCAATCTGCATCACATAGTGAGTGTGTCCCTCGAAAGACTGCTTCATCGCCCATTTGTTGTCCCAGTCCCACATCTTGACGAGCATATCATCAGAAGAAGAGATGACATAAGGGAGTGTTGGGTGAACTACAAGCGATCGAAGGTAGTCGGAATGTGCTTCGAATTGATGCACTCTTTCGAGAGTGTTGTAGTTGAACACTCTGATATGCATGTCATCGGATCCGGTGACCACCCAACTCTTGCGAGGAACGAACTTCGCTGCACGCACTGGAACATCGCAGACCTGAAAATATCGAAGTTACGAACTAAAATTTCAAAGAAAAATATGAAAAACTTACTTCAAAAGATTTGACGAGAGTCTGAGTCTCGTAATTCCAAATGTGCACGTTTCCGTTGTACAAGGCCGCCAGCAGCCACGTTTCGGTTGGGTGCAAATCGACGCACTTGACTCGATCGCTGCGTGCCAGGAGCTTTCGCTTGACGTCGAGTCGAAGTGGCATTCTTCTGCAAAAAATAAATTGATTAATATGCGAATAACGAGACGAATATCGAGAAAAGCGGTCGAGAACGAGATAAAAACATGCTTGGCGAAAAATGGGTTTTCTGCGTCGCAGTAACGGAAAATCGATATTTCACATACATTATCACAAGAAGAAAGGTTCTAACTGTCAGATTTAACAAAAAATTAAGTTGAAAATGCTCGGATATTACAGAGAACCGTCGACAACATCAGAGAACACTGAAACACGGAGGAGAATCCGTCGCCAACTCAGAAAGAGGGCATCGTGGCGAGACCCAACGCGGAAACTAGATGCGCCTTTAGCTTTTTCGTCTGCGTCTCTCTCATTTGCCTTGTGTCTCGCGCAATGCGTGGATGCTTCGTGGCAGATTTGTTGGGATAAAATCGCTTCCAGAAGTCGATTTTTGAGAGTAAAACTTGGAATAGTGACAATAAAAAGTTGAAATAATCGAATTTTTAATGAAAAAATAGTATTTTTATGCGAAAAATGCATTGAATTTGAGTTTTTTGATCGGAAAAATGAGACTATCGGTGAACAGCTGTTTTTTGCAACATTTGTGCCAGAACAAAGATTTATTGTTCAAAAAGACAGCAGATGTTCGGTTCCACGTGGAGTGTTGTCATTGCTGACGTCGCATTAGGCGCGAAACTTGCGAAAACCGAAGAAAATGCGATAAACATAAGGAGGAAGCCAAGAAGAAACCAGTGGAAACAAGAATATCGAGTTTTGAAGGAGAAATCAGCAAAAATTGCAGCGAGAAAGGCAAAAAATCTCAGGAGAAGCTCGCAGAAGAGGAGGAAAAGCAAGACTAAAAAAATTGGGTATAAAATCGACTTTTCGCGCCAATTTTTCATTGGAAGAAAACAGAATTTCGCGGGGAGCGGGCGAGAAAGGTCAAAAAAGTACGAAGGAATAAATACAAAAAATGAGCTCAACACTGAAATTTCAAGCAGTGCAACCAATTTTTATGTGTTTATCCGCGATTTTTTCGTCGGAAATCTCGTCAAGGACATGGAAAAACGGTGAATAAGGAAATTCTAGAGAAAAAGGGGACTTTTTGTAAAAAGCGCAACGAAAATTGAAAAAAAATCGAAGCAGTTTGAAAAAAGTTTAATCAGAACTCACCAATTTTTTGAGACTAAAAATAAATAGAGCAAAAACGACAAAGGGATGATTCAAAAATGAAGTTTGGTGGCAAGTGACGGGGAGAGGATGTACTGGTCGATAATTGCGATAGAGATCTCGAGATCAAGAAGATAAAGAAGAAAGTGCATTTACTGGAAATTTCATGTCGAAATAGTCGAAAATTCGGATAAATAATTGTGAGATGGCGGTCAAAAGAGGAACGAAATCGAAGTCAGAACCCGAGAAGCTGTCTAAAAAATATGAGATAGAAAAGTTCCAAGCCCCTAGTTGGAAATGTTCTGCTTCAGAATTTTTCCTCGCAGCTTTGTCTATTCCAATTACGATGCATCAATCATTCAAATGATTTGCCCTGAAAACCGGAAACTTACTTCATCTCGAGGTGAAAAACTTCTCATTTATAAAAATTAGGGACCGATTCAGAGAACCAGTACAAAAATTGAAAGATAAGAATAGTTTGATGTTTCCGGTTTTTAGTCCTGTAGCCATGTGCTGAAAATAGAGAACAGCTAATAAATGTTTTAATGAATTTTTCGAAGTTTCCCTGTTTCAATATGACTCCTTCCTGATACATCTTTTCCAGTTTCTGGGCGTTATCGTCCACATCGAAACTCAGAAGATTACTCCATCTCTGGGTCAGGATTCATTCTGGAAGATTAGGAACAAACTCTCCAGAGAAGCAATATGAAAATCGGACAATTAGCGACATCCAATAATTTTATAGAAACACAATAAGAAGGTCGTAATTTCTCACTGAAAAATCCCAACTGAAAAAATGGAGGCTCCAGTGATCATTCCTTGTTCTTTGTTTTCAAATTTTTAGACTTGGTGCATCCTAGCACTTCAAACGGATTTCAGAATAATTAGATACATCACTGTTGAAATTTCAATAAAACTCCGAAATTACTCTGTTTCAGAAAGTGCTCTACTAGCTTCATATATTCCTAGTTTGATTTGCCTTTGGAACTTTTATCAACATCCAATATTGCAAAATGACTCCATCTGTGTAATAAATCATTCCGGTGAAATGAGGAATTAATTCAGAAAACCAGTATCATAAAAAAGTGTTATCTTATAAGAAGCCAGCAAGGACGGTATTCATGGCTCACCGTCGGGAATCATTTTGGAACTAGGAAATCATATTCAAAAACAGTACGAATACTGAAAGTCTTCGATAAAGTAGAACGATAAAACAGAAATTGATGGCTTCTCACTGGAAAATCCCAGCTTCCAATCGGTACAATCTCATGTACACATCAAAATATTCGAATTCATGGAGGAAAAAGGCAACTACAGAAATATGTCATTCTCCCGTTTTTCCGAAATCAACGAGAGGCCTTTGATAAATGGAGATAATCGACGTCGATTCCAGAATTCCCCCGGAGCAGAATTTCTTGAATTTGTGATTTTTAGGATTCTCACATGTAAGCACGACTATTCATGGAAAAAACTCAGACCCGTGTTTTTAATTTTCACGCTTTCCTGAAAACCCATTTTACCGGAATCCATGATGAGGTCTTTGAAAATCGGGAAAAAGCGACGTCAAATCCAAAAGAATTCCCTAGTTATAGAATTCGCTCAATTTGCGATTTTTGACATTCTTACATGTAAACAAGACATTCTATGGAAAAAAAACTCAGATACGTCATTTCAATTTTCGATCTCGACCCGATCCTCGAAATTCTCACTAATTACGGGAGGCCAGTGAAAATTCGAAGAAACAAAGTGAAGTTCAAAAAAAAAGTTGCGAGTGTATTTTTGGCTGAAACCATGACAACTTCATCACAGCAGTATGCATATTGTTTCCAACGGATGATGTGTGGGTCCTGACGTCATGTGTCAAAAATGGTTCCCCAGGCCATTTGAAGAAAGTCGATTTTTCAAAATTTTTCCACCAAAATCACAATATTGACCCCAAATTTTGAACCAGAATAGCTACAGCAAATCTGAGCATAGATTCGGAATCCTCATAAAATTGCGCATCTTTTGAGCCTAAAATCAAGACAAACGGACAAGTATGAGCAATTTCTCACTCGAAATCTCAGAATGCGCCGAAAACGAAGTCATTTTTGTGAAAATTAAGAAAGTTTGGATGTTCGCAGATTCATGAAAAATTGACCTAGAAACATCAATTTAGGCTTATTTTGAAGCCCAAAAACAGTAGTTTCAGAAGTCAAGCGGGCCACTTGAATTCATCCATCACATTTCGAAATCCACCGCATGATCCCCGAATGTTCAGCCGAACACAGTGGTGAAGGGAGAAAATGAGATATTTCAGATGGTTTTTGATAATTTGAACTTGTTCCACTTGTTGCCTCGTGATCTAGACATGAAATTGAACAACTTTGTGAAATTAAACTTCATACATGCAGCAATTTGTCATTCTTCACCCCACCCCTAAATTCCCAAAATCAACGGGTTGTCGTTGAATATACCGGGAAAAGTGGGTTCATTTCTGAATGGTTCCTCCTAGTTTGAACTGATTCCAATCGGTAAATCTTCATGTAGGCATCAAAATATTCGACTTCATGAAGGAAAAACGCAACTATACAGAAATATGTCATTCTCCCGTTTTTCCAAAATCAACGAGAGGCTTTTGTGAAATGGAGACAATCGACGTCGATTCCAGAATTCCCCGGAGCAGAATTTGTTGAATTTGTGATTTTTAGGATTCTCACATGTAAGCACGACTATTCATGGAAAAAACTCAGACCCGTGTTTTCAATTTTCACTTTTTTCTGAAAACTCATTTCACCGGAATCCATGATGAGGCCTTTGAAAATCGGGAAAATATTGACGTCATTTTCAGAATTGCCCAACAGTCGGAATTCATGATTTTTGGATTTTCGTCAATCTCACATGACCTAGAATCTGTCTATGGAGAGACATTTGAGGGTATCGGTCATTTTTCATTTCTCCTCTACATCTCAAACTTCTGAAAATTAAAGGGAGGTCTTTGAAAATCGGGAAAAAGCGACGTCGATTCCAGAATTCCCCGAGGCGACAGAATTTTCTCAATTTGCGATTTTTGACATTCTTACATGTAAACAAGACTTTCTATGGACAAAACTCAAAATGGTCATTTCAATTTTCGATCTCGACCGAACTCTCGAAAATCGAAAATGTTTAGATTGTAAGATTGTGAGATTGGAAATTCCGTTTTTGTTTATTCGAAAAATTCTCAAAACGCTAAACAACGCGCATCCGTCATATGCGTAGTGTCGTTATTGGAAGGTAGTCTTAAAAAAGGCCCCCCCCCCCATTTTTGTCTGACTTGGAGAGAGTGCGCAGAATGAGGAGAGTGCACACACTAAACATAGTGGATGGCGGAACCCGGGAGGTGTCGGGCGCATCGTGAGGGGTACCTATATAATTTGCCTCGCTCCAGAAGGCCAGTGTGAACTCCCGGCGAACCACGTCGTACTATCAAAGCAAATGGTCCCTAGGACCGTTTGTGGCGGTAGTACGGTGGCGGCCACCGGTGGCCGCCACTGGCAAGCGAAGCGTCATGGAAGGTTAGCAACCCGAAGTGACGTGGATGCAGGCGTGTGGAGGGAAGGAACACCCGGAAGCGCGCCGAATCCGGGGATTTTTCTGAATGCGGGGGGCGGGTTTTGCAAAAATTTTGCGGGGGACCCGGGTTGCCCGGGTCGCCCGGGACGGCGCGGGCGCAGGTGGGCACGCTTGAGATATTTCTCAAAATCCCAAAACGCACTGAAATAGAGCTTATTTCTGAAGAAGAAAGTGACAGTTTTCAGATGGTTTTTGACCATTTGAACTTGTTCCACTTATCAAGTCGTGATCTAGACGTAAAAATAAACAACTTTGTGGAAGAAAAATCCATGCATGTTGCAATTTGTCATTCTCCGCCCAGTGCCAAAAATTGACAAAATCAACGGGAGGCCTTTGAAAATCGGGAAAAAGCGACGTCGATTCCAGAATCCCCCAACAGTAGGAATTCATGATTTTTGAAAAATTGTCAATCTCAGATGATGTGAAAACTGTCTATGGAGAGACATTCGAGGGTATCTGTCATTTTTCATTCTCGGTCCAACGCCCAAAATCTCCAAAACTCAACGGGAGGCCTTTGAAAATCGGGAAAAAGCGACGTCGAATCCAGAAGAATTCCATAGTTACAGAATTCGCTCAATTTGCGATTTTTGACATTCTTACATGTAAACAAGACATTCTATGGAAAAAACTCAGATACGTCATTTCAATTTTCGATCTCGACCCGATCCTCGAAATTCTCACTAATTACGGGAGGCCAGTGAAAATTTGAAGAAACAAAGTGAAGTTCCAAAAAAAAGTTGCGAGTGTATTTTTGGCTGAAACCATGATAACTTCATCACAGCAGTATGCATATTGTTTCCAACGGATGATGTGTGGGTCCTGACGTCATGTGTCAAAATTGGTTCCCCAGGCCATCTGAAGAAAGTCGATTTTTCAAAAATTTTCCACCAAAATCACTAAAATCGCCGCAATTTTGCTCCCAGACAAGATACAGCAAATCTGAGAATAGATTCGGAATTCTCATAAAATTGCGCATCTTTTGAGCCTAAAATCAAGACAAACGGACGATGTTCAGCAATTTCTCACTCAAAATCCCAAGACGCGCCGAAAAAGAGTTCATTTTTGTGAAAATTAGGAAAGTTTGGATGTTCGCAGATTCATGAAAAATTGACCTAGAAACATCAATTTAGGCTTATCTTAAAGCCCAAAAACAGTCAGCCGAACACAGTGGTGAAGGGAGAAAATGAGATATTTCAGATGGTTTTTGATCATTTTGAACTTGTTCCACTTATCGATTCGTGATCTAGTAAAAATGAACAACTTTGTGGAAAAAAACACAAAACATACACGGGCAATCTCTTTCTCCACCCCATGTGGTGTGTATTCCACTTGGACTATACACACAGTTATTGGTGATTTACTGGTTGTTTTTTGGTGAATACCTCAATTTCAGTAGATTTTTCAGCTGAAACTGCTAATTATCATTTGAAAATCCACCAATTTTGAGTATCGCGGCGAAAGCTCGCTCCATCGAATATCGCACGGATTTGAAATTTAGAAAAATTGAATCCTATTTTTTTTTTGGTTTTTCTTGTCGAATTTTTACCGAATTTCGCTATTTTTCCTCTATTTTATCGATAAAAACTTGAAAAATCAAAAATAAATGAATAAAAATTGCAGAAAATTGTCAGATACCCCGACGAAACAAAATCAAAAACGCGACGATTTTTGTGACGGGTCCGCAGAGCAAGAAGACAATTTACGAGGGTGGCGATAATCAAGATGATGAGCAGAATCAGAAGCAAAACGAAAAACAGTTGACTTTGCTGGATGTAAGTAAATTTGTTTGAAAAATCGTTTTTTTCTCAAATTTTTATTTATAAAAAAAAACATTTTTTCAGCTGACCCTAGCGCGCCAACGTCTTCACAATGATTTGGCTGCCGTTAACACAGCCTCCGGAATCGAGATTCTCGTGAAAATTTTCATGGATGAAATGGAGGTTTTGCGACATCGAATTCGCGAAACTGGCCTCAAAATACGCACTTTTTTCTCGGACGGTGCCCTTCGAATTCGGGCGATTCTTCTTCGAATTTTCTCAAAATCGATTAGTTAAAAATGAGGCAAAAGTGATTATGAACGAGATTAGCAGTCAACATAATACATACAAAATGCCCAGATACACACTGAATGATGTCGAAGACGTTCTGTTGAATGATGATGACCTGGAAGAAGGGATAATTCAACGAAGAAGTGAGAAATGGACACATCTTCCGGAACGACCGAAGCAGTTGTATCAAGACGATGATTTTTCGGAATTCAGAAGACTGAATGTGCCAATGTCGATGACGTTCGATGAGGATGAGGAGGACAGACTGAGTATGCCGAGTACGAGAACTGGAGTGACGAATTACACGACGGAGGATCAGATGGCGGCGATTCAGAATCAGTTGGCAATGCTTTTGAAGCAACTTATGAGTCTTCAGAAGAATGGAGGTGTTGAGATGAAGAGAGGCTCTTCGAGAGCTAGTTCTAGAAGAGGTATCAAGATTACCACGAAGGTAGGGCAGCGATTTTCAAACATGTGTTTAGATTTTGAAAATTTTGCTGAAAGATCACGAAAATCACTCTAATTCCTTGATAATGAGCTACTAAATGGCCGAACAAGTGACCAGAAAACGGGCGGAGACTTCAGTTCTCCCGATTTATACTAAGAATATGCGGCATTTATTAAAAAAGATACAAAAAGACATAGACTTTAACGGGCAATCAAAAATTTGAAAGAAAAACGAACGTTTGGAAGAAAAATGCTAGGTCTCAGAATCTCAAAAATCTCTTAAAATCTAAAATCACAACATCTTGAATCTTTTCGTATAATTTTAATCAAATTCTGACCATAGTCAGCCGAGTTATAAAACGAACAAATTTCTTCAAAATGTTCGTTTTTTTCAAATTTCAAAATTTGATGGCAAATTTCGGGCAGAGTAGTCGACAGTAGTTCCCAAAAAAGGAGCGTAGCCAGCAAATCTAATCACAGCTTCTGACTCCGCCCATTTTTTGAGATCTTGGCCACATTGTAGTCATTTCAGAATCATTTTTTGAGGCCTCAGAGCGATTTTAGTGTTTTTTCGTTGGAATTTTCAGACATTTTAGATTACTCTTAATATGAAGCAATACAAGTTTTTGATCTGAATTCTCCTCCGTTAAATAATATTTTTCTTTTTCAGAAAGCCTCCGTCGAGATATCCTCCAACTCTTCTTCATCATCCGATGTCTTTGAGGACGAGGGAAAAGGCCCGTCCGTGTGCTCCCCATCTCTATCCTTCCGCCGTAAAATGCCATCTGAATCCTCTACTTCTAAAACTACATCATCTTCCGTCTCCATACAAATCGCTTCCATCTCAATGACACCACCGCCTTCGCCACCACTCCCGTCGAAAGTTGTTCAGAAGGCTCCGCTCACTGTGAGATAAATCTGGAAAATGGATTCAAAACTCCGTTGAAACCAGTGGTTCCCAAGAAGATGACAGCGAATTCGTTGCCACCGGCGGAGACGATTGTGTCGAATCGGCCGTATTTGACGGATATCGCGAATGGTAGAAGCATGTTGAAGAAGACTGTTAGGTAAGTATCAATAGTTTTGTTAGCAATAGAGCGCAGTTGAACATTGAAAATATGAATAATAATTTGATAAATTTCAGATCTCCGGGAGGCTCTCCTTGCCAAGATCGTCATCAGCGACGTGCCGTCTCTTCATTCGAAGCAGCTCATCGTGATCGATTCCGTGGATTCCACGGAGACAATTCATTCTCGGAGCAAGAGGAAAATGGAGATGATGATGATGTGAATGCCACATGGGATGAATAGCCTTGTCTCTATTATCGTTCTATGTTTTTGTATGTATGTACTATTTTTTTTTGTCGTTTCCTATCTACTTGCTCTCCACACTTGATCATGACTGCACTTTGCACTTCTCGTTTTTTCGTTTCCTTCGTTTTCTACTCCACCCCCTTTTTCACTTGTTTTTTTCGCTTTTTTCGTCTTACTACTTTAAAGAATCTCAAGAAACCATTCATTCTTTCAATCGTTATGTTACAAAGGAAATAAATTAAGCGGGAAACCAATTAGGAAGGCAATTGATGTCCAAACTTGCGAAAATGTGCCTCGCGTTGCAATGACTCGGCGAATCCAGGGAAGAGGTTTTCGTATTGTATCGGATCGGCAAGAGACTGATTCGATGCCTTGAAGTTCCATTTCTCGAGAACTTCCGACACTCGAGATGGAGCATGAGTGCGAGCAAAGAATGCGGCTTCTGGAATGCTGTCATTTCAGATGACGTCACGTCTTCTGAATTTTGTATTCTGAATCCTAAATCCTGAAAATTCAGAGCCCGAGTAGCTGTGAATTGCATAAATTGCAGCCGGAACGAGAAGCTCGTTCCGTTTCCGCCCAGCCTCGTCATACCGGAATTCGTGCCAAAAATCGAATTGGACCTTCATCGAACACTCTTTTTCCCAACTGAAAACTCGACGCCTTCTATTTTTTCCTCCCCATATTCCCCCAAGTGCCTTTTCAATACATCACACATGTGTCAGATTGTTCTGTTTTTTTCTCTCTCCTCTCCATTACCATTCAAATGTTCCCGTTCGGCCACAAAGTCATCACTCAAGTAAACACTTCCACTATCCAAACTCAATTTTCATTTATAAAACTCATATTTTACACATGCTTCTTTATACACATGTTCAAACAGTACAATGGGGGGGGGGGGGGGGGATGATGAATTGAAGGGGGAGAAGGGAATTATGATGAAAATAAGGGAAGGAAGTGCACTAGAAAAACAACAGAAACCCCTAGAATACAATTGAAATGGGTGGATAATTGAATATGATTTGTTATAAAATGGACCAGTAAGGATTCGATGTTTTTTCCTTCCACAATGGGAGAATTCCGGACACCCGAGAAGGAGCATGAGTAGTAGCAAAAAAAGCGGCTTCTGGAATCCTGCCAGTGGCGACGAGTTTGTCAATGCAGGCATCGACGTCTCCGAGAAGAAGACTGCTGAGGAAGCTGATATTGTGGCAGTCGGCAGCAGCAGAGTCACGAGCAAGTTTGGTCATGAGCTCTCCGGATCCAGCGCAAGTAGCGAGCAACATCAATCCTCCGAAATCACGAGCTCTTCCAAGACATTCTCCAGCAAGCATAAAGTCCGATTTAAAAGTGGCAGCGTTGCTGAGAGCCTTCCATTTCTCTTTCGAATCCATCGAGTTCGCCAGCTCGTAGGCTGTTTTCAAATCTCCGAGAGCAACAGCTAGTTCAAATCTAAAACAAAATGTGTTTTAATTGAGGAAAAGTTTAGAAATTTGCTTACCTTTGATCCGGATCTTGGGAGACAGCGAGAGCTTGCTTCTTGAACCCTTGCTTTTCGAGGAAATGAGCGACTCGAGTTCTTTGTTCTTTCGGAATCACCGTCAAAACCTTATCGGCAGTGTCGAAATCGCGACGCATCACTGCCGTTTGGTACTCCAAGACCGAAAGAAGAAGTTTGTACGAAATCACATTCAGATCCTTGTCAATGGCGTACACACGGGATTCCTTGGCCATGTATCCCAGAAGGTAGAGTGGCTTATCCACATGAGCAATCGTCACGATTTCACCACCAACATAGTAGTTGATTCTGTTGAGATTGGTGGTGAAAATAAAGCAGTCGCCAATCCAGAATCCGGTCTTCACCACTTCGGTTTGCTCTCCAATTCCTTCGAATGCATCCTCAATTCCGTCCTCGGTGACTTCAGTAGCGTTGGCAACGGCTTCAGCGTTGTACTTCAGGATGTAGAACGACTCGTCTCCGCAAATCGCCACCATCTCTCCATTATCACTCCAAATGATGTGTTTCGAAGCGATTTCAATGCGACGAACAAGCAGAGACGTCTCCCAGTCGAAGAAGCAGAGAGCGTTAGACGATCTGAAAAAATTATCTTGTCATTTTTAGGTATCGAATTTAAATTAAACTAACCTCAAAGCAAGAAGTGGGCCACCAGCGATTCCTTCCAAAACCATATCCGATCGAATCGTCTTGTGATCCTTGAAATTCTTCTTGATCTTCACGTTCGTGGCAGATTCTCGAACGGCAAACATATTCGGATCTACAGCCCAAACGAACTCGAGTCCTTGTCCGAAGTCCTTGTTTCTGAGAGCCATCGCTGTGTAGACAATGTACTCTCCGTCACCACAAGCCACAACGAAACGTCCGTTAGAGGAATGAGCAAGGGTTTGTGGGTAGATTTCGGATGATCCAAGGTCCTTCACCGAAAGTGGAAGTCGTTCTCCATCTTGGATAGCCTCCGACTCTTCTGCCGAGATGGTCTTCAAATTCGCTTGTTGAATCTCGGAGTGCTTCGCCCACAAAATCTTTCCAGACGAATCCATGCTGACTGCTGGCTCCTCACGTCCAAGCTTGAGAGTGACCGATCCTTCGTCGTATCCGATAGCGACCGTATTGGCTCCCTTCTGTGCCTGAATGCACCAAACACGTTCCAGTCCGTAGTTCAGCGTTGTCTCGAGTCTGTAGGTGTTCGCGTGCCACAGTCTTACAGTTGAGTCCTCAGATCCTGTGATAATGAGGGGAAGCTCGGGATGGAAGCACACCGACGACACATTCTGGGCATGTCCATCGAGGGTCTGAACGCATGTCTTGTTCTGAAAATAAAGAAATCAGTTGAAGAAGACGGCTAAAAAATGAAGAATTTACCTGATAATCCCAAATTTTCACCAAATGATCGTCAGCTCCGGAAATGATATACGGCTTCTCTCCTCCATGATAGTAATCGACACAGTTCACTCCTTTCTCGTGTCCTTCAAGGGTGAAATTCGGAACATTCGAGCCGAACTGCCAAACCTTCACGGTTTTATCGAGTGAAGCAGTGGCGAACGTGTTGTTATCCTTTGGGTTGATGGCAATCTGCATCACATAGTGAGTGTGTCCCTCGAAAGACTGCTTCATCGCCCATTTGTTGTCCCAGTCCCACATCTTGACGAGCATATCATCAGAAGAAGAGATGACATAAGGGAGTGTTGGGTGAACTACAAGCGATCGAATGTAGTCGGAATGTGCTTCGAATTGATGCACTCTTTCGAGAGTGTTGTAGTTGAACACTCTGATATGCATGTCATCGGATCCGGTGACCACCCAACTCTTGCGAGGAACGAACTTCGCTGCACGCACTGGAACATCGCAGACCTGAAAATATCGAAGTTACGGATTCAAATTTTTAAGAAAAATAAGAAAAACTCACCTCAAAAGACTTGACGAGTGTCTGAGTCTCGTAATTCCAAATGTGTACATTTCCCTTGTACAAGGCTGCCAGCAGCCACGTTTCGGAATTGTGCAAATCGATGCACTTGACTCGCTCTTTCCGTCCCAGGAGCTTTTGCTTCACTTCGAGTAGAAGTGTCATTTTTCTGCAAAAAATAAATTGATTAATATGCGAATAACGAGACGAATATCGAGAAAAGCGGTAGAGAACGAGATAAAGACATGCTTGGGGGGGGGGGGGGGGAATGGGTTTTCTGCGTCGCGGCGACGAAAAAGCGATATTTTACATACATTATAACAAGAAGAAAGGTTCTAATTGTCAGATTTTACAAAAAATGTTATAAAAAATGCTCGGAAAATTACAGAGAAACGTCGACAACATCAGAGAACACTTGAAAAACAGTGGAGAATCCGTCGTGAACTCTGTAAGCGGAAATCGTGGCGAGACCCAACGGGGAAACTCGATGCGCCTTTAGCTTTTTCGTCTGCGTCTCTCTCACTTGCCTTGTGTCTCGCGCGAGGCGTGGATGCTTCGTGGCAGATTTGTTGGGATAAAATCGCTTCCAGAAGTCGATTTTTGAGAGTAAAACTTGGAATAGTGACAATGAAAAGTTGAAATTATCGAATTTTTAATGAAAGAATATGATCTTTATGCGAAAAATGCATCTTTGAGCTCAAAATCTGAGTTTTTTCATCTGAAAAATGTACTACCGCTGAACAGCTGTTTTTTGCAACATTTGTGCCAGAACAAAGATTTATTGTTCAAAAAGCCAGCAGATGTTCGGTTCCACGTGGAGTGTTGTCATTGCTGACATCGCATTTAGTCCGAAACTTTCGAAATTCGAAGAAAATGCGATAAACATAAATAAGGAGATAGCGAAGAAGAAACCAGTGGAAACAAGAATATCGAGTTTTGAAAGAGAAATCAGCAAAAATTGCAGCTAGAAAGGCAAAAAAACTCAGGAGAAGCTCGCAGAAGAGGAGGAAAAGCAAGACTAAGAATATTGAGTATAAATCGACTTTTGGCGCCAATTTGTTCATTGGAAAAAAAACAAAATTTCGCGGGGAGCGGGCTAGAAAGATCAAAAAAATTTTTAAGAAAAAAAACAAAAAATGAGTTTCAAAAGTGAAAATTCGAGCAATGAAGCCAATTTTTATGCGAATATCCGCGATTTTTTCGTCGGAAGTCTCGTCAAAAACATGGAAAAGCGGTGAAAAATGAAATTCTAGAGAAAAAAGGGACTTTTTCGTAGCGGGCTAGAAAGATCAAACTAGTTGAAACGAAACATGAGCAAAGTTTGATAAGTTCCAGAAACATCCAACAAAGACGGAATTGGTGACATATCACTGAAAACTCTTTTATGGCATCTGAAAATCGAAAAATTCCAAAGTCTTCACTTTTCGCAATTTCAGTTTCGGTTCATCAAAACACTTGGAAGTCGTTTCCCGATCCCTGATGCTTCTCCCCCAGAATCTTTTCTCGAAAAATCGCTTCATCTTTTTACCTGTCTCTTCTTTCCTACCCCCGAATAATTACCGAAACATGTTTCGATACTGTTCGTCACTTGGCACCGGTGTCTCTTTTCCTCTCTTCTTCTTCTTCTTCTCCATTCATTAGCCGGACGGACTGTCCTCCGAAGAGAAGAGCAATTATCGGACGAAGAAGTAGCCATCCAGCTTCTTCGTTTGCTTCTTCTGACTTCTTGACGACTACATTGAATACAATATCCAGGTCACCGATTCCGGAGAGATACACTTTCTATTCAACCTTTTCTAAGCCGGGAAAACGGCTAACGCTAGCTTATTCACACTTTTCATAATTCGTCTTCATCTTTTGGATCTCAAGATTTTTTCATCTTTCGTACACTAGTCTAAATAGAGAATGCTTGTTATTACTTTACTTGGTTTTTTGGTTCCCATTTTGCAAGGTAAGGATTTTGTGAAAGAAGAAAGAGTGCTATAGAACAAAGATCAAAAGTTGAACCTAGTTGACTGAAACAGTGAAAAATTGAAACCTAAAACTTTTCGTTTAGTCCGAATCCAAGAAAACAGTTGCTCTCTGGATCAAAAGTGGGCGGGACATAGGACCCTGTGACTAGATTTCAATAATATGATACAAACAAAAAAGGTAGATGGACATTTAAAGAGACCACTGAAAAATCTTTACCTGTTTGAATTTGAAAGTTGCGAGAAACAGAGAAAACATTGTTTGTAAGTAGAAGATTATTTCTGAGCATTATTGAAGTTTGATTTTCAATAATCCGAAGTCTACTTTTGTTCATGAAGTTACTGCAAACGAGATCATTCAGAAATTTGCACGAAGGAGTTCTACAAGGACTGCGATTTTCTTTGACGATTTAAAATTTCGAGGCTTTTAGAAGTCACTTCTGATTCAGAAACCACTAGTGTAAACTACTCATTCTTCTATTACCTAACGAGTTGTCTAAGTCTAGAATTTGGCATTTTAATGAACAAAATTTCATACAGAGTGAAAATAATCAGAACACCTGTAATTTATCAACTAGATGAAACAATGAATTTACCCTAAATGTTTCTAGCCTCTTCCCGATGCTCCGCTCCAAACGCAACGACGTATCTCCGTTCCGAAGGTACTCGTCTCATGGAATTCTCTACAAAAGTCATGAAGGATGTCACTTTGAATGAATGTGCCACTGCATGTTCTAATTCGTTGGCGGTGAGTTTTTGAGATGATCATAATATAAATGTAGCATAATTACAAAGGAAGTGTAAAAATTTCATAAAAGTTATGATAAGAACTAATCGAAACTGAGAAGATTTTATAACTTTTCAATTGGGTCTTCAGTTTGTTTTCTCTTTAATATTCTTGTTTCATCTGGTTCATAAAATGACCAAATGATTCGGGGCTATGCATACACTCCAAATCTTGTCATCGGATATATTTTCAGACCGAAGAATGCCTCTCCTTCGAATACGATGCTTCCATCCTCCAATGCTCCCATCATTCAGATGATGGTCAACCATTTGGAGCTTCAGTTCTGGCAAAGGCCTCACAAACCATCTCGTTTTTTCAGCAGATATGTTTACTTGGTAAGCCTATCATGTAGATCAAATTACAGTGTTTCCGCATCATTATAAAACATCAACTACTAACAAAAAGGTAATCGGATTGAAACAGAAAGTTTGGTGTTTAGAACCAGAAGAATAAGTTCTTGTTTCTTCTGAAAAACCATCCGAAATTCAAAGAGTTTCAAGTTAGCAAAAGCTATAATGATGATCAAAATCTAAAGTTTTCTGTTCGAAGGGTCCACAATGACATTGAGGAAAAAATACCTTGAAATTCAATTAGAGAAAATGAAATCGAATGTCTTCGAAAACTTTGTTTTTAATCTAGTTGGTAGTTCGGACACTTCTGTAACCTTCTCCATTTTTTGCTGTTTCCTATAGTTACTAAACTTGAACACAGTTATGAAAGCCACTTTGAAAATGATTCTTATTTCCAACACTTTCCAGATGAAGCTGTCTGCAATGCTCCATACTCCTTCGAACGCTTCCCTCAATCCGTTCTCATTGGTCATGCCATGAAGGTTCTTACTGTAGATGGTCTCTCTGACTGCCTTTCAAAATGTGCCCTCTCCCAAAAGTCCTACAATTTCTTGTGCAAATCTGTCATCTACTACTACGAGACTGGAGAGTGCATTATGAATCGGGACAGCAAATTCATCTATCCGAAGTTGTTCAGGACGAATATTTTGGACACGTTGGTGGACTATTTTGAGAATAATTGTGCGGATGGTGAGTTGGTTTTTAATGGATTGATTTTCTGTTTCGACAAGTTTTGAATACATAGGACAAGGAAATGTAACAGCTATGAAAAAACGAAATCCTTATCATAGCTGGATATACAAAGGTAGAGTCATACAAAAAACTCATTCTCTGTTCTTGCGTGCAAAATTCTTTTAGAATATTCGAAGAATGTGATATCGTAGTTTCCAATCTCGTGAAAATTTGTTACGTGCTAGTGACACACTTTCAATCCTGTGATTTCAAAGTTTTATTCTCTCAAATCCCCATTCTTTATCTACCGGGGAACACACAGTGTTTTGAAAGTTTTTGCCGTTCCAAAACGATAACTTGTGATCTTACAGTATTTCTTCCAATAATGCATAGAAGATGTTTTTCCACAGTTTCAATATTCCTATTTGTTCAAGACTAGTCTATCATGTTCAGTCATTCTCACGGTTTATGCAAACTTCCACCAATTTCAAAAATTAGACATGAAAAATTCCAGTTTCAGAACTTGAACATTCATTCAGCTATCCATCATATTGCATTCACGCAAGATCCTTGTTTAAACCATTTCCCCTTCTTCCAGTCTCCTGCCGTGCCGAAGAAACCCTTCACTGGGTCCGTACCGAAGAATATCTCATCGACGAATCCAAGGATGTCATCGTGGAAAGCTCAGATGCTCAAGAGTGTAACCAACTATGCCAGAACAACAAAATTGGAGAGGAGCGATTTCCATGTAAAGCCTTCGCCTACAGTAACTCCAAACAAGAGTGCCATCTGACGGCGGAGAGCAGTTATGTTGGGCATAGTGAGTTTTGAAGATACAATTGCGCTCTGCTGTACAAATATGTTCTGTGGAGCGCTATTGAATGTCACTTTATCAACTTCAAGTTTTTCAATTTTCAGAAGGTGACAAGAGGTTCAACCTGGCCCCGTTGAACAGTGGGGAGTATTTTGAGAAGTATTGCTTGCCAAGTGAGTGATGATTTGTTTTTGGTTTCGTGGAGAGTGTCTAGAGAAAAAATGTCAAAGTATCGAGACTATGTTTGCTGATAACCAGTTTGTCAGAATTTTCAATTTTCTGCTTATAATTCGATTCATGATAACTACATCCACAACCTAACGACCAGTGTTAAAACTAATTCGATTCGACTAATTAACCACTTGAAACATTAAAAATTTGTGCAGGAACACCGAACTATTAAGACATTTCTGACTGTTTCAAATTCAAATTGTTCAACAATTTCCAGCCAACCTTCAATGCATCGAAGCGAGTTTCGAATTGGTTGCCAATAGAATGATGACGAGCGCCTACAAAACGATTTCGTCACTTTCTCAACATGAATGTCTCAGTCAGTGTATGAAGGATGGAGCAAGGTGTTCTAGTGTCACTTATTTTTATATGGATGTAAGTTGCAGGGAATAAAGATGAGGAATCGAAATTTTAGGATAGGTGTAGTGTAAGATAAGATTGTAAACGAGAAAATAAAGTTTAGATTCGAATCGCAAAAGATCTTTATTTTCTCTGTTTAGATAACACCTTCTTGTAAACTAATTATATTTTCAGGACGAATGCCAACTTTCTGACATCTCTCAATTCTCTCGTCCTAACGATTTCGTCGTAGCCAACTTCACTGATTACTTCGATAAAATCTGCGACCCCTCAGATCCCAAAGTCATCCTAACAACCCCCGAAACTCCTCCAGAATTGATACAAAATAGTGTAGACGAGGAAGAAACGACATCTGAGAGAAGCGTTGCTCAGGGAGCTGCCAACTTCGAAGTGGCCACCACATCGAATACTGTGGAGTTTGAAGATGATAATCTCCTGAAAGATAATCAAGCTGTTGAAGCTGTTCATGGAGTGACGACGACGAAGAATTTGGGAGAAAGGAGAGAGACAAAAGTAGAAGTGGAGGGGACAATAATTGATGATTCTGATGAGTTCAACAGAGAGGAGTCTTCTCGAGAAGAATCTCCATTGACGTCTTCTGAAGAATCCGAAGGAAGAGTTAAGGCGAGACTGTCAACAGAGTGTAGAATGTCAGGGATATCAGTGTCCATAAAGTTTGCAGCACCAACTTCGGGGACAATTTATATTAAGGAAAGTCCTAAAAGGTTTCAGTTTCCATTAGTTATCTAGAATTGACAGAGAATGGGGGAATCTGATTTGACCGTCGTTCATTTTATGCTACCTGAAGCTCACTGTCGCAAGTATTTGTATTGAAAAGCATAAGATAGGTATTCTGAATCATGTTTAGTTGAGTATAACTTTTTGTAAGATTAACTTTAGCAATATCTAGTCGAAAGCAGCTAGATCGGGTTGCGTTTCCGATTTGAAAATATTTTTGAAACTTCAACAGTTTCACATACTTCGTTTATGGAAACTAGACATTTCGTTTCATTAAGAATTCTTCAGCTCCCAACCCATCAACCGAAGTTTCACTGAATTTCTTAGAAAATGACTGCCTAATTCTAGTTCTAATGCTTGATTTTACGATCAAATGTGTCTATAGGGTAAAATTGGTGTATATCACTAATATGAGTAAAAATATGAATCTTCAAAGATTTGCCGAAAAACATCGAGAATTTCCGATAATTTTTTTGAGACTGCCCGGGCCCGCGGGCTGGTCCGTTAAATTCCAGTCCTGAAAAATTCGATGTTTCAAGGTTGCCATAAATTCAGTACTGAAATATTTCTTGTAATTCACACGATGTAAAAACTTTTTCTGCTGTCTGGTGATTGTATTTCTGTATCGAAAAAATAGCGTGTGCAGGGAAAACATACGGTTTCCGACGAGGGCAAAGAAACATAACATTCATTCTCGTGCATGATATTGATTTGTTTACTTTCCGTACAGGATTCCTGAAGATTTACCGTTTTATGACCTATTTTTGGAGTATTCGGTCAAAGATGAGATGTTGGTAGAATCCTTGCTAGTGGATAGTGAGCAAAACTTTCTATGTTTCTCATCGTTGATATTTACAACCCAGCACTATTCCATCATTAACTTGTTCTCTTCACTCTCCTCTCTATTATTCCAGGACCACTTCTCCAGCTGCCGTCAACCGTTCTCCAACACCACCTTCGCAGAACTCCACATTCCATTTCCAACTGAAGATGACTCGAAATGTGGAGGGATTGAATCAGAACCACACAAATGGGATTATAATGTTGTCGTGGAGAGGAATGATATGAAGACACCATCCCTAGTCACTACGAAGGACAAAACATTCCAAGTGACTTGTGACTTTTCGAAAATCGCGGATAAGAATCAGTTGGCTGCGTTAAAGTGAGTTTTCTTATCAGTGTTTGAAAAAAGATTAGTGATTATCAATGTGAATTCGAAATTTGGTAGACTTTTGAATCTGTAATGACTGTAGGCTCAAATTATCAAAATGCAAGGTCATGGCATAACTTTCGTTTTTATTTGAAACCGTGAAATCTTTCGGTTTTGTTCTAGCTCAGTTTCTGTAACTCATGTGACGAAAAATCTCATACCAGTGAATATAATGCTACTGAAACAGAAAAAAAAATCTCTATTTTTCAGACCAAAAGTGGAGGGAGACTGGAAAAGTGAGAAGATTCTGATGGAAATTGTTAGAAATGGACAGGCGGTCACAACAGTGCCACTAGGAGCAGAGGTTTCGTTGAGATGGACGGGTGAGTCATACGACGAGAATTTCGAAACTCGAACAATTTCTGTTTCATCAGTTGTATAATTTCTCGAAACTTGCATTCAGAAGTTAGTAGAACTTATTGAGATTCTCATAAATAGTCTCTTCTGAAACCATGATAATGAAATAGTAATTTTTGAATTCGTACTGTTTCTGAGATTTCATCCAAGTGAGTTGTTATTAGGTGACATCGCTATGGGTTGAATCATCAATTCAGCTGAACACAATCAAACATATCGAAAATTGTTCGCGACTTGGGTATTCTATGTTTTCACTTCATAGCGCCATAAGAGGCTATTGGAAACAAAAAATGCACAAACATCCTATCAGTCGACTGACACTGTCTTTAAAAAACTTTTAAAGAGACAGTTTCTGTTTCAAATTCTTCACTTCACTCCCTTTTCGAAAATTCAATGTTTTTTCAGTAATCAACCACACAGAGAACCTGGGCTTCTTCGTCAATGAATGTATTGCCGAACGTGTTGGAGGACAACCACCCCATCCGGAACCACTGAAGATCATTTATCAGGGGTAAGACTGAAAAGCAGGATCTGTGAAAATCCTAGATTCAAGATCATCCTCAATTATATAAAACTAGCAATATCCGACACCTACAGAAATTCACAAACTTACTTGGCAGACTTCGAAAACTATGCATTTTGGTTAAATTCATTATATTGACTAGGGAAAGGTGTAAAATTGGTTGGCTTTGATAGATCGCCCTACCGAAATTTCCGGGAAGCTATTAGAAAATCCTGAAACTGTAACTTTTGTTATTTGAGACTACACAATTAGTCTGAAACTTTTGTTCCATCTCCTCAAAAGTCCTACAGAATCTCGACGAATTTTCGAATCTACTTCAACTTTGAAGCATCTCAAAATGTTCAAAATTTCAGCTGTCCTGAAGAAAAAGTCCGTAACCGCTTGCTCCATGATCCAGTTGTCAAGAAAAACGACGTCTACTCCACCAAAATGAAAGTATTCCGATTTGACGGATCCCGTCGAGTCCGGATCAAATGCTCCATAGATGTTTGTGTAGAGACTTGTCCCCCGGTGAGTTCCTTTTTATCTGCTTTCCAAAAATTTCACTGAAAAACAAATGAAAACAAGAACAAAAAGTACTTCAATTTATTTCATATACAAAAAGTATTCCCTATGTTTTCCTATCCACTCCGGACACAAAAACATGCGAAATCTCTCGATTTCCAGCCGAGAGCACCAATGAGTCGATGAGTGTGTCGACGGCGAGAGAGTGTGCAAATAGTGGAGAGTCGAGAGAGAAAGAGACAGCGTCAAAGTACTTGCCAATCTGAAGGCAAAAACAGTAAACATTGAGGTCAAGAGAAAACAAAAATTGTTTTTACCTCAAGACTACCTGCAGATGTGGATAGAGATAAGGCGCGTGCTCCGTCAATTGTTGCACATTGGAGAAGTTTTTCGGGAGAGAGACCGCAAACGCTGCGGGAGTTGTTGAGCATCTGGAAGGATTTTTTGGGTTGAAATGAAGGAAAATGTGAGAGAACTGGATGAAAAACGCAATCAAAGACCCACTAAATTTGTTTAAGAATGTAACTTATAAGTTCTACCTGTTGTGAGAAACAAGCCCATCGCATTTCCTCCAAGAAACAAATCCGATTATTGCAATCCGTCCCGAAACTGATTTTCAAGTTCTCATTGATTCGTGGGATTCCATCTCCGAGGTATCCTGAAAAAATATTTTCAGTTTCTCGATGTCAACAAATTCGGAGAAGCTCGTTATTTTGCGTTTGGACATTGGTTACCTCAAAAAATCTATTAGAGCAACTTTTCTGTTTCAAGAACACTGAAAGTCGAGGAAGATTAAGTTAATACATTCCCATTCTCCCCGATATTTTACCTTCCGTACAAGGACAAATGGAAACATTTGCTCCAAGTTTCGAGAATTGAATCATGTTGTTAGCAGGAGTGAAGGTGGCATGTACCGCTGTGAAATACTCGTTTAGTTGCATTTCGGAGAGGAGAATGTCACTGGGACCCTGAAAAATATGCAAACAGTTCACTTGTCACTCCAAAGTATTTCCACTTCTCCAACGTTTACCTGTTTCTGCCCGCACCACTTCTGACAATCTATAATTTCCTTTGGCTGTTCTTCCAAATGAATATGGAAAGGAATCTTTTCTCCACTGGCAAATTCGAACAATCTCTTGATATTCTCGAATGGAACCGCTCGTGCTGAATGTGCAGCCACCCCGATTTGAACTCTTGGATGCGATTGTTCTTTTCTCAACTTTCCCAAGTTCTCGATGAAATCTTCATAGGAGGAGATGAATCTCTCTTGGACTGGGTGAACAGCTGGGTGGTCGAATCCAGCTCGTTCATATAGAGTTTGAAGAAGAACAATTCGGATTCCAGAGTCGATGGCAGCTTGGATTACGGATTGATCCAGGTCGAATCTGAATTGTGAATCACGTTTGGGGGCTCGGATTATTGGTATCAAAAAACATTGCGTAGGATATAAACGATTTGAAATAATGCTGGAGTAGAAAGAACGACTAGAAAAGTGGCATGCCACTACCAAATGATGCCGAAACAGCAAAAGTTTTTAAAGAAAAAACTCACTTCTGCTCAGAATGATGCACATAGTGAAACTCTCCAACAGTGGTGATTCCAGCATTGATCATCTCTTTGAATGTGGACAGACAGTACTGTAATTTTCAGCAAACTTATTACTCTTTCGACATACTTTGAAAGTTTGGATGAGTTTTCAGTGTTTTGTTCATGAATCGCATTGTCTTGATCATACTGTCATATGTAGTTGTTTTAGGGTTGTTTGGGTATCTAGATCAGTAACTGCGCTCTGTTGAGAAAGCAGGGAGAAGTCTAGCTAGAAGATGCACGTTCAAAACTCAATGCTATTCAAATCAGATTCCAAAAAGTTATACTGTTTCTCAATGTTGTTAAAAGTGGAGTCAAATTGATGTTCCTCGATCCCTTGGTTCCCAGCGGTAGACAGTTTTGACAAAAAAAAGGGTTCACTACATGATTTTTCACAGTACTCCAAGGGGCGGTTCTCAAAAAGAGCTTTACTTTTGAATCCAGCTTTGCAATGATTGAAAGATACCTGGTTTCAAAGTGACTATTTTTTGGTGTACAATAAAGGAGTGCAATATGCGTTCAATACCTTCTTCAAAATTATCTATTTCGAGTTATTCCATCCCCTACCTCATAAATCTTCTCTTTGGTAACCTCTGCCACCAGCCCATACATGTTATCCCTCCACTTCCAAAACGTATCAGCAGCCGATTTTCCGATCTCCGACTTTCCTCTCAAATGTCTATGAAAAGCGTGGGAATGAGTATTCACGAATCCTGGCACCAGAAGATGATTGTTCAAGTGCACATTCTCTTCGAACACTTTCTTGTTGATCCCCACTATTTTTCCGGATTCATCCACGGAAATCGAAACGTTCTCTTCGATTTTTCCATCAATCCAGGCATATTTCACATGGAGGGTTTTGTTTCGAATGTTCATCTGAAAATCTGAATATTGAGTTCGATGTACAGCACACGCAATGGTTATTGAAAAATTCTCAAATATCAGTGGAAGAACTGAAACGTACAATTTAACAAGAAGACAAAAAATTTTTCTTTTTTCTTCAACAATTCATGATGAGGCAGAATTTGGAGTCTATATCATTATATTTTGGATAAGTTTAGAATTGAAGTGCAGAAAAAGACTGGAGAAAGATGAACTAAAACTACGAAGGATCGCAGTTTTTCTGCACAACCTGAAACCGTAAAAAGTTGAATTTGGTAGAATGTTAGGGCACAACACTGAAAGTTCTGTGAGCATTGCAAATCTAATAGAATTAAACATGCAAAAACTTTTATTTTCAAAATGAGCCACAAGTTTTGAGATGAGCAAAGTTTGAAATGTTTCGAAAACTTTGTGAGAACACTGAAACCGAACAAAAGTCAAAATTTTTCAGGTGATCTGCGACGATTTGGAAGTTCGAAATGTGGATAGTTACGGAAGGAAAAAGAGAAACTCGAATGTCGAAAAATGGCTCAAAGCAGGGGTAAGCTTTGCTTTGATTTTATTAACAACAATTTAAAGTTTTTGGGTTTTCAAATAAGAAACAAGCTAAGAATTCGGCTAGAATTATTGTCCAGAAAAAATACAGTTTCCAAGGATAGGAAAAGTTCCGATAATTCGAAAAACTTTGGTGACTAATCCTTGAACAATGATAAAATTTTGCCCAACCTAGAATAGTGCTATATATATTTTTGAATCACGCAAGATTGAAGAACTGATCCATTCTTCGTATCCTAAACTAGAACCAGAAATCTTTTTAATAATGCCATTTACTGGAACTCAGTTATCAAATATTAGAAATAATTCCGAATATTCAAAGCTATATTGAAACAGAGAAAACATTCCAAAACTCTCCCACTTTTCCGACTAAAAAGTTCCAAAAATGAAATTCCCAAAATTCAAAATTGATGCACTTTATCCCCCAACACATCCAAAAGTGACAAGTGCAAGCTTTCCCTAAAATTTATAAGAAATTCCCCTCTTTTTGATACATCTCCCCCTACTTTAAAATAGTACATCTTCCCTATTTTCTTTGCAGCAACAAGAACACGAAAATGTCCAAAAACGAAAACGTCGAATGGTGACGGGAACGCTTACGATAACAGACGAAGAAGACGGGAGAGAAATGGTCAAACCTCGTCCAGGTATCTATTTCCTTTTCTTCTGTTTCTCTCTCAAATCTCTTGAAATTAGCCACTATTTCTCCGGAGGGGTTAATTACCCGTGGTTGGGGTTTTACGGGTGTATGTTGAATGTTGTTGGCTGTGTTGTGTTTAATGGATGTGTTTTACATAGGAAAACAGAGAGTGTAATGTGAGAAAAACAAGAGATGAGAAGAAGATTACCCCTTTTTGATCTTGAGATGGAGAAAAATGGAAGTAAGAATCACGAGAACAGTTTGCAAATAAAAATACTGTTTCAATGATAGCATAGAAGTTAAAAAACAATGCAAAATTATTGGAACGGTGGAATAGCTCGTGTGAGAAATTCTAAAATTGAAGTGTAAAATGCGTTTTGTTAGTGGGATTCCATTATATATGTCCAGATTAGTAACTGTTTAGAACTCCCATAACTAAACTTAGTTTTCTTGTGAAAACAGTGAAACGCTTCTGAAACGTTCCTGTAGAAATACTTTCAAATGAATTATCAGTAAAGTATAAATGATTCAGAAGCGCTCTATTGCAAAACTTTTAGTAAAAACATCACGGTTTCACTGTGGATACGATTAGTTAGGATTCGAAACGATTTCAGCGCTGTGACTGTATCCTATTGTTCTAAATTTCAAAAATATTCAATAGTTTGACCGTTTCCACAATTTTTACCTCTAAGTTTTATCACTAAGTGTGTCAAAAGCGCTCTACTGATAATCATCCCGCACACAACATTTGATGAAAGAGTCTAGAATAGCTCAGAGCTGGTAAATTTTTCGCTGTTTCATTTATTACTGATATGTCGGAAATAATATTTTGTAGTGTTCTATACATCTTTATCCAAAACTGCAAGAGCGCTTTTTTGGGAACTCATTACATAGATCAGATAAAACATTAAAAAACCCATTTATGTAACAAAAATTAAAACCTTTTCTGTTCAAATAATTTGACAAATTGGAGCTTTCGGAATGCGAACGTTCTTTCATGGCGTACTTCCATATTATACGAATCAAGTCTGTCCTTATTCGTGGCTTAATAAAGTATTTAGAACAGAAATAATCGGCAAACTATGTCTCAAAAAAAAGCATTCCAAAATTGAAAATTTATGGTCTTCATCCAGAAATTCTAGTAAATTCTTGAGAACTCTGACCCCATCTCCCCAAAAATGAAGTGTTGACAAGAAGACGTCTTCTTCTGACGTCTTCAAGGGTTTGAGGAATTATGAATGTCCCTCTGGGACAGAAAAAGCAGTGTTGTGAGCACCACTTCTCACCCAAAACTTGTTCTTCTCATCACTTTTCTTCACTCCTCAAGAATCTTTTTCATCTTTAGAATTCTCAACGTCTTCTTCATCTTCTTCCTCATCGGCATCTCAACAGTACTGCGTTCAGAAGGATCGAATAGAATTCGTCGTCGTCATCGTCGTCCTTTTGATTCTTCTTCAAATTGGACTCGCTTTGTTCTTCTACAAGAAATGTGTGGCACGGTCGATAGGATCTTCTGGAAGTGTGTATTCTGAAGGAAGTTCAGAATCCTCAGTGACGTCATCTGCTTATAACACTTGTAATCGTCAAATGGTGGTACCTGGACAGGGACCGGTTCTTCCACAGAGGCCTGCGAGGTTTCAAGATGGAGCTCCATTCACGGAAAATCCTTATAATCGTTTACATCATTTTACGTAGCCGATGATATGTTGCAATCATGCTCCATTGCTAAAAGTGATTCTAGAAGCTCATGTCATCCTTATTTGAAACTGTACATATCTGGTAGTTCAACCTATGAAATTGTGCAATATTCCTTTTTGTTCTCCAGCTGACTAGAGTTCGAATATCAAAAATTTTGAATTTTCCCCAGTTAATAATGTTTATTGAAACATAAATTATTCACCAAAAAACTCGAAATTTTCCTTCAATATTTTTCCCTCATTCTCTATCCATGTGCCTTCTTATGCTCCATATTTTTTTTCATCTTATTTATCTTTTGATTTTCTAAACTATCTTTCTGTTTCTGACAAATTTCGTAAGCAAATGAAGATTTCATCTAGAATCATGTTTCGATATTGACGGTAAAAACTCTCCATCTCTTAAAACCAGGAAACTAGAGCTCCCTATCTCCATTCTCATTTTGGAAGATTAAAAATTAGAAAACCTGCGCTCCACTGCACTTCCCGTGCATTTGGTCAAGTGGAAGAGAATTGAGAAAAAAAAAACTGTCTCGTTTTCTCTATCATTTTCCCAGAGAGCTGAAACACTTATTTTCTGATTTTTACCGCCCTAATAACTGAAAAGTGCCAGTTGCTGCAAAATCACAAATAATGAAAAATATCTCTTCTCACTGCTCCTGCAAAAAGTCAACATGTTTACCACTAGATTTCTGGTTCCTTTCTTCCTTGCCCACCTCGGGATATCCAGATTCCTAGACTGAAAAGAGAAGGACCACGTGGAAGAAGGTGACTTATTCTTGTTTGAACAGAGATCTTTTTTATTGTAATAAATCTGGAAGGAGGTTATTACTTGTGTTATTTTCTACTTTTGTTTTCCGCAGTTTTCAGTGATTTTCGGTGCCTGATGCGAGATGAGGAGGAACTTTGCAATAATCTAAAGATGAATCAAGATGAATCAAGAAGAATCGAACAGAAAATTGTTGGGAGATAAAACATAATAGCTGAAACAGTATTAAATGTTTCATGAAACGAGAACATCGAAGCTTCATTTCACATCAAAGTTATTTTCATAACAAAAGTCACACTGGGAATATTTTCTTGAACCGTTCATTTGAATTTCAAGAAGAACAACAGAAGTTTTGGACCCATCAGAAATCTCAAATTTATCTTTTTTACCGATCGAAGAATGATGCATCGCCTGTAAATATGAAATAACTGAGACAGTAAAAATTAGTTTTTTTAGATTCTCTAGGATTTGTAGTAATTTACATTGTTAATGGCAGGTAACCTCTTCTCATTGCGACGGATGATCATCAGAAATTAATAGAAGGTTCTTGAAACAGAAATCACTATGAAAATCCTATCAAAGTTCGGAGAATGGACAAAGATCTAAAGATCTCTGCAATGACGATTATTTTCAGATTTTCAGAGTTGGAATCTTCTGTTTGCCTGATTTCTGATACATTGTGTTTTCAGAGAACAGAAGCTCGGTGAGCATCACAAAGTATATAGACTTAGAAGAACAGAATTTGAGAATAATTGAGCCCCAGGTGTTTATGTTTTAAAAGGGATCCACTGTTTCAACATGTTGATGTTTCTCAGTTAAATTTTCAGATTCCAATGCATCGATTTCATAGGGACCTGCAGTTGAAAGTTTAGTTCGAGTAACGACGTTTAAAACTTATTGTGTTTCACGGAGTAGATAAAAATTGAGTCTTGTTGTCGGTAACAGTAAACAAAGCATTAACTCAAAATATTACAATCTGATGGTGAGCTGTCCGAAGATGAAATTCATCTAGAGTTTGCTTATTATCTGCAACCTGAACAAAAATGAGTAACTAAAGAACTTTAACAATACCCACCAAAAAACTTTTGTGGTTCATTTTTTCTTTGTTTTATCGCAAATGAAGGATTCCATTAAGGATCTACTATTATGGAAAGAAAAAATAAAGAAAACGAAACAGAAAGATATTTTTCAGTTCGTAAATTTCAGTCTTTGACATGAGTATTTAGAACTCTCATCCTGTAACTAGGTAAGTAACATGATTTCATCAATAAGATCCATGATTTGTCTTGAACTCCAGTTTTCTGCTCGTTTTTCGGGCTTATTCAAAGAATACGTGATGTCTAAAATTCCACTTGCAACTCGGGATCTATTTCTCGAGAGTCCATCCTCATTCTGCACCCAGAACGATCTCAATTATTTTTGTTTTCGAGTTCTCAGTGGGTCTCATTTTCCCACACACGTGTCTTCTTCTCTGTGTCTCTTTTTTCTTTCTTCTGGATCTATTTTGATATCCCAGAAGCGAAGATATCACAAGTTTTCTCATCTGTTCTTTTCTTCATGTTTTTAATGTCTTTCTTTTTTCGTTTTCCACATGATTTTTTCCAGTGGGATCCCTGACCATCCAGGTGGTCCGTGCAAAAAATGAGAGAGAAACTCAAAACAACAGATGTCTCGGTGTGTGTAATTTTAGAACTCTTCAAGGATTCCGAATTTAAGAAAACAATCGAAAACATCACGAGGGTGACTTTGTTGCCTGGATTTTCTGGAAATCTGTGTTGTTCTTGAGTAGATTCAATGTTTACTCAATACTTTCAGAGATACTACTTATCGAGGAAAAGTAGAGAGCGAAAAAATAGGCGGAGCCTACAGGAGATATGAAAAACAAGTCTGGCTGGAAAGCAAAAATGTGGAAAGATGGGCGGAGCCTAAACTGTCATGTGGGGGAAAACAAGAGGGCTGAAAATCGAAAAAAATAGTATAAAAGAGGTGAGCATATGTGATTCCTAACACCACCCCTCAACTATTAGAGATACTAAAGCTGATAATTTTCAGAATCCAAACAAAACTTCCCCCCAAAAGCGAATTCAAGATGATGAGCGTTCCAGTGGAATCGGACCAAGGAACCAAGTGGGATTGGCCACTTCAGAAGGGAGATGGAGTTGTTAATGTGAGTGCAAAGCTATAGAAATTTTTTACGGTTCCGGGAAATTTGGATTAGGGGTTCTATATGATCTTACATTGATCCAGTCAAAAGAAACTACAGTCAACATGACTCATTCGATCTAACAGTAAAAAACGGGCTCTGAATACCGAAAAACCTACTGTTAGCCTACTTTTGAAAATTTCAACAGCTTTTAGGATTCATGATTTTGAGGAACTTTCTAGAATTTACTGTTTCTGAATGTTTGAATACGCAGGAACAAATGTCTTTGTTTAGTTCCATCGTTAGACTCACTAATTTTTCAAAATGCATTTCGGAAATATGAAACGAATTCAAAAATGATTCTCGAAATTTTCAATTTCGGCCTGTTTCTGAATCCCTATTTATGGCGCCTGAGCTTTAAAAATAGGTTTGTCAATCAAAAAATTTTTCAGAATTTTGGAAGAAATCCGGTTTCTGAAATTTCATTTCAGTAGTAGTGCATGACCCAGAGTTGCTTGAGGAGATACTGAATCTTAAAAATTTTCGGTTTCCAAAATTTTTTTTTGCCATCTAGTTTATCATATCGGTCATTCATTTCATCCTTCCCCTCATTCCAGGTCCTCGACGACGACGAACACTTCGAGGTCGGTCTCGAAGCCCATCACTTCCTGCCAAAGGAAATCGAAGTGAAGAATATCGGAGAACTTCTCGAGATTCATATGGAGCACATGGTGAAGACTGACAACTTTGGAGACGTCTCTCGTAACATCACTCGTTGCTACAGACTTCCGAAGAACGTCGATATGAAGACGATCAAGAGCAACTTGGACTCCAATGGAATCCTTCATATTCATGGTAGAAAGATGCATTGAGCGTTTGATGAGTCACTTCTTGGGCTGATACCATTGAGCCATAAATACTTACTGTCTTTTTTGTACTAAACTTTTGATTTCCGGAAATTTTCAATTGTAAAAAACTTCTCTTTCCATTTTGTAAATAAACTTTTGTATATAAAGATGACCGGATTGATGAACTGAAAATCCAAAAGCTAACAAGATTAGAAAACTGAGGAATCTAAAACAGAGTGCGAACTTTTTCGGTTTCAGAATCAAAATGATTCCAGCAGATTATCGAAGTTCCAGTTCGTTTAGCATTCAAGTTGCTCTAGAATGTAAGTACATCATCAGGTCAAAGTTAAAATTCAAATTTTTTAACAGAACGTTTCAGATCAACCGCTTTGACCTTGTTTGCTAAGATAAAATGTTTCATGTGGTATAGTCCCTTCATAGATTCAGTGTAGAACTTCAAGCGTCTAGTTGAATGTTTTCACTGTTTCTTGAACATGATGTTATGGATCATTTTGGTTACATTGTAATGGTGGTGCCTGTTGAAGAACGGAGTAAAAGTGAACCTTTTTTGGGTAATTTTTTTTGCCCAAACTCAGTATTTGTTCAAATTTCACACTGAAATTTGGATGAGAATCTATTTACGGTAGTATCAGGCTCATATAATTTCGGATAAAAAATATCATGGTAAAACAGCGAATAACTTTTCAACTTGGTTTGAGTCTTACTTGTCGTATTCTTTGCTAGAAGCTAAAAACTGCTGGTCTAGAAGTGACCCTCATTCTCAGTAGATCTCGAAACTTCAGGAACGCTCAAAAAGAAAACCATTAAAAAACATACTAACTTATTGTAAAGTTAAAGATACTAACTTATTATAAAACCTTTGAATTTCATGATCTAGATGAAACCGTGGATATTTTTAGCTACAGGAAAACAATGCTCAAGTTCTGAAAAAGGGCTCAATATAAACCTTGTACATTTAGCTTTTCTGAAAAATTCACCAGCTAAATCTGCCACATTTCGATTTATCAGTAGACGAAAAATTGTTTACAACTTTTCAGGATTTTTTTCCGTTTCAATATGTACAAAAGGAAGCAACTAGTGGAAGGATTTGTTGATTGTTCATGATTCAGCGATAAGGAAACTTACCAATAAAAAAGTGTTCTAATGGTAAGCTCAGTTTCCAAATATTTGCTCCCGACTACAGTCTAGCTGATCCACTGATCTTCTCATATCACACTATACACACACAAATTGCTCGTTGAGCTTCCATAGAGCTCATTTAATGCATACACTTGCACTAAACTTTCCCGCTCTCTTTTCGTCACGTCCTCGTTACACTCATTCCCCGCAACCCGAAGCTCCGCCCCTTTGTGTATTCCAAGTGCCCGAGAAAGATTCGATCTTTTCTCTGGGCACTCTCCAAAATCAAAACTCTCTAAATTGCTCATTGGTCCTGTAGAGCTCAAATCGTAAACAATGAGCCCTGCAGTTGGGGTCCTCCGTGACTTTCGGCTTGTTTTCTATTTCGTTCTGGACGCGGACCCCTTCTGACACATCTGGTTCGTGGCCAGTATAAAAGGCTGGCGATGGGAAGTAAACAGGCAAGATTCTTTGAGAAAGACAAGGACTCTATTCTGATACTAAAATGACTTCGGTTGCTGTTGCTCATGACGAGGGAACCAAGTGGGACTGGCCATTCCAGAAGGGAGATGGAGTTGTTAAGGTTTGTGATTATTTTTCCAGTTTCAAAAAGATTGTATAGTTGTTTTTCATAGATAGTCCTTGCTCAATAGTATCTGCTTATTCCTAAAAAATGAATTTTCCAGGTTCTCGAGTACGAGGATCACTTCGAGGTGGGACTCGAAGCTTTCAACTTCGAGCCAAAGGAGATCGATGTGAAGAACGTCGGTGACTTCCTCGAGATCCATATGTCTCACACTGCCAAGGACGACAAGTTCGGAACCATCACTCGAAGCATCACCAGATGCTACAGACTTCCAAAGGGAACCGATCCATCCACCATCAAGAGCAGCTTGGATGGATCCGGCATTCTTCATATCTCCGGAAAGAAGAAGTAAATTTGACGGACCCCAATGGATTCATGGATAACCTGAACTTGTAGTAACACTTGTAGCATTTTTATGATCTTTTCTTTTTCACTGTCTTGGTTTTAAAGTTTTACTACTGCCTTCTCTTGCAATAAACTGTCTATTTTCAACCTCTTATTCCTGTCGATAATGCGAACAACGACAACAATGTCTTCACAACAAAGTCTTCATATACAACGGATTACTTTTTTCTGTCCCGCTCTTTCGAGGGGACTCCAAAAATTGGAAATAATACTCAGTGTTTGCTCCTTTGCACGGAAATCTTTAGTAAAAGGCGAAAGATTTTCACGGTCAAATGCAGAGGAACCAGAGTTGACAACTAGTGGTCGGCGAGCGGAGGTCTATCGCCGCATGTACCGACACCTCACGGGTTCCGCGCGCCACTATGTAATGCGTGCAAAGTGGGCGGAGCCTAGGCGGGGAGGAGAGACGGGGAGAGAAACGCTGATAAGTAGGGGGGCTTTGGAGCAAACTTCCCTAAAACTGGTGGTCAGAGGTTTTCGGCTATGCTGATTTTGAAAATCGTAATAATTAAGCTCAGGGATGTCTGGAAAATCTAGAAAAGTCCGTCTGTTTACTTGTTTGAGAATAAACAAGAGAGGAAGAGAAGGGATAAAAGAAGATAGATGATGAGAAGGAACGCGTGGTTCTTCTTTTGAGAGAAATTGATGAGAGAAGAAATGAGGATAGGAAAGAAGAATCTAGAAGATTCTGGAAGCTTCCTCCAGTGTAGTTTTGAGAGAACGGATTTAAGATTTTTCGACCTGGAAAGGGTGAAAATGGATGAGAAGATTTATGCCTAAGTAACTTAAAATTCTTGCCAGAATTTTGAATCGTAGAATCTCAAAAGTCTATTATTTCAGAATCTCTGAATTCACGACTCAACTAGTCCAAAAATCTGAAAACTTCAAAACTTCGAAACTTCGAAACATCTAAATCTCAGTGTCTGGAAACACTTGGATTTTCGATCTCTGAAAATTTAGAAATGTTCAGAATCCCACATTCTTTACATCTTGCAAAATCATTGATTCTAGAAAGATGGAAGTCTCAAAATCATATGACTCATTAGAATCTTCAGTTTTCGGATTTCCAGTAATTCATAATCTCAAAAAGTACAAAAACAAAAAAGGCAAATAATCAACATTTCTGTGAAAATGATCTCTGCGCTCTTCTGAATCCTTCACATATTCTATATCTCTTTCCCTTTGTCATTCTTTTCCAATCCTTCATCCTCTGTAGTCTGCCTACAAAACCCCACAAACAGTTCAAAAAGAAGTATCTGAACACAAAATTGTGTGCCAAATCATCACAGTCTGCATCTCTAGTTCCTCCTCTTTATATACACTATCCAGCTCACAAAGTCCATCTCCACTCTTCTTTTTCTTTTTGTTTTATTTATCATCAAAAAAGCGAGTGGTGTCGATTACGATTACGACGATGCCCTTCTAGAAACTACTTTCCAACTGATAAGAATCCCGAAAGTTCTGTGATGTTAGAAGAGAAGGGGGTCTCACCACGTGACACCGTCTTGGAGAGAGACCTTTAAGAGAGGGCACCGATTTCAAATGAGGGGTTGTTAGATATAGATAACGGTCTGGAGATAGGAATCTCCAAATGCAAGGCCATGGAAAAATGATGAAGAGAAGAAAATATCTTCTTGATCAAGTACGTACTTTTCGAGAAAACGGTGATCTTATCCTTTATGTATCAGATTCTATCAAAAGTGACCCAATGTACTTTGTTCGAGAATCAAGAAAGATCACGCCATTCTGAAAACCTTGAAGAATTCCTCGAAGATCAGAAGACGGTTAAGTCTTCATTTTGCCGAAAATTTTGTAATTTGAGAATGTTTAGTGCTCCCTAAAATTGTTTACAGTCGAAATTGCATCTAATTTCCACTCAATTTGAGCAAAATTGGCTCAAATTCTGCTGGAGGATTCGCAGAAAATTTCATTTTATTACTGTACCTTAAAGGCGCAAGAGCTGATTTTGTTAACGGAGTTTCGACACGATTCGATTCTTGAATGAATTTTTGGCGGGAATCTCTAATTTTCGAACAATTTTTTCCAATTTTTCGGATTTTTTGTGGTTTTCACCGAATTTCCACTCGTCATTCCTCCATTTTTCACTCTAAAATGCAATTTTTAGCCAAATTCCAGTCATTTGCATTCTATTGCCTGTCAAAAAACGTTCAATATGCGTAAAAATTCTCGAGCGAAAGTGTATTCTGATGATAAGCCTCCTTCCCGATTTTTTGCGGGAAAAAAGTGAAAAGTGGCATGATCAGAGTTCAAATAATCACCCAGAAACATCCCACCTTTCCAATTTTCTCCTCGTTTTCTAAACGTTCTTTGTATTTTTCAGACAGAATTCTTTAAAAGCAAGTGGAGGCGTTTGTCTGAAGCTCAGAATGTGGAAAATGTTTCTTCTGGACGAGAAATAGTGTGGGAAACGATTAGACTTAGAGTGCGAGAAAGGAATTCATTTGGAACAAGCGCGCCCCGCGCCGGCAGTTTTTCGCCTTTCCCTCCAGAGTTTCCCCGTTTTTCCTGTAAATTCCTCATTTCTCCACCACTTCCAATCAATTCACCGACCCCAAAGAATATCCCTTTGCCTCGTCCGAGTTTCGACCTTGCCCTCTCTGTGTCTCTTTGAATCACTTTTGCCCTCTTCTTCTCTCGTCCCGCTTTATTTGCACCGCCCATTCGGCGATGGAGGACGTGTAGCCTGGTCACACAGTTCTTTTTCCCTTTTTTTTGCCATTCGTCTCTTCTCCGTCTCGTCGGACAGACGGTTTTCCGACGATGATTTGTAGGCGTTTTGTAGTTCGGCGCAATAGGAAAAAAATCTGCATTTGAATTCCCGCTCATTTTCAGCTGTGCGCTTTTGCGTAGGGTTAGGTGTTCGGGTACCAACTTTTTTCGAAATTTGCGCGCCGCCCGTTTTTTCGAGTTTTGCATCATTTTTCAAGCGAAATCCACCAAAAAATGCGTCCGTTTCTCGCTTGCTCCGTCTTCGCTCGCCATGCTCTCAGGTGTTTTTTTTTGCTTCGAACTCAATTTTCCCACAAAAAAATCTCCCTTTTCCCTTAAATTTTCTCATAAAAAATCATATTTGCCCCCAAATTTTGCACCAAAAAATTGTATTTTTCTCTCAAACTTTCGACGAAAAACAGCACTTTCCTCCAAATTTTCACCTAAAAATCGTAATTTTTTGCAGAGGGTTCACCACTACTAACGCAATGGCGGCTCAAAAGATTCAAGGAGGAGACATCGTCGAGATGCAAGGAGACGAGATGACGAGAATCATCTGGGATCTGATCAAGGAGAAGTTGATCCTCCCATACGTCGACCTGAATCTTCACTTCTTCGATCTCGGAGTTGAGCACCGTGATGCCACCGATGATCAAGGTTTGTAGTCAAAACGGATTTTAGAGTGGTGCACGAAGAAGACGCGCTTTACTGCACTTTTTGCCGGCTATTATGATGACCTGAATGAATGCCAGTAGTCGCCGACGATAGATTTTTCTTCAAACCTTTACAAGAGCTACGAAAAATCGTGTTTAGAAGCTTGGCTGCAAATTTTTGAAGAAAAATTGCTTAAAAATTGAAAACAACTGAACTTTATTCAGATCACCCATGCGAAACACATTGTTCTTCGCCCTTTGTTTTCGTCGCACAAATAAATAATCCCTTCTCTTTTTCCAGTTACCATCGATGCCGCCAACGCGACCCTCAAGTACAACGTGGCTGTCAAGTGCGCCACCATCACTCCAGATGAGGCTCGCGTCGAAGAGTTTAAGCTCAAGAAGATGTGGAAGTCGCCAAACGGAACAATCCGTAACATCCTCGGAGGAACCGTCTTCCGTGAGCCAATCATTGTGAAGAACGTGCCACGTCTCGTCAACACTTGGTCCAAGCCAATCATCATCGGACGTCACGCCCATGCCGATCAGTACAAGGCCACCGATTTCGTTGTGCCCGGAGCCGGAAAGCTCGAGATCAAGTTCGTGTCGGCCGATGGAACCCAGACCATCCAGGAGACCGTCTTCGACTTCAAGGGACCAGGAGTCTCTCTTTCCATGTACAACACTGACGAGTCGATCAGAGATTTCGCCCACGCCTCGTTCAAATATGCTCTTCAACGCAAGTTCCCACTGTACCTCTCCACCAAGAACACCATACTGAAGAAGTACGACGGACGTTTCAAGGATATCTTCGCCGAGATCTACGTCGAGTACGAGGCTGACTTCAAGGCCGCCGGCATCTGGTACGAGCACAGACTCATCGACGATATGGTTGCTCAGGCCATGAAGAGCGACGGAGGATTCGTGTGGGCTTGCAAGAACTACGACGGAGACGTTCAATCGGATTCTGTCGCTCAGGGATACGGATCCCTTGGATTGATGACTTCAGTTCTCGTGTGCCCAGATGGAAAGACTGTCGAAGCAGAGGCTGCTCACGGAACCGTCACTCGTCACTACAGAATACACCAGAAGGGACAAGAGACTTCCACCAACCCAATCGGTAAGGGAAGGGAAGAGGGCAAATTGGAGAGAGAGAGCGCGAGAGGTTGCGGAGATAAGATAACAAACTTTCTCCGCAATTTCGTTTTCGCCATGACTGTTATCATCTCGAGAGAAATTAGAAAAAAACTGCGACACAACATCACAATTTGAACGATAAAATTTATGAATTCTTTCTATTTTCAGCCTCGATCTACGCCTGGACCCGTGGACTCTCCCATCGTGCCACCCTCGACAACAACGCCGCCCTGGCCAAGTTCGCCGAGAATCTCGAAGCCGTGTGCATCGAGACGATGGAAGCCGGATTCCTGACCAAGGACTTGGCCATCTGCGTTAAGGGAGGAAACGCCTCCGCTGTGACCCGCTCCGACTACTTGAACACCTTCGAATTCCTCGACAAACTTGCTGAGAACCTCGCCAAGAAACAAGCCCATTAAATTTCTTTCCTGAAAG
The DNA here is from genome assembly GCA_963932045.1 of Caenorhabditis sinica. Classification (NCBI taxonomy): domain Eukaryota; kingdom Metazoa; phylum Nematoda; class Chromadorea; order Rhabditida; family Rhabditidae; genus Caenorhabditis; species Caenorhabditis sinica. Next base: position 16,744,923 of record OZ009940.1, read on the forward strand.
AATCTCGCTTCTCATTCTATTCACACCTACATTCTCTGTGATATTGATTGCTTCTCTTCTTCTTATTCTAAATATGCTCTTCTGTATTATGTATCATTATTCAGTTTTTTCTTCTATTCGCACCGACACTAAATTTTCTTATTTTCCCCTTTATTTATATCATTATTCACACAAAAACGAAATCACTTCACAGAAATGATATTATTCGGTTTGCTCGTGGCAAATGTCGGCGAACTCTGGAGCTCTCAGCGTCGCCTTGATCATCTTCTTGAGCATGGCGTAGCGAGGGACTATTGGGAACATTCGTGATGCATCGTACTTGTCGGTGAGCTCCTGAAAAGTCGAGAATTTGAAGAATAGCGGAGAAGAAAAGTAAATACCTTGATGAGACGTCTCAGTCCGAGGTACTTCTTAGTGAGACGGTACAGTTGGGCGTACAGTGCTTCACACTCTTTGATGAGGTCATCTGATTTGCGGGCTGAAAAAATTCTGTTTCAAGGGGTCCAAAATTTAAGCAAATTTTTAGGTTTTCAATTCGAAATTCTCGTCGGATCAAATGTTACATAAAATTCGTATCAGCCGCATTTTCAATGTTAAATCGCGTTCCCCTGTATGGCTATAAATTGAATTGATTTACATGTTAGCAATAGAGCGCGTTCTAACACTAAAAATATGACTAATGTTTAATAAAAATTTAGTTTACTGTTTCAGAGACATCATTAAATTTCTACAGATTTCAAATTTTTGATTTGAACTTTTTTTCATCAGAATCAATATTCCTGTTTTTGTTCAGAACGCAAATAAAGTTTTGAAGTTTCGATCTGGGGTGAGTTTCTTTTTAATTAGCAAACCTTTCAACGAATCATAGAGTGCTGTGTCGACATTTGATTCTGCTGGTTTACCGATTGTCGATTGAAGAAGTGCACCGATACCACGAGTTGGGGGCAACTGCGTTGGGGTCTCCTCGAGGAGCTCGATGATTCTGAAAAAAGATTTTCTGTTTCAATTGGGTTGTGAATTCTGGAGAAGTTTGGTAAGAATCAGTTTTAGAATGATTTCCAATTTCAGAAAGGATTCAGAAAATTCCGCTTTTAAGGTGGTCTTAAAATAAATAACTCTCGAGAGTTATCCTTTTCTGATATTCTTATGGCATAGTGAAACTGAAGAAATTCAGAAAGTTCTGGACATAGGAAATTCGAACAACTTTCAGTTTTATCGAGGCAATAGTCAGAGAAGTACTCCTTATTTATACGCTAATGCATCCAATAAACTTAATTTCCAAAACTTCGAAATACAAATAAAAGGTTTTCTCGAACATCATTTGTTTTTGACAGTTGAACCGAACAAAAATTTTTTCATTTAAGTTCAGTTTCAAGGTGCCAGTTTCTTTTGGTTGGAACATTAAAAGATGATATGTAAAAGTCACATCGAACCCATAAAATTTAGTATTTTTGGAATAAGCACGATTCAATTTATTCTATTAAAAGAGGAGCAAAAGATCCGAAATCCTCAAATTCACTCTATCAATATGTTCAAGTCTGGTGTTATTTCGCAAAATTAATGTAGCATAATCATTTTTCATTAAACTCTGATTTTTTCTGAATAAAAGAGAGGAACCTTAAAGTTTGGCGAATCGAGCTCGATAATTCTATACAATCGAATTCAAATCTCAAATTATCAAATCTAAGAGTTCGAAACCGATGAATCTGAAACTCACTTGACAACATAGCAGTTTGCGTCCTCTGTCGGTTCCTGTGCCGGTATGTTCAACAGTTTCCAGTACTGCTTCTCCACCATCGCCACCTGTAAAAAACTAATTTTTCAGTTTCATTGATCACTCAATTCTAGAGAGCGGATTGTGAAGCATTACAGTTATCCCTCCCTATTCGTGGTTCTTTTCCAATAAAAGTTTCAGAGTAGTCATAACTTGTACAATTTTCAAGTCATTTGATTTCTAGCGATTGTGATAATTACTGTTAATTTGAAAGTTATGTACTTTTTTGAAATTGTGAACTTTTGCTCAAAACTTTCCAGTTTCAATGTTAGCATCAATTCTAGGTAGATTTTATTTTATGTTCCACCTCCCCATTCCCTGACTGTTTTAGAGCCTGTCCCATTTCGAAAACTTCAAAACAACTTCAAAACTTCAGACTTCTGGTCTTCCGTCCAGTACTGGTGTTACTTCTTTCGGTCTTTTTTCCATAATAGTTTTCCCATATTCTCCTTATCTCCTCTTACCTCTTTAACCGACTGTCTCTATTTCAACATATGTAATTTCTCTGTCGTCTGTAAGCGATTACTTTACTCCGAGTTGAGAATACATTTCTTTATTTCAGAAGAAACGAAGCTTCCAAAAAACTAACTTTCACTAAAAGGTTCCAGTTTAAATATCACTATTACCTCGGTTGCGTTAGCTTTATGCTTGATAACTTTAGACTTTCTTCCGTTTCACAAGTCCCATAAGAATTCTACTCTTTGTTCTATCAATAATTTACTGTTCTTTGGTCTTGCCACTCTCAAATTCAAACGTTCTCTCTCATCCCTCTTACCTCTCTAACCGACTGTCCCAACTTGACATATCTCATGAGTGCGTTGGCTTCCTTCGACTTGAGATAGTCCTCCTGCAGCTTCTTCAGCGCATTCTTGAGTCGTCTGAAATTTCGAAATCATGACAAATTTTTATTGAGAAAGTCACGAAGGTGTGTTTATAGTTTGAACCTTTTACTGAACTCATAATTGGTCTGTGTCCCATTTTGCAAAAAAGGAGGTGGCTATTGACAAATTTTCAATGAGGGAGGTTAAGAAAAAAGAGCAAAGAATTGTATGTGAGTTTTGTTCGGATTGACCTTCCTTTATGAGGAACTATTGAGGGGTCCAATGGTTGACAGTTACTTATCGAAATACAACAAAAAATAATGTAACTGAGAATTCTTACAGAATCAGTGAAACAGTAGTTTGAAAAAAAACAATTTTCTTGAAAAACGGGCTTTCAATTATCACAGCGCTAGATGAAGAGTTATAATGTTTTTTGTGGACTGTCTATTGTAACTGTCAGTCAAAAGAGGCTCCCTTGCCTATGTGAGATGGTTGAAACTCGTAAAAAATTAAATGTCATCTTCGTGAGAGTCAATAACTATGCACCTCAGCTAATCCTACATTATTTCCAGTTTCAAAGTGCTTTCATAATCTTTCAAGTTTTTCAAAATTAATCCATAATTTTCCACTCCCGTCTCAATTCCCCAAACTAACCTGTATGGCTCCAAAATCCTCCACCTCGTGCGATGCAGTCTGTATGCAGTGGTGATGAGAGTGTCTCTGCTGGTTTCTGCACGGAACATAATGCAGTCAAAAGTTGAGAAATATGGATGTGAGAAGGAAGTTCACAAGTCTTTATACTCCGTAGTTTTTCAACTCAAGGTACTTATTCTCTTTTTTTTCAATCTTCTTTCCTTCCTTTCTTCCCTTTTCTATCCAAGTCCCCCTAAAAGTGGGCGTGGCTTCCATTTCCCAAACTCACTTGCAGGAGCGACGAACTGCGGCCCATCGGAGGCGCCCTCCTTCGTCATTGACATCAGAATGTTGAGCATTACGTCCTGCAAGAAAAGAGTTGAGAAAAAATTGATTGAGGGGGGATTCTTGAGAATGTGTGTGTGTGGGGGGTAGTGTCAAGAGGGTCTCGAATATTTTTTTGTGAGATTATTTTATTCGCCTAGGCTGAGAGGGCTTTGTGAATTTGGGTGATGAGTAGGATGGGGCAAAGAATAGGGTTCTTTTTGCAGAAATGTGGGTTTCTGTTTCAACAGATTCAGAATCTCGATGAAGTGGATCGTTCGTTGGTATATTTGGTGAACTTTTACAATAAAAGAAATTTGCATTTTCGAATTAAAGTGATGGTAGATTTTTTGGAAAAATCGTGTGCTGAGAATTCAGAAGAAACGAGCACTACAGATCTTTTTATCATAAGGATCACATTGTGTTTCATCAGGCAATAAAAAAAAACTCTAATATTCTCTTCAGATTATCTTCTGATTCTAGGCAAAATTCGATGCTTCCAGAAGTCAAATGACAACACACACCTCACCCTGTTTACAACTAAATTGGGTTATTTTCATACTGACTCCAAATTTGAATTTTGAGTGCTTCAGAGGTCAGAATATACTCGTTTTCGTGGGATAGAGAAAGAAATATTCCAATTTCCAAAGCCATAGTAAAAATCTCACAATCGCTCGTGCTTCTGAGTGTTAGTACTGAATTTGTAGCTGAAACAGTGATAACTGAAAATCAAACTTGTGAGAAAACATAATCGCAAAAAATTTTACCTTGGATAAGATGATTTACTGTTTCAGCAATATCAGGAAAGCTATCAATGGATTATATAACTGATAAGTAAGTTACGTAAACTTCTGAACCACTTGTCCATCCCGAGTAACATTGCGCTATCTATAATAGAACCTAGACTTTTCGGATTTTCTGAGCAAAAATGCATTCAGACAGAATTTGTATTGGCCAGCAGTCAAATGACCACAAAAACTCAGATTTTTACAATTTGGATCTCACTCTCTTGAATCAAAGAACGGCGTATTAGCAACTGAAAATTATACACATGTATAAAGAAACAGTACTTTTTTAGATAACCCATGAACTGGATAAGAACTAAAATTGTAAAAAATAACCATATCAATAGGGAATTTTCGCATCACGCTTATTTTATAGAAAATGTGTTTACAGCACGATCCTTCGTCTAAAATCGAAACGACTTCACACTCATTAGAAAAACAATAAGTTCGAAACAGTTATTATTTTCAACTAGCTCCGAAAAATTAGATCTAGATGTTCATGCCCAACACGCAGACTAAATACATCCATCTTCCCAAAAAGTTCAAAATGATTTCATTTAGATTTCAAACTCCAAGAAGAGGGTCTTCTTCTCTTCTTATTCACCTCTTTGAAAACCATAAAATATTCATGTGAGCTGGTTGTGATAGATGATCTGACCAGAGGTCACTCGTCTAAATTTGACTGAAATTTGAGAAAACAACAAAAATGGAAGAGAGCGTGGGTAGTGTATAGAGCATGGTATTTAGACAGGTGTGTATCATGTGCGCAACGACATTCTGGGATGAAAAGAGACCAAGTAGAGTAGTTGATACAATAATAGTTATCAGAGCAAAAGGGATATGAACTTGAGAATGATGATATTCAGGAGTTCGTCTAGAAAGTTGTTAGTTCTGACCTTAGTAATCGCATCGGAAATGATGTAGTCTCAAATTGGAAAAAAATTCTTCAAAAAAGTTATTCAAAGTTTCAGGCAATTCGTGAGAAGCACTGCTATTAACTCCAAATATTAGTCGACTTCTAAATTCTTTTTTAACTTTCAATTTTGAACGGTATGAGCGTTTTCACAGTAGTCAAATGTGATGGATTTCATTGTGGCACTTAGAAGTCTGTAGCTTATCGTATGATTTGGCTCAGCAGGTTTCTGATTCTACAAAATGAAAATTGTTAGTATTCCAAAACTCGGCTGTTTCAGGAAACTAGTAAAGCTTATTAGCTTTTGCAGCTTTGCTGCTTCGATTCCTTGCTCATAAAGATGGTATCCAACCAAAATGAAAGTAAGACTCACTTAGCTCGAAAAAATGTGTGGAATCCGAATATCACAACGAAAATGCTCGAAACATGTTCCTAGACCCAGATAACGGCATTAAAGAAAGTGGTGATTTTTCTGGGATGTTATTAATAGGCTCATGTGGGATTACGAGTTTCCCATTTCGAGCATATGAATGGAATCGACGCACTGTCTATATCTCATTGACCTAGATAATACAAAGTATAAGAAACCGGGAGTATCTTCAAAACTTGCAAATCGGAGATGTCAATTATTGTAAGGTTCGATAATTTACTTCTACAAAACTACTATAAGCAGCTAACTAACAAAATATGATGATTACTGAAGAAACGTTTCAAATCAGTAGGGGAAGCTATTGTCCATAATTACAGTCTACTAACGTTTTCTTGAGAGGATCATGAATCCTAGAATCCCTGAAACAGGAATCTTTCAAAGTATAGATACTACTAACCCAATCCTGAACACATATGTATGCTATCTCTAGCCCACCCGAAAATTCCCCATCCTAAACCAAATCGGATTCACCCAGAAAAAGTGTGAACTGGCTCGTTTGTCTCACTTTTCCCCCTAGCCCTGGTTATCGGACCTCCAGATCAGTGCGGGCTCCGTGTGCATCAGGGCGGAACAAAAAGTGGACATATTCTAGACAGAAAAGGAAAACCAAGTTTTCCTTTATTTCGGAAAACGACGAAGGAGGAGGAGAGTAAATTTTTTTGAAACCAAAGCTAAGATTTTCAAGTGTTTACCATTTTTGCGTTCGTTGCAAATTCGTTGTTGGTTTCAGAATATTTAGCGAGAGAGAAGAAGCTTCTAGAATATTCGGAAGAAGTCAGAAGAATGAAGAAAGGAGCGGAGAGAAAAGGGAAGAATCTTCAAAAGAAGAGGAATGAAATCAAATCAACGAAATTAAAAGAGGAATCTGGAGAGGAGTCAAAGAAGGCAAACGAAGGAAGGAAAAAAGAACATTCATAAAAACAAAAATTCCCTTGCTTTTACTCCAAATTACTTCTTATTTCCGACTTCTAGGATAAGACGACCCTTTGAAAAGTCCATCCAATAAATTGAACTTTCTTTTTCTACATGAAATTGAGCAAGGTACCCTCTTTTGCAAGAAAAAAGGTTAACTGGGCGTGATTCCTTTTTTGGGATGGAGTATTGGTTTCGGAAATTGACGACGACTTCCGGAATGGGGAGAAAAAAGGTTGAAACTTTGGTCACGGAAGGTTGTGAAGGAGGATCGGAAATTGAGATAATCAGAAAATAGAACAGAACTAGAGAATGGGAATAGAAACTAGAGAATTCGAATTGAAAAAAGCAAGGTTTGGTTTTGGGAAAATGTAAGCATTTCCAGAAAACACTGAAAAATTTAAGGAGAATATGAAGCGGAGAAAAAATAGGTACATAATTTGAATTGTACTGCAGCTGAGAAATGTAGTCGAACTTCATTAAAATGTTGAAACGGGTAACAGCAGAGGTAAACTCAACGTTAAAAATATGAATTTCTGGCACGTTTTTGATCATTTTTTGTGTTGACTACTAAATCTCAAATCAATCGCGTCATAAAGAAAGTTTTGAACTTTTGTAAATTTTCAGCATTTTTTTAGAACATAAATTTTCACCATATTGAAGTATGGCAGGCCGACGAGGTTTTATAAAAATTAGGTCAGTTTACTATAATTAGCTTCGAAATATTCTCTAAACCAGTGGTCTTAATTCAATGAATCGATTGTTTGTTCTATCAATATTCACTTTCTTACCGGGATCTTGAAACCGTTGGAGTTCGAATCCATGATCATTTTCAGTCAATATCTGGCCAGATGGATTTTTGAATCCTCGATCTTTCAAGAAATCAAAGTGATATCTTCCTCCAAAAATGAGCAACCAATATTTATACTATGAGCACTCGAAGATCAAAAAGCGCGCGATTATGAGTGAGTCAGAAGAGAAATAGTGTTAAAATCGGCTAAAGCTGATGAAAATTGTTGTCGAAAAGAGAGCTTCTTAACGTACTCAAATCCCTTCCTCTTCATTTTGCAGAAGGCAAAATTTGTGGAAGTTGATGGTTTTTGGTACATAAAGGGGAAACCTTGCAAGTTGCAAAAATATTTGAGAAAGTACGATAGGTTAGGGAAACTGTAATTTTCGGCGAAAAAATCAGGCAGTTATAAAAATTGAAGATTTCCTTTTACTATGAGAGATTGATATTCAGATGAAAAAAACACCTTATGAAAAATCGAGCCTGGTTTGCAACAACTGTAATATCGTCAAAACTCTGAGCTTGAAGAAATAGAACTACCCACTGAAACAGTAAAATACAATTTTGTAGTGCTAGCGTTATTTCCAATATTACAATGCGCTCTAACGCTAACATATTTAGAACTTGAATTTTTCAGATTTTCCCTCCACTTCTCCAAGTTGTCAGGTAATAAGGGCTCTTTGTAGGCAATGCTCGAAAAATACAGAAGGCCTCGAAAAAACGGCGGCAAGGTTGAAAAATTCCAATTTCGATTATGTGTAATAGAGCGCGTTGTTACAATGAAAATATTGTTCAAAACTAAAAAAATTAAAAATTTGATCTAATTCGTCGAGAAATATTCGGTTCGTTTCAGTGCAAACTGAAGTTTCAAAGTTTCAAATGCTGAGCTCAAACTGTTTAAAGATTTTACTAGTTGTCCATAATTTCCCATAAGCAACATGCCTTATCTGAAACCGTAGGAAAAGTATTAGTTACAAATGCCCTATTTTCTTACCAAAATTCTAACGAAAACCAAAGAAGAACCAGAAAAAAATGAACGAAGACAAATGATCTTCTATCCTCACCCTATTCTCACAAAACGAAATCCCTTCTTTTCATATGTTTTTTTTTTCAGTTGCAACACCCCTTTCGCCATATGATTTCGTAATCCCCCCCGGGGGGACCTCCACCACCAAGAAGAAACAAAATAACATTATTATCCCCTTATTTTTCATTCAAGTCGAGGTATCACCTGACTCTAGAATCACCCGCGAATCTAGAATACCTTTGGCTTAATCCGTTTCGATGGAGATTGAGGTGACATTCCGGGAGCCGGTGTGGAGAGACTCATGACTTTAACAAGAGTGAGAATAGAAAAAATGAAAGTAGAAACTTTTTTCGGTATCGGAAGCGAACCTAGGTGCAAAATAAGCGAAGCGAAGCGATGGGGGATGGATTCACATCACCGGGAGAAAACGCAGGAAGTGGGCGGAGCTTCATGGATTCTTTCTTTTTCTTCTATTTTTGCTCCACATCTTCAGAATCCAGAAGACACACTCTGGGTAATGATGATTCGAAGATGACAGCTGACTCTCGTGATTTGCCCTTCGGCGCTTGTTTTGTGTGGGAGCCGCGGAGCGTTTGGAATCAGAAGAAGAGAATAATAAGGATGAAGATGTCCACTTTTGCTGGTTGGGATAATAGAGAGAGAGGGGGTGTCTTAGGAGTAGGAGAAGGAGTAGATGGACTGGAAGGTGTCAAAGATCGAAGAGAGAAAGGATATGTTGCAAAAGTTCAAGAATGGAGGGATACTTGGAGAGAAGACATAGAGATGAGAGGTTTTTAGGAATCCAGAATAAATTTTAATTCTAGAGTTAAAATCTGACATAAGAGAGAAATCAAAATTGGTACTGACTGGACCATGAGTAGACAATGTCTTCTAGAATCATGGCACAGAAAACAAGAAAGTAAAATTTGAAGGATTCGCAATGCCTAACCAATCGATATAAATGAAAATTGTCCTAGGATAACACTTCTCTGAAACCGAAAAATTTGTAAAAGAGGTTTTTCTTTAACTAGTACTTGATGACAGAATTGTTGATAAAATAGTTTTGAAAAAGTTTAAAAATCTTGTTGGCTTTTCAAAGTACAATTAGAACGTTAGAAATTAAAAGAGCTTCGGGAAGAAGGTTTTTAGCAATGAAGAGTATAGCTACTTGATCTAGTTAGTTTCTCAATACAAAACCGATGAAACATAACAATTTTTGCCAATTTACAATCGGTGCAATTGTTTCGGCGATGAAATAACCAGACAAATCAATTCGATTAGACTTTAGCAACTTATTTGGAGGTGTTGAAACAGAAAAATTTCTATACCACGGTTTCTGCCCAAAACTATGTCAAGGATCACAATGTTTTGCTTTCACAGGACGGAGGGAGGAGACTTGAGAATACATTGGACTTTTTTAAAAAGCAGAAGAAGCTCTTTGGAAACAACAAATCCCAGAACTTCGAACTTTCAATTAGATTGGATTGCAAACGTTTTGTGAGCGAATGTTCTGTGTATGGCTGATGTAATATTACAGTTTCAGTATGAAGACAATTCGCTGATTTGATGCCATGAGTTATTACTTTCATCAGTAAGTATGCGGTGGGCATCTTTGGGATATGTTGAGCTCATCCGGAAGACGGAGATCAAGAGAAAGAACATTCAAGAAGTTAGTGACCTAAATGTGACTCTATTTGGGAGTAAATTGGTGCTTCAAGTTTCAAAGAGTTAGACGAATACAACATAACGGTTACTTCAAAAATAATGGATACTTCGTCATCACAGTTCTTCAGCAGTGTTTTCATTGGGCTCAGGGGGAAGACAAAATTTTGAGAACGATGAGATCCTTATGGGTATCTCTATCGCCAAAACTTGAAACAGACGAAATTTCACAGTGGAGTGTCACTTGAAACAAAAAAGGTGCATTCGCAATAGAAAGAAATGTATCAAATCAGTCGCACTTGAAGGAAGAAATGATGTGAAACTTTCCTGTTTCAACATAGGAATAATGTGGATCATTATTTCTTTCAAGCAGTTCTTCGTCGTTTTCCAAACCGCACATTTCTTCTAGAACCAGTTGGAGAAAAAATGAAGAAGGAGCATCCTGAGCATAGGTTAGAATGTACGGGGTGTATGATATCTTGAGAAAAACACTCGAGAAAGTTAGTAACCAAAATGTGACCATACTTAGAATGAGTTTGGTCATTCGAGTTTTGAAGTTTAGAAGGAGTGATGCTCATTTTAATAGATGTCAGTGATAATAGCGAAAATTACTTCTTCAAACAGTTGCACCTGAGCTCTAGTGACAAAAATTCAAGTAATAAAGGTACACGTACACATGTCTAGCACTGAGTTCGAAGATGTCAATGCTAATACTAACTATAAGCACAAAATTGAAGCAGACAAAATTGTCAAACTTGGTGCCGCTTCAAAATTGATGAGTATCTGTCCTGGAGCAGATTTGGTAAAATTTTGCGAAACCAACGAAAAGTTCTCCGGGACCAGCCCCGCCCGATCGTGTACGCCTGTTCTGGAGTACATGAAATAGAATTCTTCGCAAGCTATTCTCTACCATAAAATCGGAAATAGTATTATATTATTATGGTTATCAACACCGAGAAACAGGAATTTCCCAGCATTATAACTTCCAGTGCAATACTAAAGGAAAATTTTCATGGTCTATTGTTCTAGAAGCTTCAATTCTCACCTGCTCTTGGATAAGAAAAATAAAAGGTAATTGGAGTTCTATTCCCATTTCTACTTTTGTCTGGATGTCTAGACTGACTTTCGAGATCCATTCATACAATTGTATTCTAAAAAATGACTCAAAATTCAAACCCTCGTCTAATGTAAAATTTGAAACTGAAAACATATTTTGCTTCTGAAATGAAGTCCTTTTCTTTTTCTAAACGCTAAATAAGCTCCTCCTCCATCTTATAAACAAGAAGGATGGCTAATCCGAAATAAGCTCATTAGTAGTTGAGAATAATTGAGAAATTGAGAATAACCAAAGAACTTGGAGAGGAAGAAGGCGAAGGAGGAAGATTAGCTCCGGAAGAAGAAGAAGGTTTCTTTCACACATGGATTTATGAATACATACATAGAAATGCATGTAAGACGGATAGAGATTTTGTACTTTGTTTGCAAGAAGAATTGGTGATATGTGAATGGAGGAAGCTATGAATAGGGAGGATCAGTAGAAAGTGGAAATGGGAGTGATTTTGTTAATGGACTCCTACTGAGTGTGTATTACTGGAGCAGGGACAATTTCGATTTAACGTTAGTTTAAGTTGAAACAAAGAAGGTCGAGATGATTGACTAGAACAGACTATAAATACACAAACCGAATTGTTGTTTTGCTGAACGTGACTATGCTAGTCATCACCAGGAAACTGAAAAAAACGGCTGGATTTCTCTGAAAATCAAGTTTTGAGTACAAAAGTTCCTGTTTCAGTGTTGACATTTTCGGAGAGTTCGGATGTTTTCTCAATGGAACGGCACCATTCCTAAAGTAAGCTTGCTTGAAATCTTAATTTTTTGAAAGCGAAGATTTTCTTTCAAAAAGTTGAACACGAACTCTGATTGTGAGTTCGTCCTCCAGCAATTCCTCTCTTCCCTCCAATCCAAAATTTGATTATTTGCTTCCAAGAACATCTTGAGAACCCAAGATCTATTTTTTGGTCCCTCCCAAGCAATATAATTCTCCCAGATTCCGAATAGAATTATTCTAAAAAGAGTGGGCGCAAAAGAAGAAGGACATCATCTGTCAAAATTGAATCATCATGGTTGGTATGAGAATCTCTTCGCACAATTAGGGGATGTTTCAGAGTTTGAAGAAAAAAAAGTAGAAGAAAAAAGAGGGAAAAATGCATCTATAATCTATGAAAGCTCAAGCCAAGCCTTTTGAAAACTGAGAAAATTTAGAACTCGAGGAAAGCTAAAACGGAACGAAAACTTTTCGAGCAAGAATGAGACCCTTTCTGTTGTCTCTCGAAAACTAAAACGACGGTGCTAATTGTTTCGAGGCCACGAACCCCAAAAAACGGGTGGAATTCTTCTTTGGTAGTGTAAAAGTCAAAGATGGAATAGAAAAGGGGACGAGGAGCGAAAAGAATAAATCGGACCCCCGGGGAATGTTACGGAGGGGAAAACAGGACGAAAAATGAAGGGGGGGGACCTGATGGAAAACAACCAATTTTAGGGACGGGGTGCCCAATTGCTGGGACATGTATGGAGGTGGTCTTGGTTTCTGAAATTTGTTTGATTTTTGAGAAAAAAACTATGATCTCTGGATATTCATAGCTAAACATTTCAGCCATGTTCGAAATGTTTAGTAGTAGATTTTGTAAAAAGTAAGTTCAAAATATTTTAAAGAGAGTTGAAAGAACCCAGTTTCATGACTCTCGTTTTCTAGTTGGTTTTGAAAAGCTGTAGTTCTTTCATGTTTTGTGCTTCAGACTCAAAACCAAACCCGAATAAGTGCACCAAGTCCACCAAAACTGGAAGTTTCTGAAACTGTAAATATGGTATTTTTGGCAGTTGAAGGTTGTTAACACGATCTATGGTGAATTATAAATCTGTGTCTTTATTGTCATGCTCTCTCAATCTTATGAAGAGATCTCGACAACAATATTTTCAAGGAAAGTTTAAACATGGATCCGAATCTTCCGAACATCACTGCTTCGAGTTGAGCACTGGTGAAATGGATTGAAATGAACGAAGCTTTGCATAAGATCGGAATAGGAGCTCGAAAGCAATCAACAAAGTAATGTTCAAAATTCAGTGTCCAAATATAATTGATGAAACTGTTAATCAAGGTTGAAATAAGACTCTTAATATAAGAGGAAAACATCTTAAAGAAGCTGTCTGTTTTTCTCATAACTGACGACAGTTATGAAATCGAACATTTCTGTTTCACTTCTGACTTTGTTTTATTCTATAAAAAAGCTCAAAATCTGTTTTATCACCTTTTACTGTTTCGCGGTAATTGTTTTTATAAATTAATTGATAACAAATACAGTTAACGTTGTATACTACATGTTCTCAATCTAGAAGTTTTGTAGGGCTAATAACGAATGGTTCTATTAGCTTAATTATTGTTAACCAGTTCAGGAGCACTCGGTATTATCATAGTCTAAGATTTTAAGCTCACAACGCATTACACTGAAACAGCAAGTTTGCTTACAAATACCATAACACAATTTTCTAGAAATCGCCAACGTAGAAAACTCTCGAAAAAGGTTCTCAAAATAACTCCGACTGTTTTTCGACTATGTCGTCGCTATTTCATTCTTTATTAAAAAGAAGTGTCTCACGATGTGCAGAGCAGTATGTCACACCAAACTGACAAATGAAATGAGCAAGTGAGAAAAAAAGGGAGGATGTGTGGGAAAGCAATAAATAAATTGGAATCTTCTGACAGCACAAGGATAACATTTTTTATTATAGAAAAAAACTTCTTGAAGAAAAAAGATATCCAAGGGCAGTAGAAGAAAAAACTTGTCAAATGCATTCTGAATACATACATTTATCTTTCTTTTCGTCTAGACAAAAGGATAGGAAACATATGTATTGAGGGTGGGAGTAGAGAAGAAAGGATTTGAAAAATTAGGAGCAAACTTTGGAAGTTTTTTGTAGCAGGAAGTTGTCGGAAAATTGAAAAATTGGTTTAGGAATCGAAGCAGTTTTGTGAAAAAAGATATATGTTTCAACTCGATCTTATAGCAAGTTGATCTAAAGTTTGGGTATTGATTTGATGAATAGTTTGCAAAAAGTTTATTGAGAATAAAGATGGCCACTGGATTTTAAAACACCAATACAAGGATGCATTTTGTGGTCTCATAGCAACGGAAAGCACTTTCTGACAATCGTAGATTTGTGTTTTTGTGATATTTGAATGAACATTTTTTCCGAAAATATAACTGTTTCAGATACTACATTATTGCCTACTATGAATGTCTCGCCTACTTTGAATGTCTCATGTTGGTGAAAAGCTTTCTCCTTTTTTCTGGAAAAAATAGGCAAATTCTGTATGTTGGTCAATCCTAGACACTGAATGTGGCAACTTGGCTTCATAGAAAGTCGCCTTTGAGATTTTTCGCAGATCTGACAATGCTCATAAATTGCTAGTTTGGTTGAAAATTGAGCGTGCTCCTTTGTCATTAGTCTCAGAAGATTCTTCAAAACAAACTCAGCCACTACATTACATCATCTCAATACGAGGAACATTTTTCCTGGTCTCTTGGCGACAATTTGAAACAAAAAAGCACTTCCTGGCAACCATGGACTCGTGGTTTGATGTTTTTGAATGGACTGCGTCTTTAAAAAGGGAAAACAGTTTCAGATTGTCTATAAGCAAAGCTATGACCTAATTCCTACACCTGGTGAAAGCCATTTCCTTCAAAAATATTTCTTGCAAGAATCTGAATTCTGGGCAGCCCTACACAACTAGAATTTCAAAGTTAGGTGAAAACGTTTCAGTCGATGCTTATATGAGAAACTGAGAAAAACCAGTAAGAAACATATTTTTCGAATCGTTTACCTGTGGAATCTCACGAATATGATGAACTAGACAACGAAACTGTTTAGAAACAGTGATTTTTTTAGAACTCGAATACCAACTTTTAGAACTCGAATACCAACTTTCTTGTGATCGAATGTTGAACTATTGTTATGTGCAGATTACGTTGTTAAGGTCAATTGGTTTGAAATCTAGTTTTCAAAATTACCCTAATTTTTACAAGACCCCTGTATGAAAGACTTACAAATATACTAGCCATTATGACTTTTCCCACCGAAATTCGAAAATTTCAGTTGCTGCTGCTCTTGTGAATAGAAGCAAAACTCAATAATATAATAGGAACAGAAATGGAATGCTGCTCCTCTTTTTTGGAATTGGAATGGGATCTCCAGAATTTTTATTGGGGCGAGAGGGATGACAAAATAGCTGTTGAATGGACAGCAGGAGGCAGCAATATTATCCACTTTTAATAGCCATTCAAAAATTATTCGGGAATTTTCGAGGGGGGAAATTGGGAAATTTCAGGACGGGAAATTGGGAGGACGGAGGGGGGATATGACACTACGAATTGGCAGAAGGCAAAAATTGGCGAGTTAAATAAAGAGACAGAGATAGAGAGGACACTCAATTTCCGGAGAGACTGCACTTACCATTATTCGATTTTGTGCTTTTGAAATTTGAATTTTTTGGTGTGAGGCGACTCGTTTTTCTTGTTTCCGGTGGGGAGAAATTGGGATGAATGGAGAGTTTCTGGAACTTTGAAATGTTTTGGAAATTTCGTAAGAAGAATACGATCAATCGAATAAAAAAATTCAAGAAGAGATTATTTAGGATTATCTTGAAACTGAAAAAAAAATTACAGATTCTAAAAGTTCTCAAAATAGCAAGATTTTGAAAGGCCAGCTTGTTTGAAATCTGCTGAGAAGTCACTATATTCTGCTGTTTTGTTTTGTTCTGTGCATAGTTTTTGGTGTTGTACAATTGCTCAACGAACATGATGCAGACTGCATTTTTCTGCTTTTCTCATTCATTTCAGAATAGAATCATACATGAAGACAGTCATCAGAGAGCAAGGAGCACGGGGAGGAGAATGGGAGTTCAGAAATTAATGATTTCGGAGTGGAAATGGAAGATTTTGGACTGGAATGCTGAAAACGGTTGTCGGACTGAAGCTAAAGTTGAGAAAGTGCACGAACCAGTAGCAGCTTTCTACCAGATTTTTTGTCATTCTTTTGAAACAGATATAGTTTTGAATGGTTGCTTTTTTTGAAATGTTGACATAAACATATTGAGAGTATCAAATTGAGGTTTTTCGAGAGTTGTTATCAGCGAGGCGATTTAAAAATTTGGTCTTCAAAGACACACTTCGAACTGGTTTTTCTCAGATAATCAAACTGCTTGGTAAAGTTTTGAAACCGCTAATGCTTGAATTTTGCTGCACTAAAAAACAATTCAATTTCCTAAATAAAGCGACATCAAACTTTTTTCCGATTTTTCACCACCCTTTAGAAACTGAAATTGATCTAACTAGTGAATTATTTTAAAGTTTAGAATGAAACTCATGAATCTTTTGATGGCCAGATGAGGCATTTTGAGTGTTTTCACAGGATTCAAAAATAATTAGGATAACAATGTTAGCATCCAATTGATGTTTTCAGAATATCAAGATGTTTCAGACGATCTTGAAACCGCTAATGTTTGAAGTTTGTTGCACTAGGAAACAATTCAATTTCCTCACTCTAGAAGTGCCGTTAGTGTTAACAAAGGTTACAACGACTCTAGAAGTAAAAGTTGAGATCTGTGCAAGAAGAACATTGAAGCAGAATCAAACGGAATACCCAAAAACTGAATAATGAACTTTACACCCATATTACAATTTTTACTGTTTCAGTCAACTAACAATTACTTTATGAGGAATCAGCTAGAATATTCCTCGAGTCAGCAATACTATGAGAAAAAAGGAACAGTTCACTCAACCAAACTTGTCAGAATATGGATTAACTTTTCAAGACTCCTCATCAAAAATTCACGATAAATTGAAGAAACCGACTGAGACTTCAAGTTGTTTCCTATTTGAATCTATAGAATGAAACTGTGAAAAATGTGGATTCAACGAACCAAATATTGTTTGACAAAGTTCTGCTGAAAAGTCCAATATCCAACGAGTTCATCTAGCGATTTCTATTGAAATGGACTATTTGAAACGGCAATAAAGTTTTGAAAGCATTCAGTTTTGGTCCATTTTGGGAGACATCAAAAATCTAGAGATGATCATAAAAATAATGGCTTGGAAAATTATTCTGATGGTTTATAGATTTATGGGATAAAATAATATTATAGGCAATAAAAATGCTTGTTACATTGAACCAATGATTTTGCTGAACGGATGATCAGACTATTAGAGAGCTGTGTGGACTTGAACTATTTGGAATATTTGAAACTGTAAAAGGTTTTTATTTTAAACCTAGTGTGATTGTCACATCGAATTTTAAAATAGGCTACCTCTATCGATAGATTGGTGACTTCACTTGAAGTTCGAGTAAGAAAACAAAATGGAACAGCTGAATTTTGTACGGAATTATCCAACCCAGAGAGAAAACTAGCCATTTTGAACAAACATTCTGTTTATTTCTTTTCGTTTCTATTTTTCGAATTTTCGTTTCTTTTTTTGCAATAAGAAAACATAAATTATGAACTGAATATATTTGAAGAGAGTGAGAGAGGACAACGTCTCAATTGGTCTAGTTTTTTGCACGTAGTCTGAATTTTAAGATTCTAGGAGAGTAAATTTAGTAACTGAAGACTCAAAGAACAATTAGACAAATTTTGGCTGATTTAACGCAAATTGTTTTTAAAAAATTCGGATTCAAGATGAACATTTTTAGCTGACTTGATTGAATCAATGATTTCAATACGATAATATTATGAACTTTCAAAAAACAGTAATATTTTTAAAAACTTCCTAAGCTCTAGTCAACTACAATTTGCCCCAAATGATGCATCAGTCTTCTCGTTTGAAAACTGAATGAAGAAATCGAGTTGAAACGGAAAATTAAGAGGCAAAAATTAAAAGGCAGAGAATTGAGTTTGAAAACACGACGGCAAGAAAAGAGTCATCTGAATATTTATGCGATTGTTTTGAGGTCTCATTTTCCCTTTTTCTCTCATTATTCCTTGAGAAAAGAGGGAATAAGGAACAGAGGGGAAGCGTGAAGATGTTCTGAAAATTTCGAATAGACAGGGAGCACTTTTAGAATGAGGTAGAGGAACTGGAAAATTAGGGCTAGTTCGGTAATTGTGTTGAGCACTGAGTGAAACAGAAATAATTTGAAAGGTGTTGTTACGATAAATCATATTTATCTCTGGGCTACATTTTTGATCTTTCTTTACTTGCAAGAAAAGAAAAATACGGGCATCATCTCAGACAAATTTCCAGTCGATCTATATAAGTTTCATCCAATTCGGTCTACTGGAAGCCGAGTTATGAGGTGGCACAGACAGACTCACAGACAGATTTTGTTGATTGTTATTAGTAAAGATTGTGAGAGTGTTTATTATTTTAAAAAACACTGTTTCGCTTTCTTATAATCAGTTGTTGAAACTTTAACAAGTTATTTTCACAATGATAATTCTAATTCTGCAAGAAGTTTTTTGGATTCTCAGAATAGAGTTGATTTCTGTTTTTATGAATTATAAATGGTTAGAGAACGCTTCCTCAGTCCAGATTAGTCACTATTTTTTTCCAACTAGCTTCAGCTGTTTATAGAAACAGAAAACGTATTAGATTACATTTTCATTCTAATTACATTTTCTAAACTTAAAGATTGCAGCAGGTTAAGTTTTATGAATGACTACAGAGTCGAAAAATCGACCAAAATCCGACACCAGGGAAATCAAAAAGAAACAGACAGAGAACAAAGAAAAGTCTAGAAATCTGAAATCCAATAAAAAATCCATCTTCTCCCAAAAGTGCAAAGGACAAACACACACATCTGGTGTTGGGGGTGGTGTCTCCTTTCTTGAAGAGAGAGAAAATTCAGAAAATCAAATTTCGAGAATTCGGATTCGTTTCGCTTCAACTATTTTCGGTGGGGTCTCCGGAAATTTTTTTGGGAGAAGAAGAAGGAAGAAGGACATCAAAAACTTGGATTAGCCACCAGAAGCAACTTGCATATGAGCACAAATTGAGGCTTTTTTCTGGAAAAAGGACACATGAGTGGTCCTCCTCCCGAAAGGGGGGGGGGGGTGAAATTAATTGAATCACTCTCAAACAGACGCACACAATGTTTTACTAATTTCATGGTTAGTCAGCACTTTTGCGGAGAGTTTTTTGAGTGAAAACGGGGCGTAGAATCTAGAATGTTCGAGGACAGGAAGTGAATTTTCGAGTGGCAGATGGGGAAGGGGTGGAGTAGACAGGAGGAGTCCTGGTGGGAGTATAATAACGAGAACTGTTATGAAAGAGGTGTCTGGAATAATAATAATGGGGGTCATGAGGGAGTATATAGTTGGGAGAACAGGATGTTTTTTGTAGGAAGTCGACGACGCTCAGAGATTACAATGAGGAAGAATAACTACTGAAATCGATATCTTGAAACAGAGAAGTTTCTGAAGAAGATTGTAAATTCTCTTGCTTTGTGTCATTCATTGAAAGAAGATTGAGCGATTCTCTATGGACGAAGAAACTTAACACGGAACTCTGAAACTGAAAATATGAAAATATGCAAAAGCTGCGCTCTATCGCTAACAGAGCTAAAATTGGAGCTGTTGACTTTCTCGCCGTTTTTCAGGTTTTCAGACTTCGTGTACTCCTTATGGGCAATTCGCGATAATTGATCACGGTCTCAAAACCAGAAAAAAAACCGGTGACAAAGTCAAAAATTCAAACTTTAGCCATGCTCCGCTAGTCCATAGAGGGCGTTATAACATTGAAAGTAGTGATTATATGTTTTCTGTTATGATTTTCAGACGAAGAGTGTATGTATTATATTAAATAACAGGAATACGATATGGTGCTCTGGGAGTATATAGTTGGAGCATAGGTTTTCGAAGCTGTTATTTCAGAGGCGATCAAGTTTTTGTAGACTGCTTACGTTTGATAGTAGAACTATAACTAGGCTCTTAAATGACGGGTTTCCACTGTAACCATTCTTTTTTCTGGAGGTTTTATGAAATTCAGTTTGACATTGTTCCACTCACTGCGTAACACATTGAAGGAGGAATACAGGGGTGATCTCTGAAACTAAAATTAATTGCGTTGATTTAAAGACAAATAATGTCTGACTGCAAAAGGAGAATTGTATTTTTCAATTCTAAAACCATCAACTAATTTTTTCAAAACATCAAAACTAAAAACGATATTATTGGAACAGAAACGTTTTGTGTAGCTTCTATTGAACGCGCGAAACCGATAAAATAGACACATTTCGATTTGGGGGGTCAACGATAAAACTGAAAGCAAGGAATCATGAATCACATAAAATCGTTGAGGTCACTTGGAAACAATTTCAGTTTCATGATCATTACATTTTTGGATATGATATAGGAGGACAATATGAAGTCAATAAATTTAATTTTCTCAATAAAGTTAGGACAAGAGATTCAAGAATACATTGTTTGTTGGATTACAAAATCTCAATGAAATCCTAGAACATCTTTTTTGTTGCAAAAGGACTAATGTTTGATGGCTGATAAAAAAGTTCACGAAACATATTGAAGCCATACATCTGTAATGATTAGCGTCAGCAATTTGGAAAGCCATTTTAGTAGTTTTTTTTTTCACAAAATGAATGATCAAGATGCATGAGTGAGTGTGTCAGATCTAAGCGAATATGCTTTTACTGATCCACCAGTTTTCTTTGTCGCTAAACGAATTTTGGGAAACAGTAAAATGTTTGAAACAGAAGGAGATCATGATAGTTGGATGTACAAGTAAAATCATGAACATATTCGTCTGCAATCCAAATGTCGAGAGCAAAGCAGGCGACGATTATTGTTGGAAATTTGAATTTGCTTCGAGAGGCGAGATATTGGAAACGATTTGTGAAGGAGGCAGAGAATCACGGATGTTTGAAGTACTGATAATTTTTGTTTTGTTTTTGTTGATCTTTTTTTTAGTTTTCAATAGCAATAAAAGCTAAAAATCGTAAAACTTGAAATGTGTTAGTTTTATAGTTAAAGACGAAATCAAAAGTTCATTTCATCTCAACGTCATTCAGCTCAAATCTGTATGGTTTTTTCGCTGTTTCAAAACCCCTTTATTGAAAAAAGAAAAGAATGAACGTCTGATTATAAGTGGCGTACCCAGTTTTGAAAACCCTCTGAAACCTGCGAATTTTCCAAAAAATTTCTTCGTTTCAAAACCATTTTACCCGTGAAACCATTTCTTTTCGAAATTGATTGACAAAATCACTGTATACAGTTTTAACACAGCTGTATTCCTCACTTCCGAAACGATACTAATTTGCTGGTATTGCAAGGTAAGAACTCTATTCCTGATTAAGCTAGAAAATCTACTTTCGAAAAATTCCAGATGAAAGAAAAAATCCGGATTATCCTTGCCATCACAGTAATATTCTCATCGGCTCCAGTGGATTCTCAAGACAAGAAAGATGGTGAGTTTTCTTTTTTCAATAATTTTGTAAGTATGCTCTACTGAGAAACCTGATTTGTCAATAGAGCGCATTTCCAACCTTCTAATCTTTTCAGCCCCGCCCACCAACCTCGACAACTTTATTTCCAACGTATCCACTCTCGTCCGCCTCACCGATGGAATCGTTCGTCAATCCAAGATCTGTCAAGGATTTCGAAAAGAAACTTCTGAATATTTCCATTCAACACAAGACAAATTCAACGCCTTCCTCAAACTGAATCCCAAAGAAATCACAAATTTGGTAACTGATTTTTACGACGAAGTTCAAAAACTGAATCTATCATCGAATTTCGTTAAATTGGAGAGTCCGGTAAAATTGTTGAAGAATCTGGCAGAAAATTCTGGAAAATTGACGGTGAGGGAAACTGATATTGCGAATTATAGCAAAATCTTCGATTCGTTGAAAAAGACCAATTCGACATTCCAACCTCCGTATCTCGAGGTTTTTACAGTACTTCACCGTTGTTTTCTTGCCCAAAAAGACTTGAAAGAAGTTGAAATTTGCCAGAAAAGCATGAAGGAGTTGAATATTTCAAAAGTGGAAGATTCTTTTAAAGAATTGGATAACCTTCTGAAAGAATTTAATCCAGCTCAACAATGGATAGATTCTTTCGATAAGATCGAAAGATTGGAATTGATTGCGCGAGCGGGTTATCAATTTTCCGAAAGTAAGCAACTTTTTCGAAATCTATCATCATCTCTGAAAGATTCTGATATTTCACTTAAGGGTGTGGAAGAATTGATGAGTGGAAACATCAAGAAAATTGGGAAGAAGTTGAAAGTTGCCGTTTTTGGTTCACAAATTCATCCAGATGGAGATATGAGAAAAAAGATGATAGAATTTTCTGAAATTTTCAATTCAACTTGGCTCGAGGAAATTCTGGGAGTTGAGAAGCTTCAAAAACTTCAACTCGGATTCCAGCCGTACTTGAATTATTCCACTCAAATCCAAAAAATTGAACAAATTGTATCGGATTTTCGAGGTTCTCAAGAAGTCGCCACAAAGATTGCAGATCTTTTTCAAAAAATTGAAGAATGGGAAGAACCGTATTCCATTCCAGAGTCACTGATTACTGTGGCTGGAAAATGTACCAAGAGTCTTCCGCAATCCAATTTGAACTACTCTCTATTTGAAGAAATCTGGTGGCCGACAAGAAAATTGAAGAACAACTTTGAGCATTATATCTCACTAATCAAACAAGCTAAAGAATCCAAAATAGCGACATTTCGAGGAGTCAATGCTTTGAAGAATAATCTAGAGAAGTGGACTAAGGAAAAACCGCGCCAGATTCAATTTTATTTGGAGCAGTATTTCAAGAAAAATGAATCGCAAAGTGTCTTGGTGAAAAGTATAGGCACATCTCTCCTGCTTTGGAATAAGTTTGATGAAGATATTAAAAATTACAAGACATTTCTCTCGATGATTCCGGACAACAGGATTCTCATAGAAACCTTGGAAAAAGTTGACATCAAGAAAATTGAAACGATTTCCAAGTGTTTAAGGGACAAGAATTTCCAAGTCGGATATATGGAAGAGACTATGAAAGGAGCAAATGATTTGAAGAACTTTAAGAATATTACGGAAGAGGAAATGGATTCTTGGAAAGAATATATGAAAGGGGTAGGAAAGATTCTAAAATTGCTGAAATCAACGAGAAAAATGATGAAGAACAAGTTGAGTCCAGAAACGAAGGCTTTGAATGGGCTCTCAAATTCTGAATCGATTCTAGAAGCGCTTTCGAAGGGAAGGAAAATTATGAAAATTATGGGAAGAGTTCAGAAGGAGAATTCATTACTTCAGAAGGCTCTTGGAGTCGAATCCAAGTTTGAATATTCGGATGAATTTTGGAAAAATTGGAAAGAAAATGGGCCCCAGAAGATCAAGGATACTATCCAACAAGTTGCTGAACTGGAGAAATTTATTCAAGAAAACTCAAAATTGAATATTTCAAGTTTCAGCTTGATTTTCAAAATCGCCTCCGGGCTCTCTGGAATGGAAAAGATTTTTGATAAATTCGATAGATTCAGAAACAATGTCAAGGATCTCAAAGAGGCTTCTGAGATCATCAAAACTCTAGAACCCATCAAGAATCTTGCTCTAGACTTCACCCGTTATTCCTCGGATCTTCACTCGGCATCGATTAGTTCTGAAGTTTTGAAGACGTTTCTCGATGGATTCTTTTCGAAGAAATTGGAACAAAAGGAAACAACTCGATGGAAATCGTTGAATCTTCCATGGTTTCAAATTGTTTTGTTCAGTGCTGGAGGACTCTTATTAGTTGTTTTGGCAGTTTTCGTCGGATGTTCCTGCACCAAGTCTGGTCGGAGAAGATGGAGAAGACTGTATTTGGAGAGGTTCGCTTCGCAGGAAACGAGAGAGTTGCAGTGGAGATATTCGGTAAGCTATTTGAAAATCATAGAGGTTATAAGTGCGCTCTATTGGGATAGATGACTTATTCTGAATAAACAACTGTTTTAAGATTAACAGAGCACATTTGCTACCTTCTACTAGTCATTTTTTTTTCAGTTCTGGCTTGACCAAGAATCCGACAAGAACATGTTATGCGAAGCTGTCAGGGAGGTCAATTTTGAGCAAGTCAAGGCTCTGATAGACAAGGGGGTTTTTATCAATGTCTATAATCGTGAGTGTCTTTTAGGTTTTCTGTTTCCTCTAGGTTATATTTTCCCATCACACATCGCATAAGTCAGTGCATCCAATTTTCGATTTTTTTTCCAGATTTCGGAAACACCCCTCTTCACGCTGCAGCCAAGTATGGACATGTTCAAATTGTGGAGTATTTGATTCGAAACGGTGCAGATCGGAATGCATACAATGTTGAGAATAAAACACCGGAGCAGTTGTTGGCTGAGAGTGTGCAGGTACGAAATTAGATAAGCAAATTTTGAAAAGAAAAGTCAGTTTCACCGAGATTGGAATAGTTAACCAAGTTTTGATCACTAGTTCTTCTCTTAAGTGACTTCCATAACCTCCATAATTTCTCCCTTATCAATTTTACTTCCTTTTCATACGTTCTCAGTTAAAATTCACGCTTTCCAGACGACCACAATCCGTCTAATGGTTTCTACTGTCAAAAGTACGACGAGTGTCAGTGAGAGTGGCGTTAGCAAGAGTCAGTTGAAGGAGAAGAAGACGTTCAGTAAAATTGAGATGATATTCGAAAAGTTGAGACGAAAGACGTTTAGACAGAGTGAGTTGCTATGGGCTCAAATACTGAAATTGTTGGAGAAACAGGGAACAAAGTGGGGACATTGAGACAGTGAACATTTTTCTGGTTTTTGGAAAACTAGAGTAGACATTGGAATCTGAAATAAGGCACACTTTTTTCTCGATCATAGTGGCTTTCGACGTTGACTAACTTCCTGATTGCGTCTTAAAACAGCAATGCATTTCTCAACCTACATTGTTTTTCAGGAATCCCGGATCTCCTCCCCACAATGTCGTATCGTATTCGAATCGACTCTCGTCTGGCTGACAGCTATTCCTACGGTCCATTCACCGAGATGTACAAGGGAAATGTGAGTTTCTTCCTCTGACATTCAGGAATCCCGTTATATTGGACAGCAACACTTTTCGATTTCTCATTAGATCGGGGCTAGCTGATGTTGTTTCTATAACTAGAGTTTGTTCAATCAAAGTATTCTGAAAAAAAATTGTTTTGACAAAAAATTTTCTGTTTCGAGAAAGTTAATTGTATTGTGAGAGCCAGCTAAAAATGATGAGCTTCATTCTCTTTGAAATCAAAATCGTGAAAAATGTATCTTAAAATCTTTACTGCTTTACTTCTCTTCTAGCTGTATTCATTAAACTTTCCCCCATTGTATTTTGTATTTTCTTGTTTTCAGGTAACCGACCAAATGTCCGGAGTGACCCATTTCATAGTTCCAACCGACTCGAATGGTCTATTCGAATCTGATGACTTTGGATACATAATGTGTGTATTCCTTCCGACTATTCTCATGAAACAACTATGGATGTATGAATGTTTGGAACGGGGGAAATCGGCATTCCGCAACGACTACAAATACCGTATCGAACGTGTCAAATATCGAGGAGTCGCCTATGATACAGTAGTGAAATGGGCCACGTGGATTCACAAACAGTGTATTCCGTTTTTGTATGGAGTACATTTGCATTTGGCAATTGAGGGAATGTCCCCAAATGAGAAGATTCAAGTGAGATCGTTGGTTGAAATGCATGGAGCTATTTGGGAGGAGGAGATGATGGTGAAGGAGAACTTTAATTTGGGATCTCATCCATATCATCATTTCAATTTGGGACCCCTTTTTGTGATTCATGATGGGAAGGTGAGAATTGGTGGGAAAACAGATTACAGTTTCATTTAGTCAGTATCCCAATGCTAGACATTCCTCAGCGTTGATTCCTATAAATTCTTTCAGAAAAACCTGGCCAACCTGAAAAACGACCCCAGCAAAATGTTCACCCTGATGACCTTCCCTGAATTCGTCGCCTTCATGTTGAAATTAGAATGTCACTATGATCCGGAGAGAAGAATTCCGATTCCTGTGACAAATCAAGTTGATGATAGTGATACTTGAACTAGAGATTTCGTTTTGATTTAATAAAATGACTATTAAAAGATGTACTGTTTTCACAAAAAATGTTTTACCGGTAGATAGAGAGAACTGAACAAAGAGATTAACAAAAACAAAACAAAAATTATCAGTACTTCAAACATCCATGATTCTCTGCCCCCTTCACAAATCGTTTCCAATATCTCGCCTCCCGAAGTGAATTCATATTTCCAGCGATAATCGTCGTCTGCTTTCCTCTCGACATTGCAACATTGATTCAGTTTGGATTGCAAACGAAGGAATTCATGATTTCACATCCAACAATCATAATTTCCTTTTCAATGCCTTGGAATGAGTCAACTGTTCCCACTTTCACATCTTTCTCTTTTATCGCTTCGGTCAGACGGGATTTTTGGGCTTGGTAGAATGAAATGACTCCGATGTCAGATGGTTTGATGTTAGATCCAAGAATCTCTTCGATGATGCCGCAGATGATTTTCACTTCACTCTCATTCTCAATGGAAGTTTGACATCTGGTTCCCGCTACTCCGTTGTTAATCACATGTAACATCAACACCAGCTTCCAATGAGACTTTATATAATTTGATAATTTATTTGTCTCTCCCACATGAAGATTGACTGGTAAAAAAAATGAAAATTCGAAAACATTTTGTAACTGCAAAGTTTGTCAAATATCAAAATTACAAAAAAAGTTAGAGAATAAGGAAAGCCAAAGAAACCAAGAAGAATTGAATGAGAATATTGTATTGAGTAGCTGAATCCGGTTGAACTCCACTTCCAATTCGGCCTCCACGGACGTTTGTGCGGGGTGGAGGGACTGCTGGGGCTGAAATGAATTACTAGAAATTATTTTTGAACAATAGAGGGCACAATTGAAAACTAAATGAAACGGAAAACTTCTTAATTTCAATTTCAAAAATTTCTGTTTCATGCGATTTATGACCAGCCTAATTGTCTCCATTAAAATAAAAAATCAATAAAATGTATCCCAATCCCTTACCAACTGGTTCGACTGGCTTCTTACTTTCCGCTTCAATTCTAGCCAGCTCTTCATCTGTCAACTCTTCTTGTTCTGGCAATACAACTCCATCATTGTCTCCGGCTACAACCACTTCCCCTTCTGATTCTTCAGCATCCGATGGAATTTCACCTTTGGAGTTGATTGAGTTGGGATCCACCAAGTCGTCTTCATTTACGCTGGATTCCTCGTTGTTCCCTGGAATGGTGTTAGTTTTTGATTGAGATTTGGGAAACTCTAGGCCATCCGCCCTTCAAATACTCACATCCAAAATCTTTAGCCTTATTCATCACATTATCAAACACTTCCTTTCCAAGATCCTTTGCCAAGTCTTCCATATCCTCATCGGTTAGCTCTTCATCAGCCTTTTCGATTGGCGAGCCATTTGGGGGCAGTCCATCTTCCCTCTCCAACTGAAAATTCTTTGGATTTGAGTCATAAAACTCTAACAAGTTTTCTTACAACTTCTCCTTCCTCTTCCCATCCACCTGTTGTCTCATCAGTAGACAGTAAACCATTCATAGGAATATCAACTCCTCTTCCTCCACTTTCTTCGTCTCCCCTGATTTCTGTCTCTTGTTCCACTTCATCCATTGTCTTACTGGATTCGTTGACATCATCTTGAGAAACTGGAATCTCGATGTTTGGGTTCGGGTAGATCACTTCTGAAAATGAAAATATTGATAGAATTTTATCAGTTTCAAGCCCATCAACGCTTTTTTATTCAAGGAGATCTATTTTCTTACTAGATCACACTTGACTCACATCCTCTTCTGTCATAATGAAACTCCCGAAAATTCACTTTCCACAAAGTCAAAATTTTCGGTTTCAACTTGTTTTTATATAACCCTAAATATTCGTTGAAATAGTTCTTCGTCACATGCCGGACAAAAATATCCATTTTTGATCTACCAATTTCAGAAATTTCAAACCTTCCCATTTGATCTACATTTCCAAAAGTGCCCGCGTTTTCCCCTATTTTTCTCAAATTTTCTCCAAAATGAATCATTCCTCTCTTTTTCTTTGGTTTTTCACACATTTTCTCCAGATTTTTTTCTCCACCTTCTCCCTCAACTTTTCAACCCCAATTCAAAAACATTTCCAGACCCTCCCCTCTTCCCTGAATCTCGAAACAAATGAGCATCATCACTCCACTTCAATTCGAACCATCATCCGAAATGAGCGCCCTTCGAGTCGAAATCGAAATCAAGGACCAACAATTGAAACTTTACGAACTTCGAAGAGAAATCAGTGCGATGAGTCAGTCGCCTGCCAAGAGGAATCTTTCATTGGAAGTCGCAAAACTCGAAATTCAGAGACTTCAGGTGGGTTGAAACTTGGGAAAAATGGGGAGAGATTTCAATCTATTTTCGAGGGGAAGTATTGATTTTGGGGAATCCTTGATGGCCCGAGTGGCTTTGGGTTATCCCGAAAATGCCCCTTTTTTCATTGAAAACTATCACAAAATATGCTCATTTTCCAGAATAAAATCGCTCATCTGGAGTCCAGAATCGACGAGAAAGACATCGAACTCATCCAAATCAAACTGGAACGATCCGGACTTTTGAAGGAGTTGAACGAGAATAAGGAATTCCAAAGTTCGACTCTTGTCAAGAACGAAATGGTCGACAACGTGTTGACAGTGATGCGAGCAGCAAAAGAAGAACTCGTCGAGACTCAGAAGGCGTTGGAAAGTGTGAAGATTCAGAAGGAGTCTTCAGAATTGAAACAGACTCGAGCGGAATACGAGAGAGATCAATTGAAGAGAGACAATGAGATGTTGGTTGAGGAGATGAAGAATCTTCGAAAAGAGACAGATGCTCAGACGGCGAGACTTCGGAAGAGGATTGATGATTGTGTCAAGGATTATCGGAATTTGAAGAAGGAACATCAATGGGCGGTACGGAGTCACGAGTGGGCGGTGCAAAAGGATCAGGAGATTATTGATGAATTGGAAGACGAATTGGAGGAGGAGAGAAAGAAGAATGAGCAATTGAAGAATGAGCGAAAGGCGACCCAAGTACCCCCTTATTCCGATGAACTAACTATTTGATAACTGTAATATTTGTATCTTCATGTTATTTTTCTCTCTTTGTCACTTTTTTAAAAAGCAGAATTGTCATATTCTGGAGTTTTCATCAATAAATTTTGATTGTTCCAAAAACACGATTTATGTTTCTAGTTTCTTGTTCAACGGTGTATTCTAGAATTCGGCTAGTTTGAATTTGTAGTTTGGGCGCTTTTCTATTTTAGGTTCGATTTTCTATCTGCCTTCTAACCACACCACAAGGGTTTCCTGTGAAACACGAAACATGAACTTTTAGATGTTTCTAGTTAACCCAGAACTTTTGGAACAATTACTAACTTTCCGGTAGGAATCTCACTCTTATCACGCAAATGAAACAGAAATTTTTGCAAATTAGAACCTAGAATTATGATGTTCTTACACAGTCAATCCCATAAGCCTATCACTCTCAACATTCCTACCCAATACTGATTCCAAAATTGAAACCCTTGAACTTTCCTAATATTCAAACTTACCATCTGGTCTTCTCGGCACCGCCTCTCCATCCAATCCTTGTTCATCATCCGCTCCAAGATCTGCCATCGCCTTCAGATCCTCATCATCTTCTCCAGAATCCGTATAGTCCGGTTTCGGCAGGTCAGGCACATTGGGGAGAGGTTCTGGAAGGATTTTTGTGAAGTTGAGTATGGGGTTATGCTCCGTCAAAAAGAAACGTCATTGACTGGAAGACAACTACCTAACGCTATTTCAACTGTTTGGAACAGAAAACTTTGTCAAGTATATATTTTCAGTCAAACCAATTCTACAATCCTTTTCCTACCTCTCGGCTCACTAGCCACATCATCATACTCATCTCCCACAGTTTCCTGCTCTCCTGGTAAGAACTCTTGCTTCGGAGACATATCCTGATTATTTGGGTACGGTTTGTAATCCGTTTGTCCAAGACCTCCTCGTGATCCGGCAGGGAGATCAAAATAATCTCCTGCAAGCTCAAATTCAAAAATATTCAATTCCCAGGTTAATTTCTTACCAGCAGGACCTATCTTATAACCCTTCTCATCATTGAAGTCCAAATCGATTGTGATCGGTTTCAAGAGATACTCATATCCTGGAATATTAACTTGATGCCAGGATTAGTTCCCAGGGATACACAAAAGTGATTTTGCGAACATGCGGAGGGCGAAAGGGAAAATATGGGCGAAAGGCGAAAGTGGACGGGAGACGGAAGTGAACATCTATGGATACAAATGTGCGACCGACCGCCGACCGGCCGATTGCCAAACGATTTCCGACTGACCGCCAACCGACCACTGACCAGTCTCACCAAATCTGTACATTTGTGCGTGCACTTGTGTAAAGGCTTTTCGCCTAATTTTCCAAATTTTCAGCGC
Source organism: Caenorhabditis sinica (assembly GCA_963932045.1). NCBI lineage: Eukaryota > Metazoa > Nematoda > Chromadorea > Rhabditida > Rhabditidae > Caenorhabditis > Caenorhabditis sinica. Next base: position 16,775,514 of record OZ009940.1, read on the forward strand.
GGTCGGCAGTCGGTCGTTCGGCTGAATTTCCCAACCGATCGGATTGTATGACTTCGACGAAAGACGGAACCTCTGATTGCTGACCACGAACTTCAGTTTTCATACCTTTTAGAACTTTTCCATGAGAATCAACTGGCACAGCGATTCCACCATCCTTATCCAGATGACCGATTCTGGGATCATTGAGATCATCTGCTTCTTCTTCCTGAAAATTCGGAAATTTTGTGACAAATTTCTGTTTCGAACAGTTGGTTTCATATCGCAAAATTTTAAATTCCCAGTACCCACGTTTCATCGAAATATAATTCATGGGCCAAATCTGAGAGCCACTACTATATATAAAGGGCCTGGCCGAGCCAAATCAGAAACGTTTGCCAATTTTTATTGATAAATTTTTAGGTGTATTTGCCCTATGATTGCCAAGTCTGGATAGCCTTAAAAAATTCGAAGGTAAAATTCGGATGTAAAATCTGATAAGAACATTATCAGGTCAAGTCAACATATTTGAAATAAACCCCAAACTTGAAACAGTAAAAGTTTTTACTGTTTCATCTGCTCATTCCACTTTTTCCCTTTTCAATATTATATTCGTGGGATTTTACACTTTCCTTACCTCTTCAATCGGAAGTGCCGGAATTTCCCCTTTCTCAACAAATGTCTCGAATTTCGTCCCATCAGCCAATCGCGTCTTTTGAATTTCACTGGCTGAAAAATTCTCACTTTTCTTTAAAGTTTTTTTTGCTTACACAATCTATAAAAATTTTCAAAACTTTCCGGTGCCAAAATTTCAGTAATAAACAAACTCTACCTCTCAACACTCTCACCCGTATCGCCTTGTGTCGTTTGTGTATAATCGATGCTTCCAAGGCTGAAACTGTTTTGTTAATTTTGAATAAAAATTGAAAGTTCGATATCTGGAATCTTACCGCATAATAATACTAGAAGTAGTATTAAAGATCGGTGCATTTTTGAAAAACTTTCCAATTAAAATTTTATTATTGTTGGCTCAAAAATGCACACTCACACTCACAGATAGATAGAGACAGTGTGTAATAAGCGTGTGGAAATGTCGATAATAGGGGTGGGAGAGTTTTTATCGAAAATTGAATGTGTATTTTTATCAGTAAACTAGATGTAGGGTAGGAGAGGGAGAGAAAAAAGAGTGGAAAAGAAAAATAATGATGGTCAGTGAGGAATTTTGGTGGGTAGAGCAGAAGGAACATTGGGTCAATATTAATATCAAGTGCTTTTTTGAAGAAAAATTGAGGGAAGTTTTGGCGTCAGAATGGAGGAATGGTGAGTCAGCGGAAATGGAAAAGGGAGCTTTGATGGTGATAAAATTAATTGTTGATGATAACATTTTTGATGGTGATATTCTCAATGAGAAGGAAAAGGACTACTAGTTATTCTGAAAAATACTATATTTTCAGGGCTTCTGAAACAGAGAAACAGTTTCGAGTACTGACGGGTATACTGGCACCCGTATGAAACCACTACGGTTTTTAAGAACACATTTTTACAGACAGGAAAATTCCAGTTAATCTGATAAAATCACTCCTCGAACACTACTTGCATTTAATCTTCGAGATTTCAGCATTCACTTTTCAAAACTGCAATTGTCAATACGCTGTTCATTGACGGATTGTTTACGGAATGACACCTCCCAATAGATCTCGTTCTTGAAACCGAGAAACTTTATTAAGCACACAGATTTCAATTAAACACAATAATAGACTTTGGTGTTCTTCCCTCACTAATATCCTTCTTCAATTCCACCATGAAATCAACAACTGCTTCGTCGAACTTGGCTACCAGACTTCCGTCAGTGAAGTCACTGATTTGATCCATCACACTGAAAAAATTACAGTTTCAACACTTCCAGAAATTTGGCTCAAAATCATAGAATGCTAATCACTAGATACCTTAAACCTCCAAACCCAACTTACTTTCCACCTGCCTTCTCAACACTATTCCTTCCCATTTGCTCGATTTGCGAACAACTTGCCATGATGGTTTTCCCCATCTCGTTTTGATTGAATTCATCTTTCACTGCAGATGGAACATTTCCATTCAGAATCTTTTTGGGGAGATCTGGTTCAGCAGTGACTGGACGACCGAGACCGATTCCTTGGGTGGTGTTTCGTTGGACAGCATCGACCATGGCACCGACTGTTCGGAATCCTCCGGTTAAGTAGACGACGGTGTTTTTGAAGACTGGGCGGATCTGGAAAAAATTGAAGTGACCGATGAGTGATAAAAATGGCAGTATCTTCTGTTAGACATATACTGGATGCCAAGTCCTTTTTTTGAATAGCTCTGTAATATTCTGCTATGAGGCCTGAGCAAATGAAGCTCAGTTTTTAACTTGGAAAAATTCACTGTTTCGAAGAAACGTATGATGAGAAAAGAGAATATATCAAGCTATCTCTATAGGCCATTGATACCTGTTTTGACTGACTTTTTCATCAAAATAATATACCCTCAAGGTGCTTTCAATTCACAATTTGACATTTTCCAAGTTCCTACCTGTTCGGCAAACTCCGCAAAGAACGCCTCTCTCTTCTTCGTGGACTCCCTCTCATGACTGAACAAAAACTTCTCTGCAGTCCCTCCCGACAACTCAACAAAATCAAACCCTCTATCCTCATACTCCTTACACATCGCCTTGGCATCCTCCAAAGTTGTTCCCTCTGCTTGGAACTCCACTGAATTCGTCTTCAATCCTATCAAGAAGTCCTTGGATGGGATCTCCTTTCGAATCTCATCATAAATCTCCAGAATCAATCTATTCCTATTTTGCAAAGATCCTCCATACTTGTCAGTTCTCTTGTTAGTTGTGGGAGAGGTGAATTGAGATAGAAGGTATCCATGAGCCCCATGAAGTTCCACTCCGTCGAATCCGCACTCGTAAGAGAATCTGGCAGCGTAGACAAATCTATCAATAGCTTCCGTTTTAACTTGCTCCAGAGTGAGAGGTTTTGGTGTACCGTATTGGTTATCGGGAGTCTTGAGTTGAACATCAGAAGCACTCCATGGATGGGGGTTGACGTATGAAGGGGTCTGGCGCCCAGCATGAGAAAGTTGGACGATAGCAAGGGAACCGTCTTGTTTCATTTTCTGAGCCCATTGGGAGAAGAGTGCTCGACGTTCGGATGATTCTCCTTCTTGGAAGATGATAGCGTTTCCGATGGCTTCGAGGTTGGTCTGAAAACCAAACTAGGAGTGATCAAATGAACAAAGTGCGATAAAATCTATAACTTCATATACGTTCTATGACATATGTATATAATGTCCAAAAAATGTTCTTTTTACTGGTAATTACGATTTTGCAACAGCATTAAAAATAACGCTTGTGGTTATAATTTTACACTGGTTTTGAAACGGCGTTTTCCTTAAATTTCAAATCTTTTTCTGTTTCAAAACTGCCAAATACTGTTTAATACCCACTTCTATCATCATGAATTTTTTGAATAATGAATCTATACTCCATTAAATACTCACCGGATCCACTAACACATTGGCCGTCAATGTCATTCCAAACTGTCCGTGTCCCCATTTATCATAAATATTCAGAATATGAGGTGTTGGAAGTCCATGCTTTTTGAAGTCTTCTGGCGAATACGTTGACAATCTCTCGGTCATCGCCGCCTTCAAAAACCGATTCTGCGCAGTTCTCCCATTCGGAAACTTCAATTTCTCGCCAAGAATTTCAGATGGAATAACTTCAGCATTAGGGAATCTTTTGAGAGATGACATGCTTTTTTGAGTAGTAGGTTGAGAGAAATCATTTTCGACTCCAATTTATAGTGCTGCGAAATGATGACAAACTTTGAGTTTCCTACTTTGTCTACACTGTGTACTCTGTAGGAAGAGAAACGCTCTCTTGTGTTTACGGTGTCTCTAACACTTCAAAGAACGATTTGTGTGTAAACTAAAGAGAAAAACTGGTGAAATCATCATCAAAACAGGGAAAGTTCAATTAGTACACGGTTGAGGGGAGACAAGGTTAAACAGAATAGATTGGAGGAGCAAAAATCAAAGAAATAAGAAACCTATTTGTTGAAATGAAACTGTCCGAACATGCTATTTTCTATATTCAAGTGCTAGTTTCATGAAGAATTTTTAAACAAAAAATCATGAACAACCCGACAGAGATTGATTTGATGGTTTGGAGAAACAGAAAGCTTTGCCTCAAAATATTGGTCTTGCTCAGATTACGGTTTCCAACTCGGCCAGTCCGCCACCGATGGATCTTCTTTCGTCGGATCACCACTGGACGGAGCAACAAACGGACCGACCGATGGACACGACTGACTGTCTACCGCCACCGACGTCCACTGATCGACTACCAATATTCTGACAGACCACCGACCGACTAACCGACTCCCGATGGAATATTTAAGTTTTCAAAATTCAGTGATTCTTTCAATTTCAAATTTTCCTAAGGAAACTCTTCTTGATTCATAATACTTTATTAAAAAGCATAAAGCCAAATCCATCTTTAACCACTTATTCAAGCCTTCGCTTCCACTGTCTTCTTGGCTCCTCCGAACATCATCGCCAGCTTTTGTCCAAACTCAGCCACCACTTTCTCATCACTGAAGTCACTGATTTGGTCCATGACACTGAAACTCGTTTTGTAAGTTCGATACCGCTTTTTGAGTTTACACGATCCCATTAATGAAAACTATGAAGCCGAAAATTTCTATAAAACAAACTCACTTTCCGCCTGCCTCTTTCCAGCTCTTCTTTCCCATCTCCTGAATCTGAGTTCCACTTCCCATTATTTGATGGATGACATTTTTGGGGTCAAAGACGTCTTGAATTGCCGAAAGAACATTTCCATTCAGAATCTTTTTGGGGAGATCTGGCTCAGCGGTAACTGGACGACCGAGACCAATTCCTTGGGTGGTGTTTCTTTGGATCGCTTCAACCATAGCACCAACGGTTCGGAATCCGCCGGTTAAGTAGACTACGGTGTTTATGAAGACTGGACGGATCTGGAAAATTACAAAACCTCAACATCATGTATCCCGGATTAATGTTCAAGTAATACCGTTTCAAACGATCGACAATAAATGGCACCTATTTGTTTGAGTATTCTATTGCACTACCCACAAAATTAAAATTGGAATATGTTCAGTATATATGTATTGTGGTGAATAACTACGACAGCTTCGTAAAATATTCAGTGATTTTTCGGAACGGTTTTCGATGAATAGCGTCAGATTGAAAGACGAGTATTACCATAAACACTTTAGAACCCACTCTCAATCAGTAAATGAATTCCTATGTGCTGCTGAAGTAAGACCGCCAACAGTGTCATTTCATAGCTGTTTTGTGGCTTACCTCATCAGCGAACTCGGCGAAAAGCGCCTCCCTCCTTCTCATCTCATCATTTTCATAATCAAACGAAAACTTCTCAGCTGTCCCCGCAGTCAATTCCACGAAGTCAAACTTCTTCTCTTCATACGCCTCACAAAAAGCCTTTGCATCCGCCACAGTAGTTCCCTCATTCTGGAATTCCTTTGCATTTGTCTTGATTCCAACCAAGAATCCAGAGTTAACAGGAACCAATCTTTTGATCTCATCGTAGATCTCCATGATGACTTGATTCCGGTTCTCCAAGGATCCTCCATACTTGTCAGTTCTCTTATTGGTAGTAGGAGAGGTGAATTGAGTGAGCAAGTATCCAAATGCTCCGTGAAGTTCAACACCATCCCATCCACACTCATATGCATATCTTGCAGCATACGCGAATCGATCAACGACTTCAGTTTTGACCTGTTCAGTAGTCAAGGCGATAGGCTTTCCGTATCTCGATCCAGGTGGATCTGTCTTCAGTTCAACATCGGATGCTCCAAATGGAGTTGGATTCACTTGAACAGACGACTGTCTTCCGCCATGAGAGATTTGCATAATGGCCAGTGCTCCGTCTTGTTTCATCTTTCGGGCCCATTCAGAATAGAGATCTCGACGCTCGGTGCTATCGCCTTCCTTGAAGATGATTGCGTTTCCAGCGGCTTCGAGATTGGTCTGGAAATGCACTGATTCGGGATGTACGTGTGAAACGATGCAAAAAGTTCTGATATGACCCTGTGAGAATTTTGGAACCGTAATTTTTTGAGTTTGTTCAGTTTTTGATTCTGATTCATTCATATCTCATTTTTGAGAAAATAGAATTTCTATCGACTTCGAGGTTGATCATCGAATACTTTAATTTTTAAATTTAAGGTGGATCTTGTTCGTATTTCGTATTGGAAAGTACAGTCTGAGCAGATAAAATGAGAGTGGCGAAACAGTAAAAAATGTTGAAATACAGCCTACTTTCAGGTGAACCAACCAAGTGACTACTACTACAAAGTGTAACATAATGTTCAGAAATTTCGAACCTGGACGAATTTTGGAGAAATTTTGGACCTGATGAAACTTAATGTATTGTCGCTGCGGTTTGGACGATTCAAATCAAAAATTCAATTCTCATTTGAGAACATGAGGCAGATGAAACTGTAATGAATGTTTGGAAAAACTTATTTTTGCAACATCCTACTGACCTCAAAGAGGGTTCAACGGAAACAGTTGTGAAGCGAGCATTTTCGGATAGGCTGTTCAAATTTTTTTTAGCATGATACCAATCAGGAAATACAGTCTAAGCAGATGAAACAGAGGTGGAGAAACATTAATATTTTGAATTAGAGCGTATTTTCAGACGAAACAACCAATGGACTACTACCAAAATATCATAATTTAATTACGGAAGTTTTGGAACCGAAATTTGTTTCGTGCTGTATGTCTAATTGATGCTGATCGAATGGTCATACTACTTCTACAAATTCAAGTCGGAGAAACTTCGTCAGTTCAAATCGAAAGTTCAACGCGGATATAAAAATATACGATAGATGAAACCGTAATGAATGTTTAGATAATTTCGTTGTTTCCCTATCAAGTTCCCAATTGCTACCGCTGGGAAATGGGAGTTTTTTTTAAGGAAAGCTCAAAAACTTCTAGCAAAATTGACTGTTTTCAACAATTGAAAAGGCCCAACAGACTAACTCTGATAGATGTGTTCTTTGCGACTCTATGTAATGAAAGACCCGAAAAACTTACTGGACAAACAAGCACATTTCCAGTGATAATCATTCCGAACTGTCCATGTCCCCACTTATCGTATGCATTCAAAAGAGCCTCCGTCGGAAGTCCATGTTTCTTCAAATCATCTGGAGAGAAATTTGCCATTCTCTCGGACATCGACGCCTTCATCAACCGATTCGGAGCAAATCTTCCATTCGGAAACTTGAGCGTCTCACCGAGAATTTTGGCAGAAACGTTAGCAGCATTGGGGAATCTTTTCAGACCCATTGTAGAAATATTCAACTAGAAAGTAAAGTGAATGATACTGACCAGGATATTTTTTCGAGTATTTATATGAAATCTCCATGCTTACAATTGTAAGACACCTTTCCTTCTTTTCGGGGGAAACATCAAAGTCATCACAAATCACAAAATGTCTAACTGAGAGAGTGACAGACACACTCTCTCAATGTTTACTGTGGAGGAAAGGAGTGTCTCGTTTCGTGTCGATTTGTGACTCAACAAACTGACCCTGATCATGTATTGTGCTGAATGGAGAGAATGAAGGTTCTGGAAGAAGTTCTCGAAGGTTCATGAAAGATATTTTTGGAACTAACGGATAAGCAAGGATAATCGATTGACAAAAATGTTTAGTCATAATATCGGTTTCAAGGAACAGAGAATTTTTATTTGGGCTTTTTTCTCTTCAAATCAACTGAGACCCTTGCATTGGGAAAAACCTGAAATTTGGAATTTTTATTAGCTCAGATGACAATCATTCACAAAAGTTTTTTGAAGAATTCATATCTCAAAATTCAAATTTTTTGCCATTCTGAATAAGCTTTTTATACAAATTCAAACTGTAAGGATAGTTCTTTTCCAGAATCCTTTATTCTTGTCTTCCCACCCTGTTTGTCACACGCCTCTTCGCCCTTTCTGAAAATGTTAATCGATATCTCAACCAATTATTGATTTCGTTAGCCTTTCTTTGTTCTCACCCTGACTCTCACACTCACCATTTTCGCGCGCAAAAACGTCAGACCTAATCGATAACGTCTACTAACCGTTCGTGGGCATTCGGGTCTCTCAAAAATTCAATCAATTTCGATTTATCTAATCCCTTATCTTTGACTTGCAATTTTCCAATACATCGTACAGTGGCGAGCAGCAGTAAGGGTACCTCCGAACATTTGTCCATAACTTTTCCCGAAACTAGTTTCATGTGTACCCCGTCTTCTAGAGAAAAAAATGAACTCTCAACTTTTTTCTTGACCAGTCTTCTTTGATGTTCCAGCTCTAGGTGTTGTGGACTTTTATCCTTTGAAATTCGGAATTTCACAGTTTTTAACCGCATTCTCTCATACCGTAATATCACATCATAGATGGAATTTCGCCTAAATCTTTACGTTTGCCTCTCTCTGTGTGGAAACCTTCTCAATATATCCCTTTTTTAGCTTCAAATCGCCTCCATCGCTTCCAACATGTCTGCCGAAAACACCGAGCTCTGCATGGTCTGCGGTGACAAATCCTTCAGTCGCAGATATGGAGTCCCCGCTTGTAATGCGTGCCTGGTCAGTTTATAAAACCAAGAAAGTGCCCCTTCAAAAAATCAATATATTTTCAGATGTTCTTCAAACGTCAGCAATCCGAAAAAATCCTTGTTGTGTGTGCTTACAAGGACTGTGAGGTGAACATTGCCACTCGCGGTTGCAAGTCCTGCCGGCTTCAGAAATGCGTTGATGTCGGAATGAAATTCCCAGATACGCCATTGAGAAGATCGAACATGGTTATCAGAATGAGTGAGTTTGCTTTCTTATAAAATATACCGTGTAGAATACGATGAAGCCTAATGAAAAATCAATAATTGTCTTCTTTCAGCAAAGCTAGATCCAACCGTAGCCCACCGTCAATGTCCTCAGTGCTTTAAAGTCTTCAAGTTTCGTAGCTACGTGAAGAAACACATGACTTCCCATGATCGGACTGCAAAAAATCGGATAACGGATAACGAGAAGGCATCAGATGTTGCATCCGAAGACAATGGGCCAGATGAGATGAGCTCGGACTCCGAACCTGGAGATGATACAGATGAAGATATGGACTACCGGCCAACTACATCGAAGCTAATCAGAAGTAGAAAGAGCATCCCAAGTTCTTCAATCGTCAAAAACAGCCCGTCGACTTCGGATGATCAGGGTTCAAAAAGGAACCGGAAGAGGACTGAGAAAGGAAGATCGTTTGATGAAGAAGTTGGAGGGAAGAAAGGCAAGTACTCTCAACAATCGAAAACAGAAGCTCTGGATCAGGCTCCGGCCAAAGACACTCCAATCAATCCCACTGTGGTGGCAACTCGGAAAGTTCTGAGCGAAGTGCAAAGAGATCAGAGAAACAATGGAGCATCAAAAGGTTCTGGAACCTCTTCAGACGCTCCAATGCAACAAGCAGTCCCTAAGCCAAGCGATCAAGGAGTCGAGGTAAGTTCGTTACTCTATGGTATTTCGGCATACATGAAAACTTTCAGAATGTTGGGCCACGGAACCACGATGCTCCTGTAATTGATGATCAGTCAGATGAGCATCAAACTGCCGGAAGTAAACCTGTCAACCCTACTGTGGTCCCTGCTCCAAAAGCCAAAAGAGGTCGACCGAGGAAACAGAGAGACACTGAAGCCACCGTAGTTCATAGCAGACAAATTGGCAATTTGAAGACCGAAGGCACAGTTCAAGATGTACCACCAGATGTCGGAACCTCGCGGACCCCAACGAGTTTTCTGAAAGTCGAAGATGCTCGGATAAAGAGAACCGCCCCGCAGCCAGTGATTGTTCGAGTAAAGGTAAGTTTCTCCATCTGGGAAGCTGTAACTTGGAAGCTGTAACTATGAATTCCTTCAGAATGACTCCGATGTCGTGCCACCGAACAACAATGCTCCACGATTGGGCAATCATCTTAATGTATCTCACAGCGCCAAAACCAAACCAATCAATCCTACTATTGCTCCAATTTTGAGTGTCCAAAGAGAACGATTGAGAATCACTGTAGCCACCGTAGATCATAAAAGATCAAATACCAATTTGAAGACCGAGGGCACAGCTCACAATGCTCCAACGGATCTTGGAGCGATTCCGAAAATCGAAAACGTTCCAATGGAAGCAGCAGCTCCAATGCCTGAGGATCCGCAGGTTGAGGTCTTCGATGGTATGCCCTGGAACAATAATGCTCCACTATTTGACGATCCTTTAAATGAGCTTGACTATATTGGATTGGAACATCAGAATCAGGCTCTGAATGGTGATGCTCCTGTGAAAGTTGAGCTAGAAGATTTTCAAGAAGACATCAAACCCATTATCCAGTACTTTCCTGCTTCAGCGCCCCGCCAGCCAGTCAACTATAAGGAGTGGGGTGTAAGTTAACCTGTCACTTTCATAGCAATCTAATTTTCACCAAAATTCAATTTTCAGCAAGACAAAGTCTATGGATGGGCTCGAACCTTCGTCAAGGAGGCATCATTCCTTGACTTTATCAAGGAACACCAGCTGAATGGAGCAGCGATCCATGAGTGTTGCACTACCAAACTATGGAAGGATATTGACATGCCGATCAGTCTTCTATCACAATTTCGACTGAAGCTTAGGGATTTTGGAGTAGACATTAATTGATTTGGCTTTTCTTGGATGGTTTCGAATGAATTATTACTTTTGAAAATGCAGCGTTTGAAAAACGAATAAAGAATTGTGACGGAGATTTGTGTTACTCTTTGAAGTCCTTAATAAACTACGCCACTTTGGAAGAGTAGTTTTGATTCATGATTGAAACTGTCATGGTTGGTTCATAATTTAGATAGAAATCAGCAAACTTTCTATTTGCAGTCTTTTAGATTTACAGAGAAATCCGATTTCAAAGACAAGGCAGTTTGTTTGTCTATTTTACTTCCATGTCAGCTAACCGCTTCCAAATGTTATTATTTCCAAAAATCCAACAATAATTTCCCGATTTTATGAACTTCCCTACTTCTTGTCTTGTTTTCTTCCGATGTTACTTTAGACGTATCCTTTCTGTAGTCTACTAATGTTCCACTCCGTACAATTATTATAATTCCCTCTCCCCCTCCAGTCCTCCGGAATCTTATCATTCCTCCGAGATCTAGGGCAACCCCTTTCCTCATAATTCCGATCATATTCCCCCGCGCATACAGATTGAATACACTTTTATTAATATCAATCTGAATCTGAATCTTCTTCTTTTCATTTTCCTTCTTTTGTCATACTTCATCTCGATTCTTCTCCTAGTCTTAATTCTCAAAATTCTAGAAAACCATGAAAGTTGACGTCGCCCGGTTGGCGGCTCGACTCATTTGCTTGGTGTCTGCTGTCACCGTTGGATTCACATTGATCACATTCGTTCATTTGTCATCGAAGATTCAGAAGACGGAGAATGAGATTCTGGGGAAACAGTCGGCGTTCAAGGTGGGTTGAAGGACGGTGCATTGAAACTTGAATTGAGCAGCGACTTCATTTTAAATGGAAAATTTCTAGAATTTTCTAGAGCATGAGGTCATTGGTAGCATGGAATATTAGAAATCTACTGATAGAGACGAAAGTATTAGAGTGCCAGAAATTAACACGATTTCACATTAGTGTTGAAACAGAAAACCTTCCGCCAGAAGTACCAAATTATTCTGTTTTTAAACTATCATAAATATTGGTATTTTTATTCGAAGCAATCGGTTCAATTCATCCTGTATCACATTTCAGGCCAAATCCCAAGTTATCTGGGCGGAACTAATGGAGACTGGACGAACCCTTCGTATTCCCAGAAATTCCTATGGCAGTGGCGCTTCTTCTTCGGAAGAGAAGAAGGGAATTCTTCATCAGTGTAGTCGTGAGTTTCTATACTTTTGAATTTTGTCGTCAAATCTGATTCTGAGTACGCCAACACCATGACTCATCACTCTGACGGCAAAATATAAGCAATTCCGCTTCATAGACTTCTACTTACAGAATGCACCCGCCTTCATTGCCCACAAGGACCCATTGGAGAGGAAGGAGCTCCTGGAAACGATGGCCAACCTGGTACCCCTGGAAAACCTGGATCCCCAGGACTCGAAGGAACCGATGTTGACCTAGAACCACAACAGGAACTTCCTTGCTCCATTTGCCCATCTGGACCACAAGGACCCCGTGGTGCTCAAGGAGAACGTGGACTTCCAGGAAACTCTGGAAGGAAAGGAAAATCTGGAAAATCTGGACATCCAGGTCAGCCAGGAGGACTTGGAGCAAGTGGAGCCAAGGGACCAACGGGACCACGTGGAACTAATGGTTTGAAGGGACCACCAGGAGATACAATTATTGCTGGAGAGGGCATTAAGGGACCTCCAGGGTTGGCAGGATCACAAGGACCGAAGGGAGCACCGGGCCATCCAGGAAGATCTTCGAATATCAGAGGACCACCAGGAAAGGCTGGACAGCAAGGAGGAATTGGAGCCACTGGAAAGGTATGGTTTGAGAAATGTGTTCTGTTTCACATGGTCTACATAATGAAAAGCTAGTCAGACTCCCCCAGTAATTCTTCAAATTTTCAGTTCGGTAAATTCGGAGAACAAGGAGGCATCGGAGCCCCAGGAGAACCAGGACTTCCAGCCGCCTACTGTCCATCTGATTGTGGAGTCAACACCATCCTCTCCCAATTTGGATCTCGTGCTCAACATCCTGAATCTATCAACGGAGAGGATAATGGAGCACCGGCACCAAATCCAGATGAGTACGGTAGAGAGGAACCAGAAGAGCAAGTGGAGGCTCCGGCTCCACCAGCACCACAGCCGACTGTTCAACAACAGCAGACCGCCGCTGCCGAAGAGTCCTTCGAGGAGTCATCGTATAGAAGCTTCTTTGGGCATTGATCAATTAGAATTTTTGATAATCATTTTGAATAGTTCTCGAATGAATACGACGAATCAGGCTGAAAACAATTACAGGAAAATCCGAAAAAGTTAAAACAGGAATATTTTTTAATCTATTAGCTTTTCAGAAAAAACTTACATATTTGAAATAGCTCAAAATTAGAACAGAGTCTTCGTCTTTTGTTTTACTTTTGTTTTTTGTTTTTTTGTTAGTCGTGTACTGGAGTTTTAAGTATTCCCAAACAAAATATTATAACAGGACTCAAACGATTTCAAAAACATTCCTTGTTTTGAGCCAAAAAGCTGAAACAAAAAAAAACGTTTTTTCCGCAAAGCGCAAGTTTTTCTGACTTTGAATCAGAACGATGAATTCCATTACTGAGAAGTCATGAAAGTCTAATTGTACGATAATTACGGAACCGAGTATTGAAGCAGAAATATCATTCAAAGATGTATTTCAAAAATATTCAGAAGCAATTTTACAGAAACTTTGAAGCAGGAATAAGTGTTGGGTGCTTTTAAGAGCTTTTGGAATTTGCCAGTTCCAATTACAATAACACAAAAATTTGAGTTGAACTTTACCACTTTTCCAAAAAAATTCTTTGGTTGAAATGGAACATTTGCAAGGGAAAAAATAAAATTCTTACTCTAAACTCAGTTCGTTGATTGACATCAAATCTGAACGATGAATCACTTCGACAACAAAAAACAAAAACAGAAGCCTCCAAACCATATTTTCTGTTTCAGAATCTGAAGAGACTTTAGTAGACGATTCTTTCAGAATTCTGTTGCACACGAGATTCCAATTTTTCACTGCTTCATTCATTTCTCAATATCCTACTCATTATTTTTAGAATAATAAATACTGATCTCCGTCCAGACCTCCATTTAGAATATTCCAGTATCCACCTCTCCCACCATCGACGAACTCTCCATCTTCCGAAACTTTGAATTCAAAACTCACAGTGCGGAATTCACGAAATTCAAGTATGGAGAACCAGTTGGAATTCGAGGAAATGTTACCTACACTCTTACTAAGATGACCTCTACGGAGGAGATTCGTCTGAGAAAAGTGAGCTAAAACTCTTTTCATTCTCCATAGAGATATTTCGAAATTAGATAGTTCAATAGAGCGCGTTTGGAAATTTTGTTCCTGTCAAACGACTGCCTTTTTTCAGAATATCGGAGGCAGCTCTACAGAATGGCAAATCGAAAATCCGGTTTCGGATGTGTTGCTGACATTATGAGATGATATTTCGAGCGGAAAATTAAATGAAGCACGTACGGGCTCAGCATCGGAATATCCTATACATGGCTTCTGAAAAATAAACAGTGCGAAAATATTAAATTTAAAAATCGTTTCCGTCTTCTTCAACTTCTTCTACTACAAAACTATCCGAACTCTCAAATTCCCGACACTTTCCCCGTTCCCAGCCTCATAAAAAATTCAAAAAATGATTCGATTTGCTGCGCCTTCATAAAAGCTCCTCTCCAACCACCAAACCTCCCATTACATTCCAAAAATGAAAATGCATATTTGGCTTTCCTTCATTTTCTCCTTCGTTCTTTTTGGTTCCATCACCCCATTGGAACCAGAGAGAAGTGCCGTGTATGTGATGAATCAGCAATTGGTATGGATTCGTGACCATTCGAGATACGAAGATACGGCTGCGTTGAAGACTCTTTTTGAGTCTTATCCCAAGGAGTGTGAGTTATCGGTATTGTTTCGGGAATATGAACTTATTAGGAAAAGCTTCTCTAGACTGATTGTTTTTCTGTCAAGAATGTTAAAGGATGAATCCGGTCAAACCAATAGTTTCTGTTTCAAAAATATGATTTTTTGGAAGAGATTATTACGAATTGATTTTCGTGCATTATGTTGGTGAACACAAAACATAATAGGAACGAGTAACCCAGTTAGGAACGAGTAAATAATAGGAACGAGTAAACAGAAGAACATAGTTTTGAAAGAGAACTTTTCTTACTATTCTTTGAAACTGGCTGAATAAATAGAAATAGAAACCCAGTTCACAAAAGATAACTGTAAGTAAAGAAGAAGTGAATAGAAGTCATATCCTCTTCGAATTCCTAGATGTCCTTCAAATTAAAAATTCTGTTTCCAAATTATGGTATTCTTGAGTAATATATGCGAAATTCAGTTCCTCACAGATTCCACAACGTTATTTTCGAGTAGATTGAAATCAGGTAGTTTTTAGACTATAAGCTTCCACATTATTTAATTCTGGAACTGAATCTGATTGACAGTATTGATTCCACACGATAGACCGACTGTTAGTGATTGCTTTAATTATGTAACTAATATGGATCATATCAAATTTTTGCTATCCTTTGAATATGTCAACGTATCCTTCAATCGCATAAACATGTAGCTTTCACTGTTTCGGGATGATATCAAAAACAAGAAAGCGAAAAAATATCAGTTGATTCTTTTTCTCCCCTTTTAAGCCAATCCAATAAGTTAACAGCATTTAGAATCACTCAACTTACGAAAAATTTTGCCAGCTTTGGCATCATTTTTCATTCGAAAATTACTAACAGTTTCAATGAGTCAAAATAATTTGGACACTTTCAAACTTCAACAATATGAGAAATGTGAAAGGACCGAATCCTAAATATTTTCTGGACCGCAAAACATTTCATTTCCAGTCGACACCAAGTACAAATGGCCCGAAGTCATGAAAATTCTGAAGGACTATGAATTCATTGTTCACTCAGCCAAGTATATCTCCTTCGATACTCCCGAAGATCCTACTGAAATCTCTGGAAATGTCACTTTTCACGTGGCAAATGAGTCAGCCACAGTGGAGGTTCGCTTGCAGAAGGTAACCTATTTAACGAGTTGAAATTGCAAAAAATTCCATTAGTGATATTTCCAAGGTTACAACGCGCTCTATTGCAAATATGGCTAAACGTTGAATGTTTCGGCATTCCCATGATTTTTTCAGGTTTCAATGACTCGTGAGTTGTCCACGTGGAATACACGACCTGGAAAACACTCTAGGAAAACCGAAACATTCAAATTTTTCCATGTTTGCAATTGAGCGCGTTTGAACAGTGAAAATATGACTAAGTTTTAAAAATCTTTCCAGGACATGAGAAGCACCACTGAATGGAAAATTGAGAATCCAAAAAAGCCGAATGAATTCGCCGCGATGCCTTGGACCTGTTGGTTCACCTATGTGTTCTGTGTCATGTTTGGTCTTGTTCCATTTTGAATTGTTTTTAATTCAGAAATTTTCAGAATAAATGTTCAATTTATAATTGAATTTTGAGAATTGAAATTTACAAAAAAGTTACACCTAGAAAGTTGGTCTGTGAGAGACAAAAAAAAACATGAAAAAAGAACAAACAGGAAACTCAAAAAGCAAAAATAACGTTTTGGCAAATTGTATATAGAATTCTGAGCATTTTCTTGGAAAGGTTATGAGGGTTGAAGAAGCAGAGGAAAAATGAACATATACTAGGTCTCTAGTATTTACAATTTTGATAATATCATAAATCTCAATGTCATAAATAAGGCACTTTTGTGGACGGGGAGAGAAGTGAGAGGGGAAGAATAGGCACAGGTAATAAGTAAAAGAAAACAGAAAATTTTGAGGTGAGTTTTGAGAGGAAAAAGGGAGGAAGAGGGGAAATTGAGTAATAAATAACAGAAAAAACTATTTAGAAACTTCAGCATCGTGGGTGGCATCGTAGGTTCCGGTGAGTCCCGGTTTTTCGGAGCCGAACACGGCGACGGTGTTGTCAGTGTAGCCGGCGACGGTGAGAAGTCTGAAAAAACAAAAATTGAAGTCGTCGACGTCTTCTAAAAGTCTCACCTCATCTGATGCATCGTCAAAGAGATAATCTTTGGCCGAGTGTACTGTTGGAACCGATTCTCCGCAGATCTCATACTCATCTGCGAAGCCGACGACGATTTTCGGTTTGACGAGAATAGCCCCAACGGTCCCGATGAGCTTTTCTCCATCCGATATGTCTCCACTTGTGGTCGAATATAAGCAATTTGCTTATTCTTGGTAACATTATAGATGGCCAAATCTTCTCCAGAAGCCGTCGCAAGGATTCGAGAATCGTCGTGCACCCACATAAGAGTGTGATCTCCAGGTGTCCAGGGGGTGACGATAGACGGAGTGGCCTCTTTGAACATGCGAAGTTGCAATTTGTAGATTGAACCGTCTTGACTTCCAGCGAACAATTCGGTGGCGAAGCCGGAACGGTTGACGCGGAGATGAATGATTCCATTGGGACGAGTGTCGAATTTGCTGGCGGGCGTTGCAGGGGTGAGAGTGCATCTGGCAGCTCGGGGGTTGGCCATTCTCATGTCGAAATAGTCAACACGACCGTCTCCGTAACCTGGAAAAGTTGAACATTAGATTTAGATGATTTGGAATCTAGAGATAAAAATCTCAATGAATAAACTCGAAAATTGGTCTAACACCTTGAAAATAGTGAGACAATTTCTGACAGTTGGCTAATTTCGGAGCTAATTTTCAAGATTCTCTAGCAACTTTCAGGCTTTTTCGTCGGGCTTTTTCAAAATAATGAATTGCAAAGCCTTACCAACTGCCACCATATTTCCCTCCTCATCCAAATTTCCAGACATCGCCGTCGGAAGAGTATTCTTATCCAATTTGACACCAAGACCTCCCTGCTGTTTGCTTCCCGGAGAGTAGAACACATCCTGACACACTTTCTCACAATGAGCATCCCAGATTCTCACAGATCGAGTTCCGGTGCAGAGAAGTTTTCCGTTTTGTTGGTTCCAGCTGGAAAACAATGCATTTTTTAGGTTTTTCTTCAGAAATTCAGTTTCAGAGGAGTTTTTGAGCATTTTTCTTTTGGTGAAAAAAAACTTACTCAAAAAGACACCGATTCGTCTCATCACTAAGCTTCATCTGCGTCTCTAACGGGAACGACGCAGACACCATCTCCGCCGGTTTCTCATAGTCATCACACCAGCCCAAGAAGCAAGGATCCCAGATTCGAACAACTCCATTCGCACTACACGCAATGACCATTTCTCGGGACATATCATTGATAAGAATCAGTTGAGAAACGAATGAAGGACAGAATGGATTCGTATCCATCAGGTCGAAACGGCGGAATAGGGATGGAGCAGTGTCCTGTCTGATGATTGTCATCTTCTGTCCATCCGTCGCATACATGCATCTTCTCAATTTCGAAGTCACCACCGAACGAGCCGGATGGGTTAGGGAGACCTTCCAGAGACATTTATCATAAGTGTTACTCTGGAAGTCTCTTCCCTCAATCTCCGCACTCTGCAACATTCCCTCCATCGCATGAATCGCCCAATCACTAATCGTCGTCGTCGTCACGCCTACATCCTCCTGACTTCTCTCCTTCTTTCCCTCTTTCCTATCCTTGGCTCGTTTCTCCTCATGCAGTTTTCTATCCTGTATCTGCATCTCCTTGATCTTGTCTCTATACTCATCTGGCATGAATTCATCTTCATCTTCATGCTCCTTCTCATCAGCCTTCTCCTCGTCTAGAGCAATTACATGAAGGATGGGCTCAACAAACACTTTACTGCACCAGGCAACGAATTGAGTGGAGACAATCGGATTCTCTATGACAGCACGAAGAGTTTTCGACTCCTCCTTCACTGCAAAGTCTCCTGGGACAGCTTTTGATCTTCTTGGAGTGAACTCCATCGTCGCTGCGTCGATGAAATCGGATTTTCTGAAAATCCCTTTGACTGTTTTTCCAGAAGCCGTGGTCGCCACATCGCGTTCTTCGGTGGCTGATCTAGTTTCTTGACGTTCTGCGACTACTCCCTCTTCTTCTTCGCTTTCCTCGTCTTTCGAGAACAGTTCACTGGATTGAGTGTCATCGGTTAGCGAGCTTCCCGGAGACATTGGATTTCCTGGAAATGGAAAGTTGTAGGGGAGGAAGGAAGGGCTCAAGAACGATCCGAAACGTGGCAGTATGCGAGATTCTCAAAAAAGGGCGGAGTCAGGCACTCATAGCGTTGGCTCCACCCCTTTTTGGGAAACTTGGCCACGACTAAATATCATTTGGACAATTTCGGACCCCATTTTTTGAGATTTTATACGTTTAGACACATTGATAGCCAACTCACTTGGATGTGGCTGATTCGCATCACCGGGACTTCCAACTTGAAATTTGACTTTCGACTCATCCTGCAACTTCTTCAACTGGCTCTTTCCCTTCCTCTGCTCCTTATCCTTCTGCGCATTCATCAGTGTGAAATCGATTCCCTGAGATCCCACGCCAGATTCTGGAATCGTTTCGAGAACTTTTAATAGAAATCTTTAGTTCTTTCTATGTTTTCTTACCTCTCTCCACTTCCAGATTTCTCTTGATTCGATCTGCCAAATTGCTGACTTCCTCATTCGGTCCGACGGGTCTTCTGGGCATTTCAACGGTCGCACGAGACGTTTTACGGGCGATCATCTTGCGATTCAGATGAGCCATTGTGTTGTCGATGTTGGCTTTCATTTCTGGGATTCCCGCCTCGACGCGATGCACTATTCTTTGAGCCATTCGGGCGACCTGGAAAATTGAAATTGTAAAATCCATAGAATTTCCGATTGATTGAGGATTTTCATTTGGAGTGGAGAGCGAATTTTTCACACATCTTCAAAATGAGTCTCGGAAAAGAAAACATTTCAAAGCGTAAACCTACCCTTTCAATCGGATCCAACGAGAGTCTCAACAACGAAAGCCAAGTTCTTGCGACAGCTTCATTGAACGTCTTCGCCTCGAGATGTTTGATTTGAGCACGAGCACGTTCCCTAAACTCATGACTATTTCGGTAGGAATCTTCTATTCGTTATCTCATTTCTTACCTATACTCCTCGTCTTGAGAGTCTCTTTCCACTAAATTATCTTCTTCCAGTGTTCGAATTGACATATTTCCTTCGTGATCCAGGTTAACTTGCTCTTCTACGGGTGTTGAGAACATACTTGTCGAGTGCTTCTTTCTGATTACAGAAGGTTGCATGAACTCTTTGATCGGTGGAAGCAATGCAGGATTTGGTCGTCTAGATGATGGCATCTCGGAGGCAATATCCAGTCCTTCCTCGTTCCCATCATCATCTTCCGAAGATGAATTCCGTCTTTGTGGCACTTTCAGATTCATTCCAGCCGTCAAATCCAGTACAAACTTGATGAATCGCTTCTCGAAATCGAACACAAACCATTGCAGCGCCACAATCAACTCCTCTCTCACCAGCACCGAACTATCGAATACACACTGAGCACACAGTTCATCAGCCAGATTCTCCTCTACTGCCGATGCGTGCTCATTGGATCTTGACGAGTTTCGCAGCAAACTTCCCAAAGCGAACACCGCGGCTGCTCTAACTTCCGCCGACTCATCATTCAACTCCAGAATCATCTTATCATGAGCCATCAGACGAATACCCTGCCATCTCGCCACATCATAATCCGACCATAGTCTTCCAAGTCCGATCAGAATCCAAAGTTTCAGAAGCTTCACAGATCGAGCCGAGTCATCAACCATCAGTTCCGTACAGATAGCCATATATCCCTTGCTTGTGAGCTCTTTTTGCGCGGTACGGTAGTTGTTGGATGTCAGTTGAGCCAGTACAAATGCCGCTACGGTCTTCTGCTTCGGTTTGATATCGGGGTCGCCGAGGAGTTGGAGGAAGTATTGGAAGCGGAGCATTGTCACTTTCTTCTCTTCCTTTTGACCTTGTTGTTGGCCCTGCTGGCCTTGTTGGCCTCCTTGTTGCTGTTGGCCTTGCGGCTGTTGTTGGCCTTGTTGTCCTTGTTGGGTCTGTTGCTGAGCCTGCGCCTGTTTTTGAGCCTGAGCTTGTTGTTGGGCCTGGTGTTGTGCCGCCTGATGTTGGGCCTGAGCTTGTTGTTGTCCTCCTTGCTGTTGAGCGGCATACTGTAGCTGCATATCCAGCGCCTGGTTTTGGTTGGCTTGGAAGCGACCGCCAGTTTGTGTGTTGAGCTGGAAAAAAGAAATTTGAATACAGGAGGAGGGAAATCGTGAAAATTCTTGCTTTTAAAGATGCAAAAATTAGTGTAGATTACGAAAATCCCCATAAGAATGCTCAAAAATCGCTAGAAATTACTAGAAGCTTTTTCAATGCAATATTGTGAATCGACGCTAATTTTTTGAATATCCATGACGAAACATTTTTTCAAATAAGAAAATACGACATACTTGAAGAGCACGCTTATCCATCTGCAATTGTGGTGGTGGTGGATGATTGGCGAACATCGCCGGTGGTTTCAGAACAGTTGATGGTTGAGGAGTCGTTGGTTGTTGTTGTTGTTGCTGTCCTCCTTGACCCTGCTGTTGGCCTTGTTGTCCCTGTTGTCCTGGCTGTCCTGGTGACTGATTCGCATTGGCCGCTGTTGCAGCCGCCGCTGACTCATCCACACACTCATTGAACAATTCCATTTGACACGATGGATCGACTGCCAAAATTTTCGCCCAAATGAAAGCCAGAGAAATCTTCAAATCCGTAATATTACTCTGCAACAGCTTCAGAACATATGGGAAGATTCCAACGGCAAGAGAGTATCCGATAGCCCAGCGTCCGAAATCTAGGAAACGGGCGAGGAGGCGGAGTGCTCTCACACGATGTGCCTGACTCAGCAAGACTTGAAGAACCATTGGTAGTTGAAGGGGCGGAGTTCCCTCATCGACACCGTAATCCAACCATAGCTCGAATGCTTGAAGTTGTTCGGTGAAGAATGTGTTGTATTGATGAGTTTCGTTGTAGGTGAGAACGTGCTCAAAGTCGATTAGCACTAGAAATGGGAAGACGTTGCTCCGATTGATAACGTCTCTTCCACAGAATAATGCTCTCTCGGTGTCCTTCACATAGATCAACTCTCTACAGTAATCCAGTACCATATCCATCGTTTGGTCCCAACATCTCCAGAGATCATGACGAGAGGTATCTTTTAGAGATGGCTGGGAGACGGGCACTGAAAATTGGAATTTCTTACGGGATTCCCGGTTTTTATGAAATACTCACAAACATCAAATTTCGACATAACCCTCTGAGCCAAGAGGAAACTTCTAAACAACGTAGCCAGCAGCAAATCCTGTCTGAACAACTTCTGAAAAGTGTCCCGATCTATCGAAGTGAAAGCAATGGTGTCTGTAATAGCCGTGAATATCCAATTGAGCTCTCCGAGTACAGTTCTTCTTTCTCCAAGATTCCCAGGAATCATATCCAGAATATTGTCAGGATACTCATTTCGATGCTCCGAGTGACTCAGATGAAAAGCCAACGATGTTCGGATTGGTGTGGTGAGACAAGAAGTGAAAAGGTCCGCGGGAAGATGAGAATTCGACATGGGAAGGTATTGGCCAGCACTACACGCTGCTAGATGGATACAATCGTTGTATCTTGGATATTTTTCTGGGAATCCCAACGCCTCGGCTGCATCTGCATCATTCATTTTAGAGGAGATTGGTGGTAGATTTCTCTGTTCCTCTTGCCATCTATCGAATCTGCTCTGCCACGAGATCTTCTGATCTTCTCCGAATCTTCTGTAATTGTGAAGAATCGTCTCTGCGGAGTGTGTTTCCCAGATGTAGATCGTCGGATAGTCCAGCCATCCTTGTAGATCGAATATCGACAGAGGGATGTATTGAGTGAAACTCTTGTTGAACACCCAAATCTCTCCGTTATCAGTGGGTTTTGGGACACCGTGGCCGTTGTAATGGAAGAGGACTCGATCGGTTCCACTTATTCTGCGAAGATTCGTTGCGACTTTTCGGACGTCGTCGATCGGGGGGTCTGTGCAGATTTTGTAACGAGTTCTGGAAGAAATTCGTGTTATTTTTCGTTTTTGAAAGGAGGAAAGGGCAGAGGATTTGAGCTTCGTTTTGATTATATTTCCGAACCGAAACTGTGATTTCCAGCATATTTAGAGGAGGATCTCGGTCAAAAATGCATTTTTTTAGTTTGAAATTATAAAAAAATGTGTAAAATATTCACACTAGTTGAAATAATTACACATTTGGCCGAAATTCTCTTTGAAATCACAGTTCCGGCTCGAAAATTATATCGAAATGAAGCTCTAGATTCTTCACATACTTTGACTTTGGCTGCCACTTCTCGTACGCCCTCTGTGTATTGAGACCGACTTCTTGTGCGGCTTTGTGTGCTCCACATTTGTACGGATCCATCCACGAGAGCATACGTGCTGGAGCGTCTTTTCTCGACGGAGCATCCGGTGGATCCACTCCCAAATGAAGACACATAATGATGGCGACGGACGCCGTTCGCAGACGATCATTGCCTTTTCGACGGTTTACGCTGGAAAAATTTGTAATTTGAATAGATGAGATGAGTCGTTTTTACAGTGTTTTTCTAGTTGTTCGCATTATCTTCAGTGTTAGCAGTAGACCGTGTTGTAACACGGAAAATATCGCCAGTAGTGATTATTATATTTGTTGTTTCTCAAAATCTGCATAGAGCAGATGATTCATGTTTTGTTGCTTGTTAAACATTTGTTTTTGTCTTCCATTCATTTCTTGATTTTGGTTGTTTTTTTTACTATTGCATATTCCATGTGTGTGCCTGTATAAATAGCAGATGTTCAGGTCTCGAAGCGACTGTTCTGACAGATGTTCGACTTGACTTTTGCACAGATTTTCTCGATGTTTCCAGGCATTCAAATTTCTGCGAGTCTCATCTTGTCCTTTGTTTGTCTTCCTCTATTATAAGTATGTTCTCGCTGTTCTCTCCGTAAGCTCCGCCCCCTTTGTCTTTGAGAAGTTACGAAATCAGAACCAATGGCTATTGGGCGCCGCCTGTCTTCTCCACCATTTTTTCCTCTTGATTCTTCTCGATTTTTCAATATTACAAAGCCTCACCACTCCTCAATACAATCCCACTCGTCCTCCATACTGCCGGCGATATCCTCAACGTGTCGCGGCTCTTGTAAATACAGTGTCACTCTTTCTACATTTCTCTGCAAAATTTGGAAAATTTATTACATTTTTAAGGCAAATTGCTTTGAATTTTTTGCAGAACAAGATCTAGTTTTATTCAAAAATTTGTTTTCTTTTTTTCTTTTTGAAAAAAGTGCTATGCTTGATTTTTAAGCCGAATCGCTAATTTTTGTGAAGATTTTGGCCTATTGAACTCTCGAAATTCCAATGTTTTTCCTTATTTTTCGAGGCTCCGCCCTACCTGAGCATGCCACATATTAACTGTCAGTCGCTCGGCGAACGAGGAGAACGGCGTTGAACTCCTCTCCTCCTCCATTTTTGTGTCTGAAAAATTCTTCGATTTTTTTTTAACATTTTTCTCTTCTGTTTCAATTCAAAAGACTCTCGTCACATGACACACAAAACCACCGTTCGCCCTTGAGAAACCCAGAAAATCGCAGGAAATTCGCAGAAAAATCGTGTAATTTTCGAGGAATACCTTCAAAAAAAGCAAACAATCTTAAATTTTTGCAACATTTATTTTCACAGCTTTTTTATCGCTGATAAAAGTGCAAAAATCAACCATGTGCATTGTGGACAAAAAAACCCACTTTTCTTGGAGTGTGCAAGTACGCTCCGGGGAACTTTGCCGATTTTCGGCGGTTTTTCGAATATTTTAATTGGAAACGAGTCATTTTTAGTTAAATTTTCAGGTTTTCAACCGAAAAACTGGAAAATCTCAAGTAAAATTTGCGAAAAATCAATAAATGCGACAAAAACTTTAATAAATCCAGACTTTCAGCATAATTAGGTCTTGAATTGGCTTGGTTGGAACGAGGTTTACCTGGATTTAGTTGAATTTTAGGTTTGGTATAGTTACATCGATTTGGATCCAACTGGAGACTTCAATCCAACAGGCAAAGATTTCGTTCTCTTTTAGTAGAGGAGTTTCACATCTGGACAAATCTGGCTCTCACGCAGTTATACTGCACCACCTGTGGCTCCCATGCACTTTACAATTCAAACATTTCTTGCAAGATTTTTCAATTTGACAGCCAAAAGAAGAGGTTTATATTTGGACCAAAAAACCGGACAAGATTCGTTCGTCCGCCTTCCGTCTGTTTTCTCTACTCCATCCGTGTTTCGAGTTTCGAGAAAAACATTCTCGATGAGAAGTTATTAGTTGCGTGTTTCAAGTCATCAATTCAAATTCAAGAATGTTCTAACTTCCGGTACCGAGAAACTATAACTGACGGTGGGCGCAATGAATCCTCTAAACAGAAGGTAACATTTTTGTTAACAGAAAAGTTTCATTTGAATGATGTTAAAAGTTCTCACTGTGTTCGGAATCGGGGTGTTCTCAGGATAAAGAAGGGAAAGGTAGAAGTGTGTTAATCATTTTGGACTTTCAAAGGGGGATAGAAAAAGAAAGAGACAGATGGTTAGATAGACGAGTAGCCAGATTTATGCCTTCGGGTAGACGCGACGCATACATCCTGGTCCGTGGCAGCCGAGGAATTCAGTGCAGACGCAGCCTGGTGGAGCTCTGGAAACAGAAGTTGATGGTTATTTGGAAGAGTTCTCTGGATGATGTCAGTCTTATTTTTCAGAACCAGTGAGCTCGCACGAGTAGGTCTCTCGTGCGCCTTCAATACAGAGAATTGCTGGTCCAGAAAAAATAAGACTAATGATCATCTTCTAATCTAACTAGTAAGAGGGATAGAAGCTGGAAAGCATGCTTGAAAAAAGAAAAAACCGTTCGGACCCAAGCCAAAACCTCTTTCCGAGTTCCGGAGTGACGGCGGCGGAGCCAGGAGCGGCAGCACGGTACCGCGGGTAGTGGGCCATGTTTGAGCTGAAGAGAAAATCAAGTGGATCGACTGCCTCGATGGTGGATGGCATGGAGAGCACGAGGAGAAGTGCTGCCAATGGAAGCATGATTTTCGGGGAGATCAGCATCTGGAAAAGAGATGGTTTTAGGGGGAGGGAGAGCGGGAGGAACGGATGGTACAAGAAGGGATTTGATAAGGAATAGTGTAGTGGCATGAAAAACCCTATCCTCCATTGAGGTCTTGCCATGGACCTGAGGTAGGGACTCGGATTTCCATGTGCCCTCAACTCGGCCACTCTCAACTGACATGGAGCGAACTTTTCCATTTTTGGAAGCCGGGTAGGATGGATATGGAGGGATGAAGAATGTACTATTGGAACGATTACAAGAGGATAAAAAACTGACTAACGTTGCCAACAGCTTACATGATCCTAGCAGAGTCTTTCAAAAAATGTGAATTCTGAGAAAGTTTGAAACAGAAAATTTCGGTTCCAAAATTTCTTGAAATTCTGAGGCCATTCTATAGGTTAGTTCGCATGGTTTCAATAATGGTTCTAGCTGATACTTTGACATGAATGCTCTATGCGATGTCAATCGGAAGAAATCAAAATTTTTAGCGTAGCAAAACTTTCCGGTTTTCGGTTTTCAATAACTTCATGTTAGTCCTTCTGAATGTGATTCGTAGAGAAGTTTCAGATCGGAAATGTATAATTTTGTGATCTTCGGAATCTGCTGAATTCTCTTTCTTCAGTCACTTTCGCTATATTTTTTTGTCGTTCGAAAGTTTCGAGAAACTGAAATTCTCAGTTTTCCGATTCTCAGAAAGTTAAGGTCATCTGATTGATACTAGGAATCTTCATATGGTTATCAGAAGTGTAATCGAAAATTTATCTTTTTTGAATAAAACCAATTTCTGAATATCAAAGAGTTCCATCAGAAACAAAAGGGTCCAAGATGAAACAGCAAAAAACGTTTCTGCTTTCTTGATGAATAAAGAAAGGAGCTCAAAAAGTGCTGCTGGCTAGCAAATTGTAACCAAACATGCGATCGTTTATATAGAGAGATGAAAATACTCCCTCCCCTTTTCTCCCCAATTCTCCGAAACTCGGCTCCGCCCACTTTTCATTTCTCCTCCCTCCCCTATCGCTCTCCTTTTTATTTCGAAAAACATAATTGGACAATGAGCCCTCCTTTTTGAATACCAATTCTAGGCAAAGAAGGCCCCTCCGGGCGGTGACGAAAAGAATAACAAAAATAAGAAGAGAATGGAAAGCTACTCCGGGGGTGATTTTACGATGTGAGAAGAATGGGGATAAGACAATTTTTTTGGGGGGAGGAAGATTATTGGATCGGGAAGGTTCGCAGGGTTTGAAAGGTTCAGAATCAAACAATTATAAAACAAACAAAATTTGGTATGGATTCGAAAATTGTTATCAAACCCTAGATTTCACATCCTTGTGCCCACGCATGAGGGGTTCAGAGGGCCCAGGTTGGACAGGTTGATATCAAAATCCAGATGGAGGGTTCGGAAGGTTCAAGAGAAATGTGGGGGATAATTGGTGGAGACAAGGAAGTGCAATTGCCCCAACAATTTTGATAAGAGCATTGAATATGGATGTTACACAGATACAAATCATCAAAAACTCATAAAGAAGTAGAATACTAATGAACATTTCGAAACAGTAACTTCTAGATTTGAAATTTAGTAATGTTCTGTACGAGCTTTCAGATTCTGATAATTTTTTCTAAACCTTCGAAGCTTGCTCGAGAAAATATCTGAAAGTTGAATGAACATAAATGTCCCTGAGAATTCGATAATGAGGATGTTTTCTTCTGTCAGATACCATTCATTTTTCAGACCTTCAGAACAAAACTTGATTATTCGAAACAAAACATGAAACATCGACGTACCATTAACTGAAACGTACATCAGAATTATATAAAACGCAGCTGAAACAGGAAAAAATGGAAGACAGAATTAGACCATTTCTAATCCCACTCGGCTCCAGAAAGACAAAAATGGACGAGTCTACTGACCCAGCCATCAGGAATAAATAACTATACTCTTTTTATACTCTACATTCCCGGAAAATTCACAAATTTCCGTGATCTAGGAAAATTATGTCCCGGTTCTCAATAACTACCGTTTTTTCCAGATATCCTGTCTAGAGTCCTGTTTACAGAATCAAAATCTGAGAAAAAGACTTTGTGACGTTGACTCTTTCAAAAACTAGAGAACTGAAAAATCAACTTAAAGTGGGTGTCACCTGTTACTTCTTTGAAAATTCGATTACAAGATTCGGTCAGGCTTTAACAAGATCAAAGGTGTACTTGTGACATGATATGCATGGGTTGTAGGCGTTTTTGGAGCGTAAAGAATTGGATTATACGGGTACCAGGTACCGTAGAGGAGAGAAGTTCAGAGAGCATTTTGTTTCTGAGAATAAGGGCCTTTGATGATTAGAATAGTGCATTAGTAAAGATTCATCACTTGATATTTGCAAAATGATTATCAAAACATCAAAACTCGAAATCTGGAAGCATAAATGTCAGATGATGCTGGTGATGTCACTCGAATATTTTTTCAGGGAACTCGCTAAAAGTAAAATAGACTTGTGTTTCCTTCGAGAACATATACCAAAACTGGAGCAGGGATTAGGGAAAATGTCCTTATGAAACCCGGTCCGTAAGGATAAATACTGAGTTTTCCTGAATTTCAAACTTTTTTATCTTTGTAGGGAAATTTTTTGAGTCCAATAATCAATTATAGAACTAATTGGTTGAAGACTTCTTTTTTCATAACTTCGAATGATGTGAATCCGACAATGCGTAACATTGGCACGGGCAGGTACTCCTGAATATCAACTGATTCCTCCCCAAATATATATTTTAGCTGTTTAATATTTGGCAGGCTTTCAGAATCTCACTGATTTACACGATAACTCTGCAATCAGCCGTTTTTAGGAGAAGTTACGCGGTCCGACTCCTTCCTTCAATCCCCCATTCTGTTCTCTGGTATTATCTCTTCCGTTCGGAAACAACTCAAATTAATGTCAATTCACTGAAGCTAATAACTCATCCACAAATTCAATCCGAGTGCAGAATCAAACTCGCCGCCCAGCTGGGAAATGAACCTCGAAATACAACGAATATGTGTGTATTGATTTGTGCGGTGTTCACTGTCATTGTATTCTATTGAGAACATGTTCTGACTGTATTCCAGATAAATCAATACACAGTTCGCGTCAGATATCGATCGATCCCACCTGGACAATCACCTGGATAATAAGCGTATGTTTTTGGAAGAGTCATTCAGTTGTACTCAACCTATCATTGTATTGGTTTTTCTTTTCAGATTCTCTGTTTTCTTCGTTCAGTCTCCTTTTGATAGTATTGACTTTTTCAGTTCTGGATTTGTAACCGAACTTTTTTAGATCGCTTGTTTCTCATTACTTTTTTGCAATATCTGGTCATTTCAGAAATTTCAACTGCTAACAATGTCTTTCATCGCCGTTTCCAAACAGATTATTGAGTCCCTTGTGACTCAGATCACGGATCTTCAAAGTCAATTGATGCAGAAGGATTCAGAGAAGGCCGAGGTTGAAGATCACTACCGCCGTCATGTGCAAGAGACTGAGGAGAAGGAGATCATCCAGCAAAACGCCATGGAGGAATTGAAGAAGCAACATGAGGAGCAACTTCAGGAAATGGAGAATACTCTGTCTGCCCTCAGACAGAAGCACTCGGAGCAGCTCCATCAGCAGAGAACTCATTTTATGAGAATGATGGAGACTGACAAGAAGCGAGCTCACGCCAGTGCTTCTCAGAGGATCCAGCAGGTAATGAAGCAGGCGGATCTTCGAATGCACCAAATGAGAGAGGCATATGAGAGACGCCTCGAAGAGATGCAAGACGTTTACGAGGATTTGGAGGCCCAAGTTGAGCTATCGAGGTGTACTGAGCCAGTGTTGGAGAAGTTCCCACGAGACTGTGACGCTGAATCTGTTGGATCTGGAGACCATGCTCCAGAACCAACGAATGATTTTGCCACTGTGCCAGCTGAAATGCTCAAACAACAATTTGAGTCAATGTCAAGCTTGATAGCCAAGTCGATGGACACTGTCAACTGGCAAGGCGAAGAGCTTAGAAAGCAATCAGTCTGGCTTCAGAATTTCTTGGGAGAGCATTATGAGCTGGTCCAGAAAATGAGAATTGAAAGTGAGATGCCTGAGGAGGTTAAAAAAGTAATGAATGTGTTGAAGAAGGAGAAGGATATGGAGATGGACAATTTGGTTTGCAGACTTCTGGATATTCAATTCGCGGAGTCTTTGGTTTAAATTTGTTTTGGTTCTTTTGTTTACAAGCTCTGAAGTTGTCTGAATAAATGTTTAATTTTGAGAAAACTTGTGTTATATGAATTTGCATCAGTACAGAACTAGAAGATTCGAGTCCCTGTTTTCCTATTTTCCGATTTCCGAAAATGTGTTTCTCTGATTGATTCTTGGCTTCCTACTTGAAAACAAGCAAGATGCGGATTTAATCAGGTCAATTTTTAGGCGGTGCCTAGAAGGCAGCTCGTGAGCTGTTGATGCTAATTTGCACTTCACGAGATTCTTCGGAACAATGTGCCTTCCTTATAATGAGTGTGGAGCCCTCGGGGAGGCACACTCGGAAAATCAATACTCGCTTCTTCAATTCTGCACTCTTTTCCTTCCTTCGGTTAAGTCAATTATGACGAAGATGGATGAAATCATGTCGAATAAGAAGAAAAATCTGAAGATCTGGAAAACATATAAGAAAATGAGATATCGGAGACTAAAGAACGTGTGATTCTTTAATGAAAATGTGATGAAAAATCGAATTAAAAAAGTTTATTCACTTACAAATTGCCTAGAAACATTGAGAAAGGCACAAGAAATTCAGAACAAATATAGTTTTTGGTTGGAGTTCTCCTTTATGAAGCTTCAGGATAAATTAAGGACATTCTAATTTCTCAAAAATTTTCCTCCAAATCAGAGGATAAAAAAACGAGTCTTGAAAGTTTGTTATAGATATATGTTATAGATAAACTTGCAGATGAGGTATTGATTCGGAATTTTCGATTGCTCTATGCTCTACACGATCCTAACCAACTGAATTCCCTCTGTTTTCTTCTCCTTTGGAAACATCTTTTCTACCTTCTTTTGTTTGTTCCTAAAGTTAAAACTTCAATTCTTTTCCACGAAAAAATTCTTACAAACGACATTCATCTACCATATTGTGAATCCAACCAATTATGCATCCAAACACAAATGAAGCTAGAAGAAAATAGATGAAATGAATTGCAGTCGGTTCAAACTCCTCCATAGTTCTCCCAGAAGTGCGAAAGGCTGGACTAGCTATGCAGTGAGTCACGTGAAGTGGCAGAAGGAGGGACCACATACATAGAGATGGAACACGTCCAAAATAAGAAAGAGTGAGAGAGATAGAGAAAAAGAAAGTGGACTGGGGGAGCCCAAAGAGGGTGTGAAGTGCCGGGTGTTCAGAATATCAATCTCGTTCATTACCACACTCTAAATCTCACATATCAGCGCTGATGGGAAAATTTCAGATACTTTTTATATCACTCCACCTGAAAAGTGGGCGTGGCCGGGCATCCGCCCACTTTTCCACGAACCCTCCATTTCGAGAAGAGCCAAAAAACAATAAGGAACTGAATTTCCGCATGAACCTCTTTTTTTCTGAGTCTCACTCAAAGAATGAACTTTTGAAAAATGGAAAAGTTTATTTGCAAGCAGACGGAGATGGGAAAGAAACTTTTGAACTCGGAGCCCTACACAGAAAAGGATGACTTTCTTCTGAATGGAATGAGCATTCCTCCTCGTGGAGGAACAGTTGTTTGGAGTTTGATTTCAGAAACAAAATTCAGGAGCAGAAGATGTTGAAAAGTCTGTAGGAACAACGAGTCACGTCATCTTGCGAAGTTGGTCTCTTTGTAAACAAAGTGATCTAATATTTCCCGAGTTTCTCACAGCCGTCATGGCGCTCCAGACGTTCTGAAAGGAATCTCCACAACGGCACCCACTTGTTGAAACCTGGGAAATTCTGTGACTTTTGATGAGTGAGCAAAATGAGAAATGATGCATATGATTAATTGAAAAGATGCTGAAGACGTACTGGTTTCCGAACTCTGAATTTTCTAGCGGATGATGTGATGAATACGAGATATTTTCAGATTCTGTTAAAACCCGAAGTCTGGAATTAATATTTGCACCTGAATTTGTTACTGAAGAGCCGAAATAGATATTTGAATGTTAAATATCCGAATAAAATACAGACTCCTTCGTTTTTTCATATTTCTCTATTTTTTTAGAATTCTTCTACGAATTCTTGAAGATCGGCTTCAACTTGTTCTCACAAATGTGCAACGTCTTCTTTTCTAACCATTCATCGAGAGCTCGAGAGACGAAACATTTGCATGCAAACAACGAGAGACGCAGACGCTCGATTAAAGGCGCATCGACGCCGCGCCGTCTCTATTCCACCGCGAGTTTGAAATTTGAATTTTTATTGCTTTCGGCTTGTTTTCGATGGTTTTTCCATTAAAAAAAACAGGATTTTTCTCGAGTTTTCTGAATTTAACCATCAGATAATAATTTTTAGATGCTAATCTTTCAATTTTATTATAATTTTTCAGAAAATGGCCTCGCGAAAACGAGGAATAACGCCGGCAAGGAATCAAGTGTGTCACAAGAAGTCGTCTATCGAGGAGAAGCCGGAGGATTATGATGAGAATCTGGTAAGATAGCCTTTTGATGTCTCAGAGTGCATTCTGTTTCAGAGTGTACTGGCGTTCGCTGAAGAATCTCAAGCAATCGACGTCGAGAAACAGACGGAAAGACTGCCATCCGAACGAGTCCCTCACACAATCTTCACACAATGGAATTCAGAGTTCGACGGAGAAGTTTTCAGTCAACGGATTATCGATTTTTTGAAAAACAAGGATGCCTTCCAATGCTGCATTTCGATATCCCACCCCACAGTGGCTATGAAGTCCTACAACATCGAGAAAAGGTAAGAAAACAACAAACACCACCGTATTTGGCCAGCTGTCACTAATGGTAAGAACATTCTTTCCAGATTCTTCTGCCCACCCCCGTGTGTCTACCTCATCGGTCAGGGTTGGAAACTCAAGAAGCAACGAGAACTCGTCGCCTACATTGGAATCGGATCGGACAACGCCGAGAGTCAGCAATTGGATTTCTCGACGGAAAAAGTGGGACATCCAGGAGATCAAGATGCAAGCATACATGACTACTGTGCTGCCAAGACACTCTATATCTCTCATTCTGATAAGAAAAAGTATTTCAATTTGAATGTCCAATTCTTCTACGGATGTGGAATGACGATTGGAGAGTTTGTGTCGCGAAGAATCAAAGTGATATCGAAGCCTTCGAAGAAGAAGCAAAGCCTGAAGAGCTATGAATGCAAGTATCTCTCTATTACCAGTGGAACCAATGTTGCTCTCTTCAATCGTATTCGCTCACAGACCGTATCCACGAGATATCTCCATGTTGAAGGTGGAGCCTTCCATGCTTCATCTACCAAGTGGGGAGCGTTCACTATACATCTCTGTAAGTTTGAGAGCTTGTAACTTTTGTAGCTTTAACTCTTTAATGTTCGCTTTAAAAAAAGCTTTAAAAAACCAAACTTCAGGTGACGATGAGCGTGGTGTGCAAGATGTCGAGAACTTGGTTCGAGATGGATTCATCTACTATGGAAGCATTGTGAAACTCGTCGACAACGACACCGGAATCGCCCTTCCAACACTGAGAATCAGGAAAGTTGAAAAGCAACAAGCGATTCTGGATGCGTCGTGTAGCGAGGAACCAGTGTCCCAACTTCAAAAATGTGCATTCCAAATGGTCGATGACGAACAAGTGTATCTCGGTATCAATCACGAAAAGATCATTCTACATAAAGTACAGAGGATCAGTAATACTCGACATGAGATCAACGATATAGCTGCATGGACCATCATCGCCACCGATAAAACTGAATACAGATTCTACGAAGCAATGGGTGCAGTAGCGGCACCGATTTCGCCGTGTCCAGTTGTGGAGTCACTCGAAGTGAATGGAAATGGAGAGAGTTCTCGAGTGGAGTTGGTGGGAAGAGACTTCAAGCCGAATCTGAAGGTGTGGTTCGGAGCGACAGCAGTGGAGACAGTATTTGAGAGCGAGGAGAAGATGGTGTGCACGATACCACCAGCGTCGGTTGTGAGGACGGATCAGACGCATTGGTTGTTTTCGAATAAGACGACGGGGGAAGCTGAGGTAAGAAAATCGATTTTGGCTGCATGGCGAAGCTTTTATTGTTTCAAAATGCATAAGATTGTGTGTTGATTCTAAAAAAAAGAATTGAAAAAACACGAAAATCGTTCTAACACGGTCACATTTCCGGCAATTTCAAAGCTAATTCTTGGAGTTTTAAAGCGATTTTTATGCTTTTAACTGTGATTTTCAGAGTCTACACTCATTTTTCCGTAGAAATAAAAATGTTCGACCGTAATTTATATCCTGAACAAAACATGACATCCCAAATTTTCCAGGTCCCCATATCACTGGTTCGTGAAGACGGCGTCATCTACTCCACGGGTCTCAACTACTCCTACAAGACACTGGAACATCACGAACCAGTTCGAATCCTTGCAAACTATTGAAGAACTGAATTTTTTGTGTATTTTCATCCTCCGCTTTGTATTGTTTTCCCCGCTCCCGAGTAGATTTTTTCTGAAAAAATGCCGCTTTTGGCTCTCCAGTTCATAATCTCTTCTAGTCGAATTTTGTTGATTGTTTCTTCTTTTCATTCTTTATTTCTGTTTCCAATGCGGGTAGCTGTACCATTCATTCTCTTTTCTCTCGCTTCTGGAATAATGCTTTGCAATACTTTGCCTCCATCTCTTTAATTTCTCATCACAGTATTTTTAGAAAGTCTTGTTGAATATGTTTGTACTCCCATTTGAATGTAATGACACATCTCCTCCTTGTCCCATTCCTCTCGTCGTCTCATAATGATACTGTAGATATAGACATTTACTAAAATTCACGGTGGTACCTTTCTTTTTTTGTTCCCATTTTTCACAATGCTCTGTTAAATAAATTGATAATCAAATTAACAAGTTCTATTTTATTCGCATTTGCAGCAAGAGAATCAATTGGACCAAAAAAATGGAACATTTTGGAAGAAGTGCGAATTATGATACTGTAGGTCAATACATTGAAAATATTGAGTAAAATGTGATGAAAATCGAATTAAAAAATGTTTATTCACTTATACATTGCCTAGAAACATTGAGAAAAGCACAAGAAATTCTGAATAAATATAGTTTTTAGTTGGGATTCTCCTTCATGAAGCTTCAAGATAAATTAAGCTCATTCTAATTTCTCAAAATTCCCTTCCAAATCAGAGGATATAATAAGTCTTGGAAGTTAATGCTCTACACGATCCTAACCAACTGAATTCCATCTGTTTTCTGCTCCTTCGGAAACATCTTTTCTGCTTGCTTTTGTTTGTTCCTAAAGTGAAAACATCAATTTTTTTCCACGAAAAAGTTTCTTACAAGCGACATTTCTCTACCATATGGGAAATACAACCAAGTATGAATCCAATCACAGATACAGTAAGAAACCAACAGATGAGATGAATTGTAGTCAGTTCAAACTCCGTCATAGCTCTCCCAGAAGTGCGAAAGGCTGGACTAGCTTTGAAGTGAGTCACGTGAAGCGACAGAAGGAGGGACCACATACATATAGATGGAACACGTCCTAAACAAGAAAGAGTGAGAGAGATAGAGAAAAAGAAAGTAGACTGGGGGAGCCCAAGGAGGGTTTGAAGTTTCGGGGTGTTCAGAATATTGAATGAATTTAAGGTCCCAGGATCTGTGTCATGGACAATTTGGTGTGCAGAATGGTCGATATTCAATTCGACGAGTCTTTATGCGTACTCATTTGATTATTTTGTTCAAGTGCTCTGAAGTGGTCTAAATAAATTTTAATATATGAGAAAATGTGGTTTTTGTTGAGTGTCCCTATAAAATCACAATCTGTGAATCCATGTTTTAGAATCCTGTGGTTTTTAAATTTTAATGTTTCAAATGCCTTGTAAGTTGACATCCACAATTAAAAGACTGATGGGCTTTCGGTTTTGCAAGCTACACACTACTACATTCATTAACTATTCATTTTCAATTCCTACAAGATCCATGAAGTTGATCGATTAGAGTTTCAATACCTTCTTGAAAAACCTTACTGCCACCAAGAAAATTGTGATTACACTGAAATGTTAGGTAAACAACAAAAAACAAAGATAATCCAAACGAAAATGTTCATTCCATTCAAATCGACATACAACAAATTCATTCATATTCCGTTACCAAAAAACAAACATTTAGGAGAATCTGAGAAAATTTAGTTTCCATCGACCATACATCTGAGGTTCCAGCAAGAGTTGTCGAATGTGATACGGAAGTTCTCGCATCCGAAGTAGCCGGCCTAAAATTTCGAAAATTACAATTTCAAGTAGTTACCAAGATCTGGAGAGGCAGAAAGCTGATGTTCCGGTTTTCAGCTTGCTAGATTTGAAAGTAAACCTCGGTGGACTACTTTCGAACTGCATGCCAAACACATTTTCAAAACTCACCCCAGCTGGTCCACATGCGGCGTTGTAGGCGTCATTCAGACAGACTCCAGTTTGAGCGACGGAGCTGAAATCATATAAATTTGAAGGAGCATTGTAAGCGGGAAATTCAAAATATCTACTGCTACTACAGCTCTGTTACTAAAATGAAGCAGAAAGATGTTATTCTGATATTTTCTTCTTGAGTCTTACTTGCAGAAGTTGGCAGCCGAAACGGTTTGGTTGAAGTTGTTAATGCAGGCTTGGTAGGCGTTGGTGGTTGGGAAGGTGCCGAGGCATCCCCATTGGGCAACGACTTCTGAAACGAATTTAGGCTATTAGTAGTTGGAAGAGAATTAAATCGGGAATCTGAAAATTTAGTTTTCGAAATTGGTATGTTCTTCATTGGATTACACATGATCATTCAGTGCATATTGGCTTCCAGAATTGTGTTGAGAGTGTGTATTTTTTTCTTTCTATTAATATTTCAATTCAAAAAAAAGAGCTTTATGAACTCAATGAAACAGATAAAGAAAGTTTTTTTTCAAATCTAACTAACCACTGAATCCTCCGACACACATCCACTCGAGTCCACGGAAGGTGCGAACGTAGTCAAAAGCTGAAATTATTTCATTTTTGAAATTTCAAGATTCTGGACTTCTTACTGTTAGAGAAATCTGGTTGAGGCTTGTTGAGAAGAGTGTAGAGGTTCATGCAAGTGTAATAGGAGGATCCGAGGCATTGGTAGAATTGAGTGCGGGTGCTGGAAAATGTATATTTTTGAAATTCTTTATTGATTCATCTGGTTTCGAATGACCCGATATAAATGAAATTAGGAATTTCAAAAGTTACTGTTCCGAACTAAAATCTCGTTGAACAGATTCCAAGAAATCTCCAATTTATAATCCTCAACTCACTTGCAAACCTTGACCAACTCGGTGACATTCATCATCAGATACTTTTGAACAGTGTTGAAAATGTATGTTCCATTACGCCACGAGATGGAATCGTCCATTCCAAAGAACTGGTTGAAGGTTGTCTGAACTTCATATTTTACTCAATTTTTCATGTGAAATTCCTACCTGACAATAATTGAATTGGATATCCTGACACTGAGAGATAGCAGCATTCTGGGGTTGCTCACGGAAAGCCATCAACTGGATGAGGTCATCTGGCATAGAGTATGGGAGGAGGAAGGCGGCTTGGGAAGCTCCCACAAGCAGGAGAAGAGCAAACGCCGCAGAACGCATTCTGGAAGTTGGGACAATGGTAGGGAACATTGGATCAACAAGAATATGAAAGAACGCATTATCCAGAGACAGTGAAACTGAGGTTATTTTGTTTATACAGTCATGACATTTTTATGTTTTTGAAAAAGCTGTTATCACAGTATTCTAGAAATGTCAACAATTACTATGTCAGAAGTATTAGACTATTAGTGTCTGTAAACTATGATAAAAGTTCAGATGATGACGAAGTTTGCAGAATCAAGAGAATACATGTTAGTAGCATAAAAATAATACGCTTTTAAAGATAAATGCTGTCAGCTTCTTCATTCGTAATCAAAGACAAACTACCTTACGAAGGGTTTTAAAGCTGATTGCAACTATAAGTTTTGTTGTTCTGTAGGCAGCACACAAGAGTGAAATTGAAGTCATAATCCATGAAGGAACTCTAAAACTAAATTCTTAAATTAATTTTTTTTCGGGTACAGTATTTTTTGTTCTTGCTTGGCAACAAGTTGTCTGTTGCGCTCGAAGACTTCGAGACTTTCTCTAAGAATAACAACGCCAAGGAGATCGCAAGAGTTCCTAATTATATTGCCAACGATTACAGTTCCAGTTGAAGCTTATCATTAATTCTTTTAGAGTTTTTGTATTCAAATTCTAGAAGACGGAGCTAAATAGATAGCCAGATTTTGCGGTCTTGGACCGTCAGATGAAAATTAGAATCTTTCATAAATTTCATTTTTGTTTCGATTGTCATTGGATTGGTGGTAAAGCATTAACCTCCAGTCTGACTCATTTTCTGAATGATGCTTTGTTTCAGACAGACGTCTCCCTCTACCATAATTTGGCAATCAAATATAAGAAAAAGAAGATCTTATTCAATACCTAGATGTCAAAAAGAAGTCCTACATCTCATAAATTTTGGGAAAACTACTGTTTCGCGGGCTGCATAACATTATTGGTAGTCTTGCTCTATGGTATCGAGGAGTAATTTGAACTGATTCAGCTTATGTGGAATCTAGACCTACACAGATATTTAAAACTATTACTGCTTCAGACGATTGCTTTGAATCACTCTTGATAAGCTCTATTGTAATTATATATCCGTAGGATGATCAGGATGTTTCGAAATGAAACTCAAGAAAAACATTTAAAAAAATTATTGATGTTTCATGGCCAACATTTCCCGAATCTTTGTTTCGCTCCATGGTGCGTTGCCCTATCCAGTAAACTAATTCACCTTATAAAAACTCTATACAACCTCCATCATCTTATCGTCTTCTCCTTACTAAATTCTGTATGTCTATGAGTTTACCCGATATCTCTCATTGAATAACTTTTTGGTGAATGGAGCAATTGGATATTTTGGAAATAGACATGATTACCCAAGCGCTTCAAGACCTCAATATCGTAATATCAGAATACGGTAGGATTACGATAGGGACAGTAACCCAATTTTGGAATAGATGATTCAAAGTAGATCCAGAAACTCGAGAATTCAAGGGAAAAGCGAGTATCAATCTAGGACAAAACACCAGAAGTATTGGAATTCAAAGAAGAAGAAAATGAGAGCTGGCGTGAGCGGGTATCAACTGGCCTACATCTAATTTCTAAAAGAATATTCAGAAATATTATTGTTTCAGAAGATCCCTTCAATCGACTCTAGTTCAGCTCTATAGTTTCAATTTCAGCAGGGATGATCTAATAAAATCAAAACGGAACACAAATCCTACTGAAAAAAAATGGGAAAAAAGCCAAGATGACGATTGAAGTTCGGAAAATGACTCAAAAAAGGACAGGGCGTCGTCTTTGAATTTCGACTCTCTGTGTGCACATACACACACCCTCTTCTCCTTCTTCCAATCGTGGCAAAAATTATATGATCGGCGTCGGCATATTGATATCACTCTGCTTGTCGGGTTATCAAATCAAATTACGTGGACAGTCATTTTGCCCGTTTTTAACTGGATGATTATTATAAGAGCACACCTCGTAAAAAGCGAGGGGAAGACTGTAAAAATGTGTCGGAAGTTTTTGAATTTTGGTGTACTTTTTCAGGGGGAACTTTTTATAAGTAACAAGAAAAATATTAACAAAACAAAAACAAATGACCTATGAAAATGACAAAAACTGGTAGCGAGCAAAGAAATCAGAAATGACGGCTGGTTGATCTTCTTTTGGAATCAACTTGTTCTTGGAGCGACTATCGTGAGCACGAAAGACAGATGACGTGGCGGATTCTGGAGAGATGACGTCCTTATTGGAGGTGAGGGAGGAGAGGACGATGTCTATCTGAAAACATCAGAAGTTGGTTAGATTTTTTTAAAGAAAAATTACATCATCCTGGCTCAATTTTTCTGCTAGAACTTGTTCTTCCTCCTTCATTCTTTGCCACTTTCTCTCCAAATTCTCCTTCACAAATCCTCTCGAGTGTTGAATTTCGTAGTGCAACACTTTCGCCATCTTCGCCTTCAACCCATACCGTTCCAAATCATTGAAAAATTTGGCGCCAGATTCAGAAATTAGCCAATTTTCCGAAGACCCGCATAACTGGCAAAGAAGAGCCATTGTTTGACGGAAATCTGTATTGTATTCATGGGAAAATCGAGAGAGAATTTGGGCCTTAGTACGAAGGAATTGAACTTGATCACCGAAGTCGACGAGGAGAGATTCGTAGTCGGAGAGAAGACGCAGACAGGGAGAGGGAAGGAGCTGAAAATGAAAGAAATATTGAGATACTCGAGAATAGAAGGGACACCTACATCATCTGGTTTTGCGATGAAACATTGAAGAACGGAGTCGATGAGCATGATTTCGTGAGTTCTATTGTTCTTGGTGTTTTCACGGAGATCGGTGAGAATCTGAAAAACAGATGAAACATGAGCATTCAGAAAGAAATGTTGCGACAAGATCGGTTCGGTCTCCACATCCTTCTGAGACCTTGTAACCCCAATCGCTCTTCCAACTTCGATAAATGACAAAATCAAAATTCTCACCTCCTCCGCTGCTTCGAAATGTCCTCTATTATAGAAGTCAGCTACTCGAAACAAGTTGATTTCGCTGGAATATTATCTTTAAGACACTTTCTTTTATTTTTCAAAATTTTACTTGATCGCCGTCGCCGTCTGATTCTCTTTCGAAACATCGCGATACCAGAATTTGTCATGTAAATTAGAAGAGAATGGGGGATAGTTATGAGATGGTTTTGGTTGTTCATTAAATTCGTCGTCAGAAGAACCTGGATCGAAATCGTTAAGAAAATCCATTACTTCTTTTCTTCTTGCTCTTTGGGCGGTTCACCAACTTGAACACTCTGCACACAAGTACGGAACTCTTTCACCACGTCTTGACACTTTCTCCAGTCCCGATGCTCTCCCATACAATCCGATACCTTCAGATGGAGATCCCAGCAACCGGATTTTCTGAAAAAAGAAGAGTTAAAAATAATTCGAAGAAAGAGAATTGCATCATACTTTATCAATGTCTCAACACGATCCTCGGCGTCGGCGTTTCCAGTCCAAATGTGTGGAGATTTCGTTTGTGGTGGAGCTGTTGACATTACCCTCAAAAACAAATCGTTGTTCTTTGGAATAATAGAAAATTCGAAGGGTCGAAAGGAAAAAGAAGCACCACCAGCGAAAAGAGTCACTAGAGAGTTCAACGGAACCAAGAGGCGCAGACTGTTAGCGAGGGGAGTCTCGCCAGTGTACTCTTCAACTGTCTTTTCTTTTTCTCCGAGAGAAGTACACAGGAGCGATTGGAAATTTTCAATTGAAACTTTTTTCTTCGAAATTTGTTATTACAAACTTTTCAGGTCATTGATGTTATCTTCTTCTCTCTCTATCTCTCTTTTTCCATTTTTTGATAATCGCACAAATTTCGCACGCAACCTTGATTGCGGCAACACGATTAAATCGTTCTCAAAGTCGAGAACTTTTATGTATTTTCTCACCAGAATCACGTGTTGCAATAAGTTTCACATGTTGACCGAAAAATTGGGTCAGAAAGTGCAAAAATCATTTGAAATTTGGAAAATTTCTGAAGAAAATGTGAAAAAATTATGCAAAGGACTAACTTTTGCTTCTGGTTTTTTAGTCCGCGGCCATGATTTTTGAATTTTCAGAATTTCAGAAAATGCATTCAAGTGTGTTGCTTTCGTTAAAATGACTTCTTTCTAGGCATTTTCTCACTGAAAATGGTGTCTGAGTGCGCTGAAACGAGAATTTCCATTTTCTTTGCATTAATGGCTTTCCCCCTCGTTCGTTTCCAAATAGACACTTCCTGTCGTCGAATTCTATTCACTTCATTCTTCCAATTCAAACCATAATCCAATTCAAACCATAATTTTTCAGGTAATCGAGCCTCGAGTTCCGCGCAAAAATCACGCTGGAGAGCAGTCGGAAGTCGTTGGAAGTCGTCCCGTCGGCTCCCGCCTCTCCAGACCCCCGCGTTCCCCATCGAAATCATCTCGATTTCATCGCGGGATGGGGAGCCGGATGCATCGAAACGTGTATTCTGTATCCGTCGAACAAGATCATCTTCCGACAACAATTGCATGGATTCCACGTGAAGGATGCGATTCAGCAGATCAAATTGGAAGGCGTCGGGAAGCTGTACAGAGGACTTCTGCCTCCGTTGATAATGCGAACGACGAGCCGAGCGTTGATGTATGGATTGTACGATGAATTTCAAATATCCCTCAATTGTCCACACGCACCGCCCAACTCATCATTCTCACTTTGCCATGCACAAGCTGCGTTTTTATGTGAGTCATATACAGAAAACTCAAATTTCAAAATTTCCATCTTTCAGCAGGAGTATGCGAAGCGATGTTATGCCCGCTGGAACGGGTTCAAGTGCTTCTTCAGACGACAAAATTCCATGACAAATTCAAGAATACGATGCACGCTTTCAGTCGGTTGCGAGAATACGGATATCGGGAATATTATCGAGGTTTCTCTGTGATTCTTGTGAGAAACAGTCTGTCGAATACGCTATTCTTTACGTTGAGAGATCCGTTGAAGCAGAGGGTAAGCGTTTGAATTTGAAATCTTGAATATGAAATTTGAAAAAGCCGAATCATCTCTAAACGTCAATTTTTCTACTTTTCTAGTCATTTTTGAGGTACCAGCTGCTCAGAATCAAACTTTTCCGCTTCGAATTCGCAAAGCTCCGATTTAAATTTGATTCAAATTCCAGATAGTAGATCTTCCGCAAGCCAGTCGCCTTCCCACCTCCCTTCAACACTGGATTGGTGACTTCATAGCTGGTTCTCTTCTCGGAGCAACTATATCCACTGCATTCTTCCCGCTAGGAGTCATCAAGAATCATATGCAAGCAAAAGTAGGTGTCACACCGACTGAAATTTAATTTCAACAACAAAAAATCACCCTTTATTCCAGGTCGGCGTAAACTACGACTCGGGTCTCCAAGTGTTCCGAGACGTGTGGCAACTACGAAACCGTTCCCTTCGAAACCTCTATCTGGGCGTCCATTTGAACTTCACACGATCCCTTGTCGCTTGGGGAATTATCAATTCGATGTACGGAATTCTTCGAAGAGCCCTCGCTCCGTTTGAAAAATAGACAATTGCTCGTTCTTTTTTATATTCACCTCCTCATATTGTGTGCCTTTTCAACCCCCGATTTTCACTTTTTCTGGATTCTAGGAATTCTTCTTTTTCTTCTTTATTATCTTCTGTTAATTGATTGTATTAGGAAAAAAACCAAGTAGTCGTTTTTGATGCCATAGTTCTCCCTTACCCCCTCATTCTTCTTTCTGGTCATGCGCGTGTGCTTCCTGTGTAAATAATACTATAAAATCCCGATTGATTCTGATAATCAAATTATTTACAGGAAACGATAACAACGATGATTCTACGCAATACACTAAAGCAAAAATGTTAATCTGATTTTCAGACAAAGTCAATGATTATTTTGAACTGCTGGCGGCGGTGTCAGCTGGACAACATTGGGTTGTCCACCCTTTCCAGGAGCACGAAGAGCCGCGTCTGTAGGTGCTCCGATTCCAAACATCACTGCTCCACCGACCAATGCAGCTACTGTTAGTCCCTGAGCAACGACACGTCCACGCATAAAAAGTTGCGCGTCTCGGGAGCTTCGTCGCAATGTGGCAACCATCATTCCTGCAAAATCAGAATTCATGAAAATTAACGTCTTCTAAATTTCTAACCAATAAGACATCCAGTAGTTGCAAGCATTCCCAACGGTACAAGTGGATTGTTGAGCGCTTTCTGAAGGACAGTGGTGGCTTGTGTCTGGCCACGAGAGCCACTGGACATGTCTTGTGGAATCATTGGAATGTTCGCACGATACGCCTCTTTTTCTTGCTGGAAAGAAGTTATTTTCTGGGGGAAATTTGTGATTTTCAAAAACTCACAGTCCACTTCATGTGCGCTTTGTGATCGCGGAAATCGTGCGGTTCGGCGTTCATTTTTCTCTGTTTCTGGCTGAAAATATTCCGATTTCTTGGCTTCAAAATATGTGGGGAATTTTCACTGATTCTATTTTACACTGAACGAACACAAAAATCGCACCAAAGCTTCAAAAATGAGCTCCGAAATAGTCTGAAAATGGAGGTGGTTGTAGTTTTCCAAAAATGGGCGGAATCAACGATGTGATTG
This sequence comes from Caenorhabditis sinica, assembly GCA_963932045.1. Taxonomy (NCBI): domain Eukaryota; kingdom Metazoa; phylum Nematoda; class Chromadorea; order Rhabditida; family Rhabditidae; genus Caenorhabditis; species Caenorhabditis sinica. The sequence continues at coordinate 16,819,770 of OZ009940.1, forward strand.
GCTGACTCCGCCCCTTTTTTGGAATCTCGGACACCATCCTTTCTGGGACTATTTCTGATATCTTTCTCAAGGTTTCGAAGCGATTTTTGAACGAACTTTTAAATCAGTTTTCCAAATTTTCAAGCTTTTTCGAAAAATAACAAAACGAGATGACAGCTGTTGTCAACTCGATCATCATCTGCTCCTGTTGACACATATAAAACTTTATCTGGAACAGGCAAATATTAAAAGAAAGGGGTTCAACACATTTTGATTTCGGGGGGAAATTAGAATCTAGATTTTCTTCTTAGAAATGTACAAAGTTTTGTTGTTGCGAAGTGGGAGACGGGGGATGTTTTGATTGGTTGTATTTAACTGGCTGGAAACTGGGGTGCAATATATAGTATATAAATTATGTGCTTTTTGATTTTTGGGACAAACATAGGTATAAGGTCAGCTAAAGGAAAGAGTAATATTAGGGCAATCACAGAATAGGGCAATTTTTGAAAACGGGATGAATCTGGAGGGGAAGAAGGGAAAGAAGAAGGCGGCAAATTATGAAGAATCGGAATTATCATCGGGACTCGTCGATCCACTCTTTGGATCAGATCTTGGCGATTCCGGCTTCGGATGTTCGATGGGGGCGGGAGCAGTGAACTTTTGAGTTCCGGGGATGCTCGTTTGCGGCTCATCCTCGGCATCATCGGATCCTGGACGGCGCATCACTTTGTCCGCTTTCCTCCAAAGAGTCACTTCCTGGAAAAATCGAATTGGAATTAATCTGATTCTACTGGACATTTCGGAACGAATTTTGATAGAAAACACCTAAAAAAAGGTATTCGTAGTATTTTTTAATGATTTCTCACTATTGTCAGGTCATTTTGCGGTGGTTTCGTGCAAAAATCGTTCACAAAGTTCCTACCTGTTGCTTGAAATATCTGCGATCCTCCTCATCGATCAACACCAAATTCAAGAAGTACTTGACCGAAAACTTCTTTCCGACGTCTCTCATCGACGGCGCCAAATCGTATCCAGCCAGGAACAATCGAATCGGAATCGACTCTCCCCGCACCGGCGCTCCATCCATAATCTCGAATTTTGCCACCGTCTCCGACTCCTTGAACGTGTTCGGTCCCGAACCAACGATTTCGGTTTTCAGAATCGCAATTTCCATATACTTGATCTTGATGCGAACTAGGAGGAAATAGATCTTTCCGACGATCACATCTTGAAGGTGATACTTGTTCTTGTTGTATTCGAACTCGATATGAAGGCAGTCTTCGATTCCAACCTCCATTTTGATCGACTTATCATTGTCCGGGTAACTGCTTAGCGCGTGGACCACCAGGTCGACTTCCTTCGTCAAATCGGTCAGCCTTCTTATCACCGTAACGCGCAGGAAGTATCTGGAATATGTATTTTGCTATCACCTATATTTTCAATGTGTCACATTACGATCCATGGCTTCCAGATGTTTTTACATATTTTGAGGCATTGTGTACTCCTCGTATACTGGTTGTTGTCCACGAGGAGTACACGAGACCTCAAAACACGAAAAAGGTAACTTAACAATGGATAGCAGGTGCAATCTCGCTGAGAAAACATACTAACCTCAGCTTGACATTCGTGCCCATATACGTCTCGAACGGCTTCTCCACATTGTTGAATTCGAACGGAAATTGCGCGTTCTGTGTCAAATCGCCGGGACGAGCCAACTCACGAGTCAACGAGATGAAGTCTTGCTGATTGCCACGATCATAGTATACCTCTGAAACTGAAACATTCAAATCGATTGTGATAGAGGAAAAGGGGCGGGGCTAGTGTTGGCCATGCCAGATTAGGATCTCGAATGTGAAATTTCGTTACTCCGAATGTTAGCTTGGCTTAGTAACTAATCAGACTGTTAGACAATCGTTAAGGTTCGGAAAAATTCTTTTAAAGTTTCAGAACAATTTTTCTTCATTTGTCATAGCTTTGAAACGTACCGATTTGTCCGATAAACTCGATTCTGATGCCTTGATGCTCAAACTTGTGATTCGCTTTCTTCAAGTTCACATGCACCGTTCCCGCGACCGATTCTCCGTCGTAGTACAAAAAGTTGTCGTGCATATTTCCATCGTCGCCTCGTGTCTTCACTACCTTTAATTTTCACTGATTTAGTCCAATTTCCCATCGAAAATCGTGAAATTTAACACGAAATTCTTACCTTTCGACTATCCTCATTTGAAAGCCGAATCTGGATTTCTGCTGATTGCCCGAAGCCAAAAAGCATCGCCATCCTGTTGGATTTGGTCTAAAATACGATACATTGATAAAAATTCGATGACGGAAGCGGATTTATCACACGAAATCAATGAAAATCGGATAGAATGAGTCAGAAAAGTGGAGCGATTGGCGATTTCTAACGGACTCTCCGTGGAGCGCATTTGCACGCCGCCTTCAAACGGAGAAGGAACTTCCGTTAAATTGAACGGGAATTTGTTTATAAACCAGAAAGCGGTCGAATCAACAAAAGTATCAAATGAATATTATAAGCAGAACGAACAATAATGATGTGATAAAATTCTTTATTTTTCCTAGTATTGTTTTCAATTAGTCGCCGATTTGATCGGCACCGCTTCATCCCAGGGTCCATGAATCGTACATTTACCGGTTTGCTTTAGAATCAAAATCAGGGGGCACACGAAAAGAATGAAAAAGTGAAGTAAAGCCCAGAACACGGCGAGTTCAATGCTGAACGCGGAGATGCAGTAGACAGAGAATGAGGATAAAACGAGGAATAGAAGTGAGGAGGCGACGGGGTACACGTGGAACAGACGATTCCGGAATTCGGCTCCGTAGGCGTGAAGGGTGAAGGCGACGACGAGAAGGAGAAGGGTTGGAGTGTCTTCTTCTAGTCGGGAGAGCAGGAAGATGGCGGAGCTGAGACCACTGCTCACGGATGTTGGATAGGAGACGCTGGAAATATGCTTATTTTAATTGGATGTCTATTTATGGAAAAAATCCCGATGTCGTCGTGTGTACCTAGCTTCCGCTTTACAAGCCGCTGCGTACTCTGGCTCGTTTCAGTTCCAAGCGTTTTAAAACTTCACTTTTTAAAACTTACACCGGCGCCTTGACTCCATAGTCATGAAAGAAGCAGCTCAGAATGGCAGTGATAATGGATGTCGAGTAGATTGTATCCGTACTAATTGACGTCGTCAGCGTCCGTATCACAGGAGTGAACGCGTAGGCGAAGAGAAACAATGTGACTATAGTTCTGGCGTGCTCTTTTCCGTCGGCTTTGGCGGATGCAAGGAATTTACAAAAGAAGAGATAAAAGCAGATGGTTGAAGTGAAGACAGCGTAGAGAATGTTGGGCGACCAGTTTGAGTGGAGGATCTGGAATTGGGATGGGTTGGAATTTTGAAAAGATTGGTTTTTGGGGTTAAAAAAGTCTCAAAATTATCAGAAAAGTGTGAGAATTACAATGCAAATGCTTAACTCTAGAATTTTCCAGGTTTTGAGGCCTCTCGTGAATTGCCCACAAAGAGCTTCAAGCCTGGAAAAATGGTGGGAAAATCATCTGAAATATTTTACAAAAAAAAGACTTACATTGAGAAATAATACAAAATACATCGTCAGAGTGTCGAGATGAGTGAGAAAGTTCATACAACCGAAGACGGCACTTTTATAGTCATAATGGACGACGGATACTGAAAAGAATTTGAGAATTAGGGGTTGAAAGTTGAATTTTAAAGAAAAATTTGGAATAAATCTGAGTCACGAGCTTCTTCGACTGGCTTCTGTGACAGTTTTTTAGCCGACATTTCAAAGGATTCGGTAGGTTAGCAGACTTTTCGAGCGATTCTAGCCTAACCATTTTTCCTCAATTCCTTGAGAAATTGTGCCTCTCCACCCGAATAATTGTCCGGAAACGGTTGTCGTCGATAGAGAATCTTCTGCCAACCCGCTTGTGCTTCTTTTCCTGCTGACGTCATCTGACGAACGCATACCCCTGGAAGCTTATTGATTTTTTTGTTCTCACTGTTGGCAAATAAAAAAGCGCGTTTTTACTTTATTTGTTCAGTTGATAAACTAGTCACTGTTACTAGCAACAAGGAAAAATAAAAAGCAAAAATGAAAATTAATTTGCTCAAAATATTCTGATGCTCATGGAAGCTCGCTCCACTGGACTGAGCTCATTTTTGGTGCGAAATTCAAAGTTAAAATCAACCATTTATTATTTTCGCGTCGCATACAGAATGGTGAAAAATTAACAAGAAAAATAAAAACCAAAAAAAAAGAGAAGGAATAAAAACTCAAAAAATTGTGGAAATGAAAATGTGAACCCGAGAGAGGAGGAGAGAGCAGGAGAAGGAGAAGAATCTAACAATACATCGGAAAAAATACTATATATAAATTTTTTGGGGTGTGTGTGTGTGTGACCGTTTGATGAGTCAGTTGGTAAGGGAGAAAGGAAAGAACACTCGTGGGATACCAGAAAGAAAAATTGGAAATTTCGGGAGAAAAATAATACTTTCAATTTTTGGTCTTTTTTGAGAGGTGAGGGAAGGAGTAAAAATGGGAAAAAAAGGAAAAATGATAAAGATAATAATAATTAAAAACTGGTTTCGTTTTACAGATGGGGAAAACTATTCTTGTTTCTTCTTGCTCATTCGAGTCCATTCGATGAGTGTCGCTGGCGATCGGAACAGGAATATCAGTTTTGCGAAGAGATCCTGGAAGAGTAAAATTATGAAAGGCGGGAATTCAAATTTCAAATTTACCTGTTCCAACATGAAGTCCTTGGCTTCTCTGACAAGATAAATGTCGAGACAAATCTTGAGAAGATGGTCCGCATTCGGTAACTCCGTGAACATTACAGTACTGGGCGACGTCGTGAAGACTCCACGAACGATTCCTCTTCCGACGACTAGGATGACTGAGAGGTACACTGCAATGACTCCTCCCTTGAAGAATTTGGCCAAGAACGACGGGAATGCTCTGTCGATGAATCCAACGGTTTGAAGGTACGGTCTATTAGAGTATGTTGTGTTTATCGTCGGCACCCAAACTTTCGAATCCACCGGATGCTCCGATGCACCAATCCACATCTTCTCGTTTGCCCCTTTTCCCATTTCCAAATTCAGGGTCAACGTATCGAACCATGCTTGAGTGAGCTGTGTTGGTGTCAGGCCAGTCGTGTTGATCTTTGGTTCGTTATCCCGAGTGATGGAGGTTCCGATGGAAGTTGGAAGTGTTAGTTCTCCTTGATTCGGCACTTGAATGAAGGCTGGCATCGAAGCAGGAATGACAATCGGATGTCCTGGTTTTCCCTGGAGAGCCAAGATGATTTCCTGACGAACTGCTACATCTTGAGGAATTGCGACAAGCCATGATTTGGAGTGTTTGAGAGCGGTATTCTCGTTTGGATCGTAAGGGCGAGTGAACTCCAAGGCGACTTCGAAGTTGACAGACGTGTTCTTGTCGGAGAGCTTGTCACTGAAAAGTTTAAAAATAGGTTATCGACAATATTCAGTTGAACCTTAAAACTTACATCATTGCATTTCTCGAATCCTGAGAAATCGGCCAATACACTTCTGACTCTGGTCGGAATCTCACAATAAGAATATCCTCGTAAGTATATCCCTTCAGATAAGAAACCGACATTCTCGACCTGGTTACAGAATCCTCATTGTTCACAGCGTACATATTCGTCAAAGCCGTATTCATAGTTGCCAGCTGATCCGGTAATAGCAACGAGAGTTCCTTGTTATCCTGATTCCGTCCCTGCGCTTCCATCTCGTAAAGTGGTGGATATCCTTCGATCGAAATCTTCAAATTCACCTTCTCCGGCATACTGATAGTTCCGATTTGGTTGAGAAGAGACCAGAGGAGGAGAGGGGAGAATATGAAAACGACGACTCCAATGATGATCGGGAATCCCATCATGTACTTGACCAACTTTCCTTTGGCTATTCCACGTGGTGCTGGATAGGCTGCTTCGAATTGACGAGCACATTTGATGTTGAAGATGTGTGCGTAGAAGTTTTCCATATTGAAGAAATCGAAGAGAGGCATGGAGGTATCTGTCCATGTCCAATCGATGGCAGTTCGGAGTTCGAATAAGAATGGAATGTTCATGAACACTTTGAATGCAATCATATTGGTCATTCCGTACGAGTGAGTCAACAAGTTTCCAATGCACAGCTCTGGATATCCATTTCGAATTTGCCAGGCGGAAACGAGGAAGTAGCACGATTTGATAATGTAGAGAGCCTGTGCAGCATGGTTAAAAACTGCCATCCGTCGAGTCATATTCGGAAGAACCAAGAAGATCCAAATGTGGAGGAAAGCGATCATGAAGAATTGGTAGACCAACTTTCCAACGACAGATTTTCGAAGATAGAGAGCACGATCCACGATGATGGCAAGTGTCATTCCAACCAACATCACGACAAGAGTCACTGGGATTCTGGACGCCTTCACATCATCAAGCACATTTCCGGATCCTCCTTCTCCAAATGACGAATATCCAAAAGTCATAATTAGGAAGCAAATGACATCGATTCCGAACATTATTGGATACAAGTCACGGATATAGCGGAACTTTGGATGGAACAGTTGATGAATGAATCTTCCAATTGGGCCACGTGGTGCTTCTGGAGGTTCTACGGTTTCATCGGCTTCTTCGACAACGACAGCGTTCGGGTCCGATGGGATGACAACTGAAAAATGGGATATTGAAAACTCTCAATTCGAATAATAAAACTCACTCTCTCCACCACTGGTTCCCTCCTGAGCATCTGATTGTGTCACCACCACCTTCGGCTCTGCAATCTTCTTCTTCTTCGGTGTTCCTGCATCCGATCCAGCTGGTGATCTGGACTCCGTAGTATCGTCCTTTCCGAAAGTCTCTGTCAAGTTGGCGTCCTTCCACAATCCCAACTTCCTCAACATGTAGCGATGGAAGAAGAGCGAGAAGAGCAGTATGATATCCCAAGCAGCAAAACTGTCTCCTTTGGTAACTCCGAATAACTTATCGAGGGACATTGGATTCATCTGATGTTCGGTTCTCCATTCGGTCGAATTGAATGGCATGAATGCAAATTGGCAGATAAACTTGGTGACGATAACAATCTCGGTATAGGTGATCATTGTGACCCAGAAGAATTTCGATGGTCGCGGATTCGAAAGATTTCCCCAGAACAACGACATCAATGGAAGTGGAATAGTGAGAAGACCACCAGTCATCGCTTGAGTCATAATGGCGCAGAAGTAGCAAAGAATATCCGTATGAGCTCCAACACAATTCACAACAGCATTCAGAAGACGAGTGGCTGATGATTTCTGTTGCCAATCGACACTAACTGCATTCTCCATCTTCTCTACATCATTTTCAGAATGAACCAGTTGAAGACTTGGGAGATCAACATCTGTTCGAATTTCAGTCAGTTTTCGGGAAGTGTTCGATAGCGATTCCGAGTGTCCAGCCTTCAACTTCTGCTTCTCCTTGCTCAACACAAATCCAACATATCGATGCTCGCGGCACAGTTTGTTAAGAGTAACACTACACAGATCCAAAGCGGATGCTATCATCTTCTGCACAAACTTAGCAGTGGATTCCACCTTCGAGTCCTTAACATCCTCATCATCATCTTTCTTGTCTCCATCTGTCTGGTCGGCTCCACCCTTCTTTCTCATTTCTGGTTCAGATACAGCAGTGAGAGCACGATCTTCGGCATCCTTGATGGTGTCTCCCTTTTTGACTTGTTGAACTGTCTTGGCGAGATCGAGGTCGTGAGCAGTGGCGGCGTACATTATCTGGAAAAGGGGAAATTAGGATTTAAGTTTGAAGACAGCTTCTTAAGTCAGCTCAAAATGATGATCGAGGAATCTAATCTGATTCTCCTTTTCAGGTTCTTGAGCGATTTTCAAGTTTCTCGTCAGACCCCCTACCTGTCCAGGATCCAGTCTATCATAGGCGGTAGCCTTCGGATCCATCTCGGGCACGAAACTGTCCACTGGCTCCACCAAGTCGTCATTCTCCGGATCATACTTGAACATGTAGTAGTCACCGGCACGTTTGGCTGAAAAATGGTTATCATTTTCCAAATGGAAAACGAGGTCTCAGAACATGCTCTCAGGTATTCAGTGATTAGTTTTGGTTGTTTTTTGTTGGTTTATCGAGGGGTTGGTTGGTGAGCAAGAAACTGAACCAAACTCTAGTTGATTTGTGAGTATTTTTTCGTTGGTTTTGAACTGAAAGGAATGAGCAAAAAGAGAACTAAAGATTTTAAGAAAAAGCAAAAAAGGCAAAGTTACAGACTCAAACTGAACAATAGACAATGGATGAGAAGAGCGACAAAGGGGAGAAACAGTTGGAGTTTTGAAACGGTTCAGCCAGCCAAAAAGCAGTTGTTGATTTTCAGCAAAAAAGGGGATAGGAAAACAAAAAATGAGTGGAGCTCTCCGTGTATTTTTCTTTAACCAACCCGAGTCAGACGATGAAATTCGCAAGTCATAGTATGGGAACGGGTCATCTTCGTCCATATGCATACCAGATTCTGTGAGTTGATGAGCAATAGATGATAATGACAAGAAAAGCCCCCAGAGAAAGACAGACAAAAATGGATGAGTTTGGTAATGGTTTGGACTTAGGACATATGTTTTAGAGATGAAATGAAATTGTCTAAAAATTAGAAGTAGGAGTATAAGAAGAAGCTGAAAGGACTACACAACATCAAATGAAATAAGGGAACACTAAACTATATAGAGAGAATACCCAATCACCAAAAGAAGTACATTACAACTACATAAACCTATAAATTTTAGATGTTCTATCGGAAAAAAATGCTTGCTTTGAAATGAGTCTAGGTTCCAGAAATCACGATGAAAAAGCTCGAAAATAGCTTTGAAACTCGGAAGAGACTTTTTCGAAATCTACACACATTTCAATGTATTTTGAAGCTTTTTGGGTGTACATTTTGCTCCCTATCTCTCTTAACCTACCTTGTCCATAAGTTTTCGGTTCGAAATCTCTCTCAGCGGATCCTCGTTCGATTTGTTTTTGATATCTGAATCAACTTCTATTATTTCCACATATTTTTTCCTGTATACCTCTCTCGAATCGCCTCAGTCCTCCTTCGAATATCATTAAATTTGGCCTTTTGTTGCTCATTCTGTTCCTTCATTTCCTTTTCGATGAGCTGATTCTTGAGCACGGCTCCTCTGCAAAACAAGTAGATTTATATGCGGAATAGAGAGATTAGAGCTCCCAAAAAAAAGAAAACTTTTTGAAAAAATTAGATGATTTGGATGTGTCAGATTACTGCATAGAATGAAAAGAAAAACTAGAAATTGTCCATTTATAGTCTAGACATAAATAGATCCCCGGAAGAAACCACGCACACAAACCGAAGGTAACGGGGGATAATATAACAGAGAAAGACCGTATTTTCTAAAGGGAAGGATTTCAAAAACCTTTCCACTCGTATAAAACTCACCTCGACATTCCATTAGGACCACTAAAAACGATAGTAAGAATAAGAAAAACAAGAAGTGGACCATAGATAGGTATCACACAATGTTTAGGAGTTTAGGAGCAAATTTTTGAAGATTTTTTGAAAACTCACCTATTCGCCAGAATCACTTCACTTCGATACTCGACCATGCAGTGTTGGAAGTACCTGGAAAATGAGTGATTTTCATTGTTATGATATATTGAAGTAAATTTGAAATTATGAAGCTTTCAAATTCAGACATAGGGTTTTAAAGCAATAAACATTTTCGGTCGTCTTCCTTCGAAGTTAAAAAGTGCTCACCAAGAATGCAGAACTCTAATCTGGAACATGATGAATCCCAGCGCAATCACATCGAACCCAATATTCGCTTCCTTCACATCCACTGCGCAATTCTTCTGGAACTCCTCGAGTTCTGGAAACTTTCCACATTCGCTGTTCACACAGGCAACACTGAATAGTTGTCGAAGAATACACAGTGTCTTGCCAGCGGTTCCCGTTTTGTCAAACCACGAAAGGAAGACGCATCCGAATATCTGAAACAAGAGAAATTCAAGATTTATTATAAAAAAAATAATTTTCCCTAGCCAAGAAGCTGCTTCTAAATACGGTATTGAAACTTGCTGCTGTTAAAATTGGCACCATGGCACTTTCGAAACTCCTGAACACGAAAATCAAGTTTTTACGCCTGCAATTCAAACCGGATCATCACTCGGAACGGTTTTTATTGAAGAACTAACAACTTGATTTTCATGTTCAAAATGTCGGAAAGTACCAGGGTACTAAGTCTGAGCAAGTTCCAATACCGTTTTCAAAAGAAACTCCTCTCGTAAGTGGGTATTACTAACCTGTACGGAAACTTTCATAAAAATCGTCAACAAAGTGTATCCCAGCAGAATATTCCATCGCTTCAAAGTATGCTCAAACGATCGAAGTCTGGCATTCATCACATACAAATTATTTCCCGACCAGAGCATTGTCAGTGTGAATATGATATATCCCAAAGCGAACAGAGATGTTCCTGCAATTCCAGCCGCCAACGTAGCCATCAAAGTGATCCAGTGACCGTAATGGAAGACGAAAGACTTGAAGTAATCCACGTAGCTCTTCTTTGTGTCTATGAAGTCGTGATGAGGATTCTCGTGTTTGATGACATAGTGACCATCAGTATAAATCGATTCGTTGTCAGTACCCTCTTTTCGGAACACTGCCAATTGACAGGATGATAGGAGGAGAAGGAAGAAATCCCATACGAGGTAGCATGCTGGCCATTTCTTTCCATAGGTTGACAAGTTCAGAATCATCGCAAGATTGTAGTTGACTACTGGAGAATAGGAGGAGAGCCAGTCAGACCATGGGTATTCGATACAGCTATCCGGCGGCAATCCGACGTACAAGACGAATTGGAGAGGGTAGATGATGGCCATGTAGAGAACATAGAAGATCCAGATGTGACGGATGAACGGTCTGGAAGTATTATGGTGATGTTTGAAAACTTGAGAAATTCAAGAAATTTAACATCATTCAAAAAACAAACAAGAACATAGAATGAACTCAAAATTTATGGGGCCTCTTATAAGGAAGTTGTTTTTTGTTTTTTATCTTCTCATGTCTTTTTGTCTTAAAAACGAACCTCTTATTCAACGCGAACAACATGATCCAGACACACTGAATTGCAGCCAATGAGTCCATTCGAATCCAAACATCTATTCCCATTACAATGATAGTAATCTCATATCCGAACTTGTAGAATCCATAATCGATGAAAAACTGGATAGCATGTTTCAGAGATCGATCATAGTGTTGTGGATAAAAGTCAGGGAACACTTTTCCTCTCAACGATTCTGGAAGTCCCAACGCCGTTCGATGGTGCCTCTGTCGGTAGACTACAATTGATTGGAATGCCAATGCGATAATAGAGCAAATAACACCAAAGAGCATGTAGATGGGTTCACTGTTGCCCTCTTTCTTCAATCCAAACCAATCGGCCATTGTGATATTGCTAAAAGTGCAATTCTCCGCACCAACTCCTCTATCAATCTTGGAAAGTTCTGGGATGACGTCGAGTTGGTAGATCATTTTGCTAAGTGCCACCAGGAAGAGGTAGGCACACATGAAGAGTGAGAAGATTCCATCAGCAGCGGATGGTAGGCAGATGGCCAAGGAGAGTAAGATGATAAGTGGAATGTAGATGGCATAAATCTGGAAATTGAGAGGGTTTGGTGATGAAAATGGAGACTATAGTCTTACATTATTGGCAATAAAGGCTCCAATGATAATGAAGACAATTTTCGAAATGTGCACTTCGAAGAACCTCCATAGCAGTTCAATTGTCTGATTGGCGAGGACATGGAGCTTTTTGACGAGTGTGTCACCTGGAAAAATCACGATTTCTTGGGGAAGTATTTCTTTTGGAAGAATTGTGGAAACTCATTTATCACAGAGGGCAATTCACACTTTCCCCCTCAATTTGTTTCTGTCACTTTTGAAGTGGTCCGCTGGGGATTTCCGACCAATGATTTTTCTTTGAATTGTTGTCTTCTTGTGTTGTTACTGGCTAATATATTCTATAGAGGGGGTAACAATAAACCCAAAGATTAATTTCTCCTAGACTCGAGGTGGTCAAGAGTCGCATCTAGACCGAGATGCATCTCAAAGATCAAATACTTTTTTTGCAACTGGAAATATGGGGTGTAATTAATTGAAAATAGAACCATGAAAAACTAGAGGTTGGCAGCAGCTGAAAACTTTTTAATTGGATTTTTCGGAAGTCTCAATTTCCAGAAAAGCTATAAGAAAAATGTGTCTAGATTCCAAAAATTAAACTGAAAAAGCTCAAAAAATTTTCTAATTGGATTCTATTTCCGAAGTTCTATACCGATTTTTGAGCGTTTTTATAGTGATTTTTGGAATCCGCATACGGTTTTACGTATTCTGAAGCAACACATTTTCACCAGAATTCCTTATTTATATTTGCCTCTTGGTTCCATTTGGTCATTCGGATCCATTTCCAGCCAAAGCCATGTTTTCTTGCTCTATTTCCCCCGATATCTTCAGTTATCAGTAGTACATGTAACCACCATGAAAAGTAGAAAAAAGTACTTTTTTCCATCAGTACTAATCACTCAAAATCTTGTCATTGTCACCTTGTCACTCCTACATCTGTTCTTGACGAGACTCTTCCTGAGGTTTTCTTCTTCTTTTTAACTATAGTAGCGTTCCAAGTTCCAAGTTCACAACTGAGAAGAAACTCGAGACATTGTCTAGTCTTTTTTCTCGTTTTTCATCTATTTCAAGGATTCTTCAGACTCGAAAAAACATTCATTGTTATCATCCAAGTGGAAAAGGAGAGAATTTATGACACCTTGTCACCAGTTGTTGCCGTTTCTCTCTCTTATTTTTGTCAATGAGTGGTGAAAGCTCAAAGAGCATTGTTTATCGTTCATGATGATGAAGACGAAGAAAATAGAGGGGACCACAATGGAATTGGATTTAGATAAATTGGGTCATAAAGTTGAGGAGAAAAATAACTTGTTTTGGATTCGGATTTCTATGAAGTGGTGTCAAAAAGATTGAAGAATCCTCTTTCTTCCTCCTTATTTTTTATGTCAAAGTGTCTATGACAGACTTTTCCAGTTTAAAATGAGCCAGAAAGAGCAGAAACCAAACAAGGAAAACCTCATTTCCAGCTCACCTAATCAACTTTGTGTCAGAAGAGTTCTGAGTTCACTTTTTTCAGGTCAAAAAACATGGACAACTCAAAAATTTCGGCCCGAAACTCATATAATATTCTCGAAAGGAAAAGTTTGCGCTTTTCAGGAAGAGACAGGAAACAATTGAAAGGTGTTGGTGGTGCTATATCTATTTTTGAGTGTTTTTTTTTGCTTCCTCGTGGAGCACTTTTTTTCGGAAAAAGCGGGAGGCTAATGAGAAGAAGATGACAGATGAGAGCGGGGTGGGAGCAAGAAATAAAAAGTGTTGTTTTATGTGTGGATAGTGTAATTTTTTGTATGCATTTTTCACACTTTTCGAGTAAAAATAGAGCTTGAATGTAGGAATTTTTGAACGAAAAACAGACCAAAATATAGGGCTCGGCGAGCTCTACAAGACTGTTTATATAGTTTTTTTGCCAATATTTATTTAATAAAACTCACTCCACCAATTCGTAATATACTGTCGTGGCGATCGATGCCACCCATTCCGCCCATGCGAATATCCACTTCCAATCGGTGGTCTCGCCACGATAATCGGCGTCAAATCGTCATCATCATCAATATAGGGCATGATTCCACACCCACCGTCGTCGCCAGAAATGCCAGAGTCTCCACTACTACTCACTATTGACTTTGTCAGCATATTACGGTCGGCGGGCGACGGGAGAAGTTTATGAAGGAGCAACTGCTCCCAGTACTTCTCGACGTCTACTTTATACAGAGACCGTCGATGATCCGAGTAGGTGGAAGTGCTCAAATAGTTAGAAGTAGACGGAGCAGAAGAGGAAGATAGAGTAGTATCAGGATAGTTATTATGATGATGGGAAGAAGTATGATGAAGGGGGTGAGATGTAGAGGTAGAAGGAAGGTCATCGAAGTGAATCGGAAGTTTGAGAATATCTTCGGAAGTCCCATTTTTGACACCAAACCAATGTTTGGGTGACCAACTACTTCGCCTTCTCTCCGTATCATCAGCTTGTTGCTGTTGTCGCTCAAGCTGAGCCTGGCGAGAATATTCACGTAGTTGGCGGAAGTAGTAGTCCAGAATGTGCACGAATTCTCCGTACACCATTTTGAGAGAAGGAATACAGTAGTTGGGATCAGACCTATTTCATTCAGTCAGTAGGAGATGGAATACAGTTATATGGTTTAGGCTTCTCTTTCAGCGAGTCTCATCGTTGTCTCTCTATGTTTTTGTTCTTGGGAGGAGGGCTCAAGTGGCTTGGAAGAAGGGGCGGAGTCTGCTTTTCTTTCTCCGAGAGGAGGAAAGGAGGAGGATCAGAGAAAGAAAAGGCGGGTCCCTTTCACAAAGGGAGTTTTCAGGAGCAAGGAGGAGAGAGTTCAAATTTATATCTCCATCGGTTTCTGTTTTTCGATCTGGTTTTTCGTGCTTCTTTCATCTTGATACAACAACCTGAAGAACCAGGAAAAAGTAGAAGGAGAAGAAGAAGAGCAATAGGAAGGATGAAATGTGTACTCATTCAATTGGATTGGTGTGGTTTTATGTTGTTCAGTGTGTGCTGGATTTGGTGGTGCATTTGTGGGAATCTGATTTGTTTCCACTTGCTCTATCTCTATGCTTCGATGAGCGTCAGGATTCCAAAAATACGAATCTAGAAATGACTCCATGGCTTCTCAATATGCAAATTTTGACATTTGGGCTCTTCTCGGAGCACAAATAAAAATTCGAAATGTCTCAGTTCTAATGACATGGATTAGGCTGAAATCGAAAATCTTTTATACTTCTGTCAGAACTATTTGTCCTTTTTTCTAAATTTAGCCTTTTCCTACTGTATGTCTTAAAAACCCATTTCTCTCCATGCCTTGTTCTCTAATCCCTTCTTGTGCTCTTTCTGCTCTTACATGCCAAAAAACGTGGCAAACCGGCAATTTATCAAAAATCCATCCCGTGTCTTCTTCGCCTAAAAAGTACCCTATACTTTGGCGGTGTTCCAAGAGAGAAGAGCCATTTTTGTTGTACATGTACGTGTCTGAGCCGTGAATCATCAAGTAGGGATCGAGAATCTTGTGAAATCTCTTTCCAACTGTACTCAACTTCCACTTTTCTGTCTCTCCATCTCTGCGTCTCTCCTGGTCTCGACTCTCTCCGCCCATTTGACTAATGATATCAGAGAGTTGTAATCTGTGTGTGGCCTTCTCATCAGCAGGAAAAAATGACGGAGAGGATGTGCACCGAAGAAGAGAAGTCATGAAGAAGAAGGAGGAGAGAAGTTGCATTTATCATGCAGGTCCGCAGATTCTCTTGATTACGAAAGCAAAGGGAGAGGGGAGGAGAGGAGAAACAAAAATTACAAAAAACAATGTTTTGAGCAACCACCAGGGGGTCATTTGTTGTTTTTATTTACAATGGTAGGAAGAGGGGTATATCATGATAACAGGAGGAGAGAAATGCAACACTAATTGGACATGAAGAAAAGTTGTGATCAGGATGAACAGAGCCATGGATGCTCCAGAATCTGGGTAAATCTGGGAATAGTAAAAATGCTGAAATCTATAACCAATCGATAGGAAAACTTCTGAAGAGCCTAATCTGAAGTGGCTAGAATCTTGATCACACTAATTTGAAGTTCAAACTAAAAAACGCCAAAGACGCCCCAGCTCCCTCACAGATCAAAATGAGTCATCATTGTCCCACAATAAATCATGTGAACTTCACAACACACCTCAAAATATCAACAATGAGTGAGTTATTTTTTCGAAAGTGGGAGAGAGCTCCCAAAAACTGTTCTATGTGCTCCTTGGCGAGGAAGACAGGTAATCTGTTCTGTTCGTCATTATTGTTTCCTCCGTTTGTCTTCTTGTTCTCTCCCAGAGGTTGTTCACAAATCGGGATTAGAGTGCAAAGGGAGGGGAGTTTCCCCAGCCGCTTTAGACTCGAATGATGATGAGCAAAACCACCAAACCACCGTGTGAACAATGAGAGAAACAACACAAACATTGACTCATTATTTCGAAAAACAGAGGAGAACATTTTGGGTCAAAGGGTACTGTCAGACTTAGACATCTGAGAGGATCTGAGGTTAGGGATTGTCCTAGAAGGGAAATATGCTTTATGCTCTTTGGATTACCATAATTCAAAATCCAATGAACCGGTTTCGATGAAAATTATACGAATCGAAAGAGATTTTAAAGTAGATTCTATTGATACCAAATATGAGCATAATAGAGGGCACCATCCAAAGCTAGAATGAATTTCGAGCAGGAAGAAAAAAGAGCTAGAAATTTCCAAGCCGTTTTTCTTATGCATACAGAATCAAAGGATTTGAAAAACTTTCAGAATCCTGACCACTCCAGATTCAAAAGAGACTATGAACCCTTAGGTTCAGAAAACAATAAAACCTGAGGAAAGTTTCGGATGACGTCAATGATAGATCCTACAAAACCGAAGAGACAACAGAGACACGAGATTCCGTTACAAAAACAATACCCCCAAACAAAATAGACCTTCAGAGGGAGAGAGAAAGAGAATGTTTAGATTTGAGCCAATTTTCGCCTCCCTATAGTTTTCTCCCGGTTCTCTGTGTATACCCACTGACAGAACGGAATAACGAGAAGGAGAAGGTGTTCTGCTTGTGAACCCATTCATATTTGAGCAGATTATTGGAGGTGAACCGCGGAGTAACAAAAAATTCGATGGAGGAGAATGAAGTACTAAATATGAGGAGGAACGAATGAACAAATGAAGGGAAATGCGCTGGAATGGAATGGAGAATAGAATATGAACGGGATGATTCATATTTGGATGGCGATGTTGCTGGTGGTCAAGAGGAACAAGGAGCAGAAAAAGTTTCAGGAGAAAAAGCGAACGTCATGGAAATTTCTGACCCAAAAGGGGGAAGTTTCCTGAAAGAAAAACTCCAAGCAGAAAGGGATAAAAGGTTTCGTTGTGACCTCAAAAAACGGTCGAAAATTCTAAACCCAACGGCTAAAAGCCGATATCGACAATCGTGGGAAACTTCCTCCGAAAACTGTGACAAAATTTGTACGAACATGGTCATATATGTAGATTAGAAGTGATTGAAATTAGATAATGACGAGAGGAAGAGATAAGGAGAACAGTACATCTTCATCATCGTCATCTCAATTTCGTTATATGTATCCGTCGCGCTTCTTCCTCTTCTCCTTATTCTTTTCTATCCATGAGACATATCCAAGGCGATTCCTGTCCTCCATGACGAGAGGAGAGAAAAGTAACGAGAGAGTATGCAAATCAGAGAGACTCAGAGAGACATTCAGAAGCCGTCACTCGTTTTCGGATCGATTGATCCTAAAAGTTTTCGATTCAGGAGGAGAACTTGGAACTTTGCCAAGTCTAGGGGGGCCGCTATCAATTTGCGAGGGGTGGTGAATTCAGGTTAATGACGTTGAGAACGAATTTTCGAATTTCGAACTGGATGGGAAAAGAGGAAAACAGACAAAGAACTGAAGGGGAAACGGAAATCGCTGCTTTCAACATTTTAATTAAAATGAGCACCGACGACTTCTAATGAAGACGTCCTGGCACAAACAAGATTAGATTTTTCTAAACATTCCAACTTCAAATGGAGAAAAATCATTAGGAGAAAGACTGAAAATAGTCTGTCAAACCAGTTGTCTACATCTACATCCTCTAACTATAACATCTTCCAAAATGAAGAATCAATTCACGTCATTTGACTTTTCTAATTTAGGAAAGGAGATGTATAAACAAGAAAAGGAAAGTGTTTCTTTCTTTTTTTTCTGATGAAATCGAGGAGATAACCCCCCGAGAAAGGCAAACCGTATGGCATCTGAGGGTGGCGAAGCGACTACAGAGAACAGTTTTTCTTTCTTCTTTTTGCTATTTATCTGTGTTTTAATTGTGAGAAAATTTCCTTTTTGTGGAATTTGCTTTATGTGAATGTTTGAATACGCTCCATGATTGGAAAACCTCTGTTTTTTGGGATCCGATTATTTAAAATGCTCCTTCTGTGATTCTTTTTGTTTCAATTTTTCCCCAATTTTCTATCGAATTTCCTACATAAACTGAGTTTAACTGTAGATAAGTGTGAACTGCCTCTGCGATATTTTGAGTTCATTTCACTCCAGAAACCAACTAACCTCCAGCATTGGCTCTTGCTCCTGATTCTGAAGTCGACGCCACCGCCGACGATTCGGTCGGTGGATTGTCTTCTGCTCTCCGCGGAGACGTCGCTCGGCTCCATGGTCCGTGGAAGAATTTGAGTTGGAGCATTGTGACGACGAACAGGGCGATTGGTGCGAATAGTTGTAGGAATAGGGCGCTGAAAGAAAATGTAGATGAAGTTGATTTTCTCAGTTTGAAGATGGATTTCGATTTTTGTTTCAGTTCTCAAAATTATTGACCAACATCTTCCTTCGAAGCTTCGTTTTTAGAACTCCTTGATTCTTGCTTACCCAGATTCTCCAATCGCTGAATAGTCGACGAGTCCGATTGCATCAAGCCACTTTTTCGATAGACTCGTGTTGTCAATAATCCATTGGGACACCTGTAAATATTCAATTTTTATAGGAATTTGAATAGGGGTGAAGAATGTCTACACAGCTAGGTGTGTAACACATACTCAAGGTCGAAAAGTCTATAAAAAGATGAGAAAAATGTGAAGGGATAGGGGGAAGTGTCATAATCTTCTCGTAAGTACATTTCGTTACGCATAGTTTGCGATTTTTCCGGCGGACTTCAAAACCATTTTGCAAAACATATTGAAGGAAGGTTTATGATGGTTCCTGAAGGAAAAATGGTCGAAAAATGAACTTGACAAAAGTCAAAATTGGCCTAATCTAGAATGATTCAAGAGGATGGTGGTCAAAAGGGGAAACGTTGTCTTTTCTGTCTCAAAACTTTTGAATCACACAATTTTCTATCAAAATATATGATGCATCATAAACTTTGAGACTTTCCTTCATAGTTCTTCTGCCATTTTTTTTTGAGAATTTTCGCAATATTTTTGGCAATTTTTACACAACTTTTGACCAAAAGTACTACAAAATGTCGGCTTAAAATCTTGGGTAAAACATAACCTTCGGAGCCAAGTTTTCAGACAAAAAGCTCAATTTTCTAGATTTTCAGTATATTTTTAGAGATTTTTCGCCCTATTTTATCCTAATTTTCAAATAAAAACTCACTCCAGGGAACTGATAGATGTAGAGGGCGATGATCACAATCGACGTGTAGAAGGTGAGTGTCAGCCAGAAGGCGTACGCCAATCCACGGTACAGTCGGAACGAGAACTGCAAAATTAATGAGAATTTAGAGACAGAATTTCAGAGGCAGCACAACGGAAATATCAATCTCTTGACCTGTTAGATCAAATTTTAGTAAGTGAGGAGGACAATGAGGTAGTTATGATGCCAATGGAAACCGGTATCCCCCTTTAGACATGAGTCTCTGTAATTCATGTTGCCGCGCGGGCGGGACTAGAGAAAGTTATTATAATAACAAAACAACAATATACGATAATCACACAGGTATTTAGTTATTTTTTGGGAGGAGGTTTTGAGGTTTTGCCTCGGTTTTATAGCTGTTTTTACATGTTTGTTTGTTTATGATGTTCCACTTTTTTTGAAGGAAGCTGAGAAAAAGGAGCAAAAGTATTTGACGAAATTATCGATGCAGATGTGTGATTCTGTGTACTTTTCCAATAGTTTTCTGTTTGATTGTTTTGTGTTCGGATGTGATCTTCGAAAATTACTACTGGTGCATGTGATATAGTGCAAACTTAAGTTAAAGTTCAGAAGAAAACTGGAAGATCTAGAAGGAAAATATGACATCAGTGACTCTAGGATTTGTATTTACCAGTTAGCCTAGATTAAGCTATTAAAGAGGATTTCGCCAACAATTTTTGCTTCAAAATATGTAGAAAAAATGTGTCGATTCCGAAAAACACATAGAAAGACTTCAAAAAATTAGAACTGATTTTTGAGGCTTTTTTATTATGTTTCTCAAAATATACCGACATTTTTACATATCTTAATGCAAAAAATTTGACTGAAATCCTTATTTAAATGGAGCCTCTCGCTCTAAAAAAGTAGGCTCTTCGCATTATATGTGCTTTCAAAATCTCTATAGTAACAATTCGGCGAGCGTTTTTCATGTGAACCTTCCGTAAAAAGCGCTACTTCTTATTGAGGAACTACCTTCAAAATGATTCAGAGTTTTTCGTTTCCTTACTTCTTTTCTGCTCAAAAATAACTAGATCGGGTGCCAAACTTTTTGCTCTTCCTTTCTCTCATACCGTCACTATTTGTTCTCCATTTTGGCTCTATTGCCGAGAGAGATTTTAAAAACACACATGCAAACATACACTAGGTTTTGCATCTTGTTCTTTTCCTCTATTGTGAGTCATTTTTCCGATTGTACAAGAAGGTATAAACCACAGTCACTTACCTTGAGATAAATCAAATTCAGTGCCCATAGTGAGAAGAAGAGAATGTTGTAAAGGTTGGGTTTGAAGTGTGTGGCGACGATGAGCAGGACGAATGACACCAGGAATATGAAGTAGATGGAGATTTTGTTGGAGAGGTACTCCACGAAAGCGGCGAATTTTCGACTTTTTGGATCCTGAAACATCTTTGATAATTAGAAGATGAAGTCTGAGTGGTCATTTTGAAGCCTTTTCAAATTATATTTTTAAGGAAATTTAGATCAAGATTTTTGGTATTTCAAGGTGGGATCCCACTCATTTGTGCTCTTTCATGACGCTCCACAGTTTTCAAAGAGAACATTTGGAACAAGACTTTCTTGAAATTAAGGATGTAGATGTGTGATTCTGTGTACTTTCTAACATTGTTTGTATTGTTTAGTGTTCGTTTCGAGACAAGATGTGATCTACGAGTTACTGTATCTGGGGCAGGTGACATAGTCAATTCTTGCTTTTTCTAAGAAATACTTGCTTCATCTAAAATAACGAATTTTGTCCTACCAAGGAGCCAAGAATGATGATGCTGATCAAAAAATGATCGATTTAAAGCTAAAACTGCCAGATTTGGAGACGAAAATGATCGATTTCAAGCCAAGAAGGATTATTTTCAACTTAAATTCTAAAAAAAGCCATCTACCTGCCCGAAATACAAATTCAACGAATTCTTTGCCAACGAGTCATGAACTCGAATGCACTTTCCATTCGTGACAGTTACAGTAATAACATGATGCGGAATTCGGGAGAGCGAGCCGGGAAACTTCATGATGCTCAGAAATGTGACGAGTTGCTGGACTAACTCTCTCCACATCATTTTTGGCATATTTTTCAGAGAGATAGAGTTGAACAAGGGAAGAATAAAAAAGGGGAAAAGTCGAGACAAATCAACAAATATGGGGACGACTCCCTCGAGAGATTCCTAGGGAAAAAAACGGCGATGATAGATGGTTTCCCCCAAATTTCGGGTTATGTTCGTTTTCTGCAAAAGAAGGAAGGAAAACATTACCACTTCCTCGTCCTCTTCTTCATCCGGATCCTTCTTACTTCCACCGATTTCTGTCATCTTTATATTCATTTTTTGACTACTCGTCACTAGATTTTCAGGTTTCCAGCAAGATTAAATATCGATTGATGGGGGACATAAAATATAGAAAAGCACCGTGGACAGGAAAGAAAGAAGCGAACAGTTTTGTGTTCACAGCTGCTGCCTCTTGCCTCCTGACGCTTCACCAAAAAAGGAGAAAAGGAGGCGAAGGAGGAGGAGAAAAGCATCAATCTCGCGTTCACACTTTTTTGTATTATTATTATTTTTGTTGTTAGGCAACTTTATGTGTTCGGAAGCAATATATGTATGTATGTCGATGCTCCATTGTTATTTTTATGACTAGTCAGTAAATATTTGTGCCGTTTTTAGGTTCCTTCCTGATTTTTCAAAAATTCAAAAACCAACCTTCGCCACTGCAACACCACCGGCTCCAGTCTTGGATGCTCCAAACGTTCCGTACGAGTTGATTCTTCGTTGTCTCTCGAAATCGGTCAACGATTCGTAGTACTTTTCGCGACGAGCCAAACGGAGGAGCAAGAAGACGGGAAGACTGAGAAGGGTCTGGAAAATAAAGGATTTTGAGATTTGGAGATTTTTGATTTTCGGATTCGGTTATTATTTTGAAGAGAAGACGTCACTTTTACTGTTCATCCAAATGATTTTTGAGAGTTCGTTTGCTAGTTCTAAGTTTTCGAAATTCATTCTTAAAAGAGTGTTCAGATCAAATACGGTCTTTTGCGTTAAAATATGTTTAAAAAATGTGTCCAGATTTCCAAAATTTATATTAAAAACACTCAAAAATCGTTCCAAAAATCCTCACCGGGAAAATAACAAGGCCATAGAAATAGAGTTGTGTCACAAATAACATGAGTTTTTTCGTTATCTAGATTAATAATTGTTTCGTTTCTACTAAAAATTCTTCGAAATTTCGCTGGGTCGGTTCGAAATGAAAATTGGAATGAAGGGTAAAAGTAGGTGACAAGAGGGTATCCTGGTAACTCGACACCCGCATCATATGTGCTTCAAAGATTTTTGCTCATTTTTCAAAAAATGAAGAATGTCAAGGTGCAAAGATAATATCTCTCTTACCTGCACCGACAAGATGATAAGTGCATGAACTGGAATGGTTGCCCATTCAATTCCGACGAAATCCATCCACGCTGGATCGCCGATTTCCTGATGAATATCCATACTCAGGAAGTATTGAAGAGCAAGAAGGAATTCGATATACATCAAAATCAATGGAGCCATTGTGAATGAAGACTTTCTAGTGTCCCGGAAGATCCATAGAATGCAAGTGAGAATCAGAAGGATGAGTCCGAAAATCGAATGATACAGTAGTGCCCATGTCATCATTGCGGTGAGGGCAATCGAATAAGCATGGAAGATCACGAAAGTCATCACTGCTATCATGCCCTTTGATGCGGCGGATTCTTGCTCTCCAGGTGCTGAATCTTGTTAGTCATTATTCTCATTGGAAGCTTTTTACAACAAGGGAGCTCCTTTTGAAACAATATTGGATCATGCTAAAAATTGGTATCCTGGTACTTCCGGACCTTCTGAACACGAAAATCGTTTTCGAGTTATGCTCTTTTACAAAAGCCTTTTCACGCAAAGAGCAATTATGAATGCGAGGCTACATCTTCATTTTCCAAAGATCATCACTTGAAAGTGGTCTGTGTTGCGGATCTAGGAAGTTCTTCATGCTCAGAAGGTTTTGTAAGTAACAGGATACCAATTTTCAAGATCTTCCAATGCGGTATTTAGAAGGATTGTTAGTCGAAAAACTCACTATTGAAAATGTTGCTCAACTTGTTCCGATCCACAACTTGCGACGTCACTTTTCGCAGCGGAATCGAATTCTGTCCCTCGCCGTTTCGGTGGGGGGACCGCGAACGTTGACGACTTTGCTCATCTTCGTTTTGAGAGGAGGCGTCGGAGGCTAGTAGCTGGAAAAAGAAATTGGTTACGAAAATATGAAAAGTTAAGGTGATGAATCAAGAAAAAATAGGGGGAAGCGATAGGATGAGAAAATAGGAGTATAGACAGGAGACAGGGAGGGAGATAGGGAGGATTGGCGGTTAGGTTTTCTTAACTTTTGCGATTCCGGAAGAAAACTTGCTTCGGCTTAAAATATGTGAAATTGCGCGTAGATTCCGAAAATCACAATGAAAATGCTCAAAGATGACTTCTTGTATGCAATCTCAACTTCTGAGTAACTTGCGCATTTGGGGGCTCATTTTCCAAGTGTCAGAGTGATTTGTGAGCATTTTTATTGTGATTTTCGGAATATAGGCGCAATTCCACATCTATCAGACAATATGAATTTTTGCCGGAAACCTTTTTTGACGAATTTTTGACGAAACACTGTACAACATCTCTGAAACCTACCATAACATTAGATTCGTCAGGAGATGGCTGGAAATTTTCTGATCAAAACTGAGCAAGTTTTCATTCAAAACATGCTTGAAATAGTCTATTTTTCTCGAAAAAAAACCAAACCAATCCATTCAATTTTCACATGGACAAACTGAGGATTTTGCCTAATTGTTCATTTGTTTTCTCAACAGACATTAGGGAAAATTGTGCATGCCAAAAATGAGGATAGTGATTTCTAGATGAATATAACTCAACATTTCTAGTTTTTTCACACGCACCAAAGTATTGCCACGTCCTCTGTTGGATGGAGCCGCAGAGCTCTCAGAAATCGAGATGAGCTGACCGACGTCGTCCACATTTGTGTCGGCTGTGCCAGAAGAGGCAAAACGCTGAACCAATGATAAGAAAACACATATTCAAAATGATGAGAGTTTTCTAGTCTAGATCTATGTTTAAACTTGATCATTCGTGCCTAACCATCGCCCCCACATTAAGAAATTGAGGAAAAACGACGATGGACAAGAAATAGATGGATTAGAGAGAAGAGGAGCGATAGATGATGGAAAGCGAAGACATAGAAGAGGGCAAGACTAACTTCTTCATGTACTGATGATCCGTAGTCATTGTCATCGATATACTGTCGAGATCCATTACGGGTGAACTTGTATTGAGCAACTGTGAGGTAGTAGAAGATCTGAAAATTTTCAAAGATTGTTATTAAATTCTTTTGAAAGGAGAAGTAATTTAATTACGCTTTTTGGGATCTATATTTTTTTTAAACATATTTTTAGCAATCGACTGGAATCCTCTTTTCAATAAAAAACATACCAGCACAACAATCGGATTCGCGTACAGCGGCCACTTCATAATCAGATCATCGTCGTTGAAATCTGGAGCCACAAATGGGAATTTCCACCATTCCGGGCATGTAGAATCCATAAGAGTTGTCAATCCAAACAATCTCGGTAAAAACGTTCCAGTTGGTAGCCACGAGTTGTGCACAATCGGAATCTGATAGGTGTAAAGAGCCAAGAAGTGAATTCCCGAATAGAATATGAGGAACTTCTTGATCTGATTGTAGACACCGTGTCGTAATGGAGTATACGTCGCCCACCATGTGGAGATGAAGAGGAAGGCTCCGAAATAGGTGGCATTGGAGACAGAAGGCTTTACGATTCCGACGTAGGCGGTGAAGAGGAAAATGACGAAGTTGGTGAGTCGACGGAGGGAGTTTCCAATGGCGCTCCACATGATTGCTGCCATTTTTCGTTTACGACGTTGCTCACGGCCTCTGGAAGAACTAGGAGTGGTGAAAGGGTGACTATAGCAATTTTTGAATTTTCATGTCTTCGATCGGCGGCCGATCGTTCGAATTTCAAAAAATTGCAAAACTCACGATTCACTCCTAACCGTAACAACATCCCCTACGACCTCCAACTGTTCATCTCGATGCGATAAAAACATGACGATGATAAATGTGAGAAGCGAAGCAGAAAGAGCAATAATTTCCGGAAGGAATGCCCTTGTCGACTCGAAAGTTCCCGTCGGATGGAATCGAACGAGACCGATGCTTCTGAACAGAGTCGTATCGGTTCGATTGCAAATGTAGGTTCGGTCATTCTTATGCACGAATTGTTCGGAGATCTGATAGGCGCCGATGCCCAATGCGACTGATAGACAGAAGAGGAAGTTGATAGTGACGAATGTTCCGATTACTTCTGGAAAAATTAGATTTCGAATTACAGAAATGAGTAAAAATCCCTTACTTGGTAGAGCTAAACTCTTTCGAACTGGAGGCAAGACGGCACTGAGCAGCGCGAAAACCACATACCCTATCGATAGGAAACTCGGCCGGATTATTGCAGCTGAAAAACATCGAATTTTGATTTTTGGCTATATTTTAAGAGCAAAATACCTGCTAATAGTGCTGCTGGAAGCACAATCTTGACTGTGCAAGATTTCACGAACGGCGGTACCGTCATTTTTGTGTGTGTTGTTTCGCGACCTCCGATTCAATTTTACCGCATGTGATTCTGTAAATTTTTGAGATAAACATTAGAAAGAGAGGATGAAACGAGCAAATATTGATGAGAAACATTCGAAATAGAGGTGACATTTCAGCTCTGAAAATTCATAAATTAGAGAAAAACGGATATGATAGTCAAAAGGAACAGAAAAAAGTGTGAATTTAGATTTCTAGAGAAAAAATTGAAAAGTATCATGATTTTGAGCTAAAAATTCGAAATTCTGTTGAAAAATAGCCAGAAACTCGTAAAATTATTGAAAAAAATAAAATAAAAAATCAAGTTACCGCCTATGGTTACGATAGCCAACACCGAATGCGTTTGCAGACAATGCATTTAATATGACGACACTATTCCAAAATTTCCTTCACCTAATTGAGATTTGTGGCCAAGTTTTGCAGCTAAATGTCACATGGCTCGCCCAAAAAAGTCGAATTTCCGCTCACAAAAAGTAAATATACACTAGCAGAGCATACCTGGTAAACAAGACTATTTTTTGCTCAACTTAAGTTAAACCTTACAAGCACGGACAAAGAAGAGGAATTCTGGAATTTAGTGTGAGAAAAATGTCTAGTGGAAGAAAAAAAATCGGTTTTGATAACATTGGCGCGCGATGAGTAATACCTTTTCCTTCGGAACAGACCAAAAAAGTGTATGTGGGAATGCATTTTTGTTTGTTCAGGTGTGTAGGTGTGATGCCAAAGGAGATTTCAAAATGGACTATTAGAGATATTTTCAATGTTAAAATGCGCTCTATTGATAAAAATTTGAATTTTCGCTCTCCCGCCATTTTGCACGAGGAATACGCGAAGCTTCAAAATCTGCTAAAGCCGGTAGGAAAGCCAAGAATTTAAAGTTCTACCATGTTCAATAGAGCACGGGGTAACATCGAAATTATCGCAAAAAGAAAAAATAAGATCAGAATCAAGATCCATATCTAATCGGATCTGCGGTGAGTGAGATAGCAATCTAAAGTACATTTTGAAAAATCGGAAATTCAAAATTCTAGAATGTTCCAAACCGAGAGAGAAAAGAAGAGATAGGAAACGGGGAAGAGAACGAAAAACAAAAATAAACAATCAAAAGTGAGGAAGTTTACAGGTTTACTCTTCCCTTGTTGAGTTTCGGGAGGAAAACACAGAAAACCGTTAAAACGAAAACCGCCCGTCTAGCTGTCTGCTTCTCTTCAATCATCACACTCTCTCCGTCCTTTACCAATTGTGGAGAATGTCCCCTCTATTTTCAAAAAGAGACGGGGCAAATTTGAAAGGAATTTTTTCGAAAAGAGAGGGGAAACTGTGATTCATGCCGATCAATAATCAAAGTTTACTGATAAGTTCAAAGTTACGCGCATGTTGTATTTGCTCTTGGAGCTATGCCATTCTTCTGGTATCTCTCTAGTCCCAGTTATCATCATCATATCAATCTACTTGGTGTCAGTTTATCACAGAAAAGAAAGAGAAAAGAAGAGATATGCCACCTTTTCTTACACACTAAGAGTTCATCAGGGGACATCGGAAGTGGGGTTGGATGGTGATGATCCGTTGGATTGGGAGAAAAGCAGAGAGAAGGAAGCAGAACAAAAGAACAGATTGCAATGAGAGGGGATAAGTGGGAGAGGGAGGAGGGGGTGCAATGTTCGAAGGGCAAGCAACATCTCGTTGATTTAATGGTGATCCAAGGACAATGGCTCGGTCTGTCTTCAAATGGTTTTGATGGGTTTTCGGAGATGGTAGCGCACGAAAGAGGAGGAGAGGAATGAAAAATGAGAGGGAAATTTGAATTCTGATGGAGAGGAAGATGGAGAGGGTAATGTGGAAACTAGCTAATGGGATTTTGAAATTTTGATGAATCTAGATGATTTGGAAGTATCTGAATACCTTAAATTCAAAACGTTGGTCTAAGAACTAGACAAAACAGTTAGATAAGATTATAGAGTGAACAGCAAATGCCGTTATACTGAGAACAATGCTGACATACTGACAGCGAATACTGGTTTGGTGAGAACTCAAAATTTCCAAAAGTTTCAAGTTCATTCTCCAATTGAACAGTAAAAACCCTGACCACTATAAATGAGTCACACTCAATTTCCTAGGGGAAATTGGATAGTTAAAATTGTTTCGAAACTTTTAAATTATCTTTCAACATAGGAATGCTCGGTATTTGAAATGATGGAATGACCACATGCTGAAGGAGTTAGATTTGAGAACTTGAGCTTTTGAATTCCCGCGATAACTGAGATTACTAGGTCATGATAGCCTAAGAAGAATATTTAACGATGATTTATACATTGTAGATGTTGGGATTCAGATTTCAGTATTATAAAATAAATTTGAAATTTTGGAAAATTCAATATTTCAACTGGAAAGTAATCTCTATGACTAATCCTACCTATCCTTTTTCATAAGTTCAATATTTCGGAAAGTCAACACCACTACTTTTGATAAGAAACCCTTATGAAACTCAACACTCTTTTTTTATTCTATTACTCCCAAAAACAAATCGGAAATCATAAAAACAAAATCTCTAAATAAAAAATATACACTCAAGACACGTGTCTGCTGCATCTGTCTGTTACACTAAACGAAGAGAGGAAAATACCTTTGAGAGGTGGAGGAACACACGGACAAGTAAAAAGATAGTCGAGTGGTCAGCAAAGAAAAAATATCTACTTCTTCTTGTTTACTTGTTCAAAAACTTTGTCTCACTTCCTGCGTCTCCATACCGAAAAGCCCAAGGCTTGTGTTGTAAATAATTTTTAGGTCTCTGTGTCTCTAGACGTTTCGTACTATCTCTCATTTTGTTCCGATGACCACAACAAATTTTGAAAGAGAGAAAGAAGAAGCATGGAGCCATGCAAGGAATCAGGAATGTTTTGATATGGAATAGATTGAAAGAAGGTGGATATGTTGATATTGGTTGGAATTGTATAGCTGTGACATTAATATGAGATTGGATAGTTAAGCTATATATGAATATAGAAGATTGAATAGTATAGTTGAGCTATATATGTAGAAGGCAATCTCTGCACAAATGGGAATTTTCAGATTTTTTCACCTGTTCAAAAGGTATGCATTTAGGAGTTCCAGTTAACAAGATGAGGTAGGTCAGTTCCTAAGGGAAATCGGAGACATAATTCTGCACTCTCCATACCCATCAGCTCTATTTCAGCGCGTTTTAGGATTTTGAGAAATATATGAAAAATAACTTGTAAATTTTTGGCACTGGGCGGAGAATGACAAATTGCAACATGCATGGATTTTTCTTCCACAAAGTTGTTTATTTTTACGTCTAGATCACGACTTGATAAGTGGAACAAGTTCAAATGGTCAAAAACCATCTGAAAACTGTCACTTTCTTCTTCAGAAATAAGCTCTATTTCAGTGCGTTTTGGGATTTTGAGAAATATCTCAAGCTTGCCCACCTGCGCCCGCGCTCGCCGGCTCATCCAGCCAGCCCGGGCGACCCGGGCAACCCGGGTCCCCCGCAAAAATTTTTGCAAAACCCGCCCCCCCACATTCAGAAAAATCCCCGGATTCGGCGCGCTTCCGGGTGTTCCTTCCCTCCACACGCCTGCATCCACGTCACTTCGGGTTGCTAACCTTCCATGACGCTTCGCTTGCCAGTGGCGGCGGCCACCGGTGGCCGCCACCGTACTACCGCCACAAACGGTCCTAGGGACCATTTGCTTTGATAGTACAACGTGGTTCGCCGGGAGTTCACACTTCTGGAGCGAGGCAAATTATATAGGTACCCCTCACGATGCGTGACCGAAAATGATGGGAAATGAGAAAAATGGAGGAAGAAAAGTGAAGAAAAGCAAGGACTTGTTTTTGACTTGTTTTGAGTCTGCAACGTACAGTCACCGCCCGCGCCGCCGAACCCGCCCGGGCGCCCGCGCGACGCGCGACGCGGGTCCCCCGCAAAATTTCTGCAAATCCCGCCCCCCAGCGCCCGAAAAATCCCCGGATTCGGCTAGCTTCCGGGCGTTCCTTCCCTCCACTCGCCTGCATCCACTTCACCGTCGGTTGCGCGAACCGTCAACGAAGCTTCGCTTGCCAGTGGCAGCGACCGGTGGCCGCCACCGTACTACCGCCAGAATCGGTCCGGGGGACCGATTGTGGTGATAGTACGACGAGGTTCGCCGGGAGATCTACACTAACCTTCTGGAGCGAGGCGAATTATAAGGGTACCCCAAACGACGCGGCCGACACCTCCCGGGTTCCGCCATCCACTATGTTTAGTGTGTGCACTCTCCTCATTCTGCGCACTCTCTCCAAGTCAGACAAAAATGGGGGGGGGGCCTTTTTTTTTAAGACTACCTTCCAATAACGACACTACGCATATGACGGGTGCGCGTTGTTTAGCGTTTTGAAAAATTTTCGAATAAACCAAAACAGAATTTCCAATCTCACAATCTTACAATCTAAACATTTTCGATTTTCGAGGGTTCGGTCAAGATCGAAAATTGAAATGACCATTCTGAGTTTTTTTCCATAGAAAGTCTTGTTTACATGTAAGAATATCAAAAATCGCAAATTGAGAAAACTCTGTCGCCCCGGGGAATTCTGGAATCGACGTCGCATTTTCCCGATTTTCAAAGGTCTCCCGTTGATTTTTGGAAGTTTGAGATGTAGAGGTGAAATGAAAAATGGCATATACCCACAAATGTCTCTCCATAGACAGATTCTAGGTCATGTGAGATTGAGGAAAATCCAAAAACCATGAATTCCGACTGTTGGGGACATCTGAGAATGACGTCAATATTTTCCCGATTTTCAAAGGCCTCATCATGGATTCCGGTGAAATGGGTTTTCAGAAAAGAGTGAAAATTGAATAGACATCTCTGAGTTTTTTCCATGAATAGTCGTGCTTACATGTGAGAATCCTAAAAATCACAAATTCAACAAATTCTGCTCCGGAGGAATTCTGGAATCGACGTCGATTGTCTCCATTTATCGAAGGCCTCTCGTTGATTTCGGAAAAACGGGAGAATGGCATATTTCTGTATAGTTGCGTTTTTCCTCCATGAAGTCGAATATTTTGATGCCTACATGAAGATTTACCGATTGGAATCAGTTCAAACCTGCAGGAACCATCTAGAAATGAACTCACTTTTCTCGGTATATTCAAAGATCTTCCGTTGATTTCGGGAGATTTGGGATCGGATGGAGAATGAGAAATTGCTGCATGTATGGAGTTTAATTCCACAATGTTGTTCGATTTTATGTCTAGATCACGAGTCAACAAGTGGAACAAGTTCAAATGATCAAAAACCATCTGGAATATGTCATTCTCTCCCTTCACCACTGTGTTCGGCTGAACATTCGGGGATCATGCGGTGGATTTCGAAATGTGATGGATGAATTCCAGTGGCCCTCTCAATTTCTGAAACTACTGTTTTTGGGCTTCAAAATGAGCCCACATTCATGTCTCTAGGTCAATTTTTCCTGAATCTGCGAACATCCAAACTTTCCTAATTTTCCCAAAATGAGCACTTTTTCGGCGTGTTTTGGGATTTCAAGTGAGAAATTGCTGAATATTGTCCATTTGTCTTGATTTTAGGCTCAAAAGATGCGCAATTTTATGAGAATTCCAAATCTATGCTCAGATTTGCTCATGTAGACATTCTGATTCAAAATTTGGGGTCAATATTGTGATTTAGGTGGAAAATTTTTGAAAAATTGAGTTCCGTCAGATCGCCTGGGGAACGATTTTTGACACATGACGTCAGGGCCCACACATCATTCGTTGGAAACAATATTCATACTGCTGTGATGAAGTTGTCATGGTTTCAGCCAAAAATACACTCGCAACTTTTTTTTGGAACTTCACTTTGTTTCTTCAAATTTCTGAAAATTCGATGAAAAAATAGGAATGCTGTGAAACTTGATTGATAACTTAGTTCAAAAGCGTTCTATGGAAAAGTTTATAATTACAAAGTTGTTTTAAATTTAATTTTCTACAACATTTTAGTTGAACACTTTTTCTAAAAACCCTTGGTTGTCAAGATATCGTTTTTCCAAAATGGCTTGTTACCATGGGCGCGCGAAACCGCGTACCTCGTTAGTGAGTACAGTAATCGGAAAGTGGTCAACTAAAAAAATGTTTTTTGGACATTGTTTCATCACATTCAAACAAAAGAAAATTAAAGAAATTGTTTTTATTCATGTGGGACATCGACATGTGTAATTTGGCAAAATGTTCATTTTTTCGATTTTAGCCGGTTTTTTGAGCGCGTATAACACGCTTGGAAATGAGTTTGAAAAAATGTTGTCAACATAAAAAACGTTGAAAATAAGCAGATGAACAAGTTTTCAGTTGACAACATTTGTTTATTTTGCATGCCTACAAAGTTATGCTCTGTGGAGCGAAACAGGATTAGAAGGGGGCATGTAACTGTACCTAACTTGACGACCAGAGCTGTTCGTGCCAGGTTAATCAAAATTAATGTCAAAATATCTTTTCACTGAAATAAGGCTAACTTACAACTAAATAAATCCACTTTAAATGTCACAATCAGCTAGTTTTTCAAGTTTATTCATTAAAGGTCCACAAAAACCAAAGAAAAGGCAGTTTCAATTCAAAGGAAACAAGTTTTAATAATTGGTTGGACCTCCAATCTTTCTTGTAAGCTTGAACAAGCGACTATCCATGGATAGATACAAGTTGTCCAACAGTGTTTGATTAAGTTCTTTCCAAGCAGACACGATTGCTTTCTTGAGAACCTTCACATTCGATACATTTGGTTTCCGCCTTTTTTTCTTACTATTGCAATACTCGCTTAACCAGTCGATTTACGCCGCCTCCGGCGTAAATCGTTTCGTTTTGACCCTTTGTCAGTTTTTTCGACCTCATCGAAGGATTTGAAAATCTTGATTGCTCCTGGCATTTTGTCGAGAATGGAGTTGTTCATCTCCAATGCTTCTTTGTTCCTCGGTGTCAAGATAGCTACTTGCGCTAGTTCTTGAACATTACCATTTTGGAGAAGGTCCCCAAAAACAGCATCCGCCAAACTCCCTGTACATTCCATTCCTGATGGTATAGCCATTGCTCCAGTTTTCTCGTCTCCGATCTTGCCATCCCCGATATCCAAAAGTTCCGTTCTCCAGGTTGCATTTCTATCCTGTAGTCTCATATTGGATGTGAATCGGTAAGTTTCAACATGTTTCCACAAAGTTGACTTTTTGATGGAATTGGAAACTTGGATTTGCTCTCCACCTTTATCGACGACCGGTAAAACTTGGCGAAAATCTCCGCCCATAACCATCACTTTGCCTCCGAATAGTTCATCTGAGTTCGTGACATCTTGGAACACTTGATTTACAGTTTCGAGTGACGCTTTCGGAGACATGGGTGCCTCGTCCCAAATCGTACTCGGCCAGTAATTTTGCGAGAGCAGAATTGAGTTTCATTCTCGAGGATTTGCAGGCATTGTTGAGATCCAGCAGAAAAACGGAAGCGACAGTCTGGAAGCAATGATGCAGCGATGCCTGTCCAAGCAATTGTCAGAACTTTTAGTCGTTTTCCCTTGGCTATGTTGGCTATGCAATTGTATACGAACGTCTTGCCACTTCCCCCCGGGCCATCAATAAAGAAGAACCCTCCACGTCCGTTTTCGAGAGCATAAATCCCCGCATCCACCACATCTTTTTGTTCTTGGGTCAACATTTCCCTCATTTTCTCTCCCTCCTCTGCACAGTTCTCATGATCAATTTC
Source organism: Caenorhabditis sinica (assembly GCA_963932045.1). NCBI lineage: Eukaryota > Metazoa > Nematoda > Chromadorea > Rhabditida > Rhabditidae > Caenorhabditis > Caenorhabditis sinica. The sequence continues at coordinate 16,853,568 of OZ009940.1, forward strand.
TTCAGGATCTGTGGATAATCGTTTGTAGGGCAAGTCAATCCAATCCCTCAAATTGACTCTCATTGCTTCCAGTCGATCGAAAAGATCAAAATATGCAAGAGATTCAGATTTTTCTCTGTCATACTTGAGCATAAAGTCAGAGCACATATGATCGAGAAATCTGAAACTTTCTAATTTTTATTTGAATTCAAAAATGAACTTACTTGAATCACAGATCTTCTGCGTTCGTAACGTTTCCGAAACAAATCAATGTGGCAAAGAATCCTCGAAGTTGAGCGGCCGACTGGAAATGAGCTGCTTCTTCTAGAGATTTCTCGTATGCCTCATCGTCATCTAAAACTCCAGAAGCTTTGGCGGCATCAACAAATGTTTCATATTCGGTTCCATTAACAGTTTTCAGAGACTTGAATGATGTGGATGGCTCCTTGGCATTTCCAGATGTTGGTAAGTTTTGTCAACGATGGATTATAGCGATAAAGATGGAGATGAAAATCAAAAAATGAGCACAGAAATTTACACAAACAATGGGCGAAAATGATGGGAAATGAGAAATATGGAGGAAGAAAAGTGAAGAAAAGCAAGGGAACTTTTAAGCCAAATTTTGACTTGTTTTGAGTCTGGAACGTAAAGTATTCCTGTAGCTTTCTTTCAAAACGGTTACTGTATTTTCAACGATAGTGCCAAAGGTGAATTTCGGATGCTCGCACCGCCCGCGCCGCCGAACGCGCCCGGGCGCCCGCGCGACGCGCGACGCGGGTCCCCCGCAAAATTTTTGCAAAACCGGCCCCCCAGCGTCCGAAAAATCCCCGGATTCGGCTAGCTTCCGGGCGTTCCTTCCCTCCTCTCGCCTGCATCCACTTCACCGTCGGTTGCGCGAACCGTCAACGAAGCTTCGCTTGCCAGTGGCAGCGACCGGTGGCCGCCACCGTACTACCGCCAGAATCGGTCCGGGGGACCGATTGTGGTGATAGTACGACGAGGTTCGCCGGGAGATCTACACTAACCTTCTGGAGCGAGGCGAATTATAAGGGTACCCCAAACGACGCGGCCGACACCTCCCGGGTTCCGCCATCCACTATGTTTAGTGTGTGCACTCTCCTCATTCTGCGCACTCTCTCCAAGTCAGACAAAAATGGGGGGGGGGCCTTTTTTTTTAAGACTACCTTCCAATAACGACACTACGCATATGACGGGTGCGCGTTGTTTAGCGTTTTGAGAAATTTTCGAATAAACCAAAACAGAATTTCCAATCTCACAATCTTACAATCTAAACATTTTCGATTTTCGAGGGTTCGGTCAAGATCGAAAATTGAAATGACCATTCTGAGTTTTTTCCATAAAAAGTCGAACGAAACAATAGAGGGATTCTTCAGAAGATTCTGAAGAAGAGGACGATTAATCTTTATTTGTATGTTTTCCTAATAACAAATTCAATAAAAAAAACTATTCATTTTGTAATACATAGTACATCATAGAGATCTCTAATTAGACTTCAATCCCAGTCCTCTGGTCTCAACCCGGCTGGGAGGTTTTTGATTGGCAAATCTGGGCCACCGATGCGACGTGGAGGTGTATAAGGGAACTGTTCCATATCAATAGGCAAATCCGGCAACCACTCCTTCCGAACATAGTCCCGATGATGCCCCTCTTTCCTCGCTTTCTCCTTAGCCTTCCCAACGAATTCCTCCCAATCTGAGTAAAGAATGTCCTTCTTCTCTTCTGACTTGAGTTCATCTATTTTTGGGAGATAAACGAATCCATGAGCAGTTTGAAGTTTCTTTGCGGCTTCCACAGCTTTCTCCTTGGCTTTATAAGCTTCAACTGCAAGTTCCATTGCAGCTTCTTCCGCCGTCTTTTTGGCATCAAGAGCTTCAATTGCAAGTTCCATTGCAGCTTCTTCCGCCATCTTTTTGGCTTTGGCTATTTCCTTGGCAACATCCGATGGAGCATCTTTCACTTTTTTCCATACATCATTCCATAATCCTTTGCGAACGTAACCACGTCCTATTTCAAACTTTTCATCGCGGATAAAAGGAGGAGGGTTCCGCTCGTTTTGAGGAGGTATCTTCTCTACATTTTCCATCACAGAATTCCATAAATGACTCCAAAATTTTTCACGAGGATATTCAGGACTTTCGTAGATTCCAATACCAACGGGAGCAGAGGGGGGAGGGATACGGTCTTCATTTCCGAACTCTACGTATGTATCACTCCAGATTCCTTTCCGAGCATAACCACTGCGATGATTATCGAGAGAACACAATCCGATAGAGTTGGAGGATCTTCCAGAAGTCGGAGCCGGCGGGACCTGAGATGGCTGGGGAGTCCCTGGAACCGTTGACTGTGTCCCTAGAATCCAGATAAATACTCACGAAACATCGGTTATAATACTGATGACATCCTCATCTCCACATTTAGTCCTGACACATGCCATTGCTTAATTTGAAAATTATCGAGAACGTTTGGGGAGTGATGGTTCAGAAGATTTATATCGGAAACGAAGAAAGATTGGAGGTCCAACCAATTATTAAAACTTGTTTCTTTTGAATTAAACTGCTTTTTCTTTGGTTTTTGTGAACCTTTAATGAATAAACTTGAAAAACTAGTTGATTGTGACATTTAAAGTGGATTTATTTAGTTGTAAGTTAGCCTTATTTCAGTGAAAAGATATTTTGACATTAATTTTGATTAACCTGGCACGAACAGCTCTGGTCGTCAAGTTAGGTACAGTTACATGCCCCCTTCTAATCCTGTTTCGCTCCACAGAGCATAACTTTGTAGGCATGCAAAATAAACAAATGTTGTCAACTGAAAACTTGTTCATCTGCTTATTTTCAACGTTTTTTATGTTGACAACATTTTTTCAAACTCATTTCCAAGCGTGTTATACGCGCTCAAAAAACCGGCTAAAATCGAAAAAATGAACATTTTGCCAAATTACACATGTCGATGTCCCACATGAATAAAACCAATTTCTTTAATTTAAAACAACTTTGTAATTATAAACTTTTCCATAGAACGCTTTTGAACTAAGTTATCAATCAAGTTTCACAGCATTCCTATTTTTTCATCGAATTTTCAGGGTGAGGTTAAAGTTTTGTGGAGCACTGTAGTGAGAATTTCGAGGGTTCGGTCAAGATCAAAAATTGAAATGACGTATCTGAGTTTTTTCCATAGAATGTCTTGTTCACATGTGAGAATGCCAAAAATCGAAAGTTAAGCAAATTCTATAACTAGGGAAATCTTCTGGATTCGACGTCGCTTTTTCCCGATTTTCAATGCCCTCCCGTTGATTTTGGCTTTGAGAACCTGGGATTCTCCAAGAATACTGAAAAATAAGGTGCTGGTTTTGGTGAGGGAACAAAAATATTGGATAGTTGGGGGGGGGGGGGTTGATATTGGACGGTGGGGGACTGTTTGTGTATGTTGGGGGTTTTGACTTGATTTTGAAGCAGAAATTTTGATTTTGGGGGACCGTATTTGGATAAGGGGAGGGGGCAATATTTGGATATACCCGTCCTGACTTCTAAATGTCCTTGTTCTGCAGTTTGGAAGTGTCGAGGTTACGAAATGTCCAGTTGCGAAATGGCTTGGTTGCGAAACGTCAGGGAGCTCGAAAAGCGAACATGCACACTTCTCACCTTCAACTTTTCACTCTCACTAGGGAAACGTTTAAAGTGACCGTGGAGTTATGAATTGAGACCTATATCATTCGAAAGGCAGTAACGAAATTAGTATAAATTTGAATTTACAGCTGCCTAAACGCCCTGTGAGCCGAGCAATTTGGGTTAAAAGTCTCATTTTTTGACAAATTCAGTGGTAATTCTTCATTGAAAAAGAGAAATTTCGAATTTAACATTTCCACGTCAATTTTCTGTGAGAAAAACCACTAAATTTGTCAAAAAATGAGACTTTTAACCCAAATTGCTCAGCTCACAGGGCGTTTAGGCAGCTGTAAATTCAAATTTATACTAATTTCGTTATTGCCTATCGAATGATATAGGTCTCAATTCATAACTCCACGGTCACCTTAAACGTATCCCTAGTCAGTGTTATATTAACTTGGATAACAGCAGAACAGAAAAGAAATCTCCAAAAATATACTTTATTGTCTCTAGAATAATTTTAAAAAACACAGAGAAAAGAGATCAAATCCTATGCACGAACAGTGATATTTCCAACCGAGTTTGGTCCAACACACTCCAAGTATCCAATTAGGTCAAAGACCTTGAATTTGAGATGATGGAATGGTTCCATCTCGTCCAATTCGAACTCGTGGACCGTCTCAACCAATGGAGTTCCAAAGGTGACACGTTTTCCTGGGAGGATCTTTGGAGTGACGATTTGTTCGATGACGATGGTCTGAAAATTGGGAAAATTAGAAAGTAGGATATTCGTGGATCCAACTATACCTTATGACGTCTCCCTTGCTCATCCAAATCACTACGATAATCCACGTTGACATTGACAAATGGTCTTCCGGTGACCGTGAAGGGGAAATGAGCGGCCGCCTGCATTGGTTGAACATTTTGGAGCAAGATCTTGTGCTCCATTTCCGCGTATGTCGCCATCTTTTGAGTACGGTATTTCTTCTTGGTTCCGTCCAAATTTTTCTGATCCGCCGTCACGGAGAAGTCCTGAAGTTGGATAGATGTCGAGGATTTCCAGATTTTTTCGAGTTGTCTGAAAATATTTTTTGTTTGGAGAACTTGAGTTGAAAAGCTTACCCGATCAACTGTTTCAGAGGCATGTCAGTTTTAACAGTCATTCGAAACACGGTTCGATTCTTCTCCGGAGCATCTCCAACCAGAAGCGCCTTTCTAATGAAGTCCTGAATATCCGTTTCGATGAGACGACGACAGAAGAGGTGAAGAACTGGAGGACGATGGTCGAAATTCGTGATGATGTAGTCGATGAGAGCCAATTCCGAAACTCTGTTTGTGTTTTTGTTCTGTTTCGACTCCTTGAACAAATTCCAAGCCTTCGGATGCTTCAACTCTTGATCCGTCGAATTCTGAATACGAATCAGAAGTTGAACGGCGTGGTCAACCTTCATTCTACTATAGTCATCAAGAAGACTCTCCTCGTTTCCAATCGGGCTGATTGCCATTGGAGAGCCAACAGCGACATTACGGGCGGTCTCAATCTTCTCGCCATCATCATCAATGTCTTCTGGATTCGGATACTTTTCTTGACTTTCAACGAACTTCGTCTCGATCAATTCATCCAACTCCAGCTCCGATAGCTCCGAGTGATGGCTTTCATTTGATGAACTTTCCATTTTCTCTCCTTTCTCGAAGTTACTTTTGATGACGTCTATGGTTTGTGGAGATGGGAATGATTGAGAAGAGGGGCGGTGCGAACAAGGGGAACTGATTTTTTTGTTTGGAAAACGTGGCAAAAAGGTGAATCATCAAAACTTTTTTTGTTTCACGGGAAAAACGACGTGGCAATACTCAAATTTTCATCACTAGAGCGAATTTGGAAAACGAAACAATAAAAAAAAGAAAAATGGGGGTTAGAGAATATACACAGAAGGGACCACAAAATTGGAATGTCGAATTATATCGGGGGGAGTTGAAGCATACACACATACTCATATTCTACAGGAAACAGGATAATAATCGAAAAAGTGAAAAGTGATTTTGACTCTCTATCGAATTTTGATAGAGAAAAGTGGGGGAACAAATTATGGATCGCAAGAGAATCTGACGGGGGGGGGGGGGGGGGGGGCACGACGACTAATTATGAAGCAAACAACACGAAATGATGGATAGAAGCGATGAATATATCAAGTTATGCTATTCGTTTTAGAAGATTTGCGTCGTATTGTACTTGTTCTGCCAGAAGACGGCGATCAGTGTCACAGCGTAGAGTCCGGCGGCGATCCAGCATTGTGTCGCTTTTTCGTTGTACTTGGATTCGATTACACTGCAAAAATGTAGAAGGTTATATGGATTTCAGAGATTTTGTGCAATGCGGGTTCATATAAGTCAAGACTCTCTATTATCTGGTTTGGCAGCTCAGTGTACTGATTGTGTCGGCACACACAATTGGAGAAGTCACGGTTTCGATTTTGCGACGAGCAGAAGCGGCGAATGAAAAATCGAGGAAGTTTCTAGGATTTTTGAAGCTCAGGACTTAATGGGAAACTACATTGTGCTCCTGAGACGTTCCTGGCGATTTTCGAGCGATTTCGAAAATAAATTCGCTTCAGTTTCAAGAGCCGATCGCAAAACACGCGCCTCGAACTGAGCAAGTCACTAGCGAAATTTTCAGGAACAAATTTCGTTTTCCTTATTTCTTCCTTCAATTGTCTACAACCGATTTTCCGATTTGATTCAATTTTACTTACCTTGTCGGAACTTTTCCCTCTCCCTCGAAATGGAGATCCGGGAAGAGTGTGACGGCTTGAATGTAGAAGAACACGCCGAGAAGTCCGAGGAAGATCACTCCCCACACCGACATGACCATGCTGAAATTGTTTGGTTTTTCTTTTTGTTCATTAATCTCTGAATTTATTTAGAAACCTTACCAGAAGGCCGACATTTTTGGTCCCATCAGCGGACAGATCTTGCCCATTTTGCCTGAAAAAAATGTGAATAATTATTTGAAGAAGAATATTATTGATTATTATTATCAGCTATAAATTGAGAAAATTTCGAAATTTCAGCGATAAGAATCGGTTTCAGCAAACAACACAGAAATCGATGCAAGAGACGCAAAAGACCGGGAGCGTGTGTCGGTTTTTGGTCGCGACGCACAAAACGCAACACGACGCACCCAGCCGATTTTCAGTTGAAAATATGGATATTTCCAGCTTTCTTGCTGAATTTTTGCTTTAAAAAAGTTTTGAAGATTCATTTTTTTAGAAAAAAAATACTGAGTAAAGGAAGAATGAAAAATGTGTGGCCGCGAGAGATGAGAGAACAAGAATCGATTTTCGGCCGCCGCCGCCCCCGTTGGTTCTCTCTTTCTCTCTCTATTGATCTCCGGTCGCATCACTAGATTTCAACTGGTTTTTCAGGGTTTTTGGCTCAATTTTTATATTTTTCTCACCGAATCTCACTAGTTTCGCACGATTTTTGCCGAAAATTTTCTTCATCATTTTGCGAAAATTGCGAAATGAAAAATCCAACTCGTTTGTTTTTGCTTCCAGCTCAACTATTTCGTTTCCAGCTCAATTTTCTCAATAAAAAAAATTGAAATTTTCTCCATTTTCAGATGGGTATTCTCATTCCACTCGTCTCTGTCTCCGCCTTCTGGGCCGTCATCGGATTCGGAGGACCATGGATTGTGCCAAAGGGACCGAACAGAGGTAAGGGAAAATTCGTTGTTTTAGAGATTTTTTGGTCAAAATTAGTGGAAAATTAGAAACAAATCGAGAAAACCGGTGTTTGTTGAGCTTTGTGCTTCAAAATCTACATCTAAAAAGCTTGAATTTTTCAGGAATCATCCAATTGATGATCGTCATGACCGCTGTTTGCTGCTGGATGTTCTGGATTATGGTGAGTTTTTTTTTAAATTTTAACTAGCCGAACGCGTTTTGTCTTCTTATTTTTCCACTCTTAAAAACCACTTTTTTCCAGGTCTTCCTTCACCAGTTGAACCCACTCATCGGCCCACAAATCAATGTTAAAACGATTCGCTGGATTTCTGAAAAATGGGGAGACTCGGCAAAGCTCGTCAACAACTAAAATTTGAATTCCCGCTCCCATTTTTATCTTTGAAACTCCATTTTTTCATGTGATATTCTCTTTTTTTCTCTCTTTTTTCACTATTTTTCTTCAAAATTTCACGGAATCGTGAAGTCGTAGATACATTCCCATTGCCCTCCCTGTTTTCCTCTTTTTCTTCTACTTTCAATTTGAGACCCTAAAATATGTACAGAACTGACTAGCAACAGCAAAAGTTTATTGATTAAACATAAACGTTAATTTTAAATGCACTATCCCCTGAATTGAGTGTCAATTGGACATTGCTTATTACAGCGAGCGAATTGAGGAAGGGAGTATTGACGGAACGATTCACAGCCATAATACTTGAGCTCATCTGGACAACCCTGAAGGATCGAGGCTTTCGAGAAGCAATCCATTCCAGTTTGCACATAGTTGCAACCCTGAAAAATTTAGAAATTTTTGATATTTCGAGAGTTAAACCGCGCTCTATTGCTAAAATGGCTAAAACTTGAATTGTCCGGATTTCCCACCTTCCTTTTTCAAGGTTAGAGGTCTCATGTAGTTCTCGTGAGTTGTCCACGAGAATTACACGAAATCTAGAAACCTGAGTGCCTAAAAATTTGAATTTCAACCATGTTAGCAATGGAGCGCAGTTTGACATTGAAAATATGTATGAGAAAGTACTCTTTTTGGATCCTCCTGAGTATTCAAAACGAAATCTGTGATGCATTGATACATGGTTCCATTCTTTCCAGCGTAAATTCTCTGCATACATGGCCAGTTGTCAGATGCCACTGAAAATCAAAAATAGCAATCAGGGAACTAATATAACATCGAAACTAACAATAGAATCCAGCGCCACACTGATACTGAATCATGCTCATCAGGAATCCATAGGAGTATGCTTGATTCGGAGCCGTCGAGTGATTCAGAAGATAGCCATTGTCGAAGCATTCAGAAGTCGTTGTGGAAGCGGCGGCAAGACACTGGACCATTGAGTTGTAGGCGCTGAAAATTATCATGTTTGGGAATTCCTAATAAGTCTAAAAAGGTTCATCGAAATCGGTTCATTAGAAGCAGAGCTTTATCGTGTTTTTAGTTTTCTCAATGGAGCGCGCCTGACAAACTCTATCTTAGAAAATAGTAACAAAATAGTACAATTCGAAGTCTGAATGTAATCTCCAAAAATTATCTATCCATCTGTATACTTTTCATACGGATCAGCCTACTGTTATGCTTCATTTTTCTCATCAGAGCGCATTTCCCAAAATTCATTCAGAAAAGTATGAACTACTGTATAATTTAAAGTCTGAATGTGGTTGTCAAAGAATACCTATCCAGCTATACCCTTTTTACCCGAACATGATTACTATGTGCTGAGAAATGCTCCATTTTCAGTTTTCTCATTATTGGGCACCCGTCAAACTTCTCCAAACTCACTTGCACACCACATTCAACCCTCTCTGTGCTGCAACACCTCCATTTATGTAAATGTCTTGAATTTGAAGAGTGAGACCAAGTGGATTGAGCCTGAAAATTTTCTTTCCGATGCTCCAGAATTTCTGGAATAATTCACAAACCAATTATAGACTCTGTCAATACCCAATTTATCTGCAAAGGTGTCTTGACAAGCTTCGAATTTCGTAGTGTCACAGGTGGCGGAAGCAAAGGAGATTCCTGAAATTCGAATTTTGAGAATCCAGATTCCATAAATTCAATCTTACCGATGAGCACTAGAAATATGGATTTGTTGAGCATCCTTTTGCAAGAATTTAGAATTCAGATTTCCAAATTACAGTCTACAAAAATGTGAAGGAAACTTTCAATTCAAATAAGATTATTTTGAATCAGAGTTCTCTGTGTTTCTTCAATTTATGTGTTCTCTCGGAAAATGTTTGATAAGAGAAATGACAACAGGTAATCGGATTTATTAGAATGGCAAAAATTAGGGCGAGACCAATGTAGGATGGGCACTCGAGAAGAGTTATGATGACGGAAGTTAAAGCTTTGAATCTTGCGGATTAGAGAGTTTCAGGAATCTTAGAAGCTCCAGATCCTCCAATATTTGTTTGGAAACTAGAAAACTTGCAACCAGACGTTTTGCAACTTATTGGGCTCCTCTACGAAAGGTAAATTTATGTGTTTGATTGGAAATATAATAATACATCTCAGGTTATCATCTACATTTGAAAAAAGCTTGATTTCAAAGAGCATTTTTTGTATAAACTCCGGATTTCGTAGTTTTGAGATGTCGTAGTTGCAGATTGTGGCCGTGACGAAATGGCCGGTTGGGAAATGTCGTAGTTGCATAATGACCGAAATGTCGCGGAGCCCAAAGTCGGTCAACAATTGAAGGTACGGTTGTGAATACTCTAGAAAATTGAATACGCAGAATCTGTCGTTTGCAGGGGAGGAACTTTCATAGACGTTGCATTCATTCTCTCTTCTCAGCTTTCAATTTTCAACCAATGATGCAAGTATTAGGTTGGAACGAAAGTTTTTGTACATTTTTGAAAATGCTGTTATTCCGAAAGCTGATATTTGCCAAAGTTTGTTTTAGGGGCATTCTGAAAAGATAGGATGTGAAGCATTATGTTAAAAATTTAGAGATATCTGGAGCAATGCTCGGTGCATTATGCTCTGAATAGTTCAAGGTGTCATTTTTGGAGCCGGAAGTGAAAATCGACCTGGGGTTTTGTTGAAAATAGAGAATGTCTTCTAGTTTTTTCTAGAAAGTAAACTGAATAGGTATGTAGTCTAAAGCCAAATGCCTTGAATATCTGAGAGCCATATAAGGACAGGAGATAAGATTGAAGGGAAAAGCTCATAACCAAAATTTTCACAAAAAACGAGTTTTTTGTCTGGAGAGCGGATAACTTAAGGGTATTGCCTAGTTTTTGCTCACAAGTTTTGTAATGACTATTAGCATTGTTCCAGAAAGTTACGGACAAAGAGCTCAAAGTACGTTGAAAAAATTCGAAAATTTCGATTTTTTCATACTTTTACCGGTAAACCCAATCACTCAAGTGTATGAAGAGAACTAATTTATGTATAATGTTAACAAATGTTTATTTCATAGTTGTCTAATAAATCTTTAAAAAATCTCTCTCTTGAAGGTAGATATGGACAAGAGAACAAACCCAAATATTCTCAAAAAATGAGCCCTCTTTTTCTATGGCGCATATCTTCCCGAGCCTGTTTGCTATTAGGCTAAAATTTTGAACACAGTGAATCTGTTTCAAGCCAAACACAACACACAAAGAATTTGATAATAAAAACAAAAAGATGCCCAAATGCTAACGATTTCAAAAATGTACAAAAACTTTCGTTCCAACCTAATAGAAACAGAAACAAGAGTTGTAGAACTTTCGGCATAAACATTTTCTGTATTCAGTTTTCAAAATATCACATAAATCAAGCATCGACAATATCATGATCTTCCCAAACACAGAATACAAAAGCATCCCTCTCGCCATCCACCTCAATAAATGCCTTCTTCTCGTCGCATTCTCTTTCGATGTACACATCGTTTTCAAGTTGAAACAGGCATGGCCGCCAGTCCAAATGATATTGGACGCTGAAAAGTCCAATTGAAATTATCATCTTTATACAAACTCACTCTTCCAAATGCTTCAGCTTCTTCGATCCGTTCAGTTTGTCTGCAGCTGGCTTTGAAATCTGTTCAAATGGTTCTAGAAGTTCTTCCGTGAACCCATCAATAGAACGGACATGCAAATACTTTAAGTTTCCATTAGATTTCCCATCCAACCAGTTTCGAATAAACTTTTGCAAGTGATCTTCCGGATCTTCATAAGCACAAATAAACGCGCTCTCTCCCTTGAAATGTTTGAAAAAGTCAGTGAGGGAGAGGATATGGTCGCAGATGTTCAAATGTTTGATGCTGAGAATATGGGACTTCGGTGATATCGAATCACTCATTTTGTTATCCAGCATCAGCGCTTCTAGATGAGAATGATTGTCGATAAATTCTTCCAATTGAGCAACTGATAGGGAATCACCATAAAAAATAGCTTTCTTCAGTACTGGGATGCACTGATATAGATTCAAACTGGAGATGCTAACAATGAGGTTCGACGTTCCGAAGAGTTTGAGAATGTGATCTCGCAGTTTTTCCAGAACTTCATTTTTGGATTCAAACGTGATTCCAAAACTCAGCTCGTCCTTTTTCTTCTTGTGTTCGCAAATGACTCTGAAAAATGTGTGTTTGCTTTGGTGCTACATTTTTGGAAGAACAAATGAAGACTCACTTTGGGAAGTTTTGAAACTTGTACACTATTCTGGGACGATGGATAATAACGGAATCTTCGAATGCAACTGCCAACTCATCCTCATCAAAAAAAAACTTCAATCCAATGACTTTCCATTTGAAAAGTTTTATGAGATGCATAACTCTTTTGGAAGTGAATGATAAAAAGAGTATCTCTTCATTTATAATTGATTTCAAGATCTGTTCTTGTACGATGAGCGGAAGTTTGAGCAATTTCATGACTCCGACGGATACAAAATATTATTTTTAAAAGTGCACAATATCGATAAAATCGGCTGTGTCCGAAGAAGTATGACGAGGACTGTCTGCAGTGAATTGACCAATTACAGATCAATATTGTGTTGACACATGCGCTCTATTGGAATACAGACTTTCTCGATATAGTGCAGGTTCAGAACAACTCTGCGATAGGATATTTGAAATTCATAGCAATAAGATAAGAAACCTAAAAACAAAAATAGAAAATGCTAGAAGCATAGTTTATTCAAATTCATGATTCAAGAAGTACGGAGCGATTCTATCATGCAGACTATGGTAGAACTAGATTGGACATGAAAACCCTGTCGGATTTAAATTGAAATTTAGATGACAAGATGTGGAATAGACTTCAAGAAAATCGGTGCAAAATACATTGAGCTCTGTCGCATTGCTCATGGGTATTGTGATGCAATAGGAGAAAACCATGGTTCTGAAAACTTCACTTGAATTCAAATCTTTCTAGAAATGGAGCTCACCTTTTCTCTTTTAAATTTGCTCTGATTGCTCCTGGATATTCTCCGAGAAGTTTCCACAAATTTTCCACTTTGTTCATATTCCTAATCTCCACAGTAAATTGTCTACCAGTGGAGTAATTTGAGCTTTTCCAGTTTTGAATGAGCTCCACAGCATTGTTTGTTGTAAATTCCACACATTCATATTGAACTTTGTGATGAGGAACTTCGACGAATTCAAATGGCCCGCGCAATTCCAATTCTTTTGAGTTCATTATTAATGGATGATCGAACTGTGTGCAGTTAGAGAGCTTCATTTTGTTGATACTTTTATGTGCTAACATTGGTTCCAAAGCGTTAAGGATTTCGATAGCGGGCTTGTGAACTATCAAATAATCCACAGTCAAAAATTTGATAGGTAGATTTAGCTCTAAAATCTTGAAATTAACTCGAAAAGTTTTCACTCTCACCCGTTCGGGAAACATTCTTTGAATGAGAAAGTTGTTGGCATCTTTGAAAGGTTTGGTGTAGCTTGTGGCGTCCACAAATGCATAGGAACGAAGCTTGGAATCGAAAGTCAAAAAAAGGAAAAGGTGACAATACTCTGCTTGAGAGTTTGCCAAGCGGAACTCGAAATTCATGATAGTGTTTCGAAGTGCCCATTGTTCATCTAATTTCGGACTTCGTATTCCAATTGCTTCCAACTCTCGTAGTCTTGCTCTTTGGGTTTCTAGAACTTGCATTTCTTCCTCTGTTAGTGGTTGATCTTCTTCGACTCTTTTTTGAACATAATAATCTTCAGGGTCTCCAAATTGTTCGACATCATAACACACTCCACCATGCTGGTTGTCCTCTTTTCTACTTTGAGACAACTCTCCTCGAATGCAATGACGAATTACACCAATTTGATAGGAAACGCCATTGACTGAAAAATGTAAATTGTTCAATTCCCAGTGGTCAATGGTTAACGGAACATTGTGGCAAGGTTTAGCGATTTCTGGGCAATGCTGGAAAAAGCGGAATCTGAAAAAGGGGAACTTCTGTTAGAAGAGACTATTGTAGGTGATCTTACCTAACATTGGCTTCCAAGTATTGTACCACTGACGCCCAGCATCCATAAGTTAGAGATCGATACATTTCAGATGAAAAATGAGAAAACAAACGCATATATGAGTGGGGAATGCGAACCAGGTCTCTCTTCTACAGGTCCCTCTGTATAGTCACGTTGGAGGAATGCAGATCGATGAGGGATAAAAGAAAACCAGGACAGAGAAGACAACGTCAGAACTTGTAAATGTATTATTGCGGTATACCGTATGAGGGTATGCATTTTTGCGTCAGTGTGTCCGTAAACTGTTTTTGCAGACCTGGCATCAGATTTGACACCAAGTGACTTTTGGCAGGTTCTACAATGTAAAAAAGCTATTCCCAAAAAAACCAAAATAATGCAACAAGTCTTCATTTATCTTGAAACAATCAAGCCATGATAGTGCTATTCGAAATGGAGCACTGGAATCCTGGACAAGCCTTGTCAAAGGTGTAGCGGAAGTTCTCGCATCCATAGTGTCCGGCGTCAATGTTATCGCATCCGTTACGGTAGACTCTGTTGAGACAGTCTCCGGTTTGTTGGACGGCTCTGAAAAGTCATTCAATTCTTTGAGGCTCATTTCTTTGAAGTGCTTACGGGCAAAAGTCACCAGTGGAGACGGTTTGATTGAAGTTGGTCATGCAGTTCTTGTAGGCGGTTGTGGTTGGGAGATTCTCAAAGCAGTTCCATTGGTTGATGACTTCTGGAATACAGGGCATACTGTATTGTGTTTCAGTTTCAAAAAGATCACTTACGTCTGAATCCACCTCCACAAATCCACTCGAGTCCACGGAACGTTCTGATGTAGTCGAATCCTATAAAACTTCTAGGATTTTCAAAATGTCAATGATCACTAACCATTCGATGAATCAGTGCTGTTGCTCTCCAAACGAGTATGAAGGTTCATACACGAGTAGTAGGAGTGTCCCAAGCAGTGGTAGAAATTGGTGCGAGCTCTGGAAAGGAGTTACAGTATGTTTCAACAGTTCTATTCAAAACGAAGGCTTTTTTCTCGGTCGGGAATCTTTGACCACCGACCGTCGGCTGGTCGACCGGCTTGAGCCTTTTGTCGCCACGTCGGTCGGTGCGGTCGGCGGTTGGCCGAGTTTCCCGAATGAAATCCTTATTTATTGACTTACTTGCAAACACTGGTCAACTGGGTGATATTCGAGTTGAGATAGTCTTGAATGGTACGGAAGATGTCGGATCCGTTGTTGTAGCTGACCGAGGAGTTGAGACCAAAGTTTGCATTGAAGGTGTACTGTAACTTTGGAATTGGGTTTAGAAATGTCTTCGTGGTGTTCGGTAGAGGTTTGCGGGATAGTTCCATTTGCTAATTTCTCACAATTTTCCTAGTCTCATAGAATTAGTATTTTTGAAATAAATAGATTCTCCGCTTTCAGATGATATAACCTCAATTTTCACTTTTTCTTTAAACAACGCGGATTACAAGCAAACAATGGCAACTTTAGGATTTCAAAGATTTACCTGACAATAGTTCAATTGAGCAACATTGCAGAAGGAGTCGTTTCCGGATGGCTGCTCCAATTGAGCAGTGTATTCGATCAAGTCATTCGAAAGAGAAAATGGAAGAAGGAAATCCGAACGAGAGATGGCGACGAATGCAAGAAGAGCAATGACGGCGGAACGCATTCTGGAAATTACTCTTTCAGTGGGACTTCTGGAGTCAGAATATCCCTAAGGTTCAGAAGATTCTTATCCGTAGACTTCATAAAAATCTTGATAAGAAAAAAGAGGGCAAAATAATAAAACACAAACTGATAAGGAAACTTCCCACCCATGGCTATCTTTTATACTTTTTGAATTCGTGATAATTATGATGTTTCCTTATTATTTCCTTCCGAAAACCAAAAAACCAAGCGAGAATCAGAGAAAAAGAGCATTTGTGATTGGAAATCTGCAGATTTGGTCGACGCCCTCTGGAGGGAGGGAATAGGGAAACGTCACGAAATCATGATTTCGCTCTCAGTGAAATAGATTTGTTGACTGATGAAGGTACTGTAGCTGGTAGGACACACCTTTTATAGTTTGACTAAATGCTCAAAATAGTTTGTAGCTTGACTGGACGGGGAGGGGCTATAAAAGGTTTGAAGAATGTTGAAGAGGGTTTCTTTTTCTTATTGTACTCGGAGACTGTATATTCAGATTCACTCCAGAGGTGGACGGGCAGTACTCAATTTCCAAGAGATTTCGATGTTGGGAACACACAGTCTGTATCCCACACACAGAACAGTCAACCACTGGGACCCGGTTTGATGGACAACATTTTTGATTCATTGACTAGATAAACGGAGTTGGACATTTGGAAGACATGTTCAGTTGGATATTACTCGAAGACTTTCAAGGAATTGAATGAGAACCAGAAGATGTGCCAGATGTGCAAAACCCTGATGAGAGGTGAGCAATTCTAAGAAAACTTTTATCAGAATTCAAATTTTGTCCAGAAACGAATACTTCATGAAAATACCGACAGTTTTTTATATTCACACATATGCCATCGTTGAGGGAGAAATTCTGCAAATTTTCCACGGCTCGTGAGCTCTTAGGTTTTTGGTGAGGGATGATGAGGTGTTCGATTAACTACTGGAACGGCTCTGATTTTGAAACAATTTTCTTTGTTTGTTCCTGCATTCTTACCACTCATTATGAAACATTTATTAAGAAAGTTCATTCCACAAACAAGTAAATAGTTCCAACTCCTTCTATTTCTTCTTCATGCACAGAAAATAGACCAAACACAAAACAACCATTCCGATTCCAAATCCAAGAAAACCTCCACCCAAGAATCCGCTGAAAAATGGAACAAGTGGATAGTGAGTCGTGTATTCCGGAAGACTGTGTGGATTGTTGCTGCATTGGGGACCTGGAAACTAGGAGTAGAAATCGGAGATTGAAGAAAAACTTACGGTTAATGGCGTATTCACAGAATGTAGCAGCTCCATAGTGTACGATCTCGGTACACTGATCTGCAAGATTGAACGATTTGACGTAAAAGCTGAACGATTATACCTTTGGAGAACTTTTTGGTCTCGTGCTCAGTGCATTCTTGAATGAGCTGCTCGACTGCGACGTGGAACACTTCTGTAGCACATTTTCTTGTTTTGTAAATAGAATTCTCAACTTACTCGCTTCGACGCTGCTATTGTATTTTGCACAAATTGTTTGTAAATGCGCATAGCTGGAAATGTTACTCTATCGCTGTCTGTCCCATGGTTTCCACTCACATTACGAAGCGACTTTCGTCAGTGTAACCATACCTAACCATTCCTTTTCTATCGTCTTCCATGGTGAACCACGAACTGGCGTCTTCCGTTTTGATATTTTTCTGTTCTTTTTCAGTTTCGTATAGTATCGGTGGCTGGTCAGTAGTATCATGTTCTGGTCACCCCTGGGTTGACCATTCACTGCCCTGGCCGTATGAGCTTTGACCCTTGAACTTCTTGATTTAGTTTGTTCTTGAAAGTTGAGTTTTTTTGTTTTTAGAAAAATGGAGTGATATGCTATTCATGTAGGCTTTTCATTGATGTAATAATTAACACAAACTGTAAACTATGAAAAGTGAATAAATGTGTGATTACTCTTGCTAATTATGCCGTTTTCTTTGTCCATTCATTCTTATCACCGACTCAATTGTTGACAATTCTTTTCTGAAACTTCAACTCCCTGAACTCATTCTTTTTCACATTGCTAAGGAAAACCAAAATATTTATTCGTCAAAAAAAAAGAGAATTTACAAATTGTAGGTGGGAATGATGGTATAACAAGAGAAAACAAAAGGAAATTGGGGAAATAGACGAAAAAAGGGAGAGACGAATGAATTATTTGGATGGAGCGGTATGTCGAATCATTGATTGAAGTTTGGAGACGGCGATGTTGATGTGGTGATTCTTACTTCTTTCCAGACTTCTTGATTCCTCCACCGACTGAAAACAAGCGATGATGATCACATTTTCAGAGCTTTTGTTGTGAAACTTACGAAGTGGTCCGCGTTGACCGGCCTTGGCGGCCATCTCCTTGATCTTCTTGGCCTCCTCTTGTTGCTTCTTCTTGAACTCGACATCCTCCTGGAAAATTTTATAGACCTTCTTTCATCAGAAGACAACACTATGTTGTCAAGGAAGTTGTCAGCGACAACACAGATCATTGTGTAATTCGCATCACACACCACCCCAAGCTTCCAAAACTCACCGGAAATGCGCAAAGTTTTGCACTCAAAACACGTCATAGGGATTTTTGGCGCAAACTTGTAGGTCAAAAAAATTTAGTACTGAAAAGTACGTTTTTTGAGCATATAAAAAGCTCTCGTTGATTTTCCGAAAAATTTTTCAACAGCAAATGTTTAGGAACACATTAGGGATTTAATGAATGTAAAATCATGAAAATTGGTCTTCAACTGACCGAGTTGATAGGTTTTTCATTTTTTACATAGTTTTCAGCCATGTAAATATAATGAGATCAAGTAATAATGACGAATTTTAGAAACGTTGATACTTAGACTCATTTTGCACATTTTGTAACCTATTTTATCAAAATTGGCCATGTTTACATGCCCTATATGGCTAAAAACAATGTGAAAAATGGAAAACCTATCAACTCGGTCAGTTGAAGACCAATTTTCATGTTTTTACATTCATTAAATCCCCAATGTGGTCCTTAACATTTCCTATTGAAAACATTTTTGAAAAAAAAATCAGAGCTCTTTATATGCTCAAAAAACGTACTTTTCAGTACTAAATTTTTTTGACCTACAAGTTTGCGCCAAAAATCGCCGTGGCGTGTTTTGCGTGCAAAACTTTGCGCATTTCCGGTGAGTTTTGGAAGCTTGGGGTGGTGTGCATCAGTCAACAGATCAAATGCAAAAAATGGCGCCTGAATGGACAGGTCAAGTTGATCTCTTGAGCGAAACTGTTCAAAAGGTTACTTCCACGCGATGTTCTTTATCAAACTACACCCAAAAATGGGACAAAAACGGACGCGAAAACCGATCACTTGGTTTCCTCATTAATCACTGGAGGTTTTTTTTTCTGTTCATATTACACCAGTGATCAGTATAAAATGTGTAGTATTATCATCATGATTACCTCAGTGAGATCCTTCTCTCCCTTCTTTGGCGCCTTCAGTGGCTTGGCCTTTCCTCCTTGACGTCCGGACATTGTTGTGCGTTGATTAGCTGAAATTTAGGAAATTAGAGACGATTGAGAGACGTAATAGCAAGAGTAAGAGCACGATACGATACGATAGTTGTATATAAATATTATTCATTCTTCACTTCTTTAGTCTTCATTTCACATTCTGACTATGAATCTACTACTTCATATTTCTTCTCTCATCGGACGACTATGGCTTTGGTTTTTCGACAGATTCATAATGTATCCATTGATGAAGGTTGTTGCTCCAAAGCTAGGTGTGCGCTTCATGAATCTTGGCTATTGGCCGTTGGGTAAACCAGAAGACATCGTATTAGAAGAATTCATTAACGACATCGGAGATTTGCAGGAATATGGTGAGACAAAAAGAAGCAAAACGAATACGCATAAGTAACTTTCATCTTAAAGAACCCCACAGAGCCCACATCTACCTATACGAAAAAGCAATGTCAATGCATCCCAACTACCCAGATTTTGAGAATTTAGAGATTCTAGAAGTCAGTTGTGGCCAGGGATATTCGCTAGAATGGATTGAAAGGTGTGTTATTGTAAGAAGTTATCCAATAATACAGGGAACTTCCATGGAGACGAAGAAGATGTTTACAATTTCAGATGGCATGGGCCAACGAAATGTTTGATTGGCTGCGATAAAGTAGTCACAAGGAATGTCAATAACATTGTTTACGGAGACGCCACCAATCTTCCGTTCGCCGACGAATCGTTTGATTTCGGTATGATTTCCACTAGCGAGCAATGCAAAACAGAGAGCAATTACAGTATTGAACGTAGAAGCAGCACACTTGTATTCTGATTATCGAAAGTTTTTCAAACAATGCCATCGCGTTCTTCGGTCAGGTGGTGTTTTCTGCTATGCGGACGTTCGCTATCCTCGTGATGTTCGTTGTTGATAACAGTCATCCAAGCAAGCTTCTCACTTTTCTAGGTATCTCTTCTCAATGAAGCAGCAAAGGCGTATGGCTTCGAAACGAGGCACCTCGAGTACTGCACAGAAGAAGTGGTAGAAGGATTGAATCACTCGGCACGAAAGTATGATGCTCTTCTTGCACAGGTCAATAACACACTTGACTTACAGTCTTATAAATCTATTGCAGGCTCCTTTCTTTGTGAAACTATTCAAGAAGTCACTGAGAGCAACATATTGTGCTCCCGGAACAGACGCTTACGAGAGATTGAGAACTCAACAAAAAGTCTACATAGCCGCAATGTGGATGAAGAAGTGAGAGAAAGAATGAATAAAGAAGCAAACAATAAAATCATAACGATAATCACATTTGGCTGTTAAACCATGGAACAGTGATAAGCAATAAATGAATTGATAAATCGTAAATCTTTAATGTTTTGTAATAAATTAATTCATTCAACCGGAAACGAAGAAGAAGAAAAGGGGGAGATTCAAAGCGGCATGCCGCAAAAAACATATGCACAAAAATAGGGGCGAGGGAAGAAGAACTGGGTAAAATGAAAGGATATACACGTTGAAAGCAATTCGAGTGTTTTAGGCATTGATGACTCTCGCGAGTTTCTGAATACGATTGAGAAGAATGTCACCATCCTTAATGACAGCCTTATACAAATGATTTTTCGAATCACGATGATTGACTTCAATCACTCCATTCACGGCATCAATCCGGCATTGCAACTGTCCAGTGGCAATCAAACGATGCAATTCACGATCGATAAACGCGCGCGACACTCCGAAATCCTTGGCCATCATGTCGATACGGACGGTTTTGTAAGGGGTGAGGAATTGCTCGTAGGCACGGTGACGCATTCCACGCGAGTAGTAGTTGAAGTGTGGCGACAGGTAACGATCATATTTGAACTGAAAACATATGAAATTAGAATATGTCATGTTGGGGCAGGCATACCCGCTCGCTTTCCAAAGCAGCCAACTGGATGAAGAATCGATCGTAGTGGCACTCATAGTATGACTCGAGATACTCTCTCACTGGTATCAATGTTCCATTGAGTCCTCCTCCCGTCAGTTGCTCTTGAACCTCATTGCAACGGATGACCTTTGAGCGCAAGTCTGGTCTGTCCAATGCGAAAGTGGTTGTGATAACAGTGTAGAGAATCAAATTTTCGTAAGTCATCAATTCGTAGGATCCGAAAGTTGGCACGGCTTCAAGGAACAAATCAGCAGCTCCGGCGAAGTCACGAACAGATATTTTGTAAAGAGCTTCATAAGACCGCAGACGATTCTTGCGCTCCCAATCACCGCCTTGATCCATCAACTCCTTGGCCTTTGTGATGTATTTGTTGATGAGATGATGATCGAGGAAGAAGAGTCCGACACGAATCATAGCGAACACCAAATCAATTCGATATCCCATTCCGACGGTTTTGTCGTAGGTAGCGTTGTACGCCTTCTGCGCGTTTTCCTTGTCTCCGATTTGGCAGAAATACTCGAATTTGCGAAGCAATCCTTGACGCACTTCGGACTCTCCGAGATTCTTTTCAGCGTCCTCCACTTCGGCGGTGATCTCAGCGATGCGTTTCTCGTTGGCTGCTTTCATTGAAGAGAGTTGAGCATTGTCGACAGTGATTTTGAAGTCGGCACAGACGAGCTCGTAGAACGGAGCCATATCGTGCTCTTTGATGGCTTCTTGAAGCTTCGCGAGATTCGCCGCCTTCACACTCTCATCGACTTCGGGGTGATTGACCATGAATCTGGTCTGTGCCAACTCGAGATCCGGCCATTTCGAGATAACCTAAAAAATACGACTTTGAATATTATAAAGGGCATCGTTTCTGCTACCTCCTTATCGAAGTTTCCATCATCAACTGGCTTTTTGGTCTGCTTCGGGGCCTCTGACATCTCGCTGAAAATTCGATCATTAGGAAAACGAAAAATCAAGCAAAAATACGACTTTTAGGCGATAAAGAGACAATTTCCGGGTTAGAAACAATGTATCAAAATTATTTTATCAAATTAAGTGAAGAAAAATTGAGCAAAACTCAAATCTAAACCTGGAAAAGAGCAAGAACAGCGTTAAGATTCAAATGTTGCGACGAGTGCGAAAGTGGGCGGGGCATGATGACGGCGAAACGCAACGTGCGGCGCGCGTTTTTCGCAAGTGCGCCGCACACTTCTTTCTCATCGTAACATTTTCCCAACACCCAATCGCACGGGTTCCTCTCACCACAACTCTTCCAAATAATCAATTTCTACTTTCTAGTCAACAAAAAAAAATGGTGTACTTGAATATGAGAACAACATGTAAAGAAGTTCCAATCAACGATATCATTGCCACCGGTCTCGTTGCGTTTTTCACCGATTTGTCAGAGAACTCTGAGGAATTCAAGGGACAGAAGAATTTGGATCGTTTTCGTGAGTTTTTTTTTGTAAAGAACTAAAAATAAATTATCGATTTTTCAGGCTTGCTCTACAATGGAAGGGAACTGAACGATGAGAGTCTGAAGAAAATCAGCGATGATGATTCGATTCGTGTAGCGTTGCTTCCAGAAATCAAAGTCAAAGTGAGCGATTCGAAAGAGCCTTTAGAGAAGAATTGCTCTAAAACATGCAAAAACGTGTGAAGATTCAGAAGATCATAATGAAAATACACGAAAATCCTTCTCAAGCTGCGATAATGAGCTCCGAAATATTAAAAATCTCAAAAGTTCCTTTTCTCATTTCGGAGCTCGTTTTCCAGATTTTAAAGCAATTTTGAAGCATTTGCATTATGATTTTCAGAATCTACACACATTCCTTAACGTTTTGAAGCAATTTTTGCCGGAATTCTCCTTTAGACAAAAAATTGAAATTTTTAGAAACCACTGGATGAGGCGGCTCGAAAAGAAAAAGATTCTCAGCTGGCTAAACTCGCAGCTCCCTACAAAAACCCCGAGGATCGTCGTCTCCACGGTTTCAATCACGACTTCGCCCTTCCGGATCACATGTCAAGAATCATGAAGTGCCACCCACGACTCGTATTCGATAGTCAATTCGTTTCGGTTCTCAATGATTGGTACCTATTCCGTGCTTACTGTATTCGGAACAGCATCAAACACGATCCGAATCGCGGAATGTTCAAATACACAAATCCAGAGTTTCTCGAGGTTTTCAAGAATGTGATGGCGCTAATCGGACAGCGTTATGGATTCAGCGAACAAATGGGCGGAGCGAGAATACAAGCATCAGCAGCACCACCGAGAGCACTTGCCGGTGGACCGCCACAGCCAATTACACAGGCGTTCTTGCAAAATGTTAGTTGAAATGATGGAAGCATTGGCTCAGATTCCGAAACTCATAAAGAAAAAACACAAAAAGCTCTTTGAAATTTCGAAAAATGGCTGCATAAGATGGTTGTTGGCGAATTTTCCAAAAAAAGGGGCGGAGTCAAACACAGTGATTGGGTGCCTGAAGATTACAAAGTGCTCCCATGCGCGGACGCCGCTTTTTTCAAGTAATAACTGAAGAAAGAGTGGCATCGGCGGGTAAGCGTACTTTTAATCAGCCAGTAGCTAATCATTTCTTTAACTTCGCCTCTCTTTTTTGGGAACTTCGTACACGGCCTCGTTTTGGAGTATTTCGGAGCTGTTTTTAGGGCTTTACAGGAATTTTTGTGTTTTTTCATTGTGATTATCAGGATCTACGCATATTATTGCCTCTCGTAACGCAGTTCATTAATAATTTCAGGCTCTACAAGCGGCACTTGCTCAAGTCAACCTGCCACAACCTGCACACCGTCCAGCAGCAGCAGCTCCGCCTCCGCGTGCTGCTCCAGCTCCTGCACCCGCTCCAGCACCCCAACCAGCAGAAGAGCCTATGCATCAAGGCTACGAGCAACAAGCGGCTCTGCTCCGCGAGTACGGATTCGAAAACAACGATCTGATTCAGTTGGCACTGGAACAAACTGATGGAAATGTGGAGGCCGCCATCGAACTCATCATTGAACTTCAAAGTCAATAATTTTCTTTTCTTTTGAATCTCTCTACTTGCCTCGTTTTTATCCACATTCACTCGATCTGTTTCTCCCCCTAATATGTGCATGTGTACATAAATTCTATCCATCCCCCAATGTTTTTACCATTTCTCCTTGTGATCATAATTCCCTTCCCGCCTCTCAAATAAATTCAAATTTCGAAAGTGATTGCTTCTTCATCTCCACCATTGGTCACTTTTCAAGTGCCCTCTCATTTCGGAGGACAACCACTTATGGGCGAGGGTGACAATATCCTCCACTCACTTCACTTCTGATTCAAAAACAAACAAAAAGAGAACTTTCCCCCAAAAATGGGAAGTTTTATTCCAAATTCCAATTCGAATCACTTCTTCGTTTTCTCCTTGCGTCATCTGGAGAAGGCGTTCTTTGAAAGAAAGTTAGTCATTTTTTGAATGTTTCTTATTCATTCATTCGTTTTGAGTGGGTGTGGTGTGTTCAGCGGTCAACATTTCTTTGTGTCTGTTGAAGAATTTGCATTTGATAAGGATGTTTTTGGAATGTGTGGTTGTTTTGATGGTAGGTCGAAGTTTCAGATTTTTGAATGTTGTTTGGAATTTGTTCTTTGTGGAAAGTTGCGGATTCCTTACTATGTAGAAGGCGTTGATGTGGAATTGTCTAAAACTTCAAAAAGTGGTCACGAGCTCTCAAAAATTCTTTATTGATTCCTATAGTTTTCATTAGAACCAAACCACTGAAGGTCATGAAGCTTACAAGAATGAATTGCGAAGGCTACCTAGTGATTAGAAGCCATTCAGCAGAGATTTCTTCAAGAAATTCCCGTTGTCACTTTCATTGAAAATAGAGAGTTGGGTATCGAGACTTCCGTCATCCGAAAGCTGCAAATCTTGAATTTTGTCTTCTTTTGATGTGAAGAAGCTTATACTATCATTGTTGTCCAGAAGTGGTCATAGCTCAAAATTCAGATAAATTCAAAAATCTCCAAGAACCTCCCTTTAGATTCCTATAATTTTCATAAAAGTTGATTCACTAGAGGTCGAGTTATGAGGCTTGCAAATGTGAAGTTTGAAAGATTCATGTGAAAAACATTGTACATGGTTCCTTCTTCTGAATACGCTAGAAGCCAAGTTTTTGCAAATTTCAAGAAGTTAACGTAATTTCCAAAAAATTCCTTTTTGATTGGTATAATTTTCACTTGAATTGAACTATGGAGGTTGAGTTATGAAGCTTACAAAAACGTCGAAATTCAAAGGTTTCCTGTGAAACCATTGCCAATTGTTTTTTCCTCAGACCCAGTTAGAATCCAAGTTTTTTGAAATTGAAAGAAAATTAGCACAATTTCCAACCAATTCTTGTTCGATTTGTAGAGAAATTGCCCAAATTGATCCATTGAGTGCTGAATTCAAGCCCTAAGAAAACGAGCAAATCTTGAAGATCACAACCTGCTTTCTGAAAAAGGCAAGGACTATTCTTGTTGTCAATGGATGGTTAAAGTTTGCGTACATGAATAGTCAAAACATTTATGTTGCTCTTCAGTAATGCTCTCCAATAAGTTACCTTTCGTTTCATATAACTTTCATTAAAATTGGATCAGTAGAA
This sequence comes from Caenorhabditis sinica, assembly GCA_963932045.1. Classification (NCBI taxonomy): domain Eukaryota; kingdom Metazoa; phylum Nematoda; class Chromadorea; order Rhabditida; family Rhabditidae; genus Caenorhabditis; species Caenorhabditis sinica. Next base: position 16,879,027 of record OZ009940.1, read on the forward strand.
GTTTAGTTATCATGCCTTCAAACTCTCAAAAATGTAATTCTCAAAAATGTGGAACCCTGAATCTCCATTGTATTCTAGAACCTAACTTCATAGTTCAACACCACTATTCTCTTATATTCTATATTGAAAACCTCAGAACTCAATGTTTTCTAATTTCCGGTCATCTATTCTCTTTCTCAATAACCTTTTCCCTCAACACTTTTAACGATGCGGAAGTTGTTTTATTGATGTTAGTAGGTGTAGGTGTGAACCTTTTGGTCACTATCAGACTGTGGTTCTTCTTTCAGTCACTGATAAGAGAAAGTAGTCTGCAAAATATGAAAGACAGAAGCTCTATTTTTTGTTAATTTTATGCACTTTCTCTTTGGGATGGCCTAGACCTAGATTCTCTTATTTTCTCACTACATTTGCAACATTTGTTTTGCCATGAAACCATATTAAAAAAACGCGATAACAAACACTTGAAAGACATTTATTTGGGGTCATGAGAAGGTTTAGGTATTTATAAAGAGGATTAAACTAGATTGAAAACAGTGAGAAGATGAGAAAATCTTTGGTTTATTTTCTTTTTTGTTAGGGTTTCATACTTTTATGGAGGGCAGTTTTTGGGTTTTGAGACAGTCAGAGAGTCTTCAATTTTCACCTAGACCTGTATCTTTGGATCTGAGTTTTTCTAGGTTTGAGAAACTATGATTTCTTAATGAGTAACTTTCTGTATGTGCTGGTGATTTGCGATGAGTTGTTGTTTGCGATAGAGCATAGAATTTGTGATTGATTTAGATTAAAAGAAGGCATTTCTTGGCACAGTTTGTATGGTTTGTGGGTGCTAAGTAAGGTGAGTTATAAGCTTCGAAGCTTTGATTTTACATTCAATTTTCGTTGTTCTGGTCCTTCAGTACCTTCACCGGAAAATATGAGCTAGAGACACTTTCGCAAGAAATTGTATAGTAACTCAATTTTGAAGACCTTATATCTCTGATTCCAATGGTTTTTTCAGTTTTGGAAGAATTTGGTTCTAACGGCATCTGAAGAAGATTCCATATTCATCCAATTTTTTTCACAGGAAACCATTTTAGTTTACTTTTGTAAGTCTCATTTTTTAAAGAGGAGCCCCCTTATTTTTCCTGTCAATACGTCATTCCTTCTGAAGTTCCCTCCGACTTCAAAACTCACCTCGAGTAGACTGGTACTTCACTGATTTCACCGTGATTCAATATACATCAAGGTCTCCTTTCACACACATCCAATGTCCTGCCTTCCTCTCTCCGTCTTCCCACCCAATTGTTTGATTACTTTGTACATTCTACCCCTTACTTTTCAGCTTTCAAAACATATTTTGGAGACTTTGTTTTTGAGAGTAAAGAAGAATGAATCGTCGCTTTTTTGTTTGAACAAGAATGGAGGAGCTCATCTCTGTCTCTCTGGAGCATCGAAAGAAAAAGTCAGAGTTCATTTTGTATCTTACCAGGAAGGGGAGTTCCGCACCTTTTGCGCATGTTTTCCGCACCTTTTTCATGAATATGTGTCATCTTTTGTGTCGGTTTCCTCCTCTTTGATTCGAAAGATGAGAAAAAATGCAAATAGGAAAGTTTCTGCCATCTGGGTTGGGGAAGGTGTCATTGAAATCTTGGTAGTGGTTGTAATAGGCTTGTTGATCTCTCTGTGAATCTGTTTGTCCTAAACGAGGTAGTCGAAGACACACCGCGTGGACGCGCTAGCTTTCCAGAATCAGAAGTCCTAGCCGAAATGTCGTGATCGTCAGTTTCACAGCCTTGGTTCTGAAGGTCTAATTCTTGTTGAACTTGAACCTTCCTAACTTTCTTTTCTAGGTCTTAGTTTTCAAAATTTCCAGTGCTCACAATTTGATTGTCCAGACATGCTTCTGAAACTCCTACTGAACCTTCTTCTAAACTTTTAACCTAATCTAATGTTTATCTATTCGTTTTTTGCACAATGTTCCTTCTACTCCTCCTACTATCGTTTTTCAATTTCGACTTTTGGCTTTCTCGTCAAACTTCTACAAGATCTCCAGTTTTTAGATTCCTTCTCAACCCTTCTTCTTTGATTTTCTCGAACTTCTCCTTTCAAAACGCGCAAACCCCACCCCAGTCATTTCTCTCCATATTTGACACAACGAAAAATATCTCTTCCTGGAACGGCCAACCCTAACACTGTTTGATATCTAGAGCAACAACACAAACATGGAAAAATAATCACTATATCGCGGGAGAAAGAGCAAACATTTGACAAAAAGAGAGAGGTTTTCCGATATCATTTCCAAAATAGGGTCAGGAACTCTTGCTTTTTTCTTTTGTTTGTGGCAAGATTCGAATTGTGGCATTGATTTTTATAGATCACTTTTTGGTGAGGATTTTCAACTTTGGCAAAGTAGAACTTGAATACGTTATGAATGAAATTATGAAGAAATTTCTGAGATTTTTCAATGTTGACATTATTATCCTCAAATGAACTTCTGCAGATATAATTCTCCCGAGAGTATTTATGTTTTTCAGAATTATTGGTGTTTAAACCTCGATTTTCATATATGGTTTTCCTCTGCAAAAATAACAAGAATCTTCTGAAAAAAACCCACCTATTGGTTTTTGTAAAATCTGGAGAGTTCACTTCTTCTTTTGTTCTTTGAGAACTTTCTCTTTTTTCCTTCCTTTTTGGGTAATTACCATATCTTTTCTCCTCCTGCTTTTGCTTTTTCTTGTTCTTCTTCTTGAACTGTTTTGTTGTGTTTTCTGTCCTCTCCCCCTACTCTTCCTAAAAACAACAACCCTCCAAAAAGTCGTAATTAAAATGAAATCATTATCAATTTTCTATTTGAATCAACATGATTGCTATTGCTCCTATTTTTCCATGGTGACCATAAAACAACACCAATTTTTTTTGATTCCTGAGTTTTCTCACAGAAACTTTTCCACGGTTGACCTCGTTTTCTCCAAAGTCCAAATTAGAATTCAGCTGATTTTTTCAAGTTTTCCCATTTTTCTCATTTTCCCATCATGTTTGTGACTGATTCTTTCCTTGCTTTTCTTCTCGCGGAAAGGAGTAGAGAATCAATTTTGATTTGATTTTGGATTTAGAAAGACGAGAATAAATAGAGAGCAAGACGAGAAAAATGAGAAGAGGAAAGTTTTTGGTTTTTGAGTTCCTCCTCTGATTTGAAAATGGACAAACAGACACACAGAGAGACGTAGAAACCTAAAAACATCTTCATGGCATGTACCAGGAACGAGGAGTAGCTCAAAAGCCAAAAAAAAAGAGCTTGAAAGACCATACTTGTTATTTACGGACTGGCCGGGCCGGGCAGAGGGAAGAGTTTGCAGCCGCCCGGCCTGATCTGACCCGTTGCCAGCCCGGCTTGGCCCGGCTAATTGAACTAGGAGAGCGGGGGGTGAGCCACTGTATGCAAAAGTTGTTTGAGATCATACAAATTCACAGTTAGACCCTGAAGACTAAGGAAAGTTCTAGAAAATTTAGTCTCACCTTTACAAGTTCGAAACCATCCCAGAACCCAACAGAAATCCAATGAAATGACTCATATCTTCCTTTACCTTGATCCATTTTTTCCAACTTCCCCCCACTGATCACATGTTGACCTCAGTCCCCTTTCTCTCTCGGTTCGGCACGATTAAGTTTTGGGCAAACATTCGCAAAAGTTTTGATCATTTTTTGATGATGGTGGTGGTGGACATGGGGAAGAAGACTTCACTTTTGAAAAAAACATTCAAAGGTTTTCTTTCCAAAAACTATACCAAACCCATGTTGTGTCCTTCGAAATTGTTGCATCTTGACACAGTTTATGGCCAATTTTCAGATTAGCCCATTTTTCGTTTCTTACGATTCTAAGTCATCTCAATCTCTTCTTCTTCTTCTTTTGCCATTTCTCCTTTCATAGTAAAACTGAACTTTCAGATTCTTCATAACCCGAATTTCTAGAAGTCATGAAAACAAAGCGAGACTTGAAAAAGAAGGGTAAGTATTCCTATTTTTTTGGAAATTTTTATCTAACTGACCACTTTTTTCTCTCAAACTTTGAACCGATCAACTTCTTATCAGCAGTCAGTTAACCCAATTTTCAGTGATTTGTAGCCGGAATTCTTATAATTTTTCAACCCAAAATAATCGGTTAGCCTTATTCTTGTGGGTTTCCTGCCCAGGCCGGCCCACGGTCCGACAATTTTGCTTGCCCGTTCTGCTAGGTCGAGAAATGGTTCACGAGCCGGACCGGGCGGGCGGGCAAATCGAACTGAGCTGGGCCAAACTGCCCGCCCGCAGAACCAGGCAGATAAAAATGTTCTCATTTGCCCGACCCGGTCCCTATAAAGTAAACCTGAACTTTTCCAGACCTCTCCAACACTTTCATTACAATGTCCACGATCTCCGACAAGTTATCAACGGATCAAAACTATTTCTCAGTGCCCGCTCCACCGAAGCCAACGAGGATATGTGGATATTTTGGAGTACATAAAAGTGAGTAGATGAGGACTAGGAGTTTTCTAGGTTATCAATTCTAAGATCGTTTAGCAGTCTAGAATCCCAGGAATCTCCAACAGGAGCCTCTTATTTTATTTATAGGTTCAGGATTCACCGATGACCTAGGAAAATCCCAGGCCACTATTTTTCGAAGCATTACAAAGTTTGCAGACAAAACAGTCCCTTTTTTGTTGACTTTCTCCCTATGATAAGCTGTTATCTATCACAAAAATAGTCGCCAACATTTGACAAATAAACAGTTTTCTATATTTAGAAAACAACATGACCTGGGCTCATGATTTCTAGACCAATCGAAAAATTTCAGTTTCTATATTCGGGATCTGCTTCAATGCTATCTTCCTATTCGCATTCTACGTCTATGTACTGGTCCGACTGATACAGAAAACTCCAAAGAACTATGTGGAATTTATAGGTATGGTGGCCTAGAAATCTCCAAAAAAACTAGTCCCTCTTCAGTGATTTGCTCCATTGTGATCGTACTCATCCTCACTTTCTCCATGCTTTTCATCATGGCGGTCTTCCGTGCGAGACCCAAATTCCTGCTACCGTATATCGTGTTGAATACGATTCTGTTTTTCGCCTATGCTGGTAAGTATCTACTATGTGAAAATCTTTTGTGTAAACATTGGATTTCGTTTGAAAATAAATGGAAAGGATTATAGGAGCTGTAATCGGATCAACTATCACAGTGCCGGATGAGATTCGAGAGGAAGTGAATGGAGAGGATCGGAGCTACAAAATTGCTGATATTATTTTATTACGGTAAGCTTGGTGGGGGACTAGGATTTGAGATGGAAAAAGTTAGTCCACCGGACACTTGGATACATAGCCTTTATCATTTCTCAATTCCATTTTTTTCAGAGTAGCCTTCCTCGTTTTCGGTGCATTTGAGATCTTCTTCATCTACTCCTACGTCTGGACATATATTGATGTACGGAGGTTGTACCTCTTCAATCAGAGATAGACACTTTGTTAATTTTCTCTAAAAATTTTTAAACACGTTCCTTTATGTTTTTACGGGTGCTTAATTGTGAATAAAGACTGTAAATAACTTGAAGAATTCTGATTGTTTTTCGTGTTACTTTGCTAGCTCTGGTTTCCAAAAGAGAGAATTACCTACGCCAAAATAGTGGTTTTGAAACGACGTTCAAAAAATGAATCAATCTATAACTGATTTCTGCAATGTAGCACAGCATTTGAAGAAATTCTAACAATTGTTGTACCCTACAATCCTCATCACCAGTTTTCTGTGCTTCCCACAGGCATAGTTATGCATATTGATTTGCGTTCTACGATGTCCTCTTCTTCAAATCCTCTCGTTATTTGTCTCTTACTATCTACCAAGTCATCAATTTTCTTGTTCCTCTCTACATCCAAAATTCTCCATAGATTTCATAATGAAATTGCTCAAGTTCCCAAATTTGGTTTTAGAAGAAGTATATGGACAACTGAGCACCACTGGGAAATTAGTTTTGTCGATGGCTTCGAAGAAGACACTTGATTCCATAAAACAGTTCAAATGGAATATGACCGAAGTGGAATTCATATTCGGTCAAGGCTACATTGAAATCGGGGTTTTTAGCCACACAAGTGGCAAAATCCGTCAGTTCGATGGAGACACTATCGCATTCAGAACATCATTGTCTCCAACGTATGTTAAAAAAAAAGAGAAATCGTAATTGAATTGAATAATTTTCAGTATTTGTTGCCAACCATTAACATCTAGAGCAATGGCAGAATTCGAATTTTATCACGTTTTCGAAAACAATGTGGCTTTGGAAATGCACGATCACATCTTCGAGTTATTCTTCCGAGATGAACTACGACTACGAGTTTGTATATATGGATATCAGAATTACTCTGCTATCCCAAATGTCTATATGGCAGATTTATCAGGAGAATCTACACATATGCATGATATAGATGAGTTTGTCACATCGAGTTCCAAACTAGAATCATTGAAAGTTTTTGGAGACCTTATTGGAGGAAAATACCCATCCCCAAATTCAAAAATGTTCAGTGTCAGAAGTTTGTACTATGCCTATTCGAAAAATCCGTTCACCAAATATATAAGATATTTCAAAGGAAGGGATGCAATTTTTTCATTCTTTCATGAGGAATCATCTGGGTATGTAATAGAATTTCTAGAAAAATGGATAATTGGTGAATATTCGGAAAGTTTGGAATATGTCCAGGTGAGAAACTGCGTACATGATGACTTCATTCGAGCTAGAGTTGTCCACCGATTCCAAAATCAGTTAAAACCCTGGAATGGATCTGGAATGCCAGGATTTTATAGATTTGGAGCAGAGTGAGTTTCGATGGATGTTATCATTTTTATTAACAATGAGAACAATTTTCAGACTAGAGGCAAGTTTCGAAATGAAACCCGAACATTACGATTTTCAAGGTGGATTTTATTTAGAAAGAGAGGCAGATGGGAGAAGAGGACTGCTGAAACTCGGAGCAAATTTTATGAGTTTTTGGATTATTAGAAATGATGTTCATTGAATTGTTCATGGCATTTTTTATGATGAATAAAGATATTTCTAATTCTTTGAACTGTATCCTTTCCCTACTTTTTGGTCTTTTACCAGTCCCATCGTATCTTGTAAAAATCCCCGACGTATGTTACCGCCCACCAAAATTCCCAGAAACCGCATACATATAAAATTTTTTTGTACTATGACTATTCGAAAACTCCGTTCATCAAATATATCTTATGACTTTAGAAATGAATTTTACATCGAGAGGGAGATGGACGGAAGAAGAGGTCTGCTAAAAGTCGCATCTGTTTTTATGAGTTTTTGGATCCTGATGAACAATAATGTTTGAAAAAGGTTTTTTTGTGCTTCCTTAACGGTAATGTACTTTAAATGTCCTACCGGTTTTGGGGCGAGACTAAGTTTAAAAGAATAAGCATAAAAAGTTATTCAAAAACCTAAAACCGTTTTTGGAGGATATTAACGGTGTTCGAGAAAATCCACTTTTTCCCAAATTTTCGCGAAATTCAAAAATTTCATCTTCCGAAGCTCATAACTTTGTTCGTTTTTGACGGATTTCTATAAACTAAAATGCAAATAGAATATAAATTACTGGTCAATGTCATCATAAACATTATTTATTTTGGTTCACTGACTTGAAATAGTTATTAGGTGAAAACCAAAGGTACTTCAATATCATGAAAGTCATAAAAAATTTTTGGAGATATAACATTTCTTGAAATTGCCTTAAAATGAAAGAACACGTTTGATTTGGTCTAAAAACGGTGTCTGTTATAGGGGTAACCGGCCATTTTCAAAAAATAATTTTGATTGAAAAAATTAGTTTTTGCAATTTTTTTGAAAACCCAAAATTTTCATCTAAACTTAGTACTGAGTCTTTGAATGTGATTTTAAGATTTGAATAATTTAAATATTCGGCTTCAAAATAAACTTTAGATCGTTTGATTATAATAATTCTGAAAGATTTTATGGCCATCTGAAGTTGCCTCCTTTTTTCTTTGGTTGTCTCCAGTGGTCGAGTAACCCGCAAAAATGAAAATAGTCCTAGAGTTTTGGAATTACTTTTATTTTGCAGATAATTTTATCAGAAAACAAGTTGTCAACTGTGACTTTCCTCTATCTGTTCAACCTTGCTCAATAAATTTGACAACAAGTCTATGTTCCTGACGACGTGGTCTCATATGAAAATTCGTGATTTTTTGAGCAAGGTTGAACAGATAGAGGGAAGTCACAGTTGACAATGTGTTTTCTGATAAAATTATCTGCAGAATAAAAGTAATTCCAAAACTCTAGGACTATTTTCATTTTTGCGGGTTACTCGACCACTGGAGACAACCAAAGAAAAAAGGAGGCAACTTCAGATGGCCATAAAATCTTTCAGAATTATCATAATCAAACGATCTAAAATTTATTTTGAAGCCGAATATTTAAATTATTCAAATCTTAAAATCACATTCAAAGACTCAGTACTAAGTTTAGATGAAAATTTTGGGTTTTCAAAAAAATTGCAAAAACTAATTTTTTCAATCAAAATTATTTTTTGAAAATGGCCGGTTACCCCTATAACAGACACCGTTTTTAGACCAAATCAAACGTGTTCTTTCATTTTAAGGCAATTTCAAGAAATGTTATATCTCCAAAAATTTTTTATGACTTTCATGATATTGAAGTACCTTTGGTTTTCACCTAATAACTATTTCAAGTCAGTGAACCAAAATAAATAATGTTTATGATGACATTGACCAGTAATTTATATTCTATTTGCATTTTAGTTTATAGAAATCCGTCAAAAACGAACAAAGTTATGAGCTTCGGAAGATGAAATTTTTGAATTTCGCGAAAATTTGGGAAAAAGTGGATTTTCTCGAACACCGTTAATATCCTCCAAAAACGGTTTTAGGTTTTTAAATAACTTTTTATGCTTATTCTTTTAAACTTAGTCTCGCCCCAAAACCCGTAGGACATTTGAAGTACATTACCGTTTAGTCTATTTTTACCATCTGAAAAAGTCGATGATATCTATTCTTTTAAAAAAGTCGATGATATCTGTCGCCGTCTCGTTTCAAGACCAGAATAATGCATCTATCCCTTTGAAATATCAAATTTTTCTAAGTTTCGAATAAAAAGGTTTAATTGTTCTTTCTTTTTTCAATCGTTCTTTCTTCACATTCTGATACGTTGTTCACAAAGAAAACCGTATCTTATTTCGGAACCGAATCTTGCTCGAACACGGAGATAACGGGAACTTCGAGGGTAAAGTAACTTTTGAATCTGGTGATAATTCTTCGGCATTAAGTAATGCAAATTATTGATCTTTTCGTAAAAGTTTCATAAAAATCAAGCCAGGATGAATACAGCCGTAGACAAACAAACAATAACACAAAGTTTATAAATAAATGTTATTTATGAAAAGAAAAGATCCAGAAGCATGACATAGAATATAATTACGACCATTCACAATCAGATACTTTCCCAGATATAAGCAAAAAGGCCAATTGGGTTACAGTCGATAGACATTACTTTCTCATCTATATCTCTTCTGATAAAAACGGTGTTTTTTCCAATTGAAAAGTCCGGTTTAATATCCAAACTGGATAAAACTCTGAAAAAACTACATTGAAATGGAATACTAACGCATAGACATTTGCATCACATGCAGCAAACATTCGAAATTCTGTGAATGATAAGTCGAGCTTTTATGAGACGTTTTTGACTTATGATTATGAACAAAAACTCACTTCTTATCAATAGGATACTTATTTGGCAGTCCGGTCTCTTCCCATTTTTTCGTTTCATAATTCTCAAGAAGAGTTTCTCTCTGGAATCGTACCTCCGTGTGGTCTCTGTGCTGAAGAATCATAACGAATTTTAAGTTTTCCGGAGTTGTTCCATTTAGAAAACTTTGAAGAAACTCATGCACTTGTACGGCAGTTGTTGGAGATTCGAAAATAGCATGTCTTCCTTTGAAATATTTCAGATACTCGGTGAATGGACGATTGGAGATGACAAAATTAATGCTTTCCATAGAGAACATTTTCAAATCTGGTGATAAATCCTCAACCATTTCCTTGAAAATGACCAGGGTTCTAAGGTGAGAGTGGCGACTGAGGAATTCCTCCAATGCAATCATATTGGCCTGAGGAAAATATACTCTTGTAGCGAATGGTACAAATTGATAACGTTGCAGTTCATCCATAGACAACCACGTTATCAGATTTCTTGATTTCGAAAATAGATTCATCAGATACACCTGTAACTGAATGAGCAAGTTCTCAGAAGAGAATCTTGTTTTAAACTTGAATTGCAATTCACTGCGAGTATCCCAATATTCGAAGAAAACGCTGAAATAAATCATGCATCACGTGACCGTTGAACGACTGTTATTGCTCTTGAAATGTGACTAGCAGTGTATTTGAAGAGTGAGTGTGCTAATTTTTCGAGTATGAGTTTTTGACATGAATCGATGCGGGGAAACGCAACCGTAAAGACGGTGTATTTTTCAGAACACATGCTTGGCTGTTACATAAAATGTCTCTTAACAAGGCATAGAAAACCGAGCTTGCCCAGGTCGAAATTTTTCTCTATTCCAAATTGTGTTTCTTAATCAAAAATATACATACAAAATGGTATCAAAAACATCCAATCAAATCTCTGAAGTGTGTTGACTATCCAGGCCCCCAAGCTGGCAGCGTCGGCCGGAGGTCCTTAAAGGACTCCAGAGATAATTTTAGATGCCTTAAATAATTGATTTTGGTACCATTTTGTAGATCTCATTATGTTTTACATTATGATAGAAACTTTCACACAGAAATCTCAGATTTAAATAGAGAAAAATGCCGGCCCGGTTGATGAAGTCTTATCGTAACAGTGCTAAGAAAGAGCACAATGAAGGGAGGTGTCGCTTCTTTACAATTGCAAAAGAACTTACGAGTCTTCGGTTGAATCAAACTGAAAGTAAAACGGATTGAGGGATCTGATGATTTTCGAAGTAAGGAATCCGAAGCGAAGCTCTTTAATATCAAATATATACACGATTGCAGTCACATCCCATTTAAAAAGTTTGATTGTGTCCTTCAGTTTTGTCGACGTGAACGACAGTAATACTAATTCTTCAACAATCAAGTGGCGAAATATTTCCTCCTGAATGAGACTTGGAAGTTTCATGAGTTTTATTCTGCCCATTTCTGAAAAAGAACAAAACAGTCATGAAGAATGTACGATCTCTCGAACTCAAATTTAAGAATAGAAGAAAAAGTGGGAAATGTTCCAGTTAAATATGTGCTTCAAGATTTCCGTTCTTTGGGTTCTCTGGCATACTGAACTTTGGTAGTTTTCTTGCGATAGAATTGGAGGAAATTAGGTATTTTTACAATGAAAGAATTGGCTTGAAAAATGAAAAAGAGGTGAGTGTATGTAACAGTACAGTCACAAGGGGTGCACTGTGACATATCGATATATTCATTCGTCGCATCGAGAACCTACTTTCTTGTCAAGACTTATCGACGAATCATCATCGCTACTTGCGTAGATTGGGTTTTTCCCAGGAACTAGAAACAAGAGAATTGACATAATGTTCGAGCACGGTCTAGTGAGAAGAGGTCCACAAAACATAGCACGACAAAAGTCGATGAGAAAAGAACATAAATAGTAGAAAATGAATCAATATTCATACCTGTGGGAAAGATTAGGCTACTTGTGACAGATACCAATTCATTATGTCCATTACGTTTGCTTTGCGTATTTGTCCTTTTCTCAAATATTTCCAAGTTTTTTTTTCCAGACATGGCTCGTATAAATCTCCGGAAACTTCCATGGTTAATCCAGAAAGAAATAATCAACAACATGGAGAACGAGATCCTTTTCCCTCTTTCACTAACTTCTTCAGCCATCGTTTATCTGATAAAAGAATGCTATCGACATCCAATCGAAGTCACTTTTGCATACGAAGAAGACTTTTTCAAAATGTATTTCCACCATTCGAGGATCGAAAGTTACAAAAAGGCGTTTTTTTGCACACTATTTGAAAAGGATCCGTACGTATTGTTGAATAGGATATTTCTCTTAATATGAAATAAAATTGCAGAGCCTGCTTTGGATACCTTGAAAATATACCTTGTGAAACTGATGTTGTCTTCTGTGAACCCTTGACTTGCACAAAAGCAGAAGCGCCCATAAAATTACAGAAACACATTGCTCGAGTGCTTTCTAAATCACGAGACTTGAAGTTTATTGTTCATGTTAAAATAGGAGTCGAACATTATAAATGGATTCCTTCAGTTCAAATGGCCACACTGGAGAAGGTGAATGCAGAAGAACTGAACGATTTTGTGAACAAGCATCCGGATCTTAGATTTCTTAGAGTTAAAAATGACATAGACGGTGACATTTTACCGGATTCCAGCATCTTCGATGTGAGAACTATTTATTTAAACTACTCTCAAAAAACATTCCTGAACTACATCGAACATTTCAAGGGAATTCATGCACTTTTCAAGGGCAAGACAACAGATGATCATATTCATGAATTCATTGCGGGATGGCAGGCTGGAAAGTACTCGGATAACATCAAATTCGTTTTTGTGGAGCAAGCAGAGGAAGGGGTATTCAGCCGGACACTACTCGAGAACTATCAAGGAATCGAATGGAGACCAGAAGAAGTTGAATATGATCCAAATATCGATGAAAGGTTAGTCGGGTTTCCGAAAACTATCTCATACAACGTGAACTAATTTTCAGTGATAGATACTTCATGAAGTTACCGAATCCTTTTTATGTTCACCGCTGTGCTATCATCAAGAGAGAAACAGATGTGAAAATCATACAGGTCTTCCTCGGCAATACTGGCTGTGTGATTTTGGTGAAAAATGGGAATGTGTCTAGTCAAGCTCCAGAAATACTCTAATTGTGTTGTATTTGTTTCTCAGCTTTGTTAATTTTCTTGAATAAATTATCGTTTTCTGAACTGGCTGTTGATAATGTGGCAATGGAAACCATGGACTCCTCTTACTATTATTTCTGTACTTTGTTAAAAATATGAATCGATATTCATTCCCGTGGGAAAAGGGTTACACTAGTGTCCGCCTTGTATTTCTGTCCCTGCCTCAAAATCTATTCTCTCAAACATCTACAATATTTATCGACAAATTTCCAGAAATGTCTTGTATAAATCTTCTGAAGCTTCCATGGTTAATTCAAGAATAAATAATCAACAACATGGAGACAAAATTGAAGCTCTATTTACAATCAATATATTCCCAGATTTTCATTCACAAAGGACAACTCTAATTCTAATTGAAAATTGAAAAAGATTGCCAACAAGAGTTCTAATGGTAACAATCCATGTATCTCAATCAGTTCTACTCTCAGCCAACCGGATGAATATAAGGCCTCTTATGTGCCAAGCCATTCTACTTTATCCTCACCTTTTGGAAGAATACAACGTGCAAAATCTATTGTGTCGATTCCCTTGTTTCTAGCTTCTGGGAAGACCTTAATCTTAGCGAGAATAGTGATGATTGATGTGTCATTTGGTCTCGACAAGAAAGAAGGTTCTGGATGTCCTCTACGACAAATGATTCAATCGATGTTTCCCAGTGTGCCATTTTACTATTTTGTTCTCATCCGCTCTCACACATTATTGACTTTTTATTCACCTATTTCATTCAGAAAATGAGAAGAATACCGCTAATGAAGCTTCCATGTCTAATTCAGGAGGAACTATTCCGGCAGATGATTGTTGAAGATTTGGTTCTCTTATCGTTCACTTCAACAAAACTGAAAAGCATGATTAAAAAGTTCAAATGGGATGTGACAGACCTCGAATACAATTTCAGTGAAAAAGAAATCAGATTTGGGGTTCGAATTCCCAAAAGGTACAAAACTCCAATTTTTTTCAAGATTTTGTTTGGTTCACAAGGAGAAATGTAAGTTTAATAAAAAAATGAATAAAACCTGCACCTTCTTACTTTTTTGTCGCTTTTTGTTTCTGAAGCAGTAACTAACGTATTATAAACCACGCGTTGTTTTCCCACTACACCCCCCCCCCGAATTAATCTTTATAACGTTTGCCAAAATCGGCCTACTGTCTTTCGAGCTACGCCGTGCGACAGACAGACTCATAAACAGACTTTGGTCCATATACTAGTAAAGATAATCAGATTTGCTTTCAGCGCTACATTCGAATACCGGGAAAACCGCAGATGTCAATTCAAAATTGACTCTAGATTGTCTTCCCAAAGGTCATTAACTCAAATACAAGAACACATGCTTGACTTGTTTTCAAAGTGTCAGAATTTGAAAACTAAAGGTATTATCGAAGAAGTTAGTCATTACCAGTTTACCCCATTCATAACAAAAGCGATTTTCAAGAATGCTGTGAATGGGGCTGAGTTGGAGGAGTTTATCAGTCGCCACTCTGACCTCGAGTATTTGGTAATGATGAAGGAAATTATTGGAGATTTGTCACCAGATTTGGGAATGTTTAATTTGGACAGCATTCTTCTTTACGATTTAAAACGTCCATTCACAGAGTATCTAAAATATTTCAAAGGAAGGAATGCTGTGTTCCATTCACTAACAACTGTTGCTCATGTTCATGAATTCATTCAGAGTTTTCTTGATGGAACAATGTCGGAAAACTTGAAGTTTGTTGTGCTTTGTCAGACAGACAACAATATAAACTTCCCGAGGGGAACTCTTCTTGATAACTTCGAAACAAAAAGACGGAAAGGAACAAGACTGTCAAAAAAGTATTCTATAGATAAGGAGTAAGTTTTTCTCCGTACTCCAGACGAATTACTCAAAAAGAGCTTGTATGAGAATTTCCTGATGTCGAATGTACTCCGAAACTCATCAAAGTTCAATACAAAACCCTGTATTTCCATTTAGAGTCCGTTTTTTTTCAGAGTTTTGTTCAATGTGAATTCCTCAAATGATATCCCAGTTCGAATGCAAACCATGTATATGAAAAGAAATATGGATGAGAAAGTGTTATCCATCGACTATGGCCCGAAAGCTTGTCTTGCCTACATTTGGGATGAAGATTTTGGATTGATTGCGAATGAATGATTTTGGCTGTTCTACATCTTCCGTCGTTTTTGTGATTTTAGAAATTTTTGACTTTTTATAATGTTGCTGATGATGAAGAGTATTGATACCTGTTTTTTTGTTTAGTTATCGAGTAGTGTTTAGCTGAACCCAGCGTCCTCTGCTTGCTCAATGAGGGCAACATTAAGAGTGTCCGAGTATTTTTCAAGTAGCCATCCCTCTATGAATTCGTGGATATTGACAGCTTTCGTAAATCAGTTAAATACGGCATTTATTCCTATAGAATGCTGAATATACTCTAGAAATGTTCTTTGACTGTAATTCAGTTGAATATTTCTGAAACTGAAGATACCCTGGTGGAACTTCTTCACATATTTCTTCTTCAACTCGAAGCATTTTTAGATTCGAAATTTTCATTTTCAGATTTGTTCACACAACCATTTAGTTCTTCTATAGTCACATTCTGATCATGTTGACGGAAGTTATCCATTTATAACGCTGTATTCCACTTTCAACATTGGCTATAAACTTCAAATCTTGAGATATAGGATATGATTCCTTTTATACAAACATAGGATAGAAATCTATCATTCTATGAAATCTATCATTGAATCATCTTATGCAAACAAACCATTCAAATCCTTCTGAGTCGATTCCCATCTTTTTTGGCTTCTGGGAAGAATCCAATCTGCGTCAGATTAGGAATGATTGATGTGCCATAGGGTCACGACAAGAGGGGAGGTTCTCGACGTCTTTCTCGACAAAGCAGTAAAACAATTTTTCTAGCGTGCCTTCTGAATCCTTAAGGAGTACACCATTTTAATAAGTTTCTGATTTTCTTTTTTAAAAATAGGGAGAATAGCGCCAATGAATCTTCCAAACATGTCCATTTAATTCATTTGCTCACTTTGCTGATTTCTCATTTATTCACCAGCACATTATACTTACTTTTCATCTTTATTTCTTTTCCAGAGTATGAGCAGAATACCTCTACTGAAACTTCCGAGTCTCATCCAGGAAGAAATATGCTGTCACTTGACTGTTGAGGAATCGGTCTTATTTTCATTTCTTTCGAAGGACCTGAAGAAAATTATGAGACTGTTGAGATGGGATGTTATGGGAATTGTGTATTGTTTCGATACCGAACTTCTAACCATCGGGTTTCAAACGGCCACAACATATGATTTGCCTCGTCGATTCAAATTTTTGTTGGACTCAAAAGGGGGAATGTAAGTCTTATGCAAAATAATGAAGCTAAAACATTCTGAGTTATCTATTCTAGCTATGCTGTTGGATACTACGAGAACTGTAAGTTTTTGTTTGAAGTGCAACATAGATTTTCTTCTGAGAACTTGCCGATGCAATTACAAGAACACATGCTGGACATGTTTTCGAAGTGTCCAAATTTCCAAACTTTTGTCGCAATCGAAGAAATGGATGAATATAAATGGGTTCCATTTGTTAATGGAGTAACATTCAACAATGCAAAATTGGCTGATATGGAAGAGTTCATCGGATGTCAGTCTGAACTCAAGAGAGTATCAATTTGCCATGAAATAACTGAGGACTTGTCGCTTGATTTGAAAGTGTTCCATCAGGAGAACATTGTTCTTGATCAACTCTCAAAACGTCCATTCACAGAGTATCTCAAATATTTCAAGGGGAAACATGCTATATTTGGCTCTCAAACAACTGTCGCTCATGTCCATGAATTTATTCAAAGTTTTCTTGATGGAACGATGTCAGAGAACTTGAAATTCGTTTACATCCGTCAGAATCCTGAATACCAGGATCTGTTCCCAAATGGAGCACTGCTCGACAATTTTGAGACGAGACAATGGGATCAACCCGAACTGCCAACAAAGTATCCGATGCATCAGGAGTGAGTTCAATTTCTTCTGACACATGGTTTTTCTTGGAATCCGAAAATTGTTATTTTTTCAGTGTTTTCGACTATCTGAGACTTTCGGATAGCATGTCACTCGGCCCGCACAGCGAATACCTCAAAAGAGAAAAAGACGAGAAAGTGATTTCCATCAGTTACGACAGCAAGATTTTCATTGCTCATATTTGGGACGAGGGTCTTGGATTGTGAAATATTTTGATTGTCTCTTGTTTTTTCAAATTACAAATAAATATTGTGCATGATTGATACATCATAAACTCTTTAGATTTTACGGTGAATAATGGTTAAAGAATCCATGTCAACTTGATCTCTTCATACGCACACACACAGTTCTAATGGTTTTGTGTCGATTCCCTTTTTCTAGCTTCTGGGAAGAATCCAAGCAAAAATATGGATGAAGATGTGTTTCTTGGGGTCGACGATAAAGAAGGTTCTCGACGTCTTCTACGACAATTGCGTTGACCGATTTTTCAGTGAATCTTTTGAATAACTCCTTCACTAACCTTCGTTTTCATTTTATGATTTGCCCACACATTAGAGACTTCTCATCTCTGTTTTTCAGAATATGAGCCGAATACCGCTAATGAAACTGCCAAGTCTCATTCAGGAGGAAATATTTCGCAACTTGATTGTTGAAGAATTAGTAATACTGTCGTTTACGTCAGCAAAACTGAAGGACACAATCAAAAAGTTCAAATGGGATGTTACTGGATTCATGTACCTATTCAATGACAAGAAGATGATATTTGGAATCGAAACTTCGCAACACGTCAGAGCACCACGGCAGTTCTCATTTAAATTCAGCTCATCAGAAGAAATGTTAGTTAATTTGTGCGCTTACTGAAAACGCAACGCTTTGATTTCATCTTGTTCTTTGAAAAACTGATAGAACTTGAATTTTTTGTTTGTTTCAGCTCTTCTTTCGACTACTGGTCAAACCTCATACATCAGTTCAAGTTCAAATCCAGATTGCCTTCCGAGAACGTGTCAACTCATTTACAGAATCATATGTTTGATCTGTTTTCAAAGTGTCGGCCTTTGAGAACTAGAGTTCTTATTCAAGATGAGTGCTGTTATCAATGTACCCCGTTTGTTACAAAAGCTACTTTTTCGTATACGGTGAATATGATTGAGCTGGATGAGTTCATCTCTAGTCACCCTGACTTCAATTTTCTAGTCCTTCCTAGAAAAATGGTTGAAGAATTGTCACCAGATTTGAAAATGTTCCAATTGAACAGCCTCCACCTCGACATCGAAGATTGTCCATTCACAGAATACTTGAAATATTTCAAATGAAGAAATGCAATGTTTGACTCCCTAACAACCGTCGCTCAAGTTCATGAGTTCATTCGGAGCTTTCTGGAAGGAAATACTTCAGAAAACTTGAAGTTCATTTGGATTCGTCAGTATTATTCAAACAGCGGCCTTCATTTCGCAGGACTAGCTCTGCGTGAGAATTTCGAAACAAGAAAATGGGAAGGACCCGGATTGCCAGAAAAGTATCCTTTGGATGATGAGTGAGTTTTTGCTTTTGAATTTAAAGTTGATGTGAAAGTCAATTGTGCTTGATGAAGTATTCTGATAGGTTCAATTGATAGATTGATAGATTTACTTTGCTAATTAAGTTTGAAATTGAATTTTTCAGAGTTTTGTTCAGTATAAATTGTTCTCATGAATTGCCAATTGAAAGAGAAACAGTATATATCAAAAGAGAAATGGACGACAAAGTGATGTCCATCGACTATGACTCGGCAGTTTTTATTGCCTATATTTGGGATGATTGTTTTGGATTGTAAGTGATTAGATGAACCATTTTTCAATATGTTCCAACAATTTTTATAATTTCTCTGTACTTCTCCGTTTGCTGAAATTTAAATAAAGATTGGGAAAAACTACGCCATTATCTCTGAAAAATAATATTGAAAGACTTTCCAACTGAAAAGCGTTTTTTCAGTCAGTTCTGCTTTCAAATAACTAAATGCACATCTCATGTGACAAGCGATTTTACTCTTATCCTAACCTTTTGGAAGAATACAAGGTTCAAAATCTATTGTGTCGTTTCCCTTGTTTCTAGCTTCTGGGAAGAATCCAATCCTCGCGAGAACAGTGATGAGCAGTTTTGGGACTCGTCGTAATGATACAAAGAAGCAAGTTATTTGAAGGGAAGGGATGCAATTTTTCCATTCTTACATGAAGCTTTTCATGTCATAGAGTTTCTTGAAAAATGGATTAAGAACGAATATTCTGAATATTTGGAACATGTACATGCAAACCTCAGTGAATCTATTGGATTCATTCCAGCAGTTATTCAAAACCATTTTGATAATTTTTAAGACCCTGGAATGGTTCTGAAATTGTCTAGATTCTATCGATGTGGATCGGATTAAGTTTCTAAGTTTTCTATCTATTTTCTGATTTGAATGTTATTTTCCAGACTAGAGTTAAACTTTCGAATGATATCCTCTGAACGTTATTCTTGACAACGAATGAAGCTATTTTGGCTCTATGGGCGACAAACGGTCCCTTCGGACAAGAACGGTCCCTGGTAGAAGAACGGTCCCATGAGCCAAAAAAGGCCAGAGCCACTGAAAAGTAGTTGATGGCTACAGTATTGTTAACTAAAAAAATCTGGTATGCTTCCCAAGACAATAGAAGCGCTGAAATCATGAAAATTCAAAAGGTTTCATTTATTTTATACTTCTTCTCGTTTTTCAAGTATTATTTGGTCCCTTGTATTTAGTCGATCGACGACATAGTGCTCTTGGGAAAAAACGCACAAAAAAACGCGCGCGCGCAGAAACAGGAGGCGGAGCCTATTCAGCAGGTTATCTTCCTGCAACCATGCACGTAAGGCGCTGGAATTGAATCATCCATTAGGTGAATCATCCATTCGCCGTCTTCTCTTCTTTTTATCGTTTTTTTCTCATCTATTCATGTTATATCTATCATTGTGTCATTCCTGCGAAATCTGTGTCATTCCTACAAAATCGTTCTTGTGGTTTGCCTTCTTTTTTACAGTCAGAAAATCTGCTTTACTCATTCATTCTTGTAACTCAAAAACTTTTTCAAATACTTCCGAATCCTTACAGAATGAAACTACTCAAGCTTCCGAATTTGATCCAGCAGCAAGTGTATGAAGAACTGACTACGGTTGAAAAACTAATTCTGTCGATGGCTTCAAAAAAGACACTAGCATCAATCAGACAGTTCAAATGGGATGTGGCTGTAGTGGCCTTTGGTTTTGAAAATCGATACATTGAAATTCGGTTTCCAAATAAAAGCGAATTGAATTTGGAGGATGACAAGATTCGATTCAAAATAGAACCATTTCCCAAGTAAGTACTTCTGTGAACTGAATACTCTGTCATAATACGCCTTCAGAATTCTCTGCGTACAACTCCCAAAAAAAGGTCCGATTTCCAAATTTCATTTTGATTTCAAAAGCAATATTGCGTTGGAGTTGCACAATCATGTTTTTGAGTTATTCTCGAGATCTGTCAACCTGAAGCTACAAGTTGAAATCTTTGAATTCAAGAATTACAAGCCAATCCCGAATGTAAAACTTGCATATTTGCTTGGAGACCAAGCTGATATAGATGAATTCATAGACGCAAATTCTGAATTGGAAGGTTTAAAACTCTATGATACCATAGATTTCACTCTAAATTCAAAGATTTTCAATGTTAGAAGTGTATCCGTACGGGATCTAAAGATGTCTTTCACAGAGTTTATAAGATATTTCAAAGGAAGAGATGCAGTATTCTGGTATTTCAATGAAAAAACAGACGATGCTATTAAGTTTCTAGAAAGTTGGTTGAATGGGGAATATTCTGATACATTAGAATTTGTCCAAGTAAACAACTGCATAAGCAATGGAGTCATACGAAATGCTGTTCAAAGACGATTTCGAGATCTCTTAAAACCTTGGAACGAATCTGAATTACCAAGATTCTATCGATTTGGTGCAGAGTTCGTTTTTATACCTTTTCATTTTTGTAAATATATGAATTTGTTTTCAGACTTGAGACGAATTTGGAAACGGGCTCAGAATATTATGACTTTGAAGGTGGATTCTATCTCGAACGAAATGCTGATGGAAAACGAGGTTTACTGAACCTTGGATCGGAATTTATGAGTTTCTGGATTCTAAAGGAGTCTCATTTCTGATTTTTTTGTTGATAATTTATAAATGTATTTTTCTATTCGATGAACTCTTTTTTTTAACCCAACCGGCTATTCTCCAATGAATCCCCTCGACGCCATTTACAAGAAATCCATATTTCTAGCAACGTTATATTGATTTTTGTACATTTTTTGACAATTCTGCCACATCATCTCTTATTCTTGCAGTCATTTTCTCCGATATTTATCCAAATCTAAGTAACAAATGTTGACCTGTTTGCCCTTTCTCCATTTGTTATCTTCTCTCACTCAAGAAACCATAATTTTTCCCTCAACTCAAATACTTCCAAATCTGTACAGAATGAAACTACTCAAGCTTCCGAATTTGATCCAGCAGCAGGTGTATAAAGAACTGACTACGGTAGAAAAACTAATTCTGTCGGTGGCTTCGAAAAAGTCTTTAGATTCAATTAAACAGTTCAAATGGAATGTGACTGAAGTAACTTTTAATTTTGAAAATCGATACTTTGATCTTCATTTCTCAGATAAACACAAATCAAACAGCACGATTCGATTCATGACAGAATCATTCCCCAAGTAAGTTCTTGATGTGAACTAAACATTCTACGTAATCTACCTTCCGGGTACTCTTCATAAATGTACCAGAAGAAGATAACTTTTTTGAATTTTATCTAGACTTCAAAAGCAATGCTGCTCAAGAGTTACACAAACAGATATTCGAATTATTCTCGAGATCCAAACAGCGAAATCGAGTTCGTATAGCTGGATATCTGTATTACTCCGCTATTTCAGATGTGAAAGTTGCTCATTTTTTGGATTTGCCTATATAAACGATATAGACGAGTTCGTGGGAGCGAATCCCGGACTAGAATCCTTGAAAGTTTCAACAGGCTTAGCGGATCCTAGTCCCAATTTGAAAATATTCGGTGTCAGAAGTGTTCACTTCGGCTGTTCATCAGTATGTCCATTCACAACGTATGTGAATTATTTCAAGGGGAGAGATGCCCTTTTTCAGTATAATTATATGAGTGCGGACCACGAAATCGAATTCCTCAAACAATGGATGGAAGGTGAATTTTCTGATACATTTGAATTTGCTCATGCGCGTCATGCTTCGCACTTTTTTCATCGTGGAATATTTCGATGTGTTCTTTATCAATTAATGATCTATTGAAGCCTTGGAATGAATCTCGCTTGCCTGGATTCTATCGATTCGAATTAGAGCAAAGGTTTTTTCTCTTACAAAGCTGAACCTTTTCAGACTTGAGTCGGATTTCAAAATGGGGACTGACACATTTGACTTTAAAGACGGTTTCCTTCTCGAAAGGAATTTGGATGGAAACGCGGCCTATTAAAATTGGGTCTCAATTATTTCAGCTTTTGGATACTCAAAGATGCTGATTATTAGTTGATTTTTGCTCTGTTAAATAAACCTTCTTTATTTTACAAGTCTCTTTTTTCTATAAGTCACCACCTGGATTTTTTGATCCCTACAGATCCAGATGGCTATTGATTTCAGTTATTTTTCTGCTGCCGAGCACTCCAAATAGTTTATATTCGAACATTCTTTTTTTTGCGAAATGACTTCGACATGTTTTCTTTGATTTTTCAATTTCTTGTCATCAATTTTTTTTCGAAAAGCCGAAAAATTATTTCAATTCGAAAATATACAATACTGTACTGTACCTTAAAGGCACATGTCGAAAATGACAGCAGAAAAATTGACACAGTTGAAATGGGTGCAACCGTAGCTTTTCGTTTCGAGACCCGGCGCGCGGGAAAAGCTGAAATTCCAAACGAATTTCTCCAATTTTTTCGAATTTTAGACCCAGTTTTCGCAATTTTTCGTCGATCTCTTTGATTTTCGGCATGCGGAGCTGCTTCAAGTATTTTCACCAATCTCATCATCATGTTGCTCTCATTCTTCTTCATTCCTCTCGTTTTTTCGCAGAAGTTCTCGTCTCTTCTTCACTACTTCTGCTCAACGAATTTCTCTGATTTTCCCCCGTTCAAACACGAATTTTCCAGGGTCGCTAACACATTTCGAAGCGAATACTAACATCACCCTCCGTGGAAAGAATGTCAGGAGTGTCAACATTTCCGCTCGACAACGAGAAAGTTGTCCCACCACCACCCCAGAGCCCGAAGGCTCATTTGGATGTGCTGATCGCACAAACGGCCAGTTTGATGGCCGTCAACGAGCAGCTCCGCAAAGAGATTGCAGAGTAAGTTTTCTAGTTCAAAATTCCTCTTTCAAACACTATCATTTCCAGAAACGAACACATCCACTCGCTCCAGATGCGAGCACTCACCAGTCTCACATCAAACGGTCAACTCCTGCCACACTCGTTCGCTGACCCGAGACGCCGTGAACGTATGCCGAAGCCGGAGTCGTACAAGACGGTCATGTGCCAGGCTTGGCTTGAATCGAAGACGTGCCATTTCGCCGAGAACTGCCGTTTCGCTCACGGCGAAGAAGAGCTCCGCCCATCTGTGTAAGCTTGTGAAGAGCTCGTGCTTCATTCTCATCATTGGTATTTCAGCATCGAGCCGAAACCGAACAACAAGTACAAGACGAAACTGTGCGACAAGTACACGACGACTGGGCTGTGCCCATATGGAAAGCGATGCCTCTTCATACATCCGGATCACGGGCCGAATGCGTACATTCGTGCTGACAAGCTGTTCGAAGTCTCCCAGCGTCACGCACTGGCTGATCTCCGCGATCAAATGGAGCAGCACATCATGACCGGAGGACGCACAACTGCTCCGGATTTCTCCACCGTCCCACAGCCATTGGATATGATGGTCAGACCGTGCACACCGGATGAGCCGGCTGCGAAGATGCCATTGGGACCAACTCCGGTCAGCACTCGTGGTCCGAAGAACGATTTGTCCCAGAGAAGCACACCGTTAGAAGGTGAACAAGCGACCGGGGAGTTTTCATATCAATTTCTCTTATTTTAGATACTACGAATCGCCCACCATTGAGCTGGTCACTGGAGCCATCATCGTTCTTCGGACTGGACATGGCTGGCCGCCCGATGAGCCCATTCGAATCGATGCTCATTGGGGCGGGATCCTTGCCGTTCACAATGCTCGGAAAGCAGACGACTCCCGGAAGTGTATCAGGCTACTCCTCCGCTGGCTCCACTCCATATCAGGACATCGACACGTCTCCACTAACGGACGAATCTGCCGCTGCCAACTCGGCCACCGCAGCACAAACGCTGCTCTCGAAGACGACCATCGATCCGATGCTGATGCCACCACGCGACGAATCATTCTCAGCGATTCCTGGATTAAAGAAACTTGCCGACGACATGGCGAAGCATCTAGAGCTTTGGTAGAGCTCTTAATTTTCCCCGTACCCTCATTTCTCCCCATTTTAACGGTTTGTCAAGTTGTCCAACACTTTCACCACTCGTGTTCCCCCACACTAACTAATAATTTGTATGCAATTTGTGAATATAATAATACCCCCTCTTTCCCTCAACTCCTTTTGTCATGAGCTCTTTACGGTTTAGAGTTGTCATCCCCATCTCTTTTTTCGTTTGTTTACTCTTTCTTTTGAACCCTTTTTTCTCTTCCTCCTCTCCCACTAATCCTGAATCTTGTGATGTATTTCTAATATTTCGAATATCATTACATGTATTCTCATCCCCCTACTAACCGCCCGTTTGCTTCCCGCATGAATAAACTTTATCAAATGACATTCCTGGTGTTCTCTTTTTGTCTTTTTATTGGTTTTTTTCCGTTCATTAGCATCTTTGGTGGTTACTCATTCTTTCCATTTCTTCCCAGAAGAACAACTAGTGTATTGACGCAATGCGCGCGCCGCTGGCGCATTTGGCCGCCAATCGAATTCAAAAAAACATCTCTTCGTTCTTTATCCATTTAGCTCTTGGCGAAAACATAGTTCTTATTGGTTTTCTTGTCTCTTCTTTTCTATGAGCGATATTTTTAATGTTTCAGCGCGCTCTAGGGCTCAAATTTAAATTTTTCGGATTTCTAATCGTTTACAGATTTCGAGGTTTTGTCTGGTTTTCGTGAGTAAGCTACAAAGCCTAAAATAAATCATTAGAAAACCAAACAATTCAAATGTTCGCCATGATATCGATTGAGAGCGTTGTAACTTGGAAAACGTTGATATTGTTATTTTCTTAACTTTCTGTTCTAAAGTAATAATCGACCCTTTTTTTCAGGCATAATGTCCGAGGAACCAATTGCGAAGCGCATGAAAAACAACGACGAGCACGCAAATCTTCGTGCAGACATCGCCGATCCAGTCAAGGAGAAGCTGCTGGAGCTGGACAATCTTCAGCACAAACTGGATGCGATGAGCGAGGCGGCAGCCGAAGAGATTCTGCGTGTCGAGCAGTCTTACAACAAGAAGCGGGTGCCGCTGTACGCCAAACGGAAGGCGTTGACGAAGCACATCGACAACTTTTGGCAAACAGCATTCCTGAATCATCATCTTCTGTCGACAGCGATTCCAGAAGAACAGGAAGGCTTGCTGGCGGCTCTGCGAGATCTCGAAGTGCAAGAATTCGACGATCTGCGCAGTGGCTTCAAAATCATCATGACTTTCGATGAAAATGACTTCTTTGAAAACGATGTCATCACGAAGTCCTACCATCTTCAAGCGGAAACACCTAGCGTTCAAATCACCGAGATTCAATGGAAACCCAACAAGAAACCACCAGTGGTAAGTTCTCTCTTGTTACAAGCGTTTTCTACATTTACCGAATGTTTCAGCCAGATGAGGATGGCTCAATCACTTTCCTGGAGTGGCTATCATACGCAGCGCCGCCGGACAGCGATGAGATAGCCGAAGTGATCAAGGACGACTTGTACATGAATCCTCTTCAGTACTACATCATGCCAGATATGCAGGACTGCGATGCGGACGACATGGAGGGATTCTTAGCCAAGGAAAGAGGACTGGATGAGGTAACACTTGGATTTGGACGCTTTTATAAATGTCGTTTTCCTTTAGAACGGACAGCCGATTCGTGGCGTCAAGAGAGTCATCGTGAAGCCACAAGCATCGAAGAAGGAGCCTGAAGTCATCGATCTCGAAGATGCAGAATTGTCAGCAGGAGATGAACAAGAGGGAGAGGAGGAAGCAGAAGGAGAAGACGGAGAGGGTGGCGATAATGAAGGTGACGGCGAAGACGTTGAGGATGAGGACGCGGATGGCGATGAGGAAGAAGAAGAGGGTGCTGATGGAACTCAAGATGTCGAGGATGAGGAAGGCGACGAAGAGAACGACGAGGAGAAGGCTCAGCAACTGGCACCAGCCGCCGAGTAGATAAAGCGCATAATTCATTAATTTATTTGATTTTCCACTTTCATTTCGCTCCCCAGTATTATTTATTGTTCCATCATGTTAATTGTCACTTATTCCCCCTCCTTTTGTCTTCAAATTCGGTGGAAAAAGGATCAGAAACCCTGAGCTGGGAGAATGGAAGAGAAAAACACTGGTTTTTCCTCGAAACTCTTCCATTCGACCGCTCAAGTTTTCTGATTATTCTTCTCTTCATAATTATTTTTTGGTTTTTGCAACTGTACCATTATCACTTTTATGATCATTTATTCGCATCGATTTATCTCATGAACGCTTTCCTTACGCTTTTTCTCTTGTGAATGCAAATGGTCAGTGACCACGAGAGTTTCTCTTTTTCAGTGCTTTTCGCAGAGAGCTTTGATCCATTTTTAGCTAAAAAGTGCGTCAAACTGATCGGAAGAGCGGGAAAACTTACTAAAATGTCAATAAACATTGAAAATCCACAAAAAGTAAAGGAAAATGATAAGAAACCCATGTGAGATCACTTTCAGCGATGCAGTAACGAATCTCCATTTTCTTCACTTTTTAAATGTTTATTTACTTTCCAGAAGTTGTGTGATAATAATTCTCACACTTTTCCGATCATTTTGATGTCAAAAACTGCATGAAATTACCTTAATACTCTTCAAACTCTACCTATTTCATTTTAGATGCTTCTGCCTACTCGATTCTCACCGGCGTTGGCTAGGGTGGCGATTTCGAATCGCTGTTATAGCATCGATTTCTCGCACGAAAAACCCGCACCTCATCAGCTGGAACATGTCACAACACGTCTAACAGAAACTGTAAGTTTTGAATTTTATTCATATTTGTACAAAAACGGAAATTTTCCGATATTCCAGGTTCCACTGATGTTCCGACACCGAATGGATTACACCTTCTATCGAAAAGACGTTGTGTGTGATGACCAGATTTTTCGGGTCGAAAAACGTGGCATCGAGCAGTTGATGAGCCATTTTGGCATTATTGGAACATTGGGACAGGTTCGCTTTTTTCTTTCTAACAGGGATGTGTTCGATGTTACAATGCGTTGCATTGCTAATATGATTGCCAGTAATGGTATCAATGGAACGCGTTTTAACATTGAAGTTATCACAAATAGATCTCTCTATAATGCACTATTCCAGGTCTTCCTTCCCCACGTTGAAATGGAAGTTCTCTCGGCAGTCCCAGTGATCGACGAAGGCACCGTCCGATTCCGATGGAGAGTGAAGTACGTGTCGTTCCTTCGCCTCCTCACGAATCCACGTCTTCTCCGATTCGATTACCGTGTGAAGAACCTCAGCTGGTTTGATGGATACTCGGTTTTGACTGTCGACGGAAACGGAGAAGTCTACAAAGTGACACTGCAGAAGATGCAACAAGACGAACAGAAGAGTATTCTAGTGTCGACGACGGAGAAGTTGAAGGAGAAGTTGGCACCGTCTACTGCTAATAATTGACTTTTCTCTGTGCTGTAATTATAAAAAACCACTAGGCTCTCTCTTATATGTAATGCTAAATAACAGATAGATCTCGTTTCCCCTTCTTTGTAGTCTTTGTTCTGCCATTATTGTCTCTTTTTGTAGCTATGTATTTTTATATGGGTTTTGCTCTTTTCAGATTTTATCATGTTATGAATAATTTTTTTTTGTTGCTGGTTTCTGAAAAATTATCGATTTCATGGAGAAGGTTCCAGAAGAATGTCTCTAAACGTGACTGGGGGGCGCATTCCGCATTCTCGCTCCGTGGGGAAAACATGTTTCTCTATGGTCTCTGGGTTATGCAAACTCTCTCTTTCGATGCATTCAAGGAGGAGCACTTTTCCCTTTCGCAATGAGAAAGAGCTGCTTTTCAGAAGCTGATTCTCTCATTTTTGACAGATTTCATTGACTCTAAAAACCTGCAATTTTACAGAAAACCACGTATTCAAAACTTCAAACTGAGGTATAATGAGCGAAGAAGAAAGAGAAGATGAAGGTGTTAAGGAAGAGCCATTGGTTGATGAGGAAGCAAAGGAAGAAGAAGCAGAAGAGGAACAACAAGAAGTAGAAGACGAAAGAGAAGATCAGAAGAATGAAGATGAAGCGACGAGACGAGAAGGCGAAGAAGAAGAGCCAAAGAAAGGTGAGTGATCTGAAATTCCCTTCAATTTGTAAAAGTTTGAATTCAGTGGAAGAAGGAGAGTTGCTGAATATCCGCATTCCCACGCAGACGAAGAAGTCGTTGAAACGGAGACACATCAGGTTTGTGGAGACCGAGCTTTTAGAAAAACTTTGATATTTTGATTTAGTTGCTACTGACCAAAAACTAACCGGTTCAGTGAAGAGTGAAGCAAAAAATGCTGCTATCAGCGATATTTTCAATGTTCAAACGCGCTGTCTAACATTACTTAAAATTGAATTTTTCAGCTTTCCCGCCATTTTTTCCACTTTTGAGGCATTGTTTATTTCTCGTAGACAAAGCCTTGAAACCGAAAAATCGTGGGAAAGTCGAAAAATTCAAACTTGAGTCTTGTTAGCGATGGAGCGCAGTGTAACATTGAGAGTACAACTAACAGCTCCCAATGACACCAAAAACATTTAGAGGAAACAAAAGAATTTTTCAGAACCGACTTCGGCGCCGATGACATGGATGGAGAAATTTCAGAAGCTCAACGACTCGAAAAAGAAAGACTGGAAAGACTCGAAAAGATTAAACCTGACAATGATCATATTCAACAAATGGAATCACTCTTTCTCTCCGGAGGTGCAGAAGGCCAGCAACTCCCTCAGTTAGACCTAGACGACGATGACTTTGAGCAAATGTTCGGATTCAATGTGGAAAGTGACATCAAGCGATTTCGAGATCATGAAGAAGAGCAGAAGCCTGACGCCTTCTTCCATCACCAACAACAACCTTCCACTTCTCGAGGCCCTGTGGATGTTGTCGATTTGACATTGGACGATTCTGATGATGATGATTGTATGATAACAGACTACGTCAGTGGTTTTGTACCACAACCAGCACCAAGAAGAATGAGATGGGCGCAGGCAGAGAAGGATAAGAAGGACGCGGATCAGATGGAATTTCAGCATAGCATAGAGGCGAGAAGGTTGAAGAAAATGCGAAGTGCGAAGGATTTGGAGAGTACGGAGAAGAAGGGAGGACGTCTTTTGGTGAATGCAGGACATCCCGAAGAGGATCCGGATATATTTGTTATCAATCATTTGACACATGTTCTCCAGCCACATCAACTCGGAGGAATTCGATTTATGTATGATAACACAATCGAGTCGCTTGGTGAATACAAAAAGTCCGATGGATTTGGATGCATTCTCGCGCATTCTATGGGTCTGGGAAAGACGATTCAAGTCATTACGTTCTCTGAAATCTTCTTGAGAGCTACGAAAGCGAAGAAAGTGCTGGTGATTGTGCCGATTAATACTATTCAAAATTGGTATTCGGAGTACGATAAGTGGATTCCGAAATTCTCGGATACGGGAGATAGGGTTCGACAGTTTGAGGTTTTCCTGTTGGGCGATGGTGTCAAGACTTTCGATCAGAGGGTTAATCTAATTGGTAAGGGTTTCGAACACTGCAAAGTTGATTGAAAATATTCCTTGGTTCCCCGATCTGTTTTTTTTTCCAATAATCGGCTCCCAGTCAATATCGATCATGAGAATTCCAAATCTGCAATAAAAATTAGCGAAACGCTGATCGTTTTGTGCTTGAAATCGGATATACTCCTAAACCCCTATTATTCCAGACGAATGGGATCAAAAAGGCGGTGTCCTCCTTATCGGATACGATATGTTCCGTCTTCTCATCAAGATGACCAATCCGAAGAAACAAAAGAAGACACGCCCACGACTGAATCTCTCTGGAGTCTCTTCTAGCTTCCAACAACAACAACAAGAGCTATACGATGAGGCGAAGGAAGACGAGTTGGAGTTCGAAACAGGATACACGAACGGGGGAAGAATCAGGAAGGAGGCTTTTGATTGTAAGCTGGTTTTTTGATAATGTCAAAAGTTATCCCTAAAACTTTCAGTACTTCGAAAAGCGCTTCTCGAACCTGGACCGGATCTTGTCGTTTGCGATGAAGGTCATAAGATTAAAAACATCACTGCTGAGATTTCAACGACGCTCGGTGCGATTCAAACAAAACGGAGAATCGTTTTGACTGGATATCCACTTCAGAATAATCTTATGGAGTATTTCTGTATGATTGATTTCGTTCGCCCAAAATATCTCGGTGTTCGGAAGTCGTTTATCGAACGTTTTGAGAAGCCTATTAAAAATGGCCAATGTGTGGACTCCTCACCTTTAGACATCAAAATTGCACTTCAAAGAACTCATGTTTTAGTGGAACTTGTGAAGGGATTTGTGCAACGAAGAACGCATCATTTGCTCAAAAAGATTCTCCCGGAAAGCAAGGAATACGTCTTGTTGCTACGGAAAAGTCAAGTGCAACGCCAACTCTATCGAAACTTTGTCCTTTGGGCAAGAGATGAGATAACAGCGAATAGCGATTCGGTGTTCAATCCGCTCATGGCTTTCTCAGCGTGCTCCAAAATCTGGAATCATCCGGATATTTTGTATCGAGTTGTGGAGAAGAAGAAGAATCTGGAGGAAGAGAAGAAGAGGGCGGAATTTATGAAGATGCAGGCAGCACAGCAGAGACAACAACAACAACAGTTCCAGCAGCATGGAATGATGATGATGATGGGAGGACAGAATGGAATGATGCCCGGATTCGGTGCACAGTTTCATCATCATAATCCACATAATGGAATGATGATGCAGAATGTGAGTGCATGGAGATATGCAGCAATTTGGTGTTAGTATTATTTTCAGGGATGGATGCAAAACAACTACTCTCCATTCACACCACCATCTGATCCTTCGACACCTTCTACTTCTGCTGGAACTCCGAAATCTGCTAAGAAAACTCGAAAAGCTAGAGCTTCGAAGAAAGCCGCTGCGAAAAGTGACGATGAGGAAGAAGTAGAGGAAAAAGAATCCAGAATGCGTTACGATTGGACGGATTCGCTTTTTGAAACTTATCAAGAAGGTGTTTTGGAGAATGGATACAAGATAGTAGTAGCACTGGAGATTCTGGACGGGTCGACGAAGATTGGAGAGAAGATTCTGATATTCAGTCAGAATCTGACAGCGTTGGACATGCTGGAGGAGATTCTAAAGAAGAGACAAGTGGTCGGGAAGGATGGACAGTTGGGAGAGAGATGGGAGAAGAATCGGAACTATTTGCGGTTGGATGGAACGACGAGTGGGGCGGATAGAGAGAAATTGATTAATCGATTTAATAAGGAGCAGGGACTGCATTTGTTCTTGATTTCGACAAGAGCTGGTTCTCTTGGTATTAATTTGGTGAGTTTTTGTTGGAGATTTGGCAGAAGCGTTTTTCATCACTTGAAGAAGGATACTGGTAGGAATTTGTCTCAGACTTTCTAAAATTATGCGTGGATTCCAAATCAAAGCGTTGACTCCATCAAATTGTGAGTACCTAGGCCACGACCATTAGAAGCAGCTTTTGAGTCCATTTTCAAAAGTATGAAGCGGCCTGAAGATAATTACAATATCTGCAAGCTTACCTTTTCATTAAAACTCCTTTCTTACAGGTCTCCGCGAACCGTTGCATCATCATAGACGCCTGCTGGAATCCTTGCCACGACGCTCAAGCCGTTTGCCGTGTCTATCGTTATGGCCAACAGAAGAAAACTTTCGTCTACCGTCTCATCATGGATAACTCAATGGAACGATCGATTTTCAATCGACAAATCTCGAAGCACGGTCTCCAACAACGAGTAGTTGACGACGCTCAAGTTGATGCGAATATCTCTCAAAAAGAGTTGGAGACGCTTCTGATGTACGATGAAGCGTTGGACGTGAAGAATGACAAGTGGGACACTGATGACTGGGATTTCGGAGATACTGTACTTGATTCGATAACGAAGAAAATGAGTCAAATGTTCTCCCAAAAGCCTTTCCTTCATGAAACTTTGATAATGGAATCAGAACAATCTTTGAGTGAGCAAGAGAAACGAGAGGCTCAGTTATTGTTCGAAAGGGAGAGACGAATGGAGAACTACGATCCAATGAGCGGTTCTTCCAGCTATTATAACAACGGATCAGTACCAGGACCCTCTTCTATGATGGGACCACCACCAATGTATAATAACAATCAGTTCAATAATCAATGGAATAATCAGCAGATGCCTCAACAGATGCCCCAGTTGCAACCCAACTATCAACAACTACCGTATCCAAATCAACAGCAACAATTCCCTCCATACACCAATCCTCAACAGATGCCTCAACTGGCTCCTCCGCAGCCACAGTTCCCAAATCAACAACCGCAACCACCTCACACTCTCCGAATGAATGTCAGCCAATTCCATCATCATCCATCCGGGGGACACACGATGGCATCGTTCAACAATGGATATCAGAACAACAACAATTCGCTGGGCATGCCTCATCAAATGCTTCCTCCGATCGACCCTACAGCATTCCCTGGAGCCGCGCAAAGTCGAGAACCACAGTTTTCGACGTCTGGAGCTGTACAGAATATAGTTACGGATAGGGGTAAGCTTAAAAATTCGGATTCCTTTCTAGAATTTTTGAACTTTCAGCTCTAGTCTTCCCGGTCGTTGGTCAACGACAACAACTGCGATCGGTGCCGATGAATTCTCATATTCAACTGATTGTTCCCAGAAAAGGCTTCTATGTAAAACTTCCCGATGGAACGATTTTGGACGCGATTGGAAGTGTATTTGAGAATCGTAAGTGGTAAATGATGATTCCTTCAATGATGTTTTCTCTTCAGATGGCCAACAGCTTCGTGAAATGCTTCTCAGTCAAAACAACTTGCAACCGCCGGAATCAAATGGAGCACCTCCTAACGTTAACAATGGGGTTATGGAAGTTATCGATCTTGATTAATCTGTGAATATTAATTAAATTTTACGCTCATCATCTCACATCCAGACGAGATCTCTATATTCTTATATCTCGCATTGAGAAGAAAACTTTATTTATTTGGACTCTTTTCCGGCATGATTTTTTTCTTTTTTGTTCCTTTTTTATTCAGAATAATCCAACCAAATCTGTGTTAATATCGCTTCTTTTCGACCGCCCATCTATGTCATTTCCCCTGTGTTGTCAAACATTTCAATGTGCCACCACCACCATCACTGACTGGATCATATTATGTTTTTTTTAGTAGAATGCAACAAAAATGAACAGGTTTTATCGAACATTTTCTTTGCAAAATCATCAGAGTTCTAGATTTTTTGAAAACGACAGGGTCGACAGTTCTCTATTCCATCTAAAAGTTGGAGCAACACCCAAATTCTGGCTCAAAATTCTGGTGCAAGCGCTCCGCACAAGTTGACGCCGGACTACTGTAATGCGTGGGTCTCGCCACGAAAGTTTGAATTTCGAATGCGCACTCCCCGAGAAGTCGGTGAATTCTCCAGACCAAATTGGTCTAGGAGCTTTCTACGAAAGTTCATCTTTTTGGTGAAACATGGCGGGTGAGCCGCCCGCACTAACCTTTTTTAATTTTTGAAAAAAAATCTGATTTTTTCAGTTTTTAACGGCATTTTTAGGTGAGAATACATGAATAAAAAGAGAAAAATATTTTAGGACAATATTTGTTTTTGAAAAACCAGTCAATTTTTCGTTGTTTTCTCTTGATAGTTTCTGAAACTATCAACATTTTGATAGTTTCTGAAACTATCAACATTTTGAGAGTTTCTGAAACTATCAACTCGGAAAACTCGTCTTACTCATTGCCTCGCAACTTTTGAATGACTTTTTGTCTGTGAATCTGAAGAGAGATATATATAAAAATTTTTAGCTTGTCTTCGCTTCAGATAACCGATTTTCGCTGTGTATTACCATCTTAATTTCCTTGTTCCTCGCTTCATTATCCGTTTTGTAACAACTTTATCATTACCTTGATTAGGATGTCTTTCAGAGTAACCCCCCAAATGTCGTCGAGCGCGCAGAGCGAAGCAGGACTCGAAAACGATGAAGCTCCTGTGAAGTTGATGGTAAGCACAACACTGAACGAGGGAGAGAGTGAACTATTTATGCATTTTTGACGAATAACTCAATAAGAAGAAGAAGAAAAAAGCGAGGTCCGAAAATGACTCTGAACCGAGATACAAGCATTCAAAGCTCAAATCTTGCGAACTTTGAGGGCCTGGCACTCGGTTCATAGTCATCTTCAGACTCTGCTCCGAGAGACTTTTCTTCTTCTTATTGAGTTATGCGTCGATTTCTATCAGTATTAGTTTACTCCCCCTTTCATAACATCTGATATCGGTCATCTAAGTTTAAAACCACTTTGCAGGATAAAACAAGATACTACTTCTCTCGCGACTTCAACCCATGGCCAACTCCGCCACCTCCAACTACCGGAACGTTCCGAAAAGCCGGCACCGGGGGTAATGAACCATCGACGGAACCGAAGAAAAAGTATGGTGGTGGCTTCGGCGGATCGAACTTTTTCGGCCACACGATGACAAGTTTCAACGACTTCTCAGGCTTCGCCGTGTGCAAAGAGAAGCGTTCTGCATCCACTCGACCCAGCTTGTTCGGGTCAGGAATACTGGCACCTTCTTCTCGTCTGGCTGCTGGCGACTCATCGGTGATTGCACCCAGCAAGGATAACCGCAGTGCAACACCAACACCATCCGAGACTACCATCCCCAGTGTTACAACAACACGTCGCTCTGGAATCACGGTCGACTATGCACGCTCCGAAGTGGTGTCACCAACGAAGAGACCCCGATCGGGACGTCGTACTGGTCGTCGCGGACGCAGCGGCCCTGGACACTGCTTCCACTGTCAGGAGCATGGGCACATTTCGAGATTGTGTCCGAAGAAAACCGTCGAGGATACGGACGAATTCGACGAAGTTGAAGCGAGCCGCTTCCTGGACGATGAGATACTCTCAGGAGCACCGAAAACGACGGGCTCGTTGGCTGGAGGACGAGGTTATTAGAGAATATTCGAAAATTGTAGAGGGGCGCCTCTTGTTTTGGATGGAAAGCGAGGTTATTGATTTTGTTTATCTTCTTTTTGTTTCTTCCGAAACAAGAGGCTCCCCGAACGGTTCTTGCATTGTTTTTGGCTAAATCTACCTGAAAATGACTGTAAAATCGTCAAGCTGACTATAAAACTGCTATCAAAGCAGTTGCCTATCTCATTTTTAGAGCTTTTTCCTTGCTCGATATGAGTTTTAGTACCAGTTTAACAGTGAGCTTGACACTTTTCCCGTTATTTTGAAGTACTTTTAGCCAGAAATGATGCGAAAATCGCTTTTATTCCGTTTGAAAGCGCAATCTAAGTCCGTGTGTCTTACCACGAATACAATACAGTAACTCAACTTGATCAGCGCTCCTTTAAACGAGACATGAGCAATTTTTTAACCCAAAATTTATTTTTTTGCCCTAAAAATGTGCTTGTTTTTCAGACCCCGGGACTGTTCAAAACGCGAAGCTGGAGAATCAGAAGGCTCGCGAGTCGTACTATGGTGGGTACGGCTACGGATCCAACAACAACTCCTCCTCCACCACAACCACCAACACCACTGCAAACACTGCAACCAACAGCACTATCGCTTCGAAAACTGTCACTGCGATGACCGCAAAATATGCGACAGTAGGAGCAGCTGTGTCGCCAGAAAGCGACAAATTCTCGGAGCAGCTGGACAACGCATTGAAGCTCCATGTTGCCAAGCCGCCACCGCCGCCGCCGCCAGCAACAACAACGACACCACCACCACCACGTGGTCTGACGACTTCCGCCGCAATCGCGCCAAAAGCAGCTGCACCAGCAGGAGGAAGAATCAGTTCGAACAACAAGACTGCTGAAGCAGCACCAGTCAAGTCTACTAGTCTTGGACTCAGAGACAGAATCAAAGGTTTGTAACAAATCGTTTGTTAGAGAGTTGCAAGGAAGAGAAACGCGGAAGTACAAAAGAAAGGATTTGAAGAAGATATAAAGCATCATGGTTATCAGGACACATAAATACCGATTAGAAACTGTATCTGCACTTCACTGCCTACTCGTTATGGTGCTCTGAACAAATGTCAATCCTGGCCGAAGTTCCGAAAACTCAGATAACTGCGATGTCACATCATAAATGAGTGACAAAGCTGTCGCCGACTATTACCGTCTTTAGAGTAACGTAATCGAAGTTGAAGCCTATTTTTCTGTATTTGTCCATTTTCGCTTGAAAATCGGTTATGTTCCTTCAAATTACGGTAACAGTTAATGACACGTTTGCTACATTTTCGTGGTGTGATATCGCGGTCGCTGAGTTTTCAGATCTATGGTCTGCTGTAGCTTTCATTCAGAGCACGTTAATAAGTAGCTATCTGAGAAACAGCAGGTACAGTTTCTCGTTTTGAAAATAGTTGTAATAGGTGCACCTAATAGTTTTCTCTGTGTCCTGAAAACCATAAAAAATGGCATCTTCTTCAGAACCATTTTTTGTACTTCCGTGGCTTCGCTTCTTTTCGTCTATGTTATTGACATCATTCCAATGTTATCATCATTTTGTTTTGCAGAGATATCATCGGAGACGCTGACAATCGAGACACGCCGAACGGTGACACTCGAAGGAGACACTCGCTTCGAGGAGACAACCATCATCAGCTTCCCAAGTGTTCTGCCGCCAAACGTGCGCGTCATCACCGCACAGTTCGTGCCCGTCTCCAGCCAAGTGCCGGGTGAAATTATCAAGGAAAAATTTTAAGAAGAAATTGTTGCATAATAATTTGCCCCAATTTTCATCGTATTGTTACTGTTTTTCATCATCATTATCATTATGATCATCATTGTTATATTCATTCTCACAAGATTCTACCGTACGTTATGTTGAGACACGTATTCATCACAATCTCGTGTGTATGTGCGCTGTTTCTCATAAAAATTGTTTTGTTACTACTCTCTCTATGCTTTCATTGTATTTTCTTTCAAATCACTTCATTCATGCAGATTCAGCGGAACTAGGCGGAGATGGAGGAACGGATGGAGGCGATGGTGGAGGAGGGCCTTCAGGAGTTGGAGTGTGAGCTGCTGGTGGAGCAGAGTTCTTCTCCTTCGTATCCGATAATCCAAGTTTGCGACGAATCGATTCCAGCGACATTGACTCATCCCTACAAGTTGGAAAATCAGGAAAGGTTGAAAACAATTAAAAGACAACACTCACTTCAAGCTAATCTCCAACCCATATCCCTTCATCGTCTTGCGAATCGTAGCCAACGCAGTGTTCTCTTCCGCTGGTTTCACACTAAAAATCGAAGAAAATACAAGAAAGCAAGACAAAAGAAACAAACCAAACAAGTGGCTTCTGCGGTGCCTCGTTAGTCTTCACACAATGTTTCGTCTCATGAGCGAACATTGAATACGTTCCGAGATACGGAGACATTTTAGCACGATTCTGGGGAAAATTGCATTGACATGTCACTGAAAAAATAGGAAATGTTGGCCACATTAGCAATATCTCATCGCGCTCTGTTGCTAAAATGGATAATATTCAAAAGTGTAGCAATAGAGCGTGATGTGACATTGATAGAAAGAGAGAAAACATAATAAAAAGACAACATACAAGTCTTCAATGGATCTTCGTTAAGCGGCTGAAAGTTGGCTTCGAAATCGTGACGCGTCTGCTTCTCCAACGTCATCATATCGTGTCCTTTCTTTGGTTTCAATGTGACGATTTGCAGTTTGAGACTTCTGCTGATGGTGACGACGGAGCCAGAATTGGCATTATTTCCCGAGTAGTAGGGGGCGGAGAATACGGTCAGAAGGCGGTTGTCGAATTCGAATTCGTGGCCTTTCTGGAAATAGAAGGGTTGGTGTATCGTGGAGAAAGAGATTCTTCGGGTAGGAAGAAGAATTTTCCGAACGTTCAAAAATTAGAGCAAGTTTTTGGAAGAAGACATTCAACTTTAGAATTGTGATAGAATAGAACTTCCCGAAATGGAACTGGACAAAACGGAACTTTCCCGAAGTAGAACTGGGACAAAATAGTACTTCCCAGAATTAGAATTGTGACAAAAAACTTACCTCAAAATAGAACCGCTAGAAGTTGCAAAGGAAATCATTCTAACGGTTCTATTTTGTCACAGTTATATTTCAGGAAAGTTCTATTCCGGGTGGTTCTATTACGAACAATTCTAAAGCCGGATACTTCTCAAAAATCTAACAATTCGATATTTTTAAAAACAAGTTCGAGTAAGCACAAATGTGACATATGAATAAAGTTTAGACTCAAGACTCTAGCCTATATGCATATATCAC
This sequence comes from Caenorhabditis sinica, assembly GCA_963932045.1. Lineage (NCBI taxonomy): Eukaryota > Metazoa > Nematoda > Chromadorea > Rhabditida > Rhabditidae > Caenorhabditis > Caenorhabditis sinica. The sequence goes on from OZ009940.1 coordinate 16,917,788, forward strand.
GTTGGAACCTACTCCTTGAAATTCTCGAAAACTTGTTTTTTGATAATTATCAAGAGCCTATATTTCTGTAACTCCTAAAAACTGACCTCCTTCAATTCATGAGCACGAATCACGAGATCAATATCCAAAGCAGCACACAACTCTTCGATGGCCGTCTTTCCGAAGAGTGATGAGATTCCACGGACATTATTAAACTGACACTTATCCTCTTGTCGATTCGGATCTGACCAAATCAGATCGACGACGAGTCCTTTTTCACAATCAGCGTGGACACGGGATTTCTGAAAAACAAAAAAAAAACTTGGTTTGGAAAAGTGTTTTTCTTTCTGTTTCAGATAGAAACCATCTAATTAGACTCAAAATAATTGATAATAGTTAGCACGTACTATCTCTATTATAATAGCTAATTTTGTGTTTTACTGAATCTTGAATATATAAAAAAATCATAAAACTTACAGTCATTTCAGTCAACGATTGCCAACTCTCAATTTTCGTCGAAATTCCTCCGTGCATGCAGAGGATTTTTCGGTTGATACTCGCAGTGATGGGCAGTTCGGCAAAGACCTGAAATCAGGACTAGGTTTCTGGGATTTAGACGACTCAAAGGTTCTGATTGTCTCAAGTGTACAGATTTTAGAAATTTGATGATGAGTTTCCAAATCTTCAAAATCCTTCCAAATATCAGAATATCAAATAATTAGGTTCTGAATGCAGAATACTGTAGGTTTTCAAGATTCATGAGTTCGAAAGTTTTCGAAGACTCTGGAAATCTGATGTTCTGACACTCAGATTCTCAAAAAGCACTACTCCGATTTTCTCCCAAAAAAACTCCGATACATTTCGCGACCCGACGTTTCGCAACTCTATGAAGTAGTCTGTTTCGTATTCATATAGGTTACAGAGTATTGGTAGTATAATAAGCCAGTCCAAGTTGTCATCTATATTCAAAAACAATTCATTTGAGTGTGAGCTTAAAAATGTGTGTGAGCTGCAAAAATGTGTGTGAGCTGCAAAAGTGTGAGCTGCAAAATGTCAGTTGCACAATTTCGCTAAGCCAGAAACTCACATCATTGAAAACCTTCCACAAGTTTTCATTCCTCTTCCGAATCATCTCCTCCTTGAATCCATAAACCGCATTGACTCTTCGAACTTCATGATTTCCACGAAGCAAATGAACTTTTTTCGGATAAAGAATCTTCATACAAAACAGCCAAACAATCACTTCCAGAGATTTACTCGCACGATCCACGTAGTCGCCGAGGAACAGATATTGGAAGTCTGGCGGGCGGCCCACTTCTTTTGTGAATCTGAAAATGAGGAAATTTGGTGGAGAGAGGGTTTAGGGATCCGTGAAGATGGATGAGTCTCAAAATACACCTGATCCTAAAAACTAACTGCATAAGGTCTCCAAGTTGTCCATGAATGTCTCCGAAGGCAATGACAGGCGAGACAACTTCGATGAGAGCGGGGAGTGGCTCCAGAAGTTCTTTCATCTGGAAAATATTAGAAAATTTTAGAACTCTCTGCTTCAGAATGTCTATAGATTTTTGACAGCTTGTACTTCCACCATTAGTTCCCAAATCCTTACCATCTTCAACATTTCGAGTATGTCACTATCCGCAAATCCTTCCAAAGTCCCAAATTTCTCAATTCGAACTATCATCTGGCGGCATAGTTCGTGGATTTCTGTGTTTGCTTGTTCCTGGAATTTGTTCTTGTTTGGGTTTCAGAAACCTGATTTGAAAATCAGAAGGGTTTCGAGACTTCACTCGGACTTTCTTTAGAGTTACAGTTTCAAACGAATTCAATTTGAAAGTTTGGACTTTGAAATACTTGATAGGACCCCAACAAAAACCCTGAACCATCTAGAATTCCATCGTCCAACTAACCGTTTCAAACATTTTAGCCGAGAATTCCCTCAGATTTCAATTTCTCGAATCTCGCTTGTAAAATGATCCCAGCCAAGATCAAAATTCACTTTTTCCTCCCGCATTCCCACAGTGTTCACAAAAAGACGAGAGTTCACGATCACATTCCTTCATATCTTTTTCTTCATTTTTTCTTGAATCCCCTTCATCATCAGGGTGGAGCACGTGAACTCATGATATGATGATCTATCTCTCTGCTGATTTTGTGACAGTCGTGGAGGGGACAAAACACGACGAGAGACTGTGATCAGTGGAGAGATTGCAGAGAACGAGAGTGAAATGAGAGAGTGTTGAAGGATGAGAGACGCAGAGAGCTCTTCGGACATTCGACCCCACCGGCTCTCGTTTATCTCCATCAGACAACTCTTTGTATCATTTCTCACTTTATAGCCAACCCGATATCATCATCTTTTTATCCAATCATCTTTTCACTTTTTGATTTGTAGTTTCTTGAATCCTACCTTGTAGCTTCTGGAGATATTCTGGAATTCAGAAGACGTCCTAATTCTAATCTTCTGAACTACTATCTAGAAGAGATTTCCAGATGATATCGCTATCCCTTGTGCTCCTTTTGCTCTTTGGAGTTCGATGTTTCGATTCGACAGGTGAGTCATTTTCAAGAGGAAAATAAGAGAAAGAAGAACATGTGAAGTTGAAGTTCGAAAAAAACCAAAGAAAAAAGAGAACTAGGGTCACAAGTAAGATGAGCAACTGTTCATAGACTAGGTATGATGGGATGAACGTCATCAGGGAAAAGTAGAAGAGGGGGAATTCTGAAAAACGTTACAATGATAAAAAGTGAAGCATTAGGCTTGAAGATGGGGGAAGCCAAATGTAGAAATCGGATCCTTGTGGAGGAATTGTTTCTGTTTCTCAAAAATTGTATCCATTTTGAAGACCTGTAACTTCTATTGGTTTTCCAGTGATTGAGAATAATACAAATTTTGAAACCCTTTTATGATAGCAAGGTCTTTAAAAAAAGGTAGCATTTCTGAAGTCATGTATTTATGCGTCAGTATGTACCGTACTATTTACTGCTGGCATCAGATTTGCTATGGTTTTTGAACCGAAAAGTGAAAACACAGCAAGATGTTTATCAGAATTAACAAATGTATATCAAAGGTTCCATTTTAAAAAAACTCATTTTGACTTTTCTGAGCAGTACATTAAACTTAAAATAATTGACAATTGACAATGATCTACAGCTTTACTTTATTCTTATAATTTCACTCATTTCCAAAAGTTCATTCCTTCCAAACTTGTAATCAAGCTGTCAAACCATTTCCAGGTGAAACAAAAGACGAGTCTCCACTACTAATCACCTCCACCATCGACAGTTTCCTAAACTTGAACATCTCCGTCGAGAAGAAGGAATTCTTCACTGGAATCGTCACTGGATACAAACTATACTACACCAGAGATCAAAGTCAAACAGTCGATGAATACCACAATTGGAATCATCAGGAAGTCCTTTCCAGCGATAATGTGTATCACTTTTGGATCGATGCAAAAAGGAATTCGATTGTGAAAGGAATGATTTATAGAGTCAGAGCCACTATTTTCTTCAACAATGTTGAGAGTGCCCCAACAAAAGTTTTGGTGATCCATACGAGACACGCTGCTCCGAAGGCACCGTTGATTGTGAATACGAAGATTCTGCATAATTCTTCGGTGTTGATTTCGTTTGTACCAGCAGATGATGCAGAGGCTATTGAGGTTAGTTTTTGGTAGAAGATGAAAAACACAATAAGAAATTGTAAGAATAAAAATCATCAATTTGAAGCAGATAAATGTTCTTTAGTTGTAACTAGAATAATTAGAATGCTGGATGATTGGATTCTAGAAAGTTACAACATTCAGATCTGGATAAAGAAGTAGAGTAGCGACGAATTGCATTATAACAGATATTTCTTATGAAAGACGCTTACCATACTTGGTTGAAACAGCAAAGTATGGTTAAAAAAGTAGCTCTTCTATCTGAAATTTATATTCCAAACCATCCAACTTTTCCAGAACTACACCCTAATGTATAAACAGACCGAGGAGAACGAATGGAAGGCGATCAACTTCACATCGGATGTTGATGGAAAGGTTTGAACATTTTTCCCTGTTTCTCGAAATTTCGAAGATTCTAGCAAGACTACTGTAAACATTATCCATTTTATATCCCCAACAGAAACCATTAAAATCATAAAAACATTCCAGGTCCTCCTCGACGGTCTCACTCCCAACGAAACCTATGAAATCAAGATGTTTGTGACCGGAGATGTCATCCAGGGTCTTCCTTCGAACTCCGCCTCTTTTACCACAAATTCCACAGCGTTGGCATTGATAAAAACGGAACCAGATGAAGAATATCAGGCGGATCCACAGACAAATGAGCCGCTGAGTATTATGTGTACAGTGAAGTCCGTCAGTAAAGCTACAGTACTTTGGAAAGTTAATGGTAAGTTCAGAGGAGGAAAGAGTTCCAGAAGACCAAGACTTGTTTCCAATTTTTCTTTTAAAAACTTCTCTGTTTCTGATGGCTTATTATTGTCTTTCGGCAAAGTTTCCCTACTAAAATCGAATTCGAATAAATTTCGATAGAGTTATTATTATTAAAATTAATGTTTCCAGAAATAAAAGTCTCTGTGGACTCGAGTTTCTACACAGTTGTCACATCCGTTCATGAGGATTTCATTGAGTCGACAATCAGAGCAAAGTCAAGAACGAGATCCGCAAAATTCACATGTATAGCTTCAAATGACGCGGGAGATTCTGCCAAAGATGTTAATGTGAGAATTTTTTAGCAAGATACCATTGCTGTATTGAATCGCTACTGCGTTTTGATTGAAGTGGAAAAGAGGGAACAGTAAAAATTTTTGAAAGTGTAATGAAATCTCGAGAGGAACATTCAAAACATTCGGAACACAACCCTTTACAAAAGGAGGTTTCAAATTCGATGTGTATCTTATATTGGCTAGAAATGGTGTTCTTAATGAACTGTCTTTGATAATCATGAATAATAACTTAAAACTGTAAAAACTCAACATTTCTAAATTATTTTTTCGATATATATCTGGCTTTCAGGTAATAATAAAAGGGCCTGGAAGTCCTCCATCCGAAATCACATTGGTTGCTGAGAAACGGGGATACACGATTTCATGGAAACCACCATCTCATCCGAATGGTGTTATAACGGTGAGTTTTAGTGGGAGAGATATCAGAAGCATTGCTTTCTTCTGACCCACCCAATTAATTGGATTTTTCTGAAACAGTATTTTTTAAAGTTGAGGCTCTTCGAATCTATTTACCGGTTCCTTCAACCACTTATCCAAAATGTGAACAATTTGAAACAGAAATTATTTTTTTTAGAAATACGTAGTCTACCACACTTTAAACCGAGAGGATCCCTTGTCGGATTGGAGGAAGATTGATTTGGATGGATCAGAGAAACTGGTCAGAATTATAATGGATACAGAAGAGAGCTTCTATGGAAGAGTTCAAGCGGCAACTGAATTGGGCCCAGGAATCATTTCGGATATTGTTGCCATGGAGAGAGATAGTAAGTAAAATTTTGAAAAAATTATGGAACTGATAAAAGATTCTAAAAGTTCACTGTTTCCGAAAATTAACATAATTACATATGTGAGCAGCAAAGCCAACATTACCTCTCTCAAGCATGTCAAACTTTTGCAATCTTTTATTGAAAAAAAAAAACAGATTCAGCTGTTTCAGATTTCTGTTATTTGAACCATACCATTTGGAATTCAATCGAAGTCCTAACCAGCAACAATAAATTACAAATTCAGTCTCGAAAAAGCAACAATTTTCAGCACAACCAATCACAGTGGAATCTGATATTGGAGGAGTTGCAGCAACGACAATGGTAGTGGATCCGAGGGAAATGGTAAAAATATCTGTTGTTTCAAAATTATATGAGTATTCAGTTAGTTAAGAACTCTTTGCCTAAAATCATGACGGTAAAAATTAGAAGCAGATTGAAGTGGGTGACTCACTCAGTGGTGGAGAACCGTGAATTAAATTCAAAAATTTGAAAAAAGAGAAAACCAACCTGAAACAGTCTTCTTTCCCCACCAAATGCGTTTTTCTTTCTAGCTCTCAATCCACTGTACCGCCCGTGGCAAGCCCCGCCCATCGATATCCGTTGCAATCAGTGATCGTAAAAATGCGAGTCGTGTTGAAGTGGATGTATGGAATCGTCTTCAAGCTACATCTTCTGGAGGTGTTGTTTCCGCAATGCACAATTTCTCAGTACTAACTTCGAAATTTGTGCATTGCCGAGCAAAGAATTCGGCTGGAAGTAACTATTCGACGATCGAGTTAAAGGTTGATAGTGAGTTATGATTTCGAAATTGAAACTCAACTGATTTGACTTTGAACAGGAGGAAATTCAGAACGTTTTGAAACAGAATAATCCTGCAGGACATAGTTCTAATTTTCAATTTCAATAGTGCGAATGCACAGCTTTTTAGTTTAGAAATGATTGAAAAGGCGGAGAATTACAATGAGATTGGTCTACAAATGTTCAAAATACAATATCTGGAAGTGTTTTTCTGTTGTCTAATTCTCTAAAAGAGATTAAGTTATAAAATCAATACCAAGCACACGGTTCTGAACAATCAGAGAAAAAAGCAACGAAAATTCCAGAACCCGGAGACGCTCCATCTCAAGTTCAAGTTCTCAATGTCAACGCCCTAGATGCTACCGTGGTTTGGCATGCTCCGCAGTTTCCGAATTCACCGATTACTGTGAGTTTCATGAGATATTAGCTTCATGCATGGAAGCAATAACTAGAACAAACCTTCCAACATGTGTGATTAATCTGAAACAGTAAAAGTTTACAAAATTTGAATTTTCATTGAATCTGCATTAGTTTTATATAGCAAGTTTGTCAGTTTTACATGCTTTAAAACTGTAAACGAATAACGACTTCATCAACTCGCATATTTATGAAAATCATAGAGAACTGTTTTTGCTTCTGTGGTTATGAGACACAACTTTTCTTCCCAAAAGTTTTTTTCGATTTCAGAGCTACATAATTCTAGCCAGCAACGATCCGAAAGAAGACAAAAGTACATGGCTACAGTATGAATCCAATGCCAAAGAAACTCAAGTCAACAGGTACTCCTAGAATTTCAATTCAAGTTTTAAGTAACTTTTCAGAATGCTCATGCCCACTGGAAGTTTGGAAAAGTCCACAGAGTACTTTGTATGTGTACGAGCAAAAAATACAGCTGGAATTGGGCCAACCAGCAGTCTCACTTCATTTGTAACACTGAATGGAGGTCCGGATAGTCCTCCAGATAATTTGAAGGTGTTGATAAATGAGGCGAATCAAGTGATTGTCTACTGGAATACACCAAACTCGACGACGGAGGTTACGGTAGGGTTTTCGAAAGTTTGCTGTTTCAAGTAGTTTGTTTAATGGTCAATGATTCATCTTCCTTTATTCTTGAAATACTTGATTCCAGGGCTACCTAATCTATTACACACGAGACTTGAGCCTTTCCAACGACGACTACAAGAATTGGCAATCTGTGGAGATGAACAATAACTCTACAAGGTTTTTGAAACAACTAGTTATGGTTAAACTGATATTTTCAGATACAAATTTGATTTATCAGTTGGTCTGAAACCGAAAACTTTCTATCGAGCAAGGATAGCAGGGAAGAATTCTCATGCCGATGGTCCCCCAAGTGAAGTTGTCGAATTCGAGACTGCCTATTCTGGTGAGTTTTTGTTCAATTAGAAACATATTAATTGCTCCTGGTATTCTTTGGAGAGATATACAAGGATTCTGAAACTGAAAACTTTTTTGGACATCGATAGTGACGAAAATTTGTAAGGAGTGATCAAATTACCTTCCAAACAAACCCAATGTCTCATTTGAACTATCCGAAACTGCAAATTTTTGGATTTCAGAAGTTCCAATTCCAACGGATCTGAAGACAGATGTACTGGAAGACAACACGATACATATCAGATTCAGTGCGGTTAGGGATCCAGATGACCACGCGAAGGCCGTTGATGTAAGATTTCTAGAGGGATCTTCAGTAGGGGTTCCATTTCGGGCGGTCCGAACACCGCCGACCGCCGACGAGGCTGATATCAGACGGTCCGGTTGGCAAACGGTCGGTCGGCTGGGGGACCCGACTAGATGAAGCCACTACTTATTGGCATGCTGATTACTGTACTATGAAAATATGTGTTCTTCCACAGAGAGATATCTTCACCAGTTTTATTATATTATGCCCATTGTCTTTCGATCGATTTCCGCATTCACGATGTGATTTTACAATATTCGTGTAGCAGTAAAAATGAATCCCAAGTTTTCCACGCGAAACTTAATCTAAATTTGAGCTGATTGCTCATTTTACAAGCTAAGATTCCAACTAGATTAACTTTTTTTCTAACTTGAACTAAGAGACTCAGAACTGATATTTTCTGTAACCGCGGGCCTTTGCAACAATATGAAATAGAACTTTTATTTTCTGAAAAACGAAATCCTACTTTTTTCAGGAATACCGAATCGACCTCGCCGCCACCGACGACGTCCTTCACGCCGAATGGAAGCACATCGAACCGAAAGCAATTCGAATCGATGAGATCACTTCAATGGTAATTTTAGACAATTAGAGTGTCCGAAATGAATCGAGTCTCACCAGGTAGATGTGGAAATCGACGGCGATTCGGTGGAAAAGAATCGAATGTATTGGGTCAAGGTGACGGCGAGATTGGATAATCCATCGTGGGGTTTGCATTCATCGAAACCTAGATGGTTTAGGACAGGACATGGGAGTGAGTTCGAAATTGGGAAAATGTGAGATAAATGAAAAAAAGAGAACTACATTCCAGTTTCAAAATTGTGTTACGTTCCTATCGAAACAGAACATTTTTCGCAGAGATTTTGAAATTCGTCAAACAGGATAAGTGTTGATTTATGGTCTTACAAAATGTGGAAAATCTTCAGTTTTATGAAACTTGAAAAGTATGGTGTTGATGCGAAAACTCACTGAAATTTTGAACCAACTTCTTTTTGTATTCTAAAAATTTACTGCTTCTAAATTTGCAGATAATTTTTCACAGATTATTAAAAATTCGATATCAGGCAGGCTCTTTGTCCTAAATCATACAGATAACACTTACAGAACTAATGACCTCTGTCACCCTCGACGGACCATCTCTGATCGAAAAAGAGCCGAATCTCTCTGAAAAGTTATCAGTGACATGTACTGGAATGGGAAGTCCTGCTCCGATAATAACATGGGAATGGATGAATGAATCGATTGAAAATGGAACGGAAGGATGGGAAGTGCATAATATCAATTTGGATGATACCAGTGTTGTGTGAGTTTTTTTTTTGGGATTATGGGAAAGAAATAAAGAGGCATCGCAACGAATGTAGAAACTGAAAAAAAAGTATATTAGGTCGGTGAAACAGAAAATTGTGTTGAAGTTTAGAAGTTCTTCAAGAATTACAGTTAGGAGACCAGCACAAGTTGCAAATTACTTGAACTGAAATCGTGTTTCAATTATTGTTTCAACTAATGATACAATTTGAGACATGTTTCAGTGGTCAGTGTTTTGCAGGACCCCTAAAAAACGACCCAAAATATTTTCAAAGGTTGTTCGTAATCGTCAATGTCTTATATATTCCATAAATCTCCTCTAAAAGGATTTATTAAACTATTTTTTCACAGTTTCCGCTTTTCATCAGCAGCTAGAAAATGTGGCATCTGTAATTGTTGAAATTATTATTCAGTCATACTTTTCAGATCAAAAATCACCCGAAATGAAATTCGAGAATCCGGAGAACTGACTTGTATGGCTAATAACAACGAGGGGAACTCATCAGTTGTGAGTTTTTCTTTTCAAATACTTTCTGCTTCACGAGTTATGTAACTATCGCTGCAAGATGTGTGTTTCGATTTGATCCATTTTTCTACAAAATTTTCGGTTTCAAAACTTTTGTTTACATCGATTAAAATTAAAAGTTTACTTCAAGGCCCGCATATGTTCTCACAAACTAAACCATATTCAGTCCGTCGAAATACGAGTCTTGGGTCCTGGCAACCCTCCAGAGAACATCAAATTGACAGCATACAGGAATCAGATTAATGTGACGTGGCAGGAATCGACACTTCCCAATGGAGATATTATGGTAGGTCTTTTTTGACTTTTAGACGTTTAGAAAATGCAATTGATCAACAAAATAATCAAAAGTTCTGTTGCTTCCTTTTTGAAACAGTAATCGATTCAAATTCGAATTTGAATGGTTCTCACTAGAAAACGGTTTTTTAAAATATCAGTCTTGATACATAATCCTCTAGTTTTGATTTCAGAAGTACATAGTCTACTATTCGGAGAATGAAAACGATGATTTGGCGGATTGGAACAAGTTCGAAACGGCTGAATTGGAGACATATGTCGAAGCATTCGGGCCATCAATTAATCATTTCATTCGAGTTCAAGCAGTTTCCGATCGAGGTCCAGGGATTATTTCGGAGAAATATTCGTGTTTATCGGATGTTTTGTGTGAGTTTTTTGAAAGAGAAAATTGGAAAAACACCATAAGAGAAGTTTTAATTATAATAATAATCCAACGAAGCTGAAACCGGAAAAATTTTTCTTGGAAAGAAGTAAAGAAAAAAGTAATGAATTTGGGTTTAGAACCTCTGGTTTGTGGCTTGTTTGAAGCCAAGACATTGTCATGAGAATTCAGAAATTCAAAAATTTTTAATGTTCATGAACATGACTGATGTAATAGTGCGGAAATCAAGTAAACTCTAAACTCGTCGAAAGAAGAAAATATTTTGAAACAGTAATTTCTAACTTATACCATTTCCCAGATGAACCCCTAAAAATCGAAATCCTCGCATCAAACATACTCGAATTCGAAGCAGAACCAAACCAAAACGTCGAGATTCGCTGCAAAGGAACCGGAAAACCAAAACCCGAACTCTTTTATCAATTCGGAAATGACACGGAACACCAATTTGAGGAAGTGGAGACAACTGCATACGATGTAGAATACTACGAGGCAAAGGCTCCAGAAATCAATTCGAGAAGGAATATAACAGTGACTTGTCGAGCTAGTAACAAATATGAGAATGTCACTGTCAGCAAAGTCATTGTTATTAAAAGTGAGTATTTTCTTGGATAATGCATCAATCCAATTGATAAGTGCAAAAGTTGTAGCTGAAATAGGCCTTTTGAAACCCGGAAAAATGTTGATTTTTAAACACAAAATCTTTCGGTTTCATTAACTAAATAATAAGAGAATAGAATTTTCATTAACAGTGTTCCTACATTTTTGACAATTCAAATAGTTTGAACCATCTAAGGCTTCTCAGATGGATTACCACAAGCTAGGCAACATATATTCTAAAACTATCCGGACTCATAAAATCAACTTGAAAAATGAATTTATTCTTCTCTCAGTTCTTCTGCAGAAAAGTTTAACAAAAAGCTTCGGAGAAAGACTTCTCCACTTTTTTCTGTTTCATCAAATTTTTTCACACCACCCAGTTTTAACACATCAATCTCTCTTGTTGACTTGTTAAATTTCGCGAAACATTGATTCCAGGACCCGGAGAAGCTCCAAACAACATCAGTTGGAGTTTCGAAGAAGAAGATGACTCGATTCTGTACATAAACTGGAATCCAATTGAGAATCCGAATGGAGAAAAACTGGAATACAATTTGTATCTATCCAACTTCAAGACAAAAGTGTCCGGACCGCCAGTGAAGATTCCTGATGTGAGTTAAAAAATATTTTGGATCCAGGAGAATATAATATAATCAATAAACTTTCTAGCATTGATACTTTGAATCCTTCTGTTCTTGAAAACTCTTTCTACGTTAACTACCAAACATTTTCAGATATCAGCTCTTCAACTTTTACAGAGATAGAATTTTTTAGATGATATACAAACTCTGAATTCTGAAAAGTTTGATTCTGAACAGTACCGAAAAATAAATTTTAAAAATTCCTGTTTCCCGTTTGAAGTTTCAGCCCTCTAACCTCCTCGTCTTCGTTTGGTTCCAAATCAGCTCAATCTAAAATATACATTTCCAGATCCCCCTCGACGTCAATATCTCACTCCGAATCTCTGCTGAAAACGAGTATGGAGAGGGAGAAAAGACCTTCCCAATCTGGATCCCCACCCCTCATGGAGGTCCCAAAACTGCTCCAATCATGTCTTCTCTACATGCTCAAGACTCAAAAGTGTATATATTCTGGGCGGAGCCAAGACTTCCGAACGGAGAAATCAAGAATTATACGATTTATGTGAAGAAGGAAGAAATTGAGGAGAAGGAGGAGCAACGTCTAGACGCAGAAAAAGGTACAGGGAAGGCTAAAGAAAAGGAGAGGAGGGCTCCAGAAGAGTGGAAGGTAAGATTCTAAATGAAAATCATAAAACTCAGTCGAATTATTTACAGAAGTTCGTGTACGGTGGGAATGTGACTCATGTGATAATCGGAGTGGATGAGGGATTGGAAGAGAATGAAAGATATCAGATGAAGATGACAGCTACGAATGAAAGGCATGAGGGACCGGAGACCAAGGTTAGTTGAAATTATGGATTCATGAAGTGGGGGTAGTGGGGAAAAGTTTCAATAGTCTGTTATTGTTTCTTCGATAGATGGATCACAAAGTAGTGACGACTCACGGTTATTGCGTCATAGCGGAACAGAAAATTTTTTGGATTTTCCAGTTTTGAGCACATGATTGGATGTGACTTTGAATTGTTAAAACCAATCAGATATCAAAATCTTCTTCAATATTTCAAGTTTTCTCTGTTTCATCAGATTTGTATTACATATTTAAAAACAACAAACTTAATGGAATTCATTAAAATTTTTTAGGAACATTAAACAATGGATATTTGGTATTTCTCGACCGACTAGTATCTTTGAATTTGAATTCACATTATAAGTTTTGTGAAACATAAATAATCTTGCAGAAAGTGATCGTTTTCTTCATTTTATTTTGACACTAACTGAAGTTTTCCTGTTTAGAAATACTAACCTGACCTGAAATGAACTGATAATTGGAAACCGGAAAACGAGAGATTCATCTGTATTATTTTACTCCAAAACCTGTATTCCGGTTCTTCCAGACATCATAGATGATCAAATTTACGAAATCCAGTTTTCTTTTCGAAGACTATGCCGATAAAACAAATTTCTTTCTGAAATGTCAGGTCATTTTTTTGTAACCGATTCAAATCCAGCTTCTAGTACAAAAAATCTGTTTCCGAATTGCGATATGTTGCAGATAATTCTTATATATTTTAGTTCCAAGATGTCTTCATAAATCAAGATGAGAGTATTGGGTTTTTTGAATAATAAGTCTCTTTCACTTCATTTTTTTCGCTGCGATTTTCAGTTACTTCGCTGTGCTAGCTGGAAACCACTTTTTTTAAATACGTTCAGAAAATCTAAAGCGCTCTACAACTATATTTGAGCATTATCCTAGATTTGAAGAAACAGTGATTCATTCTATCAGCTTTTCAAGGTTGATCGTCGATTAGAATCGTCGATTAGATCTGTGAAAAAATCTCTAATTATACCTGCAATTTTTAACTGAAACCTAGACTGAAACTTGACAAAAAACACTGTTTCAAAATTAGGCCACCAGAATTATTACCATTTCTTGAATAGTGCTGCCCATACCATCAATCCAAAGTTTGAAATCTGAAACGTAGTTCAAAAATTCCAAACCTTTGGTTCGAGATCCAAGTGTTACATCTCTCAATGATTTACTCTAGTTCATCTAATCACAAAAAGTGTCTATCCCCACGTCATTTCTTCTCCGTCGATCTCTGAAATGATGTTTCTTTGGTGAAAACTCTCTGATCACATCTTCTTTTTTCTTCTAATGTATCACTGACTGACTCACTGTCATTTGATCCTTAACCGATTACCCCCAACTAAACAAAACAAATCACAACAATTCGTTATTTTTTAACGTCACTTTCTCCTTATCTGATTTTTCTTTTTCTCTTTTTCAGGTCTACACTTTCGATTTGATCTCTTTCGACGAGACGGACGTCATCGACAACTTCACTGCCATCGTTATCAATTCGACGGTGTTCGTCGAAGTCGAGAATCCCATTTATACGGTATTTGAGATGAGATAGAGAAAAGAGATAAGAGGGGTTTCAGAAGTACAACATCTACATTCGAGACGAGGGAAACAATCAGACTGTCAAACACGAAATTGATGTCGAAACGGGGACGACAAAGTTCGATTTTCCATTTCATTTGGACCATACATTGAGGTATGGTGGGGGAGATGATTGTTTGTCTTGAGTTTCTTGAAAAAAGAAAATTCTTGAAAATATTGGATGCTACAAAAATCAGAAGAAGAGTTAGATGGATATCGTGAAAAGAAAAGGAAAGCCCAAAAAATGTACATACTGTTTCAAAATAAAAATTATTCGAAAGTTTTTATAAATGGAGCAATACCTCATAACTAATATGTTTGTGGGAAACCACACATCTTGAAATCAAAACTTCTAAATGATTAAAATCAGTTACAACCGGGACGTTAGATTAATATAGATAATAAGTCAGTGAAAATCGATGGGTTCACAATTTCCATTTTTCACAGTTTCATAGAAAAAATAAGTGGAATTAAATAACTTTAATAATATTAGGAGACATGGTGTAGAAAAGCTCAGCAGATGAATAGGAAACATTTTGTTAGCTCACAAATCTGGATGATATTTTTTCAATTCTATTGTTTCAAAGCTGATTTTACTATGAGCCCTATCACTATTCACTGCGGTCTTGATTATCTCAACACTAAAAAAATTCAAGTTCCCATGAGAGAAGGGAAGATGAACAACGATAACTCTAATCAAAACCAGAACACTTTACGACCGAAAACGCCAAGAAATATCACAGTTTCCCCTTGAATTTCTTCACACTTTTCAGTTTCCAAATTTCCCTATATCCCTTGTTTTGCTACAGTTTTATTGATTCTTTTAGTTTTTTCAACACACAATCTTTCATTATTCCAGCTACACAATCAAAATGTCCGGAATGAAACTTGGCCGAGAGAGTCCTCCATCCGAAGAAATTGAATTGGAATTCCTAAACGCTTCTCCTCAAAAACCAACGACTCCAGTAGTAGCCTCTTCTCGTCGGAAAGTTGTCAAGGAGCCACCACTTTAATCATTTTGTCTCAAAATTTCTTATTTCCCTTTTTCATTTTCAGTCCATTTCAGTCGGGTAGATTCTCTTTTCCTTCATTTTTTCTTCAAATCATCCCAATTCGTTCTTTCAAAACAAAACACACATATTTTGTTTCTCTCTACTCTGTAGTCTTCTTGACCAAAACAAATACAAATTCTCTTCAAATTTCGAAAAAAAAAGAACCTGTTTTATTTATTTTCTGATTCAAGTCACACAGTGTTCATATCAATTATTGGGGGCTAGAAAACAAAAAAGAAAAGGAAATCGTCAGTAAATTACAGACAGATTTAGAGAGGGAAAGAAAATGAATTAGTATCCCATACATCCTTTAAGAACTGGGAATTCTTGAGGGAATTGACGCTCGACTTTCGGGATGATCGCCATGGCACAGTCCACTTTGAAGCATGCCTGCAAGAAATTGAAAATAAATGAATATTGATTAAGGATGACTGTTATTAAGGAACTTTATGAATACTGTGAAACAGAAATACTAGACCACCCTGTTCAATTTTTTTACTGTTCCAAGAAGAAGCCTTGAAATTCATGAATAAGTAGAAGTTGATCTTATACACTTCAACTCGATACATTATCACTAGGGAAAATGAATAATTGGAGAGCACTAGCGTTAAGAGGATTGCCATTGAGAGCACCATACTTCATACACAGATATTTCGGAAACAATCGCAATAAGATTGCAGTGCTCATCTCATAATTTGTTAGCACCAGTTTGCAAAGTTTTTTTTCTGTTTTGTAAGGGAGTCGTGAAAATTGGGTATCAAGTGAAACTAATCCTTTTTTTTTAAGACTAATACTCTAAACTGTCCAAACCTAGCAAAACTAGCCATGTAAAAAAATGATTCGTTCATTTGTTTTGGACTCATTGATCAACACGAGCTACACTCTCTAGTATGAAAATGCAGAATATGCAGGTAATTTGGGTCGGAGAACGTTTTTCAAATCATTGAAGGTCTCAGTTTCATGAATTTTAGCACACTCGGCACTGTTACTAAGCAAAAGTTTAGCTCAGACCTTACAAAATTGAAAAAAAAAAAAAACAATGCTATTGAAAATTGGCAAATAAGAGAACCGAGAGTAGAGAAAAGAGGTACTAGAACTCCAAAAATGTTGTTCTATTCAAAAACTAGATTTGAATTTAGAAGCTAGAATGGCATTAGACGGGGGGTATAACTAGAACTCTTTTCAAAAGGTTCGACGCAAAAAACACACCCAGTACTGAAATTTCGAGTTTCCTGAGCAATTAGCTAACAGAAACAGTAAGGTTTTCAGAATGCAGTTACTGTTTCATAAAATTCCAAAATAAGTTATGGTACTTTCATAGTCAATCCAATATCTTTACTGTCTCCTAAAGCACGCAAACTTCTATTCTAATCACTTTCATTAATTTGAGGAATCTATAGAAATCTATCTATGCAAGCCCGTGAAGTTTCAGAGTCAGCTTAGTCATTTTTCTAATAATAAAAACATTGATGAACTAGGAACGCAGCATCCAGAAAATTCTCCTCAAATCTAAAACTAAAACAAATTTTCCCCTAAAAGTTTTCTGTTTCTGGGAGTGGAATAATTGTAAAGTAGAAAAGTAAGGTATTATTATTCAGACTCCTAGTTGAGACTATCTTCAAAAAATTTCAGTTTTCAAAAGTTACAGTACTCACCGCCAATTCCCTCTGAAGAGCCTTGGATGGTCCGCTCTTTGGCAAAATTCGTTTCATACAAGCCTGTCCTCTCTTCTTCAATTTCAGCTGAGTGGCCGCGTCGGATGGGACTTTCTGGAATGTTTTTCAAGGTCTTCTTTTCCACATTTTTAAAAGTCAATTTCATGAGGATCTCGCTCTTTAGGGATCCAAAATGCTAAAAATGGACAAAAATCTAAACAATTTCAGAATTCAGTATTCTAGAATTTCAGAAAAACGGGAAACTCACATATGCTTCGAGAACAATAATACCGGCAAGAAGGGCGAAGATGAGGAAAGTTCTAGACATCATTTTTTTGTTGGTTTAGATTTTTTCTTGGAATAAATTGAGAATATTTTGGTTGTTCTCAGTGAAAAATGTGTACCTTTAAAGTAAGTGATAAGCTCCGCCCATAACCAGTTTTCCGAGAATCACTTGTTTATTTTTTCGAAAATTCTGTTACTTCAGTAAAGTGGGCGGAGTCTTGTTCCCGTCCCGTGTGATTCGAAGGTCTCATCGATCAAATTTATTAAATTCGAAAGGAGAAAAAATGGAAAATCAAATCAAAGCAAGAATTGAAAGAAGAGGGAGAACGGATCATTTTGGGGGGACTGGAATATTCGAGAGGGGGAGAGAAAGGAGAATAAGTTAATTTTTCAGATTTTCGGGGAACAAAATATTTTTAAAAATGGGCGGAAAATAATAAATATCGATATTTTTAGTGATGTTAGATTTTTCAAAATGGGGGCGGGGAGGATCAAAAGATATGCCTCATTAGTGGGAATTAATGTGGTTTTCGTTGGAAAAAAATAGGAGAAAAGGCACACTGGTTAAAACGGGGGAATTCTGGTTTTCAAATGGAATTTTTTCGAATAAAAAATTCAGAAAAAAATAGTGTCATTAGAAGCTGTGAGAGACGTGGAGCGGGGAAGAGAATGGAAAATGAAATTAATACTTTTTGCGGAAATTCGGAAAAAAATGGGAAAGATTATTATGAATCAGCGGAGAGAGGGGACCTTGTTCAATTCAAAAAATGAAGGGGACAATATTTCACAAGTCTTGTTACAGATAATAAGATAAATATGTTATAAACATTTGGGGGGAAATTCGAAGCAAATCACATGATAACACACGAGCAGCACTGCTTGTTCGACTGTCCCGGACGGCGGCCGGATTCCGGATAACGGCGATTTATCTGGCGGACGAGGTCGTAGAATACCTGGAAAATGGAAATTCTTGAACGAAAACTGGCTAGAAAAGAGTTGGCGTCAAATCTGATGCCTTCTGCAACTGACACCGCGACGAAAAAATGCAGAAAAAAGCAAATCTCACCTCGCTAACGTTAATCTTTGCCTTCGCCGACGTCTCCAAAAACGCCGAGCCAAACTGTCGGGCGAGATTCTGTCCCTGATCCTTGCCCACCACACGTTCGTCCTCCAAATCACACTTGTTGCCTACCAGAATCATCGGAACCTAGAAAATGCTTTTTAGTTGAATTCACCGGGAAAAATGGCATAATTCGCTCCATTGTACATTAGTTAAAGATGCTTGGCATTTCAAGTTTTTCACTCAATTTCGTAGTAAGACCCTTTTACCGGCTCCTTGAAGGTCTCGCCACGAAATTGGGGGAAAAGATCCGAATTCCAAGCACATTTAGCCTAAGTGCAGTGGAGCGAACTTGTAATCCTAATAATTTCAAAGCATACCTCATCGGTGTCCTTGACGCGAAGAATCTGATCACGAAGATCCATCAAATCGTTGAACGTCGACTGGGCGGTGATCGAGTAGACGAGCACAAATCCTTGTCCGTTCTTCATGTACAAATCGCGCATCGCCGTGAATTGCTCCGTACCGGCCGTGTCCAGAATTTCGAGCATACACTGTTGACCATCGACTTCCACTTGCTGGAAAAATAGAGTTTTTAGAGGGATTTTTGGGAAAATTCGGAGGATTTTCGAGAATTTCAAGGTTTCCTTTTATTCAGTAAATCTACACAGAAATGGCTCCGAGCGCGTCGTTCTGATGACGAGACTAACAGTTGTTTCTAACCGAAATGCACCGAAATTTTGGGATTTTTAGGTCGAAAAAGCCATTTTTCTTAAAGCTGATAAAGAGTTCTAGGCGGATCGCTGCAGTTACTTTGTCAATTTACGAGCTTGAAAAATGAAGTAACTTGATTAGATGTGTTTTTTAGTTGCTTGTAGCCAACCAAAATACTTTTTCTATTAAAATTTCGGTCAGAATCAACTGTAAATCGTCATCAGAGAGACGCGCTCGGAGCAGTTTTAGAGTCAGTTTTCTTTTAATCTTTCTTGAGTTTTCCTTCTGTCGAACTCACTTTTCTATAACTATCCTCAATCGTCGGATCGTACTTCTCGACGAAGATTCCCTGAACGAATTGCACCGTCAACGCCGACTTTCCGACACCTCCCGAGCCGAGCACGACGATCTTGTACTCCCGCATCTTCTGTGTGTGTTCTGCTCTGTTGATTTGTCCTCGACGACTCCTTGAAAACCCGTTTAGGGGGTTAGTTGTGATGGCGATGAAGGGTGGGAAGTGCTGAAAATTTGCGAATTTAGTGGGAGAAAAATCCTTGGATTCAGGAAGGAAATGGGCGGAAAAAATTAGAAAATATGGGTCCAAACGAGAAGGATAACCAAAAATTGGAGAATCAAATGGTGAAGAAGGCTCGGTGGAATAAGAGAGAAAAATTGAAGAAAATCTGGTAATAAGGGGAGGAAAATGAAGGGAGACATGGAATTAAAACCCCGCCCACTGAAAAAGGGCGACACCTGGAAACGGAGACAGTGTCACCGAGCACAGCTGTGGGTCAAATGGTGAAATGAACGAAAAAAAGAGGACATTTTTTTATTTGAAGCAGCTGGAGAGAAGAAACTGGTACGAGGTGGTATGGAAAATGTCGAGGAGAGAGCATAGAGAAAATCGAAAATGCAGTTTTTCAGGAAATATCGAAGCTTCCAGAACAAAAAAATGAACGATTGCAACAGGAAGTGATGGTGACATTGTTCAATATGAAATAAAGTTTGTTCTTTCTCTCTTCTTTTTATTGAGCTGTTTCTTATTCTCGGCCTCTTGCGAAATTTTGTTAGAAACCAAAGATATTAGAATTTGCCGATGATGTCTCAAAGTTTAGTTGAGAAAACCAGAAATCCACATTTCTGACGATATGATGATGTGATTGAACTAATGATTCTAGAAGCATATTTAACCAAACCAGCCAATAATCGTACTCATATTGTCTCTCAAACCGAGTTGAAAAACGGGGAAAATAAAACAAAAAAGGCTGAAAACAACAAAACAATGCTGTTGCTTGCGTCGTCGTCGTTCCTCCCGTCTCGTGCCGTTAATATTTTCGACTCTGACTCATTTTCGAACGCATTTTTTCATTCTCTGTGACTCGAGTCGACTGTTTGCAGACACACAGAAAATGAATGAATGAATGAGAAGGGGGTCTTCCCGTTGAAAATGGGAATATTTTTATGAAAACTGAAATGGGAAGGGAAGAGGAGGCGAAGGAAAGAATCGTAAAAATTTTCCCCTCCAATTTTAGTTTTCTTTCCGGCGGAAAATTGTCAGAAAATGAATGAAATATGCTTCTAGAAGAATGAAAAAAACAGTGGCTTTTTTTCAGTTTCAGATCGCAATTTCTCGCCCACTCAGAAAAAAATCAATCAGGATTATGATGGAAAGTGTGGTGACCTATATATCCATACGAGATTTTCAGGTGGGAGGAGGAGAAACAAAAAGCGAAGGGAAATCGCTTTTCCATTCAGAAGAGGAGAGAGGACTAATCCGATTGCAGAAGCGAAAAAATGGGAGGTTTTTGCAGAATTTTTTCTTTGGTTTTTACGTATCCATATGATGATGACGTGGGATTAGCGAGGGGGATTCTGGAGATTTCCGATGGATGAGGAAGTGGATTTGGAGGATTCAGAATCCCGGATTCTTTTGACAATTTCAGAATTCTGGGAGTTCTGGAGAATACAAAGAAGCACGAAGACACGTGGTCGGGATGTCCTAGAACTCAATTTTTCGGCGGGAAAATTTAATAATAGAGAGATAATTCGACTAGAGATGTCTGGAAAAAGTGGGCGGGGCTTAAATGGGAGATTCTGACGCTCTGAAAAGTGGGCGGAGCCTAGGCTGCACTTTTGCAGCAAAAACCTTCCCACGAGGTTCTGCGATTTCAGAGACTAAAATAACAAGGTTCAACGCTATAAATACACTCAGAGCATATGCTCATTATAGAAATGTTTTTGTTCCATTTGCTTCATTCGTCACGCTATTTATAGAGTGCAGCATGGATGGATGAAGTCATCGGAAAGAGTGGTGACGACACAATGAAAGGATGAAAATTTTGACGAATTCGGTAGAAAAGTTCAAGACGAAAAATATAGGAAAATTAGAGGGCGTTGGTTGCATGGAATAGTGAACTTGAGAGGAAATGATGTCAGATGTTGAAATTCAAGATAATTAGAAGATACCGGATCTAGGAAATTCAAAAAAATTCGGCCAAGCTGGAACCAGTAATAGTGAAATTTTCAAAATCTTCAGCTTTTGTGAAGTCTAGAAAAGCCTAAAAATCTTCGGCTAACCTAGGAAAGAGTAGAGAACCTGAAAAACCCAAAACTCCCCAAAAAGCCACCAAAAAACCGTAAAATCTTAGAAAGCCCAGGAAAGCTTGCAAAGTCTTAAAAAAGTAAAAAATCCGTGAAAAGCACAAGACAGACTATATAGCAGGAAAAAGCCTAATAAAGTCAGTTTGAGGCAAAATTGGCAAACTTTAAGCTCTGATAGCTTCAAAATCCGATCAGATTCTTCAATATGATTTTTCAAAAACCTCCCCGATGGCAACAAGAAAGAAGCATCAGCAGCAGCCGCCATGGGTGCCCCCCGGGAGTGATGATGAAGGGAAAAGAAAAGAAAAATGGAGAAAAGGGGAGAGTGATTAGGATAATCATATCATCTCCTCCTCTCAATTCTCACACATATACAGAGAGAAATGATAATACGTGTCTAGAGAGAGAGAAGAGATGAGAAGTGTTGGAAGGGGGTAGAAAAAGCTGAGAAGTGTGTCCTGAGAGAGAAAGAGAAACAGAGAGAACAGGGTCATCAGAATACGAGATGTGGCAACTGGAGAGATGGAGAGAATGAGAAAAGAGCAGCACACCTTGAAACACTTTCGAGAGGGATATCCGTCATTTTGTGACAGGTTTTTGGAAAAGGGAGTTTTTGAAAAATTGCTACGAATTTTTATGAAAAGTGCAAAGAGAGCAGAGAAGTACGTCTGATTCTGAAGAGTTGAAAAAGGCTTGAAGACTACGAAAAACCAATATTTTGGGAAATCTTGTGGGTAGAAATAGACTCGATAGAGGTACCTAGAGCTTCGCACTTTGCTTCGAAAAACGAAGATTTATTAAATATATCGCTTTTTCAAAATGCTTACTTCCACCAATTTCCATATGAATACAGAATTATGTATACAAAACTATTCAAAATCCCCAAAAACCTACTCTTTGACCAAAAAAACGAAGAAAACTTATCTAGATCAAATCTCAATGTGACACACCCTAACGATCTGTAATTTATCACAGAATTTTCAAGAAATTCATTTCGATAAAGATCTTCAAGCGAACCGATTGAATGATGGATGGATTCGATTTTCGCTTCTTATCGAATAGTCAGATCGAACATTTTTAGCGGAAAACTGAAAACCGCCAAAAGTTGATTCAACTTTTGGTTTTTGAAGGAAGTTCAAGGGCATTAGACTGCATTTTTGCGTCAGCGTGGCGGGAAATTCTTGGCTGCGGACCGGGCATCAGATTTGACGCCACGGTGCCGTTCTCACTGATCTGACGGAAATAAGCAAAAGCTGTACAATTCACTTATCAGATCCGGTTTAGTTTCACCATTCTACAGTTACAAAAACAAGAAATTTCTTTGGTTTCAAAATTCTTTGCCGTTGGAAAAAGTCGAAAAAATGGCCGAAAACTTGCTGAAGGTGGGGGAAATCCAAGCAAAAAATCTCTGAAAATCTTCATCTCCCTCTTGGCTAATCCCCTACGGACACCTTCTTTTATTCTCCCCCGAGAGCTCTCCTCATCACACTCCCCCATTTTTTTGGTAAACATTCTGTCACTGATAATCCCTCCGTTATCCTCACTAATTTGTCGGCTTTATATTCGAAAGAGAGAAGAAGAAGAAGAAAACAACACACAACTTTTCATTCAATCCAATTTGTTGTCTCATTAAAGGATCAGGGGGATAATGATATGAAGTGACCAGAGAGAATAATGGATATCAGGAGGAAATGAGGAGATGGCCATTGAGTCATCAATCAGAGGATTTCAGTGAAATGAGGTTTTTGATTTCGGTCTTATGAGAGGAACCATGTTCGGAAGAATGTTGAAAAACAGATCAAAAGTCATATGGAAATTAGAGGATAAAAGGAGAGAGAATCGAAGCTATTCGATGATAACTCGAGACTCAGTGGAGCGATTTTGACGAAAATGATACAGATCGACAGGAAATTTTTTGGAGCATTCCCAGTTTTTTTTTGAATTTTAACTTCGTTGATCAGCAGTTACACTAGTCCTTCCGAGACTGCTAAAATCGAGAAACCAAGGATTTTCAGTGAAAAACGCTAATTTATGACAGAGACTATGATGTATTAGACAGAAGCTATTGAGGTTCAAATCTTGGAAAAATGAGACAATCTGAGTTTTCGATGGAGGAAAGTAAAAATTGAGATGATTCTTTCAAACTTTCGAAAAATGAACTTAATAACCGAAGCAATTGAAGAGGAGCCTGAGCATAAGAAATGGAACAACGAAAAATTCCAAATTTTCCCATTCGGAATATTTTCAAAAATTGACATCTCGAATTCACTTGAAAAAGCTGATCTATCACGAAAATGAATTCTTCAACTGCAACATAAAAATGCAGAATTTCTTGAAAAAAATTGAAGAGAAATTCTGAAAAGGCTCGGATTTACAAGTTCCTAAACTACCCAAACGACTGCAAATTTTCTGGAATATCGAAGATCTGATCTTTTCTCTTTTTCCCCAATTTCAAAAAGAGTATCAAAACCAAAACGCGTTTTGTGATGAAAACAAAGAGAAAAGGTGAGAAAAGGAATTAAAATGGAAATCGGCACAAAAGGTCTCTCTTTCTTTCTCTCTCCGCATCTCTCTTCCCGGAGGAGGTAATGTTGGTTTTCGAGACCAGTATCAAATACGATTCGGTGTGCGTCGTATGCGCTAGACAGTGTGTGATTAGTGGAGAGTGACGAGAGATGACAGACAAAAATGGACAGTTCACTAGGAGATGAGATAGTGTAGAGGTGGGAGAGACGCAGAGAAAAAGGCGAACGACACGCACGTTCGAATTCGGACGCGCAATAGCAATGATCGATCGATTTTTTCGTTTCTCTCTGTGTTGGTAGAGGAATGAATGAGTGTGGATGAATTGAATAGAGGAGACGGGCGGTACATATACCGAAGGACGTCTTCTTCGGAAGAGACGGGTTAATTTACTACTCAGAATTCAAAGTGCAGCATTTTATGAACGGAGTGAAGGGGAGGAGGAGAAAGACCAAGAAGTAATTATTTTGCGAAAGATGAACGATGTCTTTGGAAGGAAGATTGTAATTGTTCCTCCTTCTGGTCGTCAGTTCTTTTTTCTTTTGTAAAGAATTCTATTAGAAGGGGAAAAGGGCACACACACACTGCAGAATATATGAATTTGTCATATTCTGGAAGAAAGAGTCCATTTGTGTAATTGAGTTTGTGCACGGACAATAGGCGGAGTCTTCTAGAAAATCGGATGGAGCAGATTTTGCGAAATTTCGGAGTTACTGACCATGAGTTTGACACTTCGATTTCAATTGTAACTCTGATTTTGAAAACTTTTCGAATTCAGTTTTGAAACTATAGAGAAGCTTTTGAATTTGAACCTTGACGGATTTTCAGATCTTGACAAAAAATTCAAAATTTGAATTTTCAGTTACTGATTCTGACATCGTCAGGTAGAGAGAAGATACCATCTAGGAAACTGGAATGGCCAAAATTTGGCTGAATTCTCCAATTTCCAAAAATACAATTTCAATCCTATTCTTGCTAGACGTTCCAAAAATTCAGAAAAAATCTAGGACGGACAGAGAAACCATCTGAAAACTGGGAAGTTTCAACTTTTCCGGTTTTCAAACTTCGCTCAAAACTCCGATGAGCTTTATACGAGGTTTCTGAGCTCTACCATCAAATTTCAAAAACTCGAACTCCAAATTTGATATTTATGCCTAGTCCTATTTCTATGCCTACTTCTAATTCGGAAAAATAGAAATCGACAACGAAAAACGCATAGATCCCATTAGTAACCATCACTCTTTCTGACCGAAATGACGAAAAATGACAGGTCCTCTCTCTTTGCGATTTGTGTAGTAGCAAACATTAGAGGAGGCCGTCTAGAGTTTCCGTTACTTTATAATTCTTCCCATATGATCCTTCAAATCCCAAATCCATCTCAAAATGACCTTTCTTCTAGACTCTTCTAGACAACAAAGGACACCAAAATAGCCAGCAACATTTAGATGGATATCGACGGATTAAGAGCTCCCCAAAAAGTTGAGATGAATCCCAGAGCACGTGTCAAACTTGACATTCTATTGCGGGATTTGCAGCTATTTTTGGGGCGAGAGGTCATCGAATTTCCTTTTGGGATTAATCGTCAAAAATGGAGAAAGAGTGCTCTTTTTCGAGCGTCAGATGCAGCTAAAAATGGAAAAAGAGTGGCATATTTTTGGAGCAAAAAGGAGGGAGAAAATTGGGGTGTTGGAGCATTTGGAGAGGATTCTTCCCTTCCTGTGGAGAGGGGTGCCATTCGAATGGCCATTCCGTGCGAGATGAACATTAAAAACCAACGAAGAAGAAATTTATGATGCTCGATGGGAGATGAACCATAGAGAAATGGATTTACTATGTGAAAACGAAGAAAATTAACACCTTTTGGGAGATTCTTTTCTCCCGGAAACATCATGTTGAATGAAACGAAGAAGAAAACCCGAATCTCTCTTTTTGCACCATGAGCATGCTCTCGAACACACGCATTATTGGGTTGGCTGGTGGGAGACCCGTCGACAAACAAAGGAGCGGCGACGCGACATTTTCGAAGATTAGAACGGCGGCCCGCCACCGACGATTTGAACATGGAGAGGAAGAACAGAACATGCACACACAGACAATAACTACTGTTGAAAAGGAAATGAGAAAATGAAAAAGATGATGCGGAAGAATGGAGAAGGAAGAGACAACACAAAAACGTCATTGAGGAGAAGAGCATCACCACCGATTTTGATTTTAGAGGGATTGCTTTCGCCAAATTTTCATGGAAAACCCAAAAAAATGAATTTTGCTCCGAAAAAAAGTGAAAAAAGCAGGTTGAAATTAAAGGATCACTCTTTCAAATTGTCAATCGAGTCTCGCCACGAAAACCGTACACCTTAAAGGCGCACACACAAGAATTGTCGATTGGGTCTTACCACGAAAATGATTTACCGCAAATTTACAGGAATTTCTGAGTTTTTCTACGCTTTTTTGAGCTTCCCAGAGGCTCAAAAAACGTTTAGCAATCAATAAAACTCCTGGGAATCTGATGGCGAATAGCAAAGCGGAAACACATTGAGAACATCTGGTGAAATCGAGGGAATGGATGGGGGGAAAACCGATATTGGATTTAGCATAAGGGAACAAAGAGGGGGACAACGAAATGAAATCATTTCGCATTCATGAGAACCTTTGAAAAACGATGGTGACAAAAAGATTGAGAAATAGTGAAATTCTGGAAGAATCGACATGATTTTTGGTATCTAACAGAGGCAAGACTGGTGGTTTTATTATTGTTTATCTCACACGAAGAACACATTGTATGTTATTGAAACAAGGAAGAAATGGAAAAAATAACAAACTGAAAAAATGTAATGAAAAATGGAGAGATCTCGAACAAAAGCTTCTAATAATGCGAGGATGATGAACCCGGATAGTGATGAGCGGACGACATGTAGACTCGTGGAACTGACGTCTTCTGCTCTTCCTCTTGCTGCACCACACGTGGTCCAACGATTTCATCGTCGGCATCGTCGACGATTACATCTGAGAAGACGTCGTCATCATCGACAGCTTCTGGTCTCAGCATCATCATTCCATTCTGATGATGAGAACTGTTGTTATCGTAATCGACCGCATGGTGCTCGCGACGTTGGTTGTGGATTCGGCTGTTGTTTTGGTACTGGAAATTTCGATTGTTAGGACAGGAATTCGATATTAAATAGCAGACTTACAGTATCAAGATCTCTTGCAGCAGTCATCCTGAAATCGATAGCTTTCTGAGTCTCTGTGGGATGCTCATGACCTAAATGTCCGAAACAAGCGACGACTTCGAATTGTCCGTGTTTCCTCTCACAACACTTAATAAACGCCGGACACTGTTCACATTTTCGTTTCGTTTGTCCGCGAGAATTCGAGCATAAGCACTTATAGAGTGTGGTTCGAATGGCGAAGGCAACTTTCTGGGAGGTGCGAAGGAAGAATTCAGAAGACGTCTCTATCTCCATTTGTTTCTTCCACTTCATAAAAGTGGGTCTATCCGGGAAATGCTTCCTCCGAATCATGAAGACCTTTCCATCCACAACCATATCCCGATGGAAACTGTCTACATGTACTGCTAACTCCAGATAAGTGGAGAATTGTGCGGTGCAACCGTAGGTGGGACAGACAATGTTACTGGCCAGGGAAACGTTGCTATCAGTCTCCTCAGCTAACATTCTTCCACAAGCACTTCCATCTTTTTTCAAGTGACTGTTGAGACCTTTCTTGGTGACGAATTCCAGTTCGCAGGTAGGACAAGCATGGAGAGATTTCAGTTTTGCCTGGAAACGAGTTTTTATTGATTATTACGAAAAATTCAAGACTCTCACACTTGGCTTCACTTTCTGACACTGCAATCGTTTCTGCTGTTTCATAACTTCGCACTGCTGCTTCGTGAAACCGTGATGATCGAAAATGTGGTTGTAGAATCGCTTATTCCTCAAGTCTTCTTTGCAAAAATAGCATATTGAGCTTAAAAACAAATAAATACGATTTTAAACTAATTTTCAGTTTTACTGGTCTTGATTCGCGGCGTCGATGCTTTCCTGTGTGAAATAGCTTTCTCCCATAACGTAGCAGGGCACTTCTGTTTGCTCTTCATGTTGCACCAATGTTCCAGGGTCTTCATCGTACTCGTAGATTATCTAAACACCGAAAATAATTTTTTTGAATGAAAAATAGGATTTTTCTACCTGTTCCTCTACTGCAACATGTTCATAGACGTCTAGATGGTGATTTTCGTGAATTTCATGTTGTATTTGCTGATTTCTCGGTGCTTTGAACTCATGATCCATGATTTTTCAGCTGGAAAATCGAATGCAAAGGTTGAAAAGTAAACGAAAATCTGGGAATTCCAAACGACACTCCGCATATGTCGCCTGCGCGCGGTGTTTAGCGAATAGGCTCCGCCCACTTTTGGTCTAGTTTTTATCGGTTTTTGAGCCAAAAAGACGACAAATTGGTTGAAATCAACATAAGTTTTAATGAATGTGCATAAAAATCAATTTTTCATTGTTGAAGTATTGCTCTTTTTCTCCAAAATTATCGAAAAAATAAATAAATTCAGTTTATTTTGCAGAAACCAATAAATGACAGAATTGGACGAATCCGTCCTGTTGGGCGAGGCTACCGATCAACACGATGAGCCGCTTGATGAGAATTTGCTGCTGGACGAGTGAGTTTGTTTTAAATTATAACATTAATTCAAAGAAAATTTTCCAGAAAAGTGCTGAAAGAGGAGGACCCGGATGATCTTTACGAGGAGGCTCTAGCACCCACTATTCAGGTATTATTCAAATTTTCAATGTTATTTTCTCGATTTCAACGCAAAACTAGTTACAGGAAGAGCTACTAGTGAAGCCAGACTCTCCAGTGACTCCTGCTCCTGTAGTTACTACAACCGTAGCCCAGACTGCGAAGCCAGCAGTGTCGAATGAGGGAAGAAAGTACTGCTGTTATGTGGGAAATCTACTCTGGTATTGTACGGATGCCGATTTATTGGTGAGCTTGAAATTTATGGAAATTCAAAAATTCACTTATTTTCCTTTTTTCAGAAAGCCATCGCCTCCACCGGTCTCGCAAGATCTCAATTTGCTGATATGAAATTTTTCGAAAATCGCACCAACGGCCAGAGCAAAGGATACGCGTTGTTGGTGTTGAACTCGGATGCCGCGGTAAAATCGATTATGGAGACTCTTCCAACAAAGAATATACACGGACAAAGTCCAACTGTACTCGCTTATAATAAGACGAATCAAGCGAAGCTGGAAGAGGTTCAAGCCAAGAATCAGACACGTCCCGATGTCAAGAAGAAGGTAGGTTGAAAAAGAGAGAGCGCGCACGCTCATTGGCAGAGGCGCCTTCCCCTCCTCCTCGCCGCCGACCACATATGAGCGACCTCTAACCGATCGACTTGGTTGTGTGCCGTAGCGCAGGCGGTAGGGCAGCCGACTGTCATGCGCACGCTCGCGGGTTCGAACCCCACTCGCACCAAAAACTCAGCGGTGTTTTGTATAACTATGATCATGAGCTGGTAGCTGGTGCAATAGGACTTCGGAGTCTTACCGGCGTTCATCTTTCAAAGGATGGGCGTTAAAAGTTCTTCCGAACACTTTTTCGTTTTCTCTTTTGCTTCTGATTGGTGTCCTTCAACGATACGAATGCTTTTTACAGGCCTTCGAAGATGGCTGCTTGAACATGGGAACTATCCGAATCGGGACAGGAAGTCAAGCTGGAGGAAGAACCGGTGCATCTTCATCTGGAAGATCTGGGCCACCACCACTCATGATGCAACAAGTCAGACCAACACCCCTGATGAGCCAGCAAAGCTCTCTTATAAACAACCAACCCCAAAATCAACTTCCAACGATGCGAATTCAAATCAACGGACAACCAGTACCAATGGTTAATCGTGCCCCTGTCCAACAGCAAGGACTCATGGGAACGGCGCCGATGGGTGGTATTCAACAGATTCAAGCTCAGCAGCCAATGATGATGTCTCAACAACAAGTTCGTCCGATGATGGGTGTTCAGCAAATGATGGGAGTACAACCGACAATGGGTGTCAGTATGGCGGCACCTCCACCAATGGCTAACCAGTTTCAGAATAGGTAAATTTTCTAGTGATCTTTTGATATTGGTGATAATCCCCGAATAGTTCCAGACCACCACAAATCGCTCCGATGGGAGTTGGAGTTCAGCCGCTTATGCAAATGAACACAGCGATGCGTCCGCCGATGAACGGTATTCCACCGGTCCATATTAATCCTCAGGTATGCCTTTAAATATGAAATATGTGTTACTTACCCATCGAAAAGTCTCAGATGTTCCCTGGAATTCAAGGTCCAACCTTGTCGGAAGCCGAGTTCGACGATGTGCTCAGTCGGAATCAGACAGTTTCCTCCTCAGCGATCACCCGAGCGATAACTGATGCATCTATGGGAGACTACAAGGGTGCCGCGGAAACTCTGCTCACAGCAATTGCTTTGATTAAAAATAGCAGAATTGGCCACGATGATCGGTGCAGACAATTGGTGTATAGTTTGGAGCATACTCTGAAGGGACTGGAGTCAAAAGGTCACTCCTCCTCGTCATCCAGATCGAAATCCTATCGTGATCGCTCCAGAAGTCGTGAGAGAGATCGCAAGAGAAGAAGACGCAGTCGCACTCGTTCTCGGTAAGGGGTTGAAGCGAAATTGCTCAAAAACCGCTTTACATCCTTGAAAATGAGCTCGAAAATCGCAGTTTTGACTCCGCCCACTTTTCGGCCGTTTCGAAGCCCGTTCCCTATGTTTTAGAGCGATTTTTTAGTATTTTCGTGTGATTTTTGTAATCTACACATATTTTTACTTTGGAAAAACCCTTTTTATTCAAATTTTCAACTAATTTTCTTCCATTTTCAGCTCATACTCTCGCTCCCCATCGCCACGTCGTCGTAGTCGTTACTAGATGTCGCCCCATGATGCTTCTACAATGCTCCCCCATTCTTATAATAACTGCTGTTGCTTCTTCCTTTTTCATACTTTTTCACTTTTTCATAATTTGGTAAGATACATTTCATAGTTTCTCCAACCAGCTAACTTTTTCGATTTCAGATTTCCGTGCTTCTCTTCTGATACCTCTCTCACCTGTTTTCACTCAACTACCGGCTCCTCTCACTTTGATTTCTCCTTTGTCCGATGATTCTCACCTCACACATGTTGCAAACTGCTACGGGATTTGTGCTCCATTTGTTTTACGAGAAGTGAGTTTGAAAGATATCGAGGGGTTTTCAGGTTGGGGGTTTTGAAGGTTTCGCTGTTCAAAAGATTGAAATTCAATTGTTTGTGCTAGGAAATTTGCATAATGTACTCAAATTTCGAATTTTTCTGTTTGTTTGGTTCTAGAATATTCTATCTGATAATTTTGCTTTTTCAAAGAGGTGTTAGCACTAAAATGTATCATGTTCTCTAGTTAATCTCAATCCTTACTTTGATGTCTCTATCACTTTCAAAGCCGTCTGTGGCTCTTTCAATTTCACAATTATTTTCAGTCTTCAGTTTCTTTTAGAACTCGATTTTTAGCCCAGTTATCTTATGCTTTCGGTATTGAAAAGGTTGAAAAATTCTTAGTATTCCCCGGTTATTAGCTTTCTGATGACACTTTCTCGACATTTTTTATTACTATTTATCTTCACTATTATCTTTAACTGAATTTTAGAAATCAAATTCACAATGTTAATCTTCAGAAGTGTCCCATTTTAAACTGTTTCCAACTTTTCAACTTGTTCTCCACACATTTTTAAAACCATTTTGTCTAAACTTTCTAGTGAATATGAGTTATATATAATCACGATTTTAGGTCCTATTTTGCCCACTTTTTAAGATTTCTCTATAGTTCAACTTTCAAGTGTTAAATATTAATACTTCGTTTTACTATCCAAAATCATAACTTTCTCCCTGTTTAGCCTTTACACCAGCTTCCCAAAAAACTATCTAATCCCCTCATTTTCTGTTTTTTTTTTTCTCAATGTTCGCCTCAATTTTCAATTGTACTTTTTTCGAACAGATCGAACTCAATGGACGCCACCCCGCGACAACTCCACCATCATCCGAAGGAAATCAAATCAAGAAGCCACACCTCTCCCCCAAAAGTCCCCCCTTCAATCTCTACCAAAAAAATACACCTTTTTTGATCTGAAATTTTCCATTGTACCACACACACCCTTTTCGAAATCCAAAAAATTCTTCATGAATCCTTTGTTTTGTGAAAAAGTAGAGCCCCCGTCCCCCCTGAATCTAAGAAGACACCCAATTCCTGGTAAGCAAATCATTTTTTTCGTTGTAATTTTCATGATTTTCCCCCCGATTTTCCCTTGGTTTCTTGTGAATGCTCCCCATCCATTGCTCCCTGGTATGAGATGTTTCCACTTAAAATTGATTGAATTTTCAGGAAAAAATTGGAGAGAAAAAATTAATAATAACACTTTTTCAGATTCTTCCTCCCTCGGTGCTCTCTTCTTCATCACTGCTCACTCAACAATTGATTCGTGTTCAATTTAAAATATGTTCTTCCTTGTAATTTTCATTTTTCGTTAATATTCAAATTTTTTACATGTTGACCTGAAT
Source organism: Caenorhabditis sinica (assembly GCA_963932045.1). Classification (NCBI taxonomy): domain Eukaryota; kingdom Metazoa; phylum Nematoda; class Chromadorea; order Rhabditida; family Rhabditidae; genus Caenorhabditis; species Caenorhabditis sinica. The sequence continues at coordinate 16,950,387 of OZ009940.1, forward strand.
AAAATAACAAAATTTTTAGATGTTTAATGTGATCAAGAGTCGAACTAGTCGACTTTATTAGTATCTTTGTGTTGGAAAAAACTTTAAAAAAAATTTCCCACAAAAAAAAGCAAAGTTCAGAATGCCCGAAGATGGTACGGTAGTACGATGGCTGGTGTGTGGGGCGACTGCCGGATTGGCAGTCGACATTGGATTGTATCCGTTGGATACGATTAAATCGAGAATGCAGTCGAAACAGGGATTTCTGGCGGCCGGGGGATTCAAGGATATTTATAGGTAGATATTAAGGGATTCAGAAAATTTCAGTTTTCCAGTATTATTAATTTTGAATTTTTCGCCTTTCCTGCCATTTTCCAGGTTTTCGGGCTTTGTATGCTTCTTGTGGACAATTTTCAAAAATTACACAAAGCTTGAACACCTGAAGAAAAAACGAAAAAGCCGAAAAATTCAAATATCAACCATGTTAGCAATAGAGCGCGTTGTGAAATCCATTTTTGCTGTTTCATGCCAAAGAACCGTCTTACAGTAACTTGGCGTCAAATTTGATGCTAGATCCGCAAAATGACACCCCGACGCAAAAATTCATTCACTAGCTTTGTGACACCCACAACCACCACTGTTTTCAGAGGAATGAGCTCAGTACTTGTTGGCTCAGCTCCGGGAGCAGCGATTTTCTTCCTCACCTACAAATACATCAATCAACAAATGAAGCGATCCATTCAACACAGAGACGCCTTAGTTGATGCAGTCTCAGCGAGTTTGGCTGAAATCGCGGCGTGCGCAGTCCGTGTTCCGACGGAATTGTGTAAGCAGAGAGGGCAGGTGAACAAGAATACGAGGCTGTCGTTGATTTGTAAGGAAATAATGGAGACGAAAGGATTGAGAGGATTCTATCAGGGATATGGGAGTACGGTGGCCAGGGAGATTCCGTTTTCGATTATTCAATTTCCGATTTGGGAAGCGTTGAAGAGGATTGTAGCGGAGAAGAAGGTAATTATAATTCAAGGATTATAACTCGAAAATCAGTAGTCCGATTGGAGCGAAAGTTGTACAGATAGAAAGAGAATTTCTTGAAGATCATTCTTGTATTTTGAATTTTTCGAAAGTCTTGATTTTGATGTCGTATGGAAATGTTGGACAGCGCGACACCAAAAATCCGAAAACACCATTTTAAAGTTGATTTAACTCTGTAACCAATGAATCAATTTGAATGAAAAGCATCTGGTTAGATAGAGAATGTTTTGTAGATCATATTCTTACTTTAAATTTCTCGAAAATTCCAATTTCGCCGTGTTCTGGAAGCATTGGAAACGTCAATTTTCCAATCATTGTAACTCTATCCCTAATGTACCGACTTCAATAAAAACTAGATAAAAAGATAAATAACTTCTTGGAGATCATGCTGACCCATCAAATCCTCACAAACGTCAAGTTCTAACATCTTTTTTCCCAGGAATCCGGTCGATGTAGTCCCCTGGAAGGAGCGGCGTGTGGAAGTGTAGCCGGATGCATTGCAGCCGGACTGACGACACCTCTAGATGTGGCGAAGACGAGGATTATGCTCACGAAAACAGGACCGGCTCCCGGGATTTTGAGCACGTTGAAGGAGGTGAGGATTTGAATTCTTGGAGGAGGTGCTACTCGAAAGCTTGAAACTTCGAAACAAGTCGGCATAGAGTTTAAAAAAAAACAATAATTACTTTTTGGAGCATATTCTGAAATTGAACATAATTACAGTATCCTGACTATTCCGAAATTTGGGTAGCTTTGAGGTTTTGTAACTCTGCTCAATGCTTTTTTTTCAGAATATGCTCCAAAAGGTTTTTCTGTTATTTATTCCCTATGCCGACTTGTGTCAGAATTTCAAGTTTTCCAAAACTGCCCCCCCCCCCCCTTAAGTTCCTATTCTAGATTCGAAATCTCACAATCCCCTCACTTTCAGGTATACACATCAGGCGGCGTTGGCGGTCTCTACTCTGGCGTCGTGCCACGTGTCATGTGGATTTCAGGCGGCGGATTCGTCTTCTTCGGTGCCTACGAGACGGCGATGCATTTTACCAAATTTTTAGATTAGTCGTTTTTAGAGATTCCTCTATTAGCTTTGTTCATAGATTCTCATAACATATGTTTCCCATGCTTTGTTTTTAGGTTCTTCCCTGTTTCTTTCTTGTTTTCAATCGCTCAATTTTTTGAATATCGTGTTCTTCTGCCAAAGTCTGTTTTCTTTGTTTCTTTTTTGCTTTGAAGTAATAAAAATTGAATTTGAAAGTGATGTCTCATGAAAGTGATCTTTTCGAATCAAAAACGTTTATGACCAGCAGTAGTGTCACATAGATAGAAGCACCCTAACCAATATGCCACGACCCGCGGTTTGAAAGCTTCGAGCACAATTCAAATCAACGTAGACGGTCGAATATTGATCCACACAAACGATATCCAGCGGGGTGCCACGATTCAAACCGTGCACTCTTTTCCTCAAGGGTCTTCCCAACAAGACCCAGACTGCCAATGACTCTATCGATCTGAATTCTACTACCACATGATATACAGAGGAACCCTCTCTTTCCATACATCGCCTAGTCTTCTTCACTTTTCTCTTTTTCTGTTAATTCAGCTGCATTTGCTTTTAGAGATTTTCTAAATGAGCCGTATTAACCTATTCAAACTACCACTGCTAATCCATAAAGAAATTTATGGCTCCATGGGCACTGAAGAGAAATTCACATTGAGCCTTTGTTCCACTAGAACCAAGGACATCATCAAACTATTTCGATGGGATGTACATGAAGTGACGATTTGCTTTGAAGGAAAAAATATATGTGTTCGGTTTAAAACTGCTGGAATCAAATTAGAGAAGTTTTTGTTTACATTTTACGGATTGACCGATATGAAGTGAGTTGGAAAGTCCCAAATCTATCATAATCGATAATATTTTCAGATTGCTCTTAAAATATGCGGAGAGAGACCAACGCATGTTTCTCTGTGAGTTCAATCGAAAAAACGAAAATCTCGCCATATTTCTTCAAAGACACATTTTCGATCTTTTTTCGAAATCTTCGAAATTGAAACTGACTTTAGGCATTAATAATAGTCGAGTTTGTAAGAGGATTCCATTGGTGCAGAGGTTAACCCTTTTGAGTGGATCAAACAGAGAACTGGACATGTTTATGGAAAGCTATCCAGATGTCAAAACAATTATAGTATTCAAAAGTTTGGATGGCGACTTGGATGGCTGTTCCAGATTTTTCGATGTGGAATCATGGAGTTTTTCGATTCCAACACTCAAATTCACTGATTATCTAGAACGATTTAACGGAAAGCATGCCGTGTTCAAATGCGTTGCTACAAAAGAACAGGTTCATCACTTTCTAAGGAAATGGCAAGAAGGAGATTATTGTGAAAATCTGAAACTTTTGAAAGTCACTCAACTGAATGAACAACTATTTCCTTTGAATCTCCTCCATGGAATTGCAAGGAAACGATGGGATACTTCGAAGTTGCCGGAGAATTATATTCTTGATGAAAAGTAAGTTTGAATTTCTTTCTCAATGAAATTGAATTTTCAGCATTGCTTCTAATTTGAAACTGTTGGAGGTCAGACCAATGGTTAATTATTATTATATCATACGAGAGAAGGATGGAATGGTTGGCGCCTTTGGATTCAATGTGGACGGGTTTGAGTTTAATGTCTGGGAAAATGACGTCTTGGAGCTATTAAATGAATGAGGTTTTCATTGAGATTTTCCTTTTTTGGGATTGCGTATATCATAATAAAAATGTATTAGTTTAAAATCTTGAAATCTAATATTCATGGCACTTCAAAGATTTTGTGGGTGCTTTCAAGATGGGCTCCTTTCTCTAGTTTCAAACTGCATTCAGAAAGTTAACTTCTACAGAAAACCATTTATTCGAAATACTTCAAAACCGGAAAGAAATAAGAAGCGGATTATTAATGGATGATATCAATCTCGTCGTCTTCCAATTGTTCTTCTCCAGTCGTCTCCTCCTTTTGCACACAGAAAACAAACTGGCGATTCCAGGATAGATGACAGTTTGATTCAGCACTAATCTCTCTAACTTCGGAATCTTCCGACGATTCTGGAGTCTTCGACGAGGCTCTACCTTTTCTCTGATCTTTGGCTCTCCGATTCTGGAACCAAACTTTAATTTGTCGATGCGACAAACCCGTTTTTCGCACCAGCATCTCCTTCTTTTCTCCAAATGCAAATCGATCTTCCGCGAAACTTGCCTCCAGAATCTCGAGTTGGTTTTCGGTGTACGGCACTCGATAGGGTCCAGAAGGGGTACGGGTCTTTCGCCCTTTCTGGATAGAAGAGGGGATGGTGATGGGTGCGGTGATGTTTTCGGGTGTTGGACTCATTGCCTGAAGCTGCTTCTGATGGTTCCATGGCATCTGGAGATAGTTCATAGCTCCGAAAAATTGGAGCATCAGAGCGATATTTTCCATTGGAGTCGAATCCATCTTCTCCGAAGAGCTCTCAAGTGAAGAAGAGCTTCTAGGCGACGCTTCAGTTGGAATTGGAGAGTTTGGCTCCTTTGGAAGACTGTCGGTCAGATGGGTTGGTAGCTGGTAGAAGCTCTGTCCTTGCATCATAACCTGAATCCTGTGAAAATTCGTTATTGAAATTTGATGAAAAGTGATTCCATAGACTTAAATATTTTGTTGAATCGCATTCTTTGTGAGTGCTGTGAGTATTTGAATCATTATTTGTTGGTCGACGGCATTGGAAAAGGTTTCCTTTGGAAAACTGGAAACGACGTTCACATTTTTCGTTGGAGTCGAGTTCATTGTCTGGAAGAACGTTATTGATAAACTAGCTAACAGAGTTGAGAAAACGTTTGAAGAAGAAGATAACAATACCAGAGAAGACCGATATGAGAAAATCTAACTTGAATGACTGAATGATCCTTCTGAATTCTGAAACTGATTATCCAGGCGGGGATGAAGTGAAGGATTGCTTCATTACAATGGGTGGAGTGCTCTGGTTATGGCGGTATAATAAAAAAAGAAACTTGGTAGATTACCCACAATTAGTGTGTGCAATACTCCAGGTGATCCTTCTTTTTATTGTTCAAGTGACAATGAAGAGTTTTACAGTCACGAAGATTCCCAGGAGCAATAAGCCTAAAACAATGGGTGTCTCAGTTGTAAATTTGAAATCAATACTCAACTAGGTTTCAATATACCGGAATTCAGTCATCACCTGGGTCACTGTATTTCTAAAAATGGGCATAAATCATTCATTTGGCACCCACATGTTCATTTCATTCGAAATACTTAACTCAACATTGTTCGGTCATTCAGAACAGTTTTCATAAATGTTTACTAATTTCCTTTTTTGTTCCTATTCCCTACAATTTTTCTGAGATCTAAAAATCTAATTAAAAACTTACCAGTTAGGGGTAAGGATCTAATTGTAAGAGTTTCAATCATCTAGCCCTCTAAACAGTTTTGCCGCATAATTTCCATCCACTCTCTTTGAAATTTGGTTTTGGTTATCCAAAGATGTTTTTTCATGAGATATTAACTTCTTACCCAATTTCTCTTCTTCTTACCCATTTTTTCCCTATATATAATTATCACTGAACGCAGTAGATTGTTTTAATAGTCAGTAGTTTCAATAGTCAATCACACGCCAGCCTTCCCTCATGTTCTCTCTCTCTCTCCTGACCTTCCCTCCAGTTTTAAGAAATTAAAAAATGAACATTGCAATTACTAAAACTGTCTTTTAACTTTCTTGCGTCTCCGACTCGCCTAATTTTCAAAACTCTATTCTTCCTTCAACTGTGATGCTGCAAATCCATCTATTTGTCTATTCCATTCCCACGCTCTACCTTTTTTTTCTCATTGGGATTCAGTTCCCAGGAGGAATATTGAGCGTTTTTATCTACCTTTTCTTCCTCTCGAACTATCTTTCCATTCCTACAAATCAATAGTGATAATCATCCGGAATCATGTAGTCCTCACATACCTTAACTAGCGTCATTCTTTTATTACCCCGTCTTACATTACACTTTTGATGCCCTATTCGAAATTGGAGTCTGTTCCCAAAAATCAATAACAGTTATTCTCCTGCTCCCCATTCTAGAAAATCAATAGCAACCACCTGTACTCCCCTGAAGTCATTGTCCTCATTGCAAGCGGCATCCGTCATTCATTCTGACCTCACATTTCGATTCAATGCTCTGTTCGGTGATTGGATAATCTATTCCAATCGATTTTTCTTGTGCTCGGGCACTTTTTTCGTCGATCAATTGATTTAATTGTTTCTTATTGGTTTTATCTCTCACAATTGTTTTATCATGCTACCTTCTTAACCTTTATCAGTTTTTTTTCCAGAACTACTCAACTACTCCCAACTAAAATGGAAGAGTTCCCACCACTCTCCATCACGATGGCTCTTTCCTCTGCCAAGGGCAAAAATAACCATAAGTGCAGGTAAGTTGAAAAGATTTAATAATTCGAAATGCTAAAATGCTATTTACTTTTAGAACTAGATTCATGCCATCAACCCCATCCGTTATCAATAAACTTGTCAATGTGGCCGCGTTCGTTCCAAAGCAAAGCCAAGAGTGCAAGAATCGCGAAGGATTGGAGACGCTTCAAGGAGAGGTTAGTATTTTTGGTCAACTGAATTTTAGTGGAGAAACAGTTCTTCACAGTTTTCCTTTATTCCTCTTTTCTAACTCTGATCCATTTTCCAGGAAAAATGCCTCTTCGAAGAAAAGCTCATCTCCGAGACTGAAGCTCATGCCTTCTCCAAGCACTATACCGATATCAAGTCCACTGGAATGGCCTACAACCTCGCCATGAATCCCCATGCCCTCTTCGACAACTACACTCACCATAAAGCTCTTCGTTTCATGGCCAAGTCTCATGTGTGGAACCGCCGATCAACTCCAACTACCGTACTCCCACCAGCACCGGAAGGAGTCGAAGCAGTTGAGCAATTCTGCAAAATGGACGGAGATCATGCGATTTATCGAGTGATCTCTGAGAAGGATGACAAGTACATCCTTCTTGCTTGTCATCTGAATGTCCATGGATTGCATCGAGGAGATCTTCGATTTGTGGAAGTCAACAATCGAACTACCACAAATGCATCAAAATACTCTTGCATTGGACACCTGGCTCTTGGAGACATCGTTGCTGTTAGTGAGTTGGCAAGACTTGAAGAGGAATCGGAGGACATCAGTTTTGTGGATGTGCACAAGATGACTCAGGAGACTCCGTGCATTTGGATGGTGAAGAGAATGACTGTTCTGAAGAGACAGACATTCGAAGACGTTCCATTTGCATTCCTGACAAATGGAAATGGAGTAGCTCTCAAGTACAAGAGACCTCTTACTGTCAAGAATGCCAATCTCCACATGAACCGAGAAGATCACATCTATTTGGGATCTGGATTCATCGCTGACAAGGTACCAGAATTCGCATCTGGAACCAGTGATCCAGATATGAAGGAATTGCTTGGACTTACCAGAGGAATCACTCAGTATCCATGGGCAACTGGAACCATTTTAAAGTACGAAATCTCTCCATATTTCACCAACCAAATTGAGATCGGACACAGTGCCTACAGTACCTCGAATGCAGATCCAGAAGGCTGTGTTGAGTTTTGTGCTCTGATGGGAGCCACTGCTAATGCTGCTGTTTTGGCTGGAAACTTTGACTGTCGTGCCTTCAAGATGATGGATCCCCTGATGAAGGAGGATCTTATCACTTTCAAGATCGAGAACACTCTGGAGCCACTTCCGGAGACCCTCTGGAAACCAAGAACCAGAATATCGATTGGAAGCAATCGTCAAGATGCCAATGCAGTGATTGAGACAGTCTGCTCTCTGGGCAAAATGATTCTTATCACTGCCAGACTATCAAGAGAGTCGTCATTAGAATTGAATGATGAAGTTCACATGGTATCGCAGAGAGCAATGGGAGAAGGAAAAGGACTTGAAGAGGGATTCCTGGAGAAGATTGGAAAGGGAACCAATGGAGAACTCATTCTCTCTGCATTATTCGGTGGACGTCCAATTCAACAAGAGCACATGTTCAACCCCTACTACTACGCTTTCCCGGGAAGAACCCCAATCTTCCTGAACGAGGATCAGAACCAATATGTGAACAGTCTCCTCCAAAACGTCCCAATCACCCTGGCCAATTCTCCATTCGGATGTGGAAAATCGATGACGATTGCCACTGCCGCCTTCTACGCAGCAATGAGAAGTAGATCAAATGGATATGAAAGTCAACAACTCTTGGTTACCCAATCCAACTTCGCTTCTGTCAATTTGGTGGATATCACGAAGAAGTATTCCAACTTATGTCGTGTTATTCGCTATGTGACATTGAACAATTGGATGGAACTTCCCGAGGAGTCTCGCTCGGACCTCGATCTCCCAGTTTTGATGATCAATGAGTTCAGGATGTTTGTGACTGGGATGAGAACTGGACCCACCACTTATGAGCTGTTCCAAATGGCTCTCTACCTGAAAGAACATAAAGCTCTCAAAGTCCATCACATTATTCCAAGGATTCGAGGATTCTTCAGAAGCAGTGACCAACTTCCGAAGGTCAAATTCTACTGGCTCACGAAGATCTTCTTCAAGTATATCACTCCGGAAATCGTCATCACCACCGCCGACTCCCTTCAAAGTGTGCTCGGAGCATTGAGCAAGAACATCGACACTGTCCAATTTGATGAAGCCAGTCAGATGCCAGAATCTGCTCTGATTCAAGTGATCGCCAGATTCCCAAATGCCTGTTTCGGACTCGTTGGAGACATTCGCCAACTTCCACCATTCTCCGACTACCTTCTTTCGGAAAATTTGAAGAAATACGGAATAGGATGTACTTTGCAAAGAGCAATCGAGAACCAACTCTTCCCTCAATACACACTTCGAAATGTCTATAGATGTCATCCATTCACAACGAATCTTCTTGGAGATATGTTTTATGGAGGATATCTGTCAACCAATGTGCAAGACTTCGAAAGAAATGAGTTTATGAGAAGACGTCCAGACTTCTGGCCGAATAGCAGATGTCCAATTATGGTGATGAACAATGGAGTTGCTGGAACCAGATGTCAGACTTCCATTGAGAATGAGAGTGAAGTGAAAATCATCTGCGATATAATCGAAGAGATTCTTGGATCCAACATCAAACCATCTGACATCGGAGTCATTTCATTCTACAAAGCCCAACAATCCCGTCTAATCGAAGCGATAAAAGAAAAAGATGTGAAAGTGGGAACAGTTGACTCATTCCAAGGAATCGAAAAGGAAATCATGATTGTTGGATGTACAAGTGAAATCATGAATTCCTTTGTTTGCAATCCAAACCGAGTCAATGTTGCAATGTCGAGAGCAAAGCAGGCGACGATTATAGTTGGAAATTTGAATTCACTTCGGGAGGCGAGATATTGGAAACGATTTGTGAAGGAGGCTGAGAATCATGGATGTTTGAAGTATTGATAATTTTGTTTTTTTTGTTGATCTCTTTCTTCAGTTCTCAATAAAAGTTGAAAAATACAAAACTTGGAATCCTGTTTTTAACATACGGACGGACCTCAAAGCAAGCACAAAAATATCAAAAATCTCTTTTACTCTAGAAATCAGAAAAATCAGACATCTTCATCAGCCTTCTCCTTCTTTTCGAGTTAAAAACCAAACTGATGATTCCAGGATTTTGAGCAGTTTTAATTGCCTCCGATCTCTCCTGCTTCCGTATCTTCTGAAGATTCTGGAATGTTCGACGAGGTTGTACTTTTTCTTTGATCCTTAAGCCCATTGTTTTTTTGGGTTTTAGAGCGTTTCTTTGTTCCGTTTTTTCCCTCTTATTATCAATCAATCAATTTCATCATTTTTCTTGTGAAGCAGATAGAAAAGAAGAAAAAAGAAAATCCATCTGGATTGAGTCACATTTTCCTCCCCGTTGTCCTGTTCCTTACTCTCAAAATCTCCCCATTTCCTCTGTTATTTCTCATCCTGTTTTCTTTAAAAAAATTGTCTGTTTCGAAATTCATTTTCATAAAAGCCACTGTTTTAACTTTCAGTGTTTTGCAGAAACCATACATTTTCAGTTGCAAATCAAAAACGACTAGTACATATGCGAGAGTCTCGATTCGTTTTCACCTACATATAGATGTTCTCTTTTTTCAGATTATGTTGGACTAGTTTTTGGAAGAGATGGAGAGATGACTTTGTCTCTTGTTGTTCTCACTTTTCGGTATATGTTTTGTTTTTTTTCCGGGTAGGAGGGAGAAGGTTCAAACCTTTTTTCGTATAAATTTGATCTCAAGATGCAAACCCGATCAGTCAAGGTATTTGCTAATTATTGATCAGAAGTGTCTGAAACTGAAATTTAAAGTTTTTCCTATAGGATTGAAACTGCTTTCAATATTGAATGTTTTCTGATCTCGGAAGATAAAGAAAGTTTTGGAAAATTTATAGAAAGAACCTTTCTTTTTTGAAAAGTTATCGCTGTTTCAGTCACTACTGAACGTAAAATACCAAATTTGATAGGCAGTTCTGTTTCGGTAAATCCTCCAAAAAGAATTTTCCACACTCGATTGTTGCCTCCTTATTATCTAATCACAGCTTAAAAGCAAAAAGCAACAGTAGAACAGTTCAAAACAAACATAACAAAGAGTCTGTTTCAGAATGAATCATCCATTTTTCTCTCTTTTTTTCTGTCCCGGACGAGGGACGGAAAATGAATTGTACACACATTTACATGTTTTACGCATTCTTCTTTCTTCCTCTCATTTTCTCTCTTATGATGTGTCACTTCCCGCTTTTCACAGTCGATCGAAAAACCGCAAAACAGGCGGTCTATTCAAATACAAATATTACCCAAAAGTGGCAATTTTGAATAGGGAAGGGGGGCTCTCTCCGTTGTGTTATTCTTCTTCTTCTTCTTGTGTGAAATTTTGAAAACGAAAAGTTTTTCCTTTTTACACATAGTTTTCCAGGTTCGACCAGAAGATAAAAAAGACGTTTTGATGATTTTTGGAAGCGAAAAGTGCTCCGGATGAGAGACGAAGAAAAATCATCATGATAACGGCGGATAATTTGAAGGCGTGAGTATTTATAGAAATAGATTTGAAGATATAGTCAGTTTGAAATAGATACCTCTTAAATATGATCTATGTGAATCTGTAAAAATTGAATTACTCGAAATTTTTTACAGTTTCGCTGGTTTTAAAAATGTTGCTAGTGAGAAACTTAGCCAGTCAATGCAGAATTAAATAGAGAGATAAGTTATTTATCTTTTTCAAACTTCAACCTACAATTTTACGAAATTCCATCTGGCCCATACTAGTGATTTTTTGGCCCAGCTCGGCCCGGTCGGCCTGGATTGACAAGAATACCTTGAAAAAGGTATTTTCGAAAAATCGACTAACTGAAAATTTGACTCCAAAAAGCCGGGTCGACCGGGCCGAGCCTGTAAAAAGTCCTCTATCGGCCCAAAACAATTGAACATACTCCTCCAGTCCGTCCAGCGACAAATATTTTTAAGAGTAAGATTTTCATGTCTGTTTCAGCTTTTAAAAATAACATTTCATGCGGAAACGCGAGTATTATGGAACATAATGAAGTAGTCTTACTTGCTTATTCTGAAAATTGAATTTCAATATGAAAAACAGGAATCCCAGATCCCATCGAATTACTAAATTATGACCGTCTTCTTGCACTTCTCCTTTTGATTACACAAACATCTTCCCAATTCCAGCCCATTCTTCTCTGCCACTCGATGCTCCACGGACTTTGTCCCAGCTTACAAATCGTTTCTCCACCGTACACGATTTCTCCTCCTTCTTCTAGTGATTATTCTAAACTCGATTGTCTACAGTAACACGATCCTAATCAATTTCGCATTGATATGCATGTCGGAGGAGGGTCTGGAGAAGATGTTGAACGGAACGCAGAACGATTGTAAGTGAAATTAGAGGGATTTTTTGGTATTCTATAATAGTTAAAAATTTCCTATACAGAATTTGGTCCGTATTATTAATAAAGATTTCTAAATTTTAAATTTTCAGACGAATTGCTCCGAGAGGTAGTGGCAGCGAGTATGAACGACTTCCGATCTCCATGGTTCACTTTTTCGGGTCTTCAAAGGAGCATCATATTCATGATGGCTCCGTTGGGAGCACTCGTGGCTATCTATCCGACTTGGTTGTTGATTATGGTAATGAATTACTGAACGACAATCATATTGAGAACAGAAAAGGTCTTGAGATTATGACAAAGTTGTGAAACAGTAAACATTGAGAAAATCAGATTCTGAAGAGGTCTTCACACTATTTCGAAATCTCCACAACTTTTTTTTCAGAAATATGGCTACCGTCGAGTCTGCTCCACCACCTGCTTCATCTCTTCTCTTCTCTGCGCCTTCCTGCCTTGGTCCATATTTTACGGTTTCCCATTCGTCACCATCATCCAATTCCTACTCGGTGCCACTGCTCCATCGGCTCTTCTACTGGTGCCAAGTGTCATTCGGAAGTGGTCGACTCGAAAAAATGACCATTTTTGTTTCCTCGTTCTGTCAACATTTCAACAGGTCAGTTCCGTTTTTCAAGGGGATGAGAAGAGGTCAAGGGGAGAAGAGGGTAAATATTATGAATCCGGAAATTGGGGAAAAATAGGGGAAAAGCATGTAAGAATTGGAGCACAGAATTCTAGGTGCATGGTTCTTGTGATTGTCGAAACTTACAGTTTTTGAAAATGAAGAAACTAACTGAAAAATTTGTGTTAGATGATTATTGCGAGCTAGGATTTTCAGAAAAAATTACTGTTCCGAAATTTCGGAAAAGTGCTTAAAGAAATTTTTTATCAGACCAAAGATTTGATTTTCAGATCTCCCCAACCTTCCTCTATCCAATTGCTGCATATATTTCGAAAACCTTTTTGGGATGGCCAATGATTTTCTACATTCAGTCAATTATCAGTTGCATTGTTACGGTGGTGTTCTTCTATTTTTATAAGTGAGTTGGCTATTTGGATTATTAATCCTTGGCACCTCGTAATACGGAATTTTCAGGGAAACCCCAATTCGCCATGCCAATGTTTCTGATAACGAGTTGGAGAAGATTCAGAGGACGGAGGCGGTCAGAGGAGATTTGGATTTTAAGGTGAGGAACAAGCAGTTCAATCGTGTTATCTGGGAGTTTCCTCATAATGAAAATTTGTTAGATTTGAAACAGATAAGATTTCTTCAAGAACTTGTAAATAACAGAGCCCATGTTCAAAATATCGTTGACTCAATTAGCAAATTTCTCTGAGTACGCATGTTTGGCAACTGGGAGGATTTGCTAGATAGTACCTTGAGTTCAGATGACTTCCGTTTCAAAATATCAGTGTAAGATGAATGTGACTTTCGGAGAAAATAGATTGTTCGATTGGGATACAAGAGTTTACGGAAATGCATGTGCTGAAGTCGAAAAATGGCAATGAACTAGAATTCAAAGGACCCTCGGTTTGAAATCATAATAGCTTTTTAGTTGAGAAGAGGAGCTCGAATTTGAAGATGTTACATATGAATCCGGCAGAGAATTTGGGTGAATTTGCTGTCATTGAGTGTCAGAGCAGCACAGTCCACTTATTAGAAATTTGTTGGAATAGAAAAAAAACGTTATCTTTAGTTTTCCAGAAAATGTTCCTCTGCCGCCAATACCAATCCGTTTCCTTCTCCATCTTCTCCTACTTCCTTATTATCTGTTTCTTCATCCAATATCTTCCTTCATATCTCTACAATCCAATGGATCAATCACTGGAGAAAACCGCTTGGACCGTTTCTCTGATAATGGTAATCTATTCTTTCTATGGTTGGAAAAGCGCTCTATTTTCACAGATGGTCCACCTCGTCCTCAAGATCTTTATCTCTCGAATCTTCGAGAAGAATCCAATGCTCACCAATATTCACTCTATCAAATTCTTATGCTTCGCCAGTTTTACGGGAACTTCTGTCATAATGATCACACTTTTTGTTACCAAGTGAGGAAGAGTGAAAAATCTAGTGATATTTTTTGATTCCAGATTCCATTTTGACATTCAACTCATTCTCTATGCTGCCATATTTGCCTTCCTCGCACTCAGCTGGCCATCCATTTTCAAAAGCTCAAATATTATTAGCAAGTTGGTTTGTCTTTAGTAGAAACGGAAAATCAAAGATTACACATATACGTCAAATCAAAACCTCAACAAGAAACAGCAAACATTTTCTAAAATTTTCCAAAATGTTGCAGCAAATACTACCTCCCTGTTATGGTCCGTACTCATATCATCCTGTTCTACTTTGCATGGCTGATGTCCAACATTCTTCCGTTAATTTTTGGAAGAAAAGAAGTTTGGGAGAATTGGAGGTGAGATGAATACGCTGTGGAAGTGCAGCATCAAGACATTTTAAAGAACCAATAATTTTTTGAGACAGTGAAAAATTATGTTATAACCAAACCTAGACGGCTCCAGAACTTGACTATGCTCCAACCAACTCATTTCCGCAAATTTCAGATTCGTCTGGCTCGGGATGTCTGTTCTTCTTATTTTATCTGTTGTCCTTTTCTGGTTAACATTCCGATTTGATAAGTCTGATTGGGATGTTGTCATCCCAGAACCACCTCCGGAGCCAACTCGTCCAGAGGATATTGCACCGGTTTCTCATCCAAGACCCTGCCGGTATACTACTTCATTTGATGATGAGGTGAGGGAACTGTAAGAAGAAAAAAAAAACTATTACGACTTCTTCTAATCAGGAGGAGACGGGCTAGTTTTTCATGTTATGAACGATCGTTGAAAATTCCCCTGTAAGAACTTAAGAACTTCTACATTCGCCCCAACAGTCCTTATTTCCAGATAGTAGTCTCGATAATTTCTCGTGGACTGGATCGATGTGACACTTGCAAAAAACACGGAATCGATGCGAGAATTCATCCGAAAGACGAAAACGAAGTGATTCCGACGAGAAAAATGTTCGATGAACTTGTTCAGGAGAATCAGGATGCACGGGTATCTATTACCAGATTCTGAACTGAATTCTTTAACTTCGATGTAATTGACTCAAAGTAATGATAATAAGATTGTTTATTTATTTTTCAGTTTTCGCCTTATATAAAATATGCCTGAAAGACAGAAATAAAAAATATATTAAAAGTTTTCGCTGATTGAGATGTTCTATGAATCTCTGAAACTTTATTATTTCAAGGTTCTAAACTCATTTGTCTGAGTTGCTCTCTTCTTCTTCCTATTGATTTCCTTCTTTGTGAGCTTTGACTTGCCACGTGTCTCTAAAAATTGTCGCGTTGAAATATTTGATTCAGAAAAATTTGTCTCAATAATTGTAAAGCTGAGTGGGGTTTGTGAAAAATCCAAAAACTTTTTACTGTTTCAGAAAAAATTGGACTCACTGTTGCACGGCTATCTCCGTTGCATTTCTCCACAGCCAACTGGAATAATGGAAGAGTTTTATTGAATTTCTCGAAAACGATGACCCTTTTTTAAACAGTCTTAAATTTCAATCTGCTCCCTACTCATACATTGTCGTTGGCCCAAAAAGCCCAAACTGTTTTAGGAAAGTTTCACCCAGATTCAAACATACCTTTCCAGGAATCGTCGCATCCAATGTCAACTTGCTTCTGAATCCATAAACGCCTTCGTGTTCGAAGAATCCGAAAATGTTGTGGCCTTTGAGGAATCCGTGTTGGAATTCTTTGATTGTGCCTTGATTTTGGCGGACCTTCTGAACGTTTTTCAATTGATGCTTCTCATCAACCACTCCGGTAGTCTGGAAATCAGTAGATTATTAGGTAGTTATTCAATTTTCCCAAATATTTACATCGATTCTCCATTTTTCACTTTCTCGCTGAAGTGTTTGAAAGATTTCGAAAACTCGAAAAGGTGTATTAAGAATTTAATATTACGGTTTCAGAGAGTCATTTTTGAGAAGGATGGTGACGAGAGTGCTACAAATGCTACAAAGTCCATAGGTTGATAAAGTTTTATCAGTTGAAGTTTCAAATTGTCCCCATCCTTCCAGCATCCAATAATACAGTTTCCAGTCGTTGCCCCGTCTTCAAGGGTGTGCAGATGGTCGAACCTTCCTGAAAAATTTTGTTTTGAAAAGAAAAATTTCAGAAAACTCACCAGCCCTGTCATCCATGACTGGACCATTGAAGAGGTGCTGGTCAACTAGGAAAACTGCCATCTTCCTCGCATGCACGTCATCATCACCTTCCTTGACTAGGTAGAGTCTTTTTCCGTCTTTCGACGCAATCATCGAGGTCAAGTTGGTAACTTGTTCTTGTTTGAACATGCTCAGAAGAGGGTGGGTGTTGTTCCAAAGGAAGGAGACGTCGTCGATGACCAGGGAACCAGTAAACTTTAACAACATTTCTGAAGGAATAGAATCGAAAAGTTTATTTCAAAAGTTTTTGCAGTTTCCGATTTTTTCCTCAACTTTATTTTTCCAAACGAGGGAGTTCCGCTTTGATTGTTCCTCCCGCGAAAGGAGTCACATTTGTCGACAGATAAAGAATTGGATGTTTCATGTGCATCGGAATTTTCAGCTGCACTTTTCTCCATTGCAGGTTGATAGTGTTGTACATCAACCAAGAGTCCAAAACTGGTTCCCCGATTGCCGTTGGTCCTCCAAAAATGAAGAAAAAAGTCCAGAAATATTGACGATGATTTTACTGTTTCATAGTCACTTTGAGTTCATCGCGAGTTTCTATATTTTGATTGACTTATAGAATCGGAAGTGCTTTTTGAATGTCGGATATCCAGGTGACTCCTCATCAACTCCTCAGAAATGGTTCGTCGTTCCATTGTTTGACATGGAGAGATTGGTGATTTGCTGCTCCATCTTGAATGTCAATCTTCTCCATTGCAGATTGATTTTTTCTAGGCACCAGAAATCAAATAGTGCATCATCGATTGCAAAAAAACCTAAAAATATTGAAAATGAGTAAAACGGGCCTTTTTTGTATTCAGCTGTACCGAAGTATTGTCGATCCTTCTAAAGTCCGTATCTGGGGTCTCCTTTGCATGGCTCTGCAGTCGTCGAAAATAATGAAAAATTTTTATTGAACTTCCCAAAAACGATGACCATTTTCAAAATTGTTTCGAATTTCAGTTTGCGTCCCTACATATTACTATGTACTATGTATTAATTTTTATGTATTTATTGTTGGCAAGTCACAAAAATCTCCAAAATAGTTCAGAATAGTTTCGCCCAGGGAAACATAACTTACCGTTTCAGAATTTTTACATCCCATTTCAGAGTTCTTCAAATTCAGTAAACACACAGTTTCCAGTCGATTCACTTTTTTCAAGTTTGTCACTTGGTCGTTTCTCCCTGAAAAATCGCAGCACAATGGTTACTTTTTCTCTTGATCTGGTTTAGATGCATGGTGCCAAAAAATTTGGTGTAGATTGCAATCACAAATTTGCATATTTTTTAGTGTTTTGCAATCATGATAAAAATAGAAAAATATTTATGGAAAAAGAGGGAAAAGAAAGATTGTCAGCTTCGATTGTCAGCTACACGTTTTTCTGAAAATTGACACGTAGAGATGTCTAGATTTAGATAAATGACAATTTTGTCCCACGAAAATTCAGTTTCAAGCCTTTACGAAAAATCCAACAGTTCCCCGTTTTGCAAGATAAAAATAGGTAATAATTTATTACTCGAAAAAATTTTTTCTGTGAAATTTAAAAAGGAATAGTGAATCGGATGAAATTGGAAAAAAAAGAAAAGTAGGTAAATTATTCAGATTCCGAATTGAACGAGGGGCGAGGGCGAAGATTTCCATTCCACTCCATCGGTGGCTCGGGATCGTTGAATTTCGCTCTTCTCACCCGTGCGGCGAGTCTCCTGAATTCATTCGACTGATTCCCTTTCTTTTTCTTATTGATTTCCTTCTTTGTGAGTTTTGGTTTTCCACGTTTTTCTGAAAATTTGTCACGTAGAAATATCAAATCAGTTTTTGATAAGGGACAGTCTTGTCCCACTAAGACTGAGGAGCATTTACGAAAAATCCAACTCACTGTTGTGTGGCTTTTTCGTGGTCGCCTGCACAATCACATCCTCTTCACTACTCCATGTTGCCTCGTTTCCCAGATAATCCAAAACCCCTTCTGACTTATAGAGACGGAAGTGACTTTTGTGAGTTGGGAACGCTGGCAGCTCCTCATCAATGATTCTCCCGATATACAAGATTCCATTCTCAAAGATGGTGATGACTGGTTTCTTGACGTTCTTCTGAATCTTCATAGGAAGTTTTTTCCATTGAAGAGTTGCTTTGCTCAGACTCCAGACGTCATGGAGTGGATCGCAGTTCGCAGTCTCTCCTCCAGCGATGATGAAATAATCTGAAAAAAATGAGGATGTGATAAAAAGTGACAACTACTCCACTCACTTCCATTTTCAGCTGATCCAAAGCGTTGTCGGTCCTTCGGCAATCCGTAACTGCTATCTCCTTTGCCATTTCTCACAGCCAACTGGAATAATGGAAGAGTTTTATAGAATTTCTCGAAAACGATGACTTAAAAAAAACAGTTTCAAATTTCAGTCTGCTCCCTACTCATGTATTATTGTTGGCAAGTCTCAAAACACCCAACATGTTTCGTAATAGTGTTCCACAGAAAAACAAAAGTTGCCGTTTCACTATTTTTACATACCATTTCAGACGATGATGTTGTGATCCAAACATGTTATGGTCTTTGAGAAACCCGTGTTGGAATTGTTGAATCGTTCCATGATTTTGGTATACTTTTTCAACGTCCGCCAATTGATTCTTCTCATCAATCACTCCGGTGATCGTCTAGAAATCAGTAGGTTATTAGGTAGGCACTCAGTTTTCAAAAATATTTACAGCGATTCTCCATTTTTCACTTTCTCGCTGAATTATTTGGGAGATTTCAAAAACTCGAAAAGGTGTTTTAAAAATTCAATTTTGAGGTTTCAGAGTCGACGGTTCATTCCTCACCTCCATCCTATCATTTCCATCGAACATAATCACAACGCGACTGGTTTTTGCGTCGAATCGGCAGAAGTACTTGTCATTTTGGAGAAGGATGGTGACAAGAGTTTTGTTGAATGCGACAAAGTCCATAGGCTGGTACAGTCTCATAAGTTGAAGTTTCAAGTTCTTCCCATCCTTCCAGCATCCAATAATACAGTTTCCAGTCGTTGCCCCGTCTTCAAGGGTGTGCAGATGGTCGAACCTTCCTGAAAAATTTTGTTTTGAAAAGAAAAATTGTCAGAAAACTCACCAGCCATGTCATCCATGACTGGACCCTTGAAGAGGTGTTGGTCAGCCAGAAAAACCGCCATCTTCTTTTCATGCACATCAGCATCATCATCTTCCTTGGTCAAATAAAGTCTTGCGCCGTCTTTTGACGCAGTCATCGATGTGAAGTTTGTCACTTGTTCTCGTTTGAACATGCTTAGAAGAGGGTGCTTGTTTCCCCAAAGGAACGAGATGTCGTGAAAGACGAGTGAACCTGCTAATTTTGAAAACTTTGAGTGCATTGCAGTACGGGATTCTTGAAAAGCCGAAAAGAGATTACCCGTTCCGAACAGCTTTTTTCAGATTTTGTTCAGAATGGATCATATGCCTTTAAAGGGGATATATCAACTTTTGCTGTTTCAGAGACAACTGTTGATTTCTTACCTCCATCTTTTGAGAATCCAGTGTTAACTTGCTCCTATTGGTGATGGATCTTGAAAAAAGTAGTCATCGTAATCGAGAGTGGTTTCATTTTTTGATTAAAATCAAAAAGCGAGTGATGACGTGTAACATGTCATGAAGCTATAAGTACAGAAGCAAGTAGTACTGCCTTGTGTCACGTGAAATAATAAACACAAAAAATCTTTAAAAAATCTGTTTCTGAATTTTGAGAAAATACGTTTATATTAGTTTTTGTTGCGAATCGCAAAACATTTCTATGATTTTAAAAGTTTACTTATGAACGATGTGATTAAAAGCAAAATAGTCAAGTACACAAGGAAGAAAGAAAGCAAGGGAAAAAATCTTCGAATGCGTAAAAGTTTGGCTCTATCGGCAAAAATGGTCCCAAAAATTTGTGTGACACAAATTTGAGAATTGAATGATCCCAAAATTTGTCAGTCAGTAAATATTTCAGCTCTGCTTCCTTTTTCTTAGTTGTAGCAAAGGCATCAGATTAAAAAAGAAGAAAAAACTAACATGTTTATTTTCAAAAGTTTTGCCGTTCCAGGATTTGAACTTTGGGAATCCAGACAGCTCCTCATCAATCCGATATACAATATCCCATTGTTTAGCATAGAGAGGATATGATTGTTGAGGTGCTTCTCCATGTTGATTGTCAATCTTTTACATTGCAGATTGGTTTTTTAGGCTCCAGAAGTCATGGAGTCTCGAGAAACACACTTCAAACTTTGTCGAAAATAGTGGTTAGGTGACTACTATCATCCATTGGAAGGACTAAATATAAAAAGTTCTAAGGTTTCAAAAAACGTTTTATCCCCAACTTTACATTCTACATTCTTTCTCTCATGGGAGCCCAACATTTTGTGTGTGAAAAATGAAAAATGTTTCCAAATGGGTAACTTTTAGAAATGGCTGCAGATGTCTACCGTAATCGGTTTAAACCAGGTTTCAGACAAAATTGAATTTGCAATAGCTAATTTCGAAGGCTCAAATTTTTTGGTCACAAAAATTGAAACTTTCTTGACTTTCTCCGTTTGGCTCTTTACGTGGTCCAGTTTTTTGTTCTCATTTTTTGTCCTTAGTTTTTTGTTCTAAATTTTCTAGTATTATAGATTTTCATCCAGAATGCCTCATTTTTCCTACATCAAAAAGATCCAAAATCGTATAGCAAGTGAGTTGCAATTTCGGCACAAATCTGCGGCTTTTGTTCATACTGATGAAAACGGATCGTAAAAAGCTTTGTGCTCAAAAATATTGATCGAACTTTAAAAGTTCGATCAAATTTTTGCAGTCCAAAATAACTTTTTTCCAAAAAATGTCGAATTCAATTTGTGTTTTCTCATGTTTTCCAGTGAAAAAGAAAGCGATCCAGATGAAAAAGAGAAACAAGAAGCCGTATGTGAAGAAGGCGGAGCGGAATGAGAAGAAAAAGGGAACCTGGACAAAGAAGATGAAGTCTGATCGTGCGAAAGCCCGATACGCTGGATTCAAGAAGCCTGAAGCAAAAGGACCGTGGATCGATCGTCTCCGTCCTCGTCATTGAGAACTTTAATTTCGTGACATAAAAGTTCTTTGTCTATTTTTTGAAAATTATGTCTAAAGGCCCTTTTTTCCTGGAAGACTCAGATCTGGAAATCATTGAACTGTGACATTTGACAAAACTGAATTTGAACCTTTCGCACTTCTCATCCCAAAACTTCACTGTTTCCAGAACTTCAGAAGCTCTAAGCTCATGTGAAATTCCCAATAAGTAGATTTCCGCACGCTGATCTTATAAAATCCTTTTTTCGTGCTCATTTTCCATACCTTTCCTTGAACAAGTGCCAACAGAGAACAAGTAAAGACTAAACAAGTAATCGGGTAGGTCTCTTTCTCTCTGAAGTACTGATGATACGTGTCGATTGTGTGTTTAAATACAAGAAGAAGAGAGGATAATGAAGAGAGTAAAAGCACTTGACACACTCTGGGAAGTGCTCGTTTCCGGAGAGAGTTTCCTTTGTTCTCTTTCGAATTTTCGAGTTTTCATTATCTATCAGGATTCATCAAAGGGTGCTATTGAAGTTTGACTGGAGTTCAGTTTGAGAACATTTTGATTCTAGATTTCGGACTTTTGCCTAAATTCCTTTCAAATTAAAATATGATCTTCGGATTCAAAACTGTAATATGTATGTCTTTCAATGGTTATTTTTGATTCAGCTTCCGTTTGCATTATCATTTTTGATTCTTTGTACTGTAGTTTCAGTTTCTCGGTGATCCGTTAAATTCAGAGTTACCGTAGTTGTGACACCCCACGTCAAATGCATAACCCATAGAATAAGCAATCCCTCCATCTCCTATAAAATGGTAGTACGAAATCGACCAAAAATAGGGAGCCTGCTGGTTATGATTATGTGTTGACAAGAGGAAACGCTAGAGGGTCGAAGCAGAAGTTTTTTGTATTTAAAAATGAGTCAGCGGAAAGCTAAAAATGGGGGTGAACAAAACGGACTGTACGATGAATATAATAAATAGAGACATTTTAGTCAGCTAGCTTTACGATTGAATTATAGCAGTTTTTGCAATGCTTCATAAACTTATATTTCCCGAGAATTAATTTCTGTTTCAATGACCATATGTTTCCCTTTTTACACAAAATCACTGGTTCTCGGTCCTTCCCAGCTTTTTCTCGCCTATCTATTTGTTTATGTATATTTCTTCTGAGGACAGTGTCCAGCCACACCGAGTTTGACATTTTCATCCCTTCTCTCCTCTCTATTTGCTCTTCCAAGGCGTCAAAACAAAGGATTACTGTATGTAAAAACGAAAGAGACTCCAGAGAGCATGGACAGCATGCTCATCACCCATACCGTGTGAAAATTTTGAGAGTTATATGCAAATTTTTGAGAGCAAATAGAGAAGGGTTTTAGATGGAACATTATAGAGGTTCCTTCTGAAGTATGGGTTTTAATAATATAGAATTTAGCTGATCGATTTCCTGCAGGGGAATTCAACTTATCAGTTTTTTGGAAATCTGTGTGGCGTTGAAAGTTTTCTGAAACTGTAATTTTTTGCTGTTTCTTGTGTTTCACTTGTATCGAATTCTTTTCCCATACTATTATTGCTACGTTAATCAAACAACATAATACTAAACCTAAAGAATGTTCCTTCCATATTCCTGATCCTTTCGTTAACAAGCAAAAATGAATAATTCATTTCGAAATGTTCCCCTAGATGTATCTCTTTCCATTTTCTCAGTTCAAAACCCCCGAGAAGAGGGCTCTCCCCTCTTTTCTTCTCGAGAGAGGATGGTAATTCGATGCGACCACTGCCGGTTTCCTGTTTCGGAAATTGAACATACTCACACCAGAATGCAAAACGAAACCGACACCCCGCCCCATCTCGTTATGACGGAGACCCTCTTGTTTGGTCTTGTTGTTATTGTTATTGTTTTCTGATCATTTAAATAGGGACCACAGCATAATTTTCAAACTGTCTTTTTTCTAGATTTTCGCATATTGATCGATAGCTCTGATTGATATAAGCACCCTCTTAAAATTTCAGCCAAAAATCTTCAGCCGTTCTCGAGATACTTCAGTTTTAAGTTTGGTGATTCCCAGTCATTTTCTCTTGAAGGATTTGCTAGGGCACGGTTTTTGAGGCGGGGTTTAAAAATGCAATTTTGCCGCACACTTTATTTTCACGTGGAAAAAAATAAAAACACTAAAATTTTTCCAAGGAATTGAACTCGGGACTAGTGAATGATAAGCTGACGCGTTACCCACTACGCCATTTATCACGTTTTGAAAGCTATTCAAAAGTTGTATATATTTCACGGGGTCATCGTTTTTTCT
Source organism: Caenorhabditis sinica (assembly GCA_963932045.1). Classification (NCBI taxonomy): domain Eukaryota; kingdom Metazoa; phylum Nematoda; class Chromadorea; order Rhabditida; family Rhabditidae; genus Caenorhabditis; species Caenorhabditis sinica. Next base: position 16,973,926 of record OZ009940.1, read on the forward strand.
TCCTGCACCTTTTTACTGTTTCGAACTCATTTTCTGCACAATCTGACACGAATAACTTTTTTCGGCTAACTCGTGGCAAACATTAGAAAAGTGGGTCAAAACTGAAATTTTGCGTAGAATCCAATGGTGATTAGAAAACCTGCGTATATTACCCACATCAATGTGAAAACCCCGAAAAACCGAAGTTTATCCGAGGTGACCTGTCTTCGGGAAACTGAAAAGATTACTCAATATAGTCCAAACAGGTTCAAATTTTTAGAGAGTTCAGAATAAGAGTTTTTCAGTATTTTTGAATGAAAAGAAAGTTGAAAAACATAATTGAGCCGAAAATACAGTTGACTGAAGTTTGACCTAGATTCACGAACTTCGGCTAACTCAGAGCCTCATTTTTCTCACCGATCCCATTAAAGGAGACATAGGCTACTCAGAATCCATGAAAAAATTATGCGTATATGGACTTTATGAACCCTTAAGACTCGAAAAACTGAGAGCACTTCGAGTTTTTTTGAGTTATCAGAAACCAGGTAACATGTCCAGAAAAATGACTTAGATTTTCGGATTCTGCGTATTTGAATTAGTCCACCCATCAAATTTTTTGGAAATCGGATAGTCTGGACAAGAGTTACAGGCCCCCAAAGATGTCATATCACCTCCAAGAGAAAGAAATTGAAGCTCCGCCCCCTCACGTTGTGGTCCCTACATTTAAATATAATTTTTTGTTAGTTAATCTGGATGTTAAAAAAGAAGAAAAATGTTCAGTTTTATAAATTTTAAAGAAATGTCGCTTCTTGTTTGTTACGAACATCATAGAGCATCGCGCCAAGAAAAAATTATTTAAAAAAAAACATCTTTCAAGTGTTCCCAATTCGAGGAAAAGTTTCGGTTTCATGATGCCCTGAAAGTTTTGAATACATATTATTTCGATTAGTTGAAAATTAGCTATCTTCTCAATATACTATCAGAAGAACCGAACGGATAAGATATATGATTTCTGAAACAGTAAAACTAGAATGTCAGTCTTCTATGGATATTTTTATGTTTATTCAAAGTTGGATGAAAAAGTTCGCCTATAGTTTTTTGGTACGGTGTATGTGTGTTTCCATCAGCGAGTCAGTACTTTTTTGACTGCGGACCCAGCATCATATTCGACTTTATCTTTGATTTGGTAATGAGACCGAAAAAAGTAAAAATGGAACAAGTATCTGCGACAATTTGGACGGTAGCTCAACGTTTCCGGTGTTTTTTGAGGTTTTGAATGTGTACTCCTCTCGGACAATCGAGCAGTAAAAATGAGTAAACTGTCCTCCGAGAGGATTACACGACTCCTCAAAAGCTGAAAAGAAACGGCGGGAATGAAGCGCAAGCCAACGTCCAAAGTATCGATAATAGCACATCATAACCAACAAATCAGAGCCAGAGATTTCAAAAAAGAAAATAAATTTCTAGAAAAAATTGTCGCCCTGCCATCTTCAAATGAGAATACTATTTCTAGAAGTAATGAAGCGCTTTTCTTGAGCACTATTTCTCTTTTGTCAAGTTTCTTCAATTTGTGAGCGACTAATTCAATTTTTGGGACATGAAGCCATTATTCAACATCAAGACGACCCACACTTCAGATATCCAAAAACTTTCAGTTTCATTATCCTGTGTTTTGCAATCGATTAAAAGTTTGATACCAATTTGCCTATCGTACAAATGAGCACTATGTTATTGATTTTCTTATTGGAGAATATAATTCGAGCTCAAGATTCTACTGTTTCTTCAATCTGATAACATTTTTGAAATAAAACAGCTTGGTAATAGCAGATTGTGCCTCGTTAACCTCATCACAGGCCTTCATTTTTCGCCTCCAGCTATTCCCACATCTCACCTCTCACCCGAATGGCGTTCCCTCTTCTTCTTAATTCTGGCGATTCCTGGCTGTCATTTTAAATCAAATCGTTCATTTCTATTTACGTACGGTCTCCCTCTTCCGCGGGGAAAAAGGTCGAGAGATGGACACGCTTATCCCCTTTCCCTCTCCTCTTCTTTTCTGTTTTCTCCGATTATCCAAATGTTATCTTTTCGATTTTCTCCCCGATTGTTCACTTTCTCTCCTTCGCACCTTTTATCCCTTTTATCCGTTAAATTTCACACCTCATCATGATTTATGATCAGTTTGGAAAATTGGATTTACGGTTTCAAAAATGGCAGGTTTAGTAGTGGGTTGTACTCAAGTTGCTATGTCCTCTATACTTCGACAGACTAATTTTCTATGATTTCCTAAACCCTTTATAAAACTTGGGAATTCCATAACATTCTCGAAAAATAATCACAGTTTCTGTTATTGTACATCAATTTTCACTGTCTCAAATTTTTAGTGATCTGTCTCTAATCGCTTCAAATTAAACACTGCTCTTTTTTCTAAATTGCGAGATTGGACTCTCTTTCAGAACTTCGATTCTGAATTCTGATCCTTTTCCCTTTCCGTTCCTTTTGACGTCATCTGTGTAGACTCCAGAATCCTTATTCTCGATGTTCGTGGTTCTTAGAATTGGTAATGAATTCTCGAAGATGTTCTTACCCTTTTTTATCTCATCATCTTCTCTTTCTCATTTGCTTTTCCATCTCAACCGACTGCAAGTGTAATGCATTTTTAATGGAAAAAAACGGGGATCAGAGAGAAGAGCTGAGAGGGTGAGGTAGCTTCGGTTTATAGAATTTGCATTCATTGAAAGTAAAATTTCATGAAATGAACACATGTTCCCTCACAGGGTCGCGAACTATCTAGTCGCTTTCAAATTTTTTTGGCGCCATTTTTCGTTGCGACCCAAATGTACAAACGCGATACGCAGCTGAAATTCAGGCTTCGGTTGGCACACAACCAAACTTTTGGACGTGGCACCGTGCCAACGCCAATGCGATTTCTCAAGCAGACAGTTCGCGACGGTGTGTTCCCTAGCCGACTGGACTGTCTGATTATTTTCGGTTTTAACGAGTTGCTGAAACTTGAAATATTTTCATTAAACATTCAGTACACTTTTGGATTTCAAATAATAAACATTTCTGTTTCTTGTTCAGAAAATTTTTAGAGGCGATATCCCCTGGTAATGTTGCGATGACTATCAAACGTATAAAAACCATATCAGCTTATTTATTGGTCACTCTTTGAATGTACAAAGATGTATCTGTTAATGTTGCGATGACTTAAAATTGTTTTGCTACAAAACCATAATTTTGGCATCAAGCCCTGGATAAAATATACCTCAACGAGCACGCAGTGATGGAAACTCAAATGCACTGAAATCTGAACAAGGTGAAACTGAAAAAAAATCACAGTTTCAAACAGAAACTACAGTGACTATCTTTCCACATTTCAGTCTTTCAGTCCGCTCGGAATCTATAAGTTTGCTGTTTCATGTCTATGATAAATCAGTATATGATCATCATCTTTAGTTCCTGTTTCCCATCGGAAAGTTGACTCGAAATGTTTCAAAAATACACACTGGGCTTTCCAGCTTCTCGGGTTTATTGAAGGTTTCTAAACTTTTTACGGTTTTTCGAAGTACTGAGCTTTCTTGTGTTATATCTTCTGAAAGTTTCCAACAACTTCTTTAAGTTCTAGACTATCATCTCCTCTTTAGGGAATCTTACGTCACCCATCCTCATCCATTCTTCCTCCCGATCCTTCCTCATCCTCTTCATCCTCTTTTTTTCTCTTTTTTATGACACATACGCTAGAATAAACGAACACAAAAGGGACACATCTGGAGTGGTCTTCTTCTTCTTTTCCCGACAATGATAACTGAAGATGGATACATATATGTGTATATTCGGTGGTCTCTCCCATGAGACATTTCCACTTTTTTGCTTCCTTTTTTTGGGATTCCCAGCTGTTTTCTTTTCTACTTTTCGGCCGTTCCTTTCCATAATAATAGGAATATGTTCCCATTTTCGTCCGATTTCATTGGTGTTCTTGATCTTCTCTTACTCTAGTTTTCATTGTGTGAAACTATTTTCGCTAGTTTCGTTTCTTTGAAAGTTATAGTAGTTGGTTTTTTTTAAATGTACCGGGAAATTTTCGTCGAATCTTCGGCCAGGACTGAATTCATTCAGATCTCCATAATATGTGTTTTATTGAAATTTTCTAATTCATCACTTTTTACTGACCTCTAGTTTGATAGTGAGACTTTGCTCAAACAGTGCATAAACCTACTCATCGGAGAGACAGATTCAGTCAAAACTATCGGTTTCATAACCACTATTTGTTGCTCAATAACTTTTTGTTTACAATCCACTGCATTGGCTTGCTTCGAAATCTCATCAAATTCCAAGAATCCAACAATACACATGTTTTTTCCTGCAACTCCTCTTTTGTTCAACAAAGACCACCTACACAGAAAGATAGATATTTGTCAATCGTCACTTCGTCATCCGTGTGTCCTTTTTCGAATCGAGTAGTCAACTTTTTTATTTTACAAACAACAGAGAAAGTGATGAGTAACTACGCATACAACACACAACAAAAAATTCTTCTCTCCTCTATGGACATTGAAAACTTTCCCTCATCCAGAAGGATTTTTTTCTATTTGAATAGAAAAAGAATATGTAGGACAATAAGATATGTTTCTGTTCTGATGACAAACCTAATTTTGGAATATTTTTATATTGTTCGACAACAGCTTGACTTGAAGTTCAGATTTTGACGCCTTCTAGAATTTGCTAACGAAGCTGTGTTCATATAACATAACCCTTTCTCGATTTCCAGAATCTTCTAGAATAAAAAATTGAAGAGACGCAGTCGTCTAAAAAACTCGAGAAAAAACCAAATGATTATCCGCGCGACATTTTTCTAACTCTCTATGTCTGCGTCTCTTTATCTGCTACACTCTCTACGTCTGTTTTTTTTCGAGCCCTAACATGCAACATAACACATTTTCTCATTTTTTCTCTGTCTCTTCTCCGAGAGATGCATATATTCATCAGAAAGTTTCTACACTTTTTTGGGTGTCCATTTTTTTATTGTTACACTTGGGGGAGTTGATCCAATAGAATCCACAAAACTTCCACTAGTATATGTCACGTCTGAAACAGAATTTTTTCTTATATCATCAACCTTCCTGTCGAAAGCTTATTTTTGAAAACTTCTTCTGTTTCACGCTGGTGGAAAAATTTAACACATATGTGTGCACATGCTTATTCGTCTGATACCTTTCTGATCATTTGCGATTCAATTTTCAAAAATAACTTAACAAATTCTCGAATAAGAATAACTACATAGCATCAAGGCCATCTCCAATTACCACAGCACTCTCAAATTCAAATTTTGCAACACTCAAATGTTTTGATTTTCTCTCATCTCTTCTCTCTCTCTCTACGGGAGTCAAAACATAGTGAAGAAGACACAACAGGTCGTCAAAACTTTGAATATCGAAAGTGCAACTATACTATACCTTTTTGAATGAAAGTTATCTGAAATTGTTTCATGATTGTGATTACAAGAAATGAAGATCAATTGGTGATTTAAAAAAAACCTTATTCAGTATGCAGTATCAGAAACAGTACTCTCTGGGAATTCATTATTTTGTTCTTGAGTGCTCAAGATCTTATTTCCAAAGATCCCATCAATATCTTTATTACTTTTCTCATTCTTTTCACTGATGGTGAGAGTTTTTTCCAGTTCTCCCAATCTACTGAACTCCATTCTTCATTAATTTTTTGTCTGTTTTAACACTGCCATATCAAATTTTCCTTTTCGTTATGATCACTATTCAATGACAGAACTTACACTAATTTCAGATAAAATCTTCAATATCTCCACCAAATGCTACAACAAGGGGAGTTGTTTCTCTCATTTTGTCCTACTCTTGATTTTTCCCCTACCGTTATTGAAATGAAAAAATTAGCCGTTTCACAGTAATCTCCCATATTTCCGATATGTTCTAGTATCCAGTTTGCTCTTTGTTTGTTGAAGTGTTCACAGTGGGTTCTAGAAAAGTTTCTTTCCAACTCAGAATCTCATTTAAACTACTACTTTGTTTGCTGTGGGATCCTAACGAGATTTGAGACTAATTTTTCGGTCATTAATCCTGAATTCCCGGAAACTTTTCACTAGAATATTTTTTTCTTAGACATTCACTGCTTCATTTTTCTGTTTCTCCCACCATTTTTTAAACTGAAAGTCTAAAATATTTATTCCTTCGTTGATAATGGCTGAAAATTTTACAGTTTTTATTTTGTACCAAAAAAAAACGCCCATAATCATCCAGATAATGGGTCTAACGTATTGTCCTCTTGAACATTTCATCATCAGCAATATTTCGATTGTATATTCTAATTGAGTGATCCCATAGTCAACATTTACTGTTTCAAAAAAATCATAGATTGATGGAGATTTTGAAGTTTTCAATATGTAGATTCGAACTATTTCTCAGTTTTACACACTGAAGTTAGATACCGATTCGTACTGTTTCAGTAAACCATAATTTATCCGGAGATTTTCTAGTCTTCAATGGACTTGCTACATACATCTCCACGAATTTTGAAATTAAGCGTCAAAGTTAAATTTTTTGAACACATTTTCTGTTTCAATGCATTGTTATTGCATTAATGTTTTGTTGGTTGTCAATCTTCAGGACAAATCTGTAATTTTACCACCTAAACTCCAAAATGCACCATCCTACTCCTATCATCCCGATCACACTAATCATCAAAAACCCACTTCTAATTAATCTTCCTCTTTCTCTTTTTCCATGTTTCCCAATGTTTCTCTTCCATACCCTCATATCTTCTTTTCCCTCAAAACATGTTACATTTCCATCGGCACCTCATACTTTTTCCTCATTTTCCATCGTCCGTTCGAAAATTGCGTACTTTACGAGCTCTCTTTTCATTCAATGTACAACATTTATCCCCTTCGGAATTTCAAAAATGTCTTTTCGAATTGCAAATTTCAAATTTCAACACCAGATGTGTTAGAAAATCATATTTTAATGCGAGAAAAAGTGACCTGGATCCGATGGAAAACGAAGTGACCAGATGTTGTTGTTTAGTCTATTCACATTTTCATTTTTGAAATTTCATAGCTCATTTTTTTCCGTTTCTTTCGATGTTCTTGTTTTATGATCAGTCGAGAACTGGGATTCCTTTTCCTCTTTATTTCTGTGTTGCTTTACTGTAGAAAAATGAAAAAAAAAAAAACAGAAGAAGAGGGCAATTAGATCGAGGAAGCAGAGGAAATTGGATAATTATCAGCACTTTTTAAAGAAAGTGGACTAGATTTTTATTTTCTCCCGATGACACCATTTACTAGTTTTTTCTCAGATTTCTTGTAAACCTTTGTCATACTTTCAGAATTTTGATAGACAGTCCGTAAACTGGATGAGGATGGAAGATTTCTGTAACTTTATAGATGCATCATATTTGCAAACCGGTGATACTTCTAATGCCATTTTCCTACAACGTCCAAATATGTTATGAGTCTGAAACTGAAAAAGTTGTTTGTTTCTTTTAGTGGATAGTTTCATGTTTTTTCAAAGGTTTTCCGATAAACCACTGATTCCGTTGTTTCCGACCTCACTGAAATCCTATGAAAATTCTCGTGTTTAGTTAATAGAGGCCACTTTTTTGTTTCTCTCATTCGAAAATAAGGGTATCCCAACCATTACTAACAATTTTAGAATGGTTTCGGTTCCAGAGTATTCACGGATTACTTGATAAACAACTTTTTCATTGATACACTCCAAGAAGAAAAAAATCTATCAAAATTTCAATATCTATGGGAAGAATTGCTACCAGCGCGCACAAAATCAAAACATTTCTCTGCTTCTGTGACAGCTAAAGTCTATCGCAACTCTCTTTTTCTTGATTGGTGCAGCGAACACCTTCTATAAGAGATGTCCCACTATTAGAGTAAATGCGGTATCCAGTTAATCAAAAAAAACTAGCTGAATGATAAGAGAAGATTTATTTGAAAACATAGATCACATGAAACAGAGCACAAATTTCGAACTAAGAGTTATGTGTCTAGGTGTCACAAGTCCCTGAAGATCTCACACTTTTTATTCTTGATTGACATATCCTCATGTCAGTCTGGCATGAAATTGAGAGCAGAACACAAAGATCTTTTCCTGGTTCATGCTTGTTATCCATTGATATTTGATAATTTCTTCACACCCAGACAAGGAATCGAAATTGAAGAGAATACATAGATCTGAAACAATTTTGAATCAGAAAACTTTGAGAAATTCAAATCTGCCAATCTTTTCGATTCAAATCTCAATCTCAATCCCAAACAGCGGGCAATCACATTAATTGCCTTGAGACACTTCTACCGTTCTTCACATTATTTTGATTGAAGAGAGAAAACAGAAAAAGTCTTCAGAAGACCCCTCCCCCTTATGTTATTCCATCGGAACTCGAGTTCTCTCTACATATAATTGAATTTCCGCCATTTCTCTTTTCATGGACTCTCTCAACACATTGTCCATATTTGTACGTTTTCCATTATTCTTGTTCTACTTTATGCAAAAATGTGTACTTTTTGCAAGCTCGTTAGGATCTTTTTTGTTTTTCTTGGAGTTTATTAGGAGAAAATTGAGTTTGGAAAGGATTTTGAGGAAATAAGGAAATAGAAACAAAAGTGTAGTAGAGCGTGATTGAGAGATAGTTCCGACTAAAGCTTAGGGATCTAAAATTTCCTAGGGAAAGTGCGGTCCCTTTCATTTTTAAAGCTCCAATATATCCAATATAGTGCTCCTAGTTGATGATAGTAAAATTAAAAGAGGTTAATACATTTTTTTCCGTTTCAGTGCCGTCATTAATTTCACCAACTGACAGAAGACAGTATTGCTATCTCTTTACATTTTCCTGTTTCTTGCAAAACGTAAACCAATCACCCATGCTCACAAGGTAATCTTGATGCGGTTGAATCTGCTATGTCCTCTCAAAGTGTATCGTATTCAAATACGTACCACAAACTTCTGATCCACAAAAATACCGTCCTTCATCATGATCTTCTACGTTTTCTTTCTTCTTTTCTATGTCTTTTTCTCCGTTTTTGATGATTGTCACTTCTTCTTCTTGTTCTTTGGGTGGAGGTGTGAAGATGATGGATTACAGTACTAACTGTCATCGCCTTCTCCTATCCATTCTTATTCTGTCTTCTTGTCAATGACACATAGTGTATTTTTTCCGTTTTATATTTTTTCAATTAAATATTATGATTATAGTGAAATCGAAGGCTCAGGAGTTTTGAAGTCGAGTAGGTGAAACATAAATTTCTTGAAAAACTCGAATAAGCTGAACTTGTTTTGTCAAAAGCCAGACAAAAAGGGCCTTGGTGTCAGATCTACTGTCTGGCCGCAAATGAATAATAACAGTATACCTTGGCACAAAGATGCGCAAAACATCTTCAAAATATAGCCTGAATATCAGCTTACACCACCCCTCCTAAGTTCCATTTCAGTTATATGAAAATGTGTCTGGTTCCAGCTGCCCAATTCAGAGAATTATCGTTTTGAACTATTGACAGCATTCACAGCGCTTGTGAAACTGAAAAATTTTCTGAAAAAGTCAAACTTTTTCAGATTCTTCCGGAAACTTTGCATTACTTATATTATCCTAACTTTTTACAGTTTCTCACAATTCCTATAGTTTCTCATTTTCACATCAAATTTGCTCTCAGACTCCACATATCATGACTCCACATATAGATTCCACATCTCATTATGCAGATATAAGTAACTCAATTTGGTGACTCTTTTTCTCTTTTCTCTTTTCCGTTCCTCCTTATCCACTTGTTTCTCTATCCTATTCATCCTCTTTCTTCTTCTCCTTCTCATTCACATTTTCATAACTAATCAGTTTTTATGAGTGTGTGTATCCATGTATCCACTATAGTTTCCGACATATTTTATTGCCTTCCTTATGGGATAATGTCATGTTTGTACATGTTTGTATTTTGAAGTAAGGATACTATGGATGAAAAAGAAATGCTTTAAAAAAAAAACTTTAGAATTCGATCTTAATAGTGAAAATGTATTAATTGAAACTGTAGTTTTTGTACTAATAGAAACCTTAAACTCTTTCTCTGTCTTTATTTTGAATTTCGCGGGAAGGGATGACAGGGAAGAAAAAAATCGAAAATTGCAGCTACTTACTCTATGTACCAGTGTACATTGAAGTGGTCGATGACCATTTCAAGTGTACACAGTCATGTATGTAGATTAAAAGAACATTGCCTAAAATTGGACTGAATTTCAGTTTTTCCGGGTTGATGAAATTTTTCTGTTTCTCATAATTATCATATTCTTGGGGCATTTTAGTCTATATTGGCTTTCCACTTTTTTTTTATTAAAATTTTCTTAGGATCTTTTAATCAAAAAATACTTTTTGTAATGTTCCAGACCGATGGGTTTTGCAAAAAGTACTCAATGGGCGTTTTTCATCCTCTAAAGTGTTTCCCGTTATCCCGTCCCTGTCAAAAACGTGCAAGAATTTCAAGAATCGTGAGATACATGAAACTTTTAGTCAATTTTAGTTGTTTCAATCTAGTGCATTTAGAACCGACAGTAATAAAAAACGTTCTGTTTCTAGAAGAGTTCAGTTATCGGAACTTTTCGAGGAATTATTGGGTATCTTATAAAAATTCCGTTTATCTGAAAATGAAAAAGGAAACCAATCAAGATGGGAATCGTTTGGGAATATAACAGATTCAGATAACACTGCAACTGTTTAGTCCGATCTGTGAGCACTCAGCTTGATCTAAACCTGGCTGGCGCAGAGCCTTGTATAATCGAATTTGCGCCGTTTCTCATCGTTGGCTAATTTTGAGAGTCTACGGTACAGATCACTACTTTAATTTTCTCAAGACATAGTATCCATTCCTAGAGTAATGTTCAACTGTAAGTACAAAAAAATACAGTTTCAGATAATTCAGGATTATGGGTCTTGCAAAAAGTATTCAATGCACCATTTCATGATCCAGTCCCTTATCCACTCCCCGTAAAAAAATGTGTCATCCTTCTTCTCATTCCATCGCTCATTTTCTCCACTGGTCATTTTTCCCTGCCCAATGTACACCCATCTCTATAGATAGAGACACTTACATCGGGATGTACACACATAGACATAATTGGCCCTACTAGCAGCATTTCCTCCTCCTCATCCTTTTCTACTTTTCTTCATTCACACATCTCCTTGACCTCGAAAATTTTCATGGAATGTCTTTTCTAGAAAAAAACATAATCTTCCCGATTTGGAACACACATTTTCCCCCTTTTTTTGCTCTTTTTGCCGTTTATTTACACTGCCGTACCGTTCCCCTCTCATCTGTGTTTTTTGCTCATGTCCATCTATCTTTCGGTCTCTTTTTGCGTCCATTTCCTTCCACTCATATCATGTTTCTTTTCCTTTGTGGGCGAGGGTAGTTTTCCGGTGTTTTAGTGGCATTATGAAATAATTTTGGGTAGAAATTAGAAGCCCAGTAACCAATGAGAGGATTGAAATGTTAGGAAAATTTTGGTAGTTCATAAGTGTGAGAAACAGAAAAAAGTATTAGACTTCAACTTATTTCAAGGACTTTTTTTATTTCTGACTGACATTGTTTAGACAATTCTTCTATAATTTTTTTAAGAGATTAAGGAAATCAAGCTGATTTAGGGATATCCCATGAAATCGATTCCAGTGTCAGGGGCCTTGATAGAGTAGACAATTTCGGATTCTAGTTTTCAGATAACAGACTCAAATTTTCCGGTAGAGTAAGAATTGGTGAGATACCAGAATTCGAGTTATCGGGCGCTCCCACAGAATTTCATATTTTCAAAAATTATCAGAAATAATGTATAGTTTCAACTAGTAGCTTTTAATATCTGCTATTTTCTCAGTTCCAAGTTTTCAAGATAACCGTAATAATTTCGATAGATCCAATTTGACTGAATTCGTCGTTGAGACATAGCCTGTCCCATAACATACAATTAAAAGTATTATCAGCCTCTAAAATCACAGGTTGAGTTGAAAGCAAACTGAAGCTTCAGAAATCTCCAAAAAGTTGAAATTTTGCCTGGAAACTTGAACTCAACTTTTGAACATAAACTGTTTCAAGATGTCCAATTGAAGTTTTGATTGGAAGCATGATCAGTGTTTTTTACAAAGCTTGACAACTTTTTTCACGAAGAAAACTCCCTCTTCAACCATCTCGTATCAATCTCGGATTGAGAAACGATAATAGTCTCATCTCTTCTAGAAAAAAGCATGCGTTACATCGGTACAAAAACACTGCATTGGTTGATTCTTTACTTTTGTTTCACGATACTGCAACGGTATTGCTATTATGCTTGAAATCAATTTGCTGCAAAAATAACATTCTGAAACCGAAAATATCACAGTTTTAGAGAGTCGATAAACGACTTTGTCATATCTGGTTGAGTGATTCGTTGTATGAAACTTTTTATCAAAACTGAAAAAGTATCATCAAACCACTGATACTAGGAGCCATGTTTTGGTAGAATCGATTAAATTTCGCAAAATTCAATAGTTTGTTAGACTGTAACTCTGTACAAAGTCATTTTCAGACTTCGCTTCAAAAGACGTTCCTTCTTATTGTTGAATTCTGCATCACAATATCAAAAATTCAATAATACTTTACTCCTCCTTTAATTCTCTGAATTTATGTAGTATAGGATAAAAACTTCTTTGAATGACTTCACAGTTTAATTCTAGCAATACTAAATGAGGAATTCGTTAGCTGCAAAAAATAACATTCTGAAACCGGGAAACTTTGCTGTTTTAGAAAATCATTCTTACCGTCTTTTTTGTTTTCATGTAGTCAGTTCTCTGATCAATTAGGCTGCCATATATTTTCTCAATCTATGCACCGATCAGTCTCTCTTCCATCTGGCTCAATTTCTATTTCGATTACATCTCCCCTTCCACCATATCACTGTCCGATTTGTGATTGTTTGTTTGTTGTCTTCCTCCCATTCCCACTGCTCTCCAGTTGCTCTTTCCTTCCTTTCCCTTCTTCCGATTTGTGTCCCCTCTCTCTCCGTTTTTTATATTCGTGTTGCTTTCCTTTGCTCCATTTTTTGTCCATCTATTGACTCTACCCATCTGGGCCTCTCCAATCTCTTTTATCTCTTACCCATTCCTGGTTATAATTGGTTTTTTTTCCAGAAGAAGCAGTTCTCTTCAAATCACAATATGACTTTCTTTCCACTTCGGAGCTTTTCACATTTGACATGAAACTTTTCATTTCAAATTGAAAACGATATTGGTTTTCGGGACAAAAAATGGAGTTTTGCCCCCAACCAATTTTTTATTGTGTGTGTGTCCATTTTCAAATTCTATTTGCTTGCCGATTTGCACACCGTTTTCTCTCACTTTCACCTCTATTTCGGTGCTCATCAGAAAAAAAGAGATAATCTTGGTGCGGCTCTGACGCACGGACCCATACTAACATATGGGATTAACAGACTGTAGGTACTGTAGTAGTTTTGTGACTTTTTGGGTTATGATAATGATACTTTGTAAATCCATTCTATGAACTATTTCTGGTTCCCAAAAAAAGATAATCAATTCAGCAATGCGTCTTTGGTACATTCCTTATTTTCTATTCTTCTGCGTCATAATCTGTTCGGTTTTTGGGACCTCACATAAAATTATTACAGTTTCCCGACGTTGGTTAGATTGTAGCGTTACTTAGCCTGCTCAATAGTATATCTTCTTATAGTTTCAGAATCACAAAACTATAATTTCGATCATGAACGTTTTCAAAGTGGACTATGCTATCAGTTTAGAACTATGAAGATGATTTCATTTGAAATTAAAACCAGTAGCAAATGAAAATATTCAAACCACTTTTTGATAGCACGCTACAACAGTAATTTCTTCGGTTCAATCTAATATGTTATTGTTTTGGACTAAAGTGATGAAAGTGTGTTCTGGGACCGTATTTGATGTAATTACCACTAGGTTTTCTCTGCCATTTTACAAAAACTTGCCCTTTCTTGCTTGTTGTAAAACAATGTTTGGTGATTTTTTTCGTTCAGGAATCACTACAAAAGTTTACATAATATTGTGACAGATCCATCGACTTGTATTCGAAAACCATATGAGAATATCATTATGAGACGGCAAATTTCCGAAAACAGTTACTGTTACGAGTAGGTTACGTTTATCAGAAAACTCAGTTAACGGAATGCTTTCATTTTCTAGTTTCTATAATTCCCCTTACTTCTGGGTTTAGAAACTTTGAGACAGCTTCCATGCAAAAGACTAATATTTTCAAGGGAAAAAAACATTACTGTTACGGAAAGGTTACATTTCTCAGAATAATATTTTGGATGAATCCACTAGTTGCGATTACCTTTTCCCGTGCTAAGCAAAGCTTGACTGCTGCTAACGCTCTCTGTCATATCATGAAACAGTAAATCTTTTTTGCATGTTTCAACTTGAGCGTATTTTTCGTCTGCCCCTCCGAATCAGCTCCATCCGTCTATCTCATGTTTCCCTTCAAATAAGGAAGTATGAATGATCTAGAAGTGAATTCGAAGTCAGTAGAGCATAAATTAATCTGAAAGTTCTCTTCTTCTTTTTTGCTTCTTGGTTAGTCCCAATGATCCTTGAGCACCGGATGTTCGTGAGGAACTACGGAGGAACAGAAATAGATTCTTAGAGGAAGACAGTTTGGCAGACCGAAATTAAGTTTCAGTTTCAGTTAAATAGTATATGATCCTAGCTGGTGAAGTCTTCAATTCTGTAGATCACTTTAACCATGTTCAATTATTTCCAATTTCAACCAAAAATTTTTCACTGCTTCCGATAACTCATTAAAATGATCAAAATTAAAGAAGATTACTTTGTTCCATAATAAACCTAATAAAAAACCTTATGCTTGTCGCGAGCTGGGCCGGCCCGATAGAAAAATTTCAATCGGCCCAGATCAGTCAAGCCCAATTCGGGTCAAATCGATTTTGGGAAATGAAAAACTGAAAATATTGAACTTCAATTTTCTGTTTCAAAAACATCATAGAAGTCTAGAGATCTCTCAAAATCAGTGTGGCCCTTGCTTCATTTTCAAATAAACTCCTGCCCGAACTGATCGAAAATCATTCATTTTTCTTCCTGTTTTCTTATGACTTCTCCTCCATTTTTATTCCCCATTTGAATCTTTCCATCCCGAACACTAAAACTTTCAACAATTTTTATGATCTCCATCTGTCCACATATATTTTTTCTGTCCATCCATCCGTCATGAACATTTTTTCACCATTCTCCCCCTGGAACAGCTGTTTTCTTCCTTTCCATTCCTTCTGTTTGATTTCTTCTTTGCATGTGTGTTCGGCTCTCTTCTCTTCTTCTTCTTCTTTTTGATTTCGAAATCTCCCAAAACTTTTTGTGACGTGGCATTCGGAAAAAGCATCTAGATGGGATAGTTTGAGTAGACTAGGAAATTCTTCAAGTGTTTGTTTTGGTTTGCTCCAAGTGAGCTTGTCGAGTTCGAAGGTTGACTCACTTTTTTCGGTTCGTTCTCATCTTTTGTGTTTAGTGCTCGGGTTACTGTGGCGCAGGTTGAATTATCGGATTCATAAACGTTCAGTGTAGCTTGAAACGAGTATAGTGAAACATCGATATATTTTTCGAGAAATTTCTGTTTCGAAATTGTGACAAGAAGATCAAGTTGATCTGAAGTTGATGGTGCGGAAGAATGCATTGGGTCAATCCTAATTTTATTATGAAAATCATGTAACAAATTTTTTGAAAGAATGGGATGACTGTCAAAATCTGAACGTTATCAATAGCCTTGGAAATCTGGTAATGTTGACAAGCTTTGATTATCGCAACAACTTTCAGTTATTTAATAGAACTTTTAAAACGTCCACCTTGATACAGTGACCTATTAGAGTTGGGATATTTTAGGCTAGCTCTGGAACAGTCAAAGTGGATTTTAGGTTCAAGATTCTGGTGATTTTCAGTTTCAGACATATTGTATATGAAGAATTTTTTGTGTCATTTGTTTCGACGAACGAAGGGTTTTCATTGATAGAGTAAAAATATAACTTTTGTTCTTTTGGTGCCTTTAGCTTTTTTGTGGATCGCGAATTACCAAACTCTTATCTTACATGTTCTATGTTAGCGGTGAAACTGTAAACTTCAACGTAGTAAACACCAATTTTTTTTACAAGTCGAGTGGTAAATGAACATTCTAAAACAGTAGATGCTTTTTAGTCCTGGAGAATGTTGCATACTTCAAGAAACAGTTTCAGAACGTTTGGAAGTTTTAGAAGCATTGTTGTTGCCGTTATTGCTCTCAGCAGTTCATAATTTTGCCACATCAGGTTTGAGACAAATTTTTTTTTAACCTGAAATTATCTAGGAAATATAGAGAACATTTTTTCAAAGCAACTCGAGGAAAATCTATACCAATGGAAACCATTTTGTGGAATTTTTGAGCTAATCGTTTATTTTTCCAAAAGATGTACAGTACCGGCCAAAAGGTTGTCAACATGTTCATGTTTTCTGCCGAGTCACAAGCAAAACAAGTCACTTTGAGCAAAATTTTTTCCAAAACACCAAAAGCTGACAACCTTTTGGCCGGTATTGTAGATAATAATATCAAGCCAGAGTTGCATATCGCCATGAGGGGATAATCAGAAACTGTGAAATTTCTGATTCCAAATGTTCCTGACAATGAAAAGAACTTTCGTACATTTCTGTACATTTTCTATCACTTTGATCAATCTATCATCTGATCAATATCCCCTCTTCCCCCAGAAAAATTAACCATATCATTGAAACTGTAAATATTTTTCTGTTTCCAAATTTCCTTGAAATTGCTCAAAACCTCCACTTCTAATTGTAGATCTGTCCAATCTTCTGATTTTCCTTTACTTCGTTTTTTTTTTTTCATTTTCTCCTCCCATATCCTTCTCCCTCTTCTCCCCACACACATGTCACACAAATGAAAAATGACCGAAACACGTGCTCCTCCCCCTTGGAGCACTCCTGTCCGTGATGCCGATGGCCACCCCACCACCACCATCAGCACAACCACGAGAAAGTGCAAAACTGAAAAGAAGATAGATAAAGAGGAGAAAAGGACGGATAATTTATTGACTAGACAGAGGAGAGACATGGCATCAGCACAAAAAATGGGTCCCTTTGTTGAGTACATTTCAGAGAAATTCGGGAGACACAGAGAAAAAGAGTCACATGCATTTACGACTAATTTTGTCGGTTTTTCGATTGAGAAATAAGAAGAAGAAAGAGTGGAAAAAAGTAGATGGGGAGAGGAGAATATACCATGTGACTGAATGGTCCGATGGGTGGGGAGGGAGGAGAAAAAAGTGCACATGTTTTTTGGTCTTTTCTAGTTTTCTTTGTTGTGGTCATCGGAGGAGGGAGGAGGATGAGCTAAATGTTATATGTTTCTTTGGGAACATTTTTACAGTTTCAAATTCTTTGTGAAAGTTTTCATATTTTAGTTTCGGTGATAATTCCCCTTCTTGGACAAATCTCTGTATCATTACTTCAGTATTAGGCACTGGTTTTGAGTTGGAGCGATAAGTCGATAGCTTGTTTTTTAGCTCAATCATAAAATTAGAGATCGGGATTCTTTCTAAATTTCCCAGTTTCTCATTCCCCTGATAATCAGCTGAAAATTGAATTCCTCGATGAGTTCGTTCCATTTTTTCAATACTTTTCTTTAGTCGTCAGTAACAATTTTTGACATAAACCGGGCCGGGCCGATGAAGGATTTTCTACCAGGCCGGCCCGGCTCCGGTTTTTGAAGACAAAGTTTCGGGGTGGCGATTTTTCCTAAAGCCGATTTTTTCAGGTATTTTGGTCAAAACCCGCTATTTTGACATTTTCATGGATTTTTTAGCAAAAAAATCACATAAGTCTCCGAATTTTACCCGCCGTCCGGGCCAGGCCGGATCCAGAAGTCACATGTACATATGTCAGAAACAACCTCCGTTCTGAAAATTGCAACTACTGTTTCACCGTTTACTGTTTCACCGTTCCCTTAAACTGAGACCATCACATACTTTTTTCAATCTTCGTGCTGGTGATTAAACTGAAGTCTTACAACTTTTGAAGGTTCTAAGACTTCAGTTCATGCCGTTCACCAAAATTAGTATCTGTCATTTGAATTGAGATGTGGTGGTACGGCACTTAACTTCACTTAACTTTAATCTGAAAAGTTCTCCTCACAATGATGCCATCCGTTTGAATTTTTCTAACTTAAAATCCATGGCTTAAAAATATGACAGGTTCATTTCTAACGTAACTTTCGACAGTCTTCATTTTCAATAGTGCTCCTTCTTTGAAAAGAACTGTTCCAACTCTAAATACATCTTACTCCAAATCAACTTCTAAAACTTACTCACATGATCCCTAGTCCTTCTTTTTTTTGAGTCACTCTGTCTAGCTCATTTTTGTTTCTTGTTTTGAGTGATGATGAATGAACACACTTCGCCGCGTGACACCATTCGAAATGGTCCCCAGATGAATGGCGTGGTGGATGAGTGGTGTGGCGTGTGCTGAAAGTGCACCATGAGTGTTTCATTTTGGAAATGTGGGGATTTTTTGTTCAGCTCATGTTTACATTCATCTCCGGATAGGATGATTCTAAAAAAAAAACTAAATTTTCGAAAATTACAGCAGCTTTTCCAATTTTCTCTCGTTATTAACATTATTTGCATTTGCTCAATTTATCTGTTTTTCTCACTTTAACAGTGAAATTGAAAACTGTTCAATTTTTTGTCCGGATGTTCATTATTCAAAGCCTTAAAGCATCAAATCACTTTTCCATCCAGTCTAAACAGAAACACCTTCTTTACGTGCACTTATACCTTCTCGAAGGCACCGAAAAAATATAGAAGAAAAACAAAACAAATTTCAGTATGAAACGTGGAGGCACTTATGCCCTATTTTTTTCCTATTTTTCAATTCATAACTACTCAGTTTTCCTCAGTTTGGTTTCTGACTTCCGTTTGCGTCAGAGTGAGAGTGAACTGGCACGGCTAAAACTTAAATATGAGGAAAAGTGAGCGGAGTTCGGCCATTGAAGAAGACTGTTTCTTACTATTAGAGGCTATAGATGTCCTAGTAGGTTTTGGAGCACAATAAACGCGGATTATATATCTTTGATAGTATTGACGATTTATCTGTTTCAGTTAACAGTTTTCAAGCTAGGTCAGAACCTTTTTTAATGTATTGGAAATGTATTGAACAGATTTTCGGATGGTATCACTTCTTCATAACTTTCTTTTCTTACATCTGCAGTATAAATATGATCTTCGTTTTTTTACTGCTTCACTAATGTTACAATATCTCATCTAGCTTCAAGCCACTATTACTCGAGACGTTCATACATGGAAAACTCAACAAAACTCAAAAATCCCTAAAGTCAACATGTAACTTTTTAAGGTTACATTCGATTCGAATCCACCTTTTATCAAAATAGCATTATTGAAAATGCCATACTTTCAATAATTAGAATATCATGAAACTGTAACCTTTGTTCTTCTCTCTCATTTTTTCTACACCAGATCTTCATTTTTCGCTCTCAATCTATCTAATTTGTAACCCTAACCATGTTTTTTTCAGATTGAAGAGTCCTGACTTGCTCTAACTCATAAAATGTATTAAGCAGATTTGCTGCAAAATCAACTGATATATCGGCACTTGGAAACAGTACTCTGTAAGAAAATATTAATTCTACATACGTCCTTTATATTGGTATACTTTTCAAACCAAGGGGGAACCCAATTTCCTTGAAATAGTAAATTTTCAAATTCTTTTTTTTTTCGGTTTTTTTATTTCTTCATTCCCCGGTTCCAATTTGAATCCACCTACAGTTTCTTTGATGTTATCACAATTAGAGATTTTATTGCCCCCATTAACAAGAAGTCTGAAGAATTCTGACTTGTTGATGTGTACAAGGATGATGCAGCCCATTTCCTGCAATGCCATTCTGAATGAGAACTTTTGAAAACAGTACTTTTTGCAAAAAAAAGTTGGATTTATATGCTGTGGCTGCTCATCTTTTGCTTTTGCCCAGCTTCTCAGATTTCTCAAGCCATAAGGATATGAAGGATTCGTGGAACCGCAACTTCTTCATAGAGTTTTTTCTAGATTTCCTCTTGAATGTTGCGCTTTTGAAGCAATGTTTTCCATTTCATTGTGTGCAAAAATCTAGCTGAGACTTTCGTACATCCACGCTCGTAATATCACAGATTGTCGATAGCAACAAGAAATCAGAACACTCTGAAACAGTAACTTTCTCTTTCCAACTTTTCCTTCTGATTCATATCCATTTTCTCATCATTGTCTCCTCATTCCTCCCCCATAAAACCCCTTAACCGTAATCATAACCATTTCGTGTCTTGTCTTCTAATTCCAAATGAGTATGTATACACACTCGTCACTTTCTCTCTTCAACAACCCATTTTCCCTCTTTGACTCATACATATATTCTTCCCACTTTTTTCGTCCTTCTTTTGATATCACCGCTTTTCCCTCACTTCAGTTCTCATTTTCAAAAAAGAACCGGCTGCCCCTCTCACCCCCACTTTTCACACTTTTCCATCACCGCCATCACCTCGTTTGCTTACTGATAACAGATGTTCTCTTTTCGCTTCTTCTCGACTGATTTCCTGATTCACGCGGTTTTTTTGGAATTTGAAGAGAAGGAGGAGGCTTATCAGTTTGATTTTTGATCAACGGAAAGTTTGAAGGTTTCGGAGGAACTTAAGAATTTCCAGAGGTTACTGTGTTTGAGCAAGGTTTGAAGTTTTGAGTACATTTGTGGACTGAGATAAGATTCACAATATGAAAAATTTTGGAGACAGTTAAAAATTTTCGGTTTCTCTGTGTTGCTTTCAAAAGCATGATCTTTACTATTAATAAACGCAAAATTCCGTCTGTGTGTCTGTTTGTAGACGGTTCGCCGACCATAGCGAATTCCCCATCCAACCGAAATTTTCCAAATTTTTACAGATAATCAGAAATTGGGTCTTAATGATACTCATCTATTTTGATTTTGGAATCATTGAAAAATGAGGTCACGGGAGCCCAAAAACCCCAATATGGGGACCAATCAGTTCTTTCATCTTTTGGAAAAGAGAATGACGAGTTCACGGAAATATTTCACACTTTTGAAAAATTTCGTGTTTTCTCGTTTTCAAAATTCACGTTGGGTGCACATCTGGAAATGGTGCACATCTGGAAATGTAGATAGTTGATTGAAGCAAAGAAAAATATAAATGGTATGTTTAATATGTTTTAATTTCAAGCGTAAGCGTTGACTTCTCTAACCTTATCTAGGATGAAGGGAAATTTTAGCAACGCTCAAAAATCATCAACTTCAAACAGCTAAACAACGCGCGCCCGTCATGCGCGGAGTGTCGTTGCAATAGGAAAGGGATCGCAAAAAAAGGGTGGGTCTGTCTGACCGCGAGAGAGGAGGGTGTACACACAAAACATAGTGGATGGCGGAACCCGGGAGGTGTCGGCCGCGTCGTTTGGGGTACCCTTATAATTCGCCTCGCTCCAGAAGGTTAGTGTAGATCTCCCGGCGAACCTCGTCGTACTATCACCACGGTAGTACGGTGGCGGCCACCGGTCGCTGCCACTGGCAAGCGAAGCTTCGTTGACGGTTCGCGCAACCGACGGTGAAGTGGATGCAGGCGAGAGGAGGGAAGGAACGCCCGGAAGCTAGCCGAATCCGGGGATTTCTCGGGCTCTGGGGGGCGGGTTTTGCAAAAATTTTGCGGGGGACCCGCGTCGCGCGTCGCGCGGGCGCCCTGGCGGGTCCGGCGGCGCGGGCGGTGCGAGCAACCGAAATTCACCGCTGGCTCTATCGTTGAAAATGCAGTAATCGTTTTGAAAGAAAGCTACAGGAATACTTTACGTTCCAGACTCAAAACAAGTCAAAATTTGGCTTAAAAGTTCCCTTGCTTTTCTTCACTTTCCTTCCTCCATATTTCTCATTTTCCATCATTTTCGGTCATTGTTTGTGTAAATTTCTGTGCTCATTTTTTGATTTTCATCTCCATCTTCTCTATTTATCGCTATAATCCATCGTTGACAAAACTTACCAACATCGATACATATCAAAAATTTCTGAGAAAATCTCATTTTTTGAATTAGCACACTCGCCCTTTAATCCCTGTGTTTCTTGTACAATAATAGTTCATACGTAGACTTCTCTTTATCACATCGACTCTGATTGTAATAGAACCAAACTTTCTACAGTACTCATTCTTGTCGAAAGAATACTTTTTTCTCCATCAAAAACTTGTTATATGAATCATTATCCGATTTCCATAGCTCGTCGTAACACTACCGTTCTAAAACTAATTCCCCTCCTCATCTGCCTCCCTAATTGACTCAATACCGTTCTTTTTTCCCGTCATTTCCATGACAAAGGAGAAAAAGTAGTGGACGCAAAAAATGAATGATTTACAAATAGCCCTCTCTCTCCCATTCCCTCGTGTCAATTCACTTGGGTACTTCCTCTATCTTTCCAAAATGTATCATTTTTGTCCCTCAACTGGTTTCTGTTCACATATGTTTCATATATGATGAATGTCCTTTCCTCACCTGATTAAATTTCTGAATCGAAATACAGTTCTCTTTTCCTCCGTTTTCGAGAGTCACGTGGTCTGAAACTCACGTGTCTTGTCTTTTTCGTCAGTCTTTTTTCTCCACGTGAGGTATCTTTTCGGAGGAGGAAATGCCCTTTCTTGGCATCATTCCAACTGGTTTCTATTGCTTTCTTCTCTTCTCTTTTTTCCTTAAAAAGAGACCGCAAAGTTTGTCTAAAAAAGTGTCAATGATGATGGATGATGGACAAGGTTGTTTGTATTTCGAAGAGGGCAGAACTTTTCAAACACCTCCTCTGGTTCAAGGACAGATATTTTAATGATTTACGTGTGCTTTTTGGAGGATGTCTAGACTTCTTTGCCCTGGGAATTTCTGCTGGTTGAGCATGGAGATTAGTTCCGCGTTCGAGATTTACTGTTTCAAACGTAAATTGAGAAAACAGGAAAAACTTTGCGTTTAGTGATTCACTTTTTCTTTTAGTATATTTCAGTTTGCGCTACTTCACTTCTAACGTTAAATTCCAATTTTTTCCTAAAACCATCACGAATCTCTTAAATATATGTATTCAAACTTCCAATGCTGACTAAAAGTTTGCAGTTTCCACCATCGCATTTATGAGAGAAAAATGGTTTTATGAGAAAAATGGTTATATCTTTGAAATGTGTTTCGCTGTTTCTGTTTTTGACTCTCTCAATTTTGTTCCTATTTACTCTGTTTCATGATTCCAATCACTAATTCCTCAATATTTCAGATCCTTCGCAACTCCTTCAACCCTTGACTTATCACCATCACCATTTCTCCATTTCCAGACATTTTGGGAGCGCCTTTCCTTTGCTTTTCTCCATTTCTTCACCCATTCCGGAGGCATTGCCTTTCTTTCTTTTTCTTCTGGAACAAAAGACAACAAGTCGTTCCAACACTCCCTGCGTTTCTTCCTCTCCAACACTCTCTCATTCTTCGCTTCAACTCATTTCTTCTCCGTTTTTTTTTTGTCCATTTTCAGTGGGTCCTCATCTCTCCGAAAATGGGAAGGAGGCGCCATCCGGAGACATGAGCAGAAGGAAAAAATCGATGAGTGACATTGGTCCCCAGTTTTTTTTCTGGAGGATTTGAGAGGAGGATGATATGTATGCATCAGTTTTTGAGAACTTTTCTACCATTTTTGATAAAACCCGAGAAAAATAACGTTTCGAAAACTCGATTTCCTCTTTTGAAGATTTCTGGTGCAATCTCTTGCTTAGAAATCTACTAATTATCGCTAACTATCCGTTATATGATTATCCGAATTTTTAGCAATTTCTGCTATTTCAAATTCTTGCTTTATTTTTTCTACATTTTCAAAACTGGTTCTGCTTTTTTTTTCAATACTTCTCGCTCTCTTCCCTTATCCCGAAAGCTCCCAGGTGAATATTCAATTCCTTCCTCATTCATCTTCCCTTTTACAATCCATCATCTTCATTTTTATCCAATATTCCACTCTTGCTCCCCCGAGCTACTCTTTCACCTCTGCTAGAAAGAATGGAAGTGAAAAAAAAACTTGCACAAAAAACGCATTTTTGAAAAGGTAGGAGTGGGGTGCCCCTTCACCCCTTTTTCTGTGCATGTCGAGAGGTAATAAGTGATGACGGCGCAGAAGGGAAAACTTGTCTTCTAGTAGGAGTAGGAGAAAATGGATTTTTCATTTGGAATAAGGATGTCTAGGAGGTGAGGAGATGACAAAATCTTCCAGTGAGTTTTAGTAGTTTTAGTGGAAAAT
Organism: Caenorhabditis sinica; assembly: GCA_963932045.1. NCBI lineage: Eukaryota > Metazoa > Nematoda > Chromadorea > Rhabditida > Rhabditidae > Caenorhabditis > Caenorhabditis sinica. The sequence continues at coordinate 16,998,272 of OZ009940.1, forward strand.
TACTGTTTCGTAAAGTTGTTAGTAGTGTAGCTTAGATTTTTCGGATGATAAAGCCAGTCTCTAATGTGAGAAAGATATAGTTGAGTGTTCAGAACAAAGAAGTTGTTCGTTCATGAGAATGGTTATAACTGAATAATCAAAACTTTAACACGGTTTTATAGTCTTAGTCAAATATTTTTACTGTACATGTTTGGAATTCCAGACAGAATTTGACAGTTTCTTATTCTCTACTATTTGGCGTTTCGTAGAAAGTTGTTAATACTGTCAGGTTCCAAAAAAACTGACTTATCTCCATGGTAAGCATTTGTTTTTTTTTAAATTCAATTTGAAGGCCAACAATCACTCATCAAATTTTCGAGATTTCATTGTGTAAATCTCGTGTTTTTGAAACTGTAAATTTTGAACTGATGATTCTTCATAAATGCACTCATCTCCGGAAATAATTTTTGAATCTTCAGGCTAGTTGTATTGGTCAATACTGTCCCATATTTTGTAGGCTTTCATTAAATTCTTGAAACAGCAATACCTTAAAACTGAATTATCCATTCATCACTGAAAATATTACTTTGAATTAGAACACTCTTTTTAAAACTTTATTAAATGGATAAGACAGGAAAGCGATCAATCTACTGATTGTTTTATTTTTCTAAACAAACATACTGAAACTGAAAATGTTTTATTTTCCAGACCTACGAAAGTTTTTTCTTATAACAATATGGGATTTTTAAATAAGATATCACTGTTTCGAAAGTAACATAAATTCTCTAATAATATTTATCTTCGATGATATCTTAGCGTTCATAATTTTCTCAACTTTCTTCACAAATACAGATAGAGTCGAAATGAATTTCTGATCATTTCAAGTCAATATGTTTCTATGTCATTTTAATTCAATGCTACTAATCCTTGTGGTGAACAGCGAAAATTAGACACGACTATTCGAACACTCATGTACGATATTTTATGGACTTTTCTATAGCATTAATGTCTGAAGAAGCATCAATATCTATGTTTTCCATTCATTTTTACTTATGCTCTGAATCAGAAAATAATTCGATCTTTGAAACGAGATTGCTTTTTCAAGTTCAGCATAGATTCTCTATAGTAGCATGGATGTGGTCTTTGTTGTTCTATGACAAACTTATAGTTTTTGGAGAGCATTCCTTTGCAGATAGCTGCGATCTTATAAAGTTCTGACACACGCGTTTGGATTGAAATATCACATTTCAATTCTACCTTTTCTATTAAATTCGGAAAGTATGGGGGATGACAAACACGTGGCTTTTCTCAAATTTTGGACAAATTTTTCATTTCTGAACTTTGAGGTCACGTCGCTGCTCTGCGCAAATGAGCTGAATTTTCTTGGACGCATAGAGCAACTCCCTGGGCTTCTGAAACACTTTTGAGCGAAAAAAGCAGAGCATTATGAACCGAGTTATAGCTCGGCAAATGGAAGCGAAAAAGTGTGAACAATTTGGAAGTACTGAAAAATTTCAAAAAAATTTCGCAATTAATTCATAACTCGGTCAGTTTTTTAGGTTTTTGTCTCAAATTTACAAATTAGATAGATTTATTAGTGCACTATCTGCTCACAAAAAATCAGATCTCCACGAGCAAAATGGAGCATTACAGCCATCAAAACATTTTTCGAAAGTTTGACAATTTTCAATTTCCATTCGACTTTACACGAGATTTTGAGAATTTTCATATTTTTTGAAGATTTTTCAAATCAGTGAATCATTGAAGGTAACTGATTGCGGCGCAGCCGCAACTAGCCTGGTCGCCCAGACGAGCGGAGCGAGGCGGGCGACCAGGCTAGTCTATTAAATAAAAATGCTGAAACTGCAATCTTTCCGAATTCTCACCCCCAAACCTTCCAAGTTCTGCTCTCCGTTGACCTCTCCTCGTCCCCTAACTTTCGACGTCATCAGTGCCCCCCCCTCTCCTCTTTCTCCAAAAATTCTGGAACACTTGTGAAATCTGAATCCTCTCCTCCACCGGGGAGAAACTTGATCTTTTGGGAACCCCCTCTCTTGTTTTTTTCTCTTCCTGAAAAAGAGAGACCTCAAGAAAGAGAGCAAACTTTCAAACAATTCTCTTCCGTCCTCCTGTGACAGACAAATCACCACCGCCCTTCTAGTGGACCCCCCGTCGTTGTCCCGTTTTGTCGGAAGAGGGAAAAATGATGAAAAATGAGAGAGAAGGAGTAAGATTGAGTGTGGACAGGTGTCAAAAAAGAGTGAGGGGTTGGATGAAGAAGGAGGTAAAACCAAGTGGTTATGACCCTGATGATTGGTTTTAGATACTTTTTGAGTGGAGGGAGAGAGGGTGAGGGAGCAGAGAAAGAGAGGGAAATTTGAATTTTTCCGGCTAATCGTGCCGTACTGGAGTAACAAAAACCTGTAGCAGAATAGGGGCAAACTGAAACAGAAAGTCCTCGAAACCTTTTTATTTTGTGCGGCTTTAGCGAAATTTCATAGTTCTTCTTCATAGCTAGGTATTGTTAATCCGTTTTTATAAATTTTATTATCAGAGAAAGTCCCCGAGTTACTCTCCGAACCTAGAAATATGGTTTTTTGGTATTTTGGGATTTCAGGAAAAGGAGTTTCCTGCTTTTTTCTTCAAAATCATTCTGTGATTTTCAAATTAACGCTGTTTCGCTTCTTTGATTAAGTCGTCTGAAAATGCCTGTCATGTTGATCCACACAAAAAAAACCTAGGAAAATTCAAACATTCGAAATACTTGGAGATTCAGTATAGTGAAGTTCTAATAGTTTAAACTTCGTTTGGATTGCATTGGAGCGCACTCTACCTTCTAGAATCTCGGAATCAGAAAAAAATTGGAAAATCAAATTTGTCTCCCTAGCTACAGATTTTCTCGTTGGATTGAGTTTGTCTAAATTCAATTTAATTCTGCTTCAATATTAGAGTAACTTTTTGACAGAAGCTGACATTTTGATTGAAGAGATAACCCCTTTTACTGTTTCCCTTTGTTCACTTCCAAAAAGAAAATTTTTCTGAACTACTTCTGCTAATATAACAAAAACATCTATATGAGAAACATGAATCAAAAATCAGTTGAATTTTTTGGACTGTTCAGAAGTCAAATCCCTTACTTTTGAAAAAATTTCGGTTTCATCTACAAAGTTAATTTTGACTATATCCATGTTCACTCAATATTCACTTCTTTTTTCCATCCCCAAAATTTTTCTTCTAAATAAAACCAATTCATGTTTCATGATCAACATTTCATGGAACTGATCATCAACGTACAGTTTGAGTTCAAAATTCCTTTTCAGAATTTCTGACCACAAAGTTGCTTCGAAAATCAGAACATTCGTTTCATAAAGTCTTTTTCAAGTTGAATTGTATTTTTTTGGCAATGTGACAGCGCCTGGATAACTTATGAATTCTAAAAATTTAGCTTCTGCGAATTTACAAAAAATTTTTACTGTTTCAAACTTTCAACATCAATCTTTCTAGTTTCCCTTCTACAATGCTTCCGGAGCACATACAAAAGTTTTTTCTGAGAAAAAGTTCAAATTCTACTGTCTATCACCATTCCTCTTTCTGCTCCCTTCAAAACTTCTACTGTTCCAGAACATCTTCATAGATTTATCCACATTACCATCTCCGATTCTTGGATCTTATCCCACTTTTCAAAAATTCATTCCAAACTTTACTCCCAAGTTGTTTCCGGTAAGAACACCCTCACAATGCCAACTGTCTCTGTGCTCCTCCCTATTTCTATTCCTGTCCATTTCCCATCATATTTCACTTTTTTGCTCACTGATTTCTTCCTTCCATCGTTATCAATCATCTTCCTCTCACTTTTCTTCTCAAAATGAGTTCTTTTCAATTTTCAGTCTGCGTCTCCTATCTCTCTTCATCAAGATTTCTTTGTTTGATTTTGTTTTTGTTTTCTTCTTCTTTTTGTTGTTTTTGTGTGTTACTTGTTTTCTCTTGTTTGTAAGGTTTCAATTTCGTTAGAAAACTGAAGAACAATCAAGGAGAGCATGATGTGACACGTCATTCTCATTTCAGTTTTTATTTTGTCTCTTATCGGTAGAAAAAGTGTAGAAATTGACACACTGTTTATTAGGAATTATTCATTTTTGTGAACGGTCATGTGACTTGACTTAGTAGAGTTTCCTGGAAAATTAGATGATTTCCTGGAAAATTAGAGGCTAAAATTTTAATTGGAGCCAGTTTGTTTCTAAAGATTGTAGAATCGAAGTTCGCTGCGCGGATTATTGTAAAAATATTTGCCTAAAAATTTGCAAATGATCTTTCTTATATAATACGATTCTAATTCTGTCCGTTTGTCCGCGATATCCGCGTCCGTTTTTCATTTCTAGAAGTAAGCGTGAAGATTAAAAGTGAACTTCTCGAACGGGAAGAAGAAAAAAACCGTTGAAAACAAAATGTCATTTCTGAATTCTTGGATCGTGCCGCAGGCGCTCCAGCTTTGCTGGTCTTTCTTATATAATACGATTCTAATTCTGTCCGTTTGTCCGCGATATCCGCGTCCGTTTTTCATTTCTAAAAGAAAGCGTGAAGATTGAAGTGAACTTTCTCGAACAGGAAGAAGAAAAAAAACCGATGAAAACAAAATGTTATTTCTAAATTCTCGATCGCGCCGCAGGCGCCCAGCTTTGCTGGTGAAACAATAAGATTTGAATTTTTGAATTTCACCACAGTTTCGAGATTTTGCAGATTTGTTCAGTTTGTTCATTAGGTTTGACTTTATTTAATGAACTTACTGTTACAATAGCTCTAGATAATTATTTCGTGTCAAAGTGAAAATTCTAAGCTTGATGATAGCTAATGATTTCCAAAAATTTTTTTCACCTATGAAAGGTATGGTTGTTTCGAAGTGCCGCTAATTTAATTCTTATAGGAGTCTCATCCCTTTGAAGGCGGTCTCACTTGTTGCTCTTTTAGTTGTTCCACAAAGAACATTTTAAGAAGATAATTTGCTATGTCGGACTTCTTTGCAAAACGATCCGAAATCCTCTGACAGTCAGAAAAATACTGTACAGAATTTCGGATTCTTGTTGCGATCTCGCAATGGAAAACTTTGTACCCAAATGCCTGTATTTTGATACAGTTTCCCAAAATTTTCACTGTTTCAACTCACTTAAATTCAATTGTAATGTGAAAAGTGAACTCAATGGTTCCGTATTTCTGATTCTTCTGATAAATATATAATAACGGTTTTTAGAGGGCTTCCTTGCGCTCCATTGCGAACATGTCTGAAATTAGCATTTTCAGCTTTAGCGCCGTTTTTTTCTATTTGGCTGTTTCACGAATACTTGTTGTGATTTCGAGACCGTTCACTTATGTATTACCCGAACGTCTCTATTTCGGTACAAAGTCTGATGCTGTTCCAACTGTCTTAGATGTAATCAAAAGTAAAATAGAACGCAATGGGCTTGCATTGATTTGCCATCTTTCTTCCCATTTTTACGGTTTCTAAATTTTTTTTCGGTTCGTTGTACATTGTCAGTAATTGTTTCGTTCTCAAAATCCTCAGCAACAATCATGACTTGCTTCTCAGAAGTCCCATTCACTTCAGAATTTAGATTTATTAGTCTAAATTTCTTCCTGTACCATGCTGCCCGTTTTAAGAGCGCCTGATTTTCAGAACTAATATCGTCCACATTCAATTTCGACTAAGTCTCCTACGCTCCTTCTTCCCTCCCCCATCCTAACTAAAACCTATAATAAATCAACCATCTTCCCCATCATTTCTCGATTCAACTTCTTCTTCTTCACACCCCCCTATTGAGCCCATCCCTCGCCCTAAAAGTGCTAACCAGCCAGCTGCACCACCGACGATTCCCATCTGAATGATAATAGTTGCATCTGCCCAAGATTCGAAATTTCTCGCATTTAAATGACAAATAGTCTCTTCTGTCCGTTCGAACCGCCCATAAATTGCCAGGTGTCCTTCTTCTCTATTGGTATTCGGCAACAAATGACACCTGCCAATTATGGGTGGTCTCATGTGCTCTCATTTCATTTTGTGACCTTTTTCATTCTATTCTATGTATGTGATTTGAATTTGAGTTTTGAACTTGGGCAGTTTTTTGGTCTCTGATCTAGAAAAGTCGTTTTTTTGAACTCCTCCATCGTTTCTCAACGGTGAACCAAACTGTTTGAATTCCTTTTCGGTCATTGATCAACTTTTCCACCATTTTTCCAATCGTCCAACTCGATCAAATTTGATTAAGGTTGGTCAGACTATTTGCTAATTGGGGAAGGGCATTTTTTGATTGGAAATTACTGATAAAAGTTTGCTTCCTTTCTTTTTTTTCCCACCTGGTTCCGGTGTCTGGGTCATATGTGGGGAAGAATGTGCGTCATTTTTGAAGGAGCTATGAGGTCAGAAATGGGAACGGTTTCTGTAATTTTAGTGATAAGGGAGTTTGGATGACTCAGAGATAGATAGTGGAAGTTTTACAACCATCGAAAAGTTTCTGCTTTTTCGGCACAATTTGTACCTTTTGAGATTTCACATAATTTTATATAACTCATTCCTGGTTTTACGTAATTTACTAATGCATTTTATTTGCGAGCTTTGAAATGTTCATCACAAAACGGGAAGTTTTTACATAATTTTTTTCAATCCAAGTGATTCGTTTCTCGCTCGAAAATGGTTCAATTTTTTCCACTGTCTTTAATATTTACCGTTTCAATCAGGCAACAAGTTTACTGAAAGCTCAAACTTTTGCTGACTTCTTTATTGCTAAAAAACATAGACAGAACTAGAATTATCAAGAAAAACCCGAAAACATACTGGAAAGTTGAAATAGTCCATGGCAGGGATACTAGTCCAGATTCGATTCAGTAGATTCGATGCAGCTCTTTTCCAGAGAACTAATAATTTTCTAGTAGCCTTCGTCTTGTACAGAAATTACAATGATTTATCATTGAGGGTCATCGAGAAATCAAATGTTTTCTGTTTCACAAATTTCATTAGAAACGCACTCTATTAGACATGCTATTAACGGTAGGGTAATTTCAGCCAAGTTTTTCGTTTTCAACTTCAGCTCTTTTGGTATCTCGGTTTTGTTTAATGATCCTCATATTGCTTCCATATTCTTGGGTGGTAATTCAGTGCAGATATCTTTTGCAAGCCCTTGTGTTCTTACATTGAAACCATCCAAAGTCGTTTTCCTCCTTATAAAGAAACATTCTGATTCTCAAGCTGGCGTTGAACCTTGCAAAGTTTTTGGAACTCCAAGATCCCAATAAAAAACCATCTCCCCCACTTTCTACTCTTCTCAAATACTCTCTCATCTCATCATTTTTGACCACTATCCATTTCAAACTCCTCAATTTCCTTCTCCCAATAAACCAACCCACTTCCTCCACAACCCACTTCAAAACATCACCCATTTAGTAAATTAGATTTTCCTGTCCACCCCTCGTTCTACTATTATATTGCTGCTTACCATGTCTGTCTGGTAGCAGGGTGTAGTAGTTTTTTATATTCTGTTTTCATGTTTGTGTTTTTCTTTTCTTATTTCCATTTTCTTATTGCCCTGTTTATTACTCAGGACTTCCTAGTTCTTCAGTTTTGGAGCTAGAAAAACGGAACATTTTTACTGTTTCTATGGCATTTTTTTCATTAACTTTTTCCTCTTTCTTTCAATCCTCGCGATATTCGACTTCTCACAGTTTTCATTTTTCTCCTTCCTTTTGCCACGTCACAAAAAATTCAAAAAACAAAGAGAAACTTGTTGCAGGACAACAATCGGCAGGGCAGCAGCAGCATCAGCCATTTCGAACAAGACGATCACATTTCCTTTCTTTTTTTACTCTTCATCGGAAGAGGCGGACTAATCGAATTATGACCACCGTGACCACCACATACATCATGACGCTTGTCTCTTTAGAAACTTTCTCATTTTATAGACGAGGATCGTATGATTTATCGGATGTCGGCGTCTGTGTGTGGTGGTTTTTTAAAGTGGCATGAAGCTTATTAGGAGAGACTTATTAGTTGGGAAGTTGCGGATGGTAGTGTTTAAAGGTAATCATGACAAATCTTTGGGAACTTTTGGAAATAGTGATTTTGTAGAAATCTCGGTTTACTTTAGAACGAGTTAGGCAAAGTCATCGACTAGTAACTTTTGTTCCAGCAATGACGAACTTTCTTAAACTGAAACTTTTCTCTTTCATGTGCTCTGTAAGTTCTCATTAGCATATATTCTTGGATGCCCTTTTCTCCATCGTCTTACAACACTTTTTTACACAGTACCAATTGAGCAAGTTTGAACGTATTCAAACCTACCTTCTGAAACCGAAACGCCATGTAAGTGTCAAAAAAATTCTGAATGCTCATTCGGAAATGCTCTCGGATCCTGATCCAGTTGTCTCGTACAACACATTCCTATACCGTATCGAAACATGTCAGTTCCGGTAAGCTCATACCTACTTTCTGAAATAGAAATTTTCAAAACTTTGATGTTAGTGAAAACTGTTCCGATTCTTCTGAATGTCTTGAAATTCACTAGTGCTTCCACACTTTTATGACTGTTTTTATTTCATGCTTTGAAATCGTAAACTTGATAGGGTTAATACTAGTATGAAGATTACACCAGAATTTAGTAAAGCTCAAAACCTTGATGTCTGCTTATCGAATCTTGAAGAGCTAATGGCAAGGCATGGCACAAGACCATTGATTATTAATTTGTTCTCATCCAAATTTATCCTCCAAAAATGTGCTTGTGGCAAATATAACATAGAACTACCATGGCTTTTGAAAATTGTAATAGTTCAGCAGGCAATGAAAACAAAATATAGTGTTGAACATTAAGCATTCAAATGAGTTCAGGAATAGTTCAAGAATAGTTCAAGAAATTCTGCTAACTCTTCGACATCAGAATTTTTCGGTTTCACACTGTCATGAAACAGCATTATTTTTGAGGTAGAACAGTTAATTTTCGACAAATTCAGGAACTAGAACTGTTTCATGTCGGTAGAATATTTCAATTTTCCTAAATTTTTCAATTCAGTTTCCGAGTTCTGTGCTATCTCAAAATTATTTGAAAATCTGAAAATCTCCTATCTGATTTAGAAGCTTCTGTCCTAAAGTCTACCATTTCTCACATATACAGTGTTAAATTTCCTGTTTCAAATCATTGAAAAATTTTGAACCGCCTTTTTCAAAGTCAATTCGCTTCCTGCGGTACGTCCTAAATAATACTTATCTTCTGTACTGAAAAAATCGAATGTTTTCATATGATCTCTAGATGTTGACCCTCCTATTTCAGTTTCATTTCTATCCTCTCAACCCCCTCAAAAATCTAAAATCTTCAAAGTGCATAATGCTAAATCTATCCTCTATCTCTATCCCTTACTTGATGTTGACCATAAATCCCGTATTCAAACCAAAAAACTTCTACATCTCTCTATTTCGCAATCATGCCCCCTCCTCCCTTTTTCTTCCCGAACATTCCTCCTCCTGGTCACCTCATCATTTTCTCCTAATTACAAATTTTCAGTCAATTCGCTGTCCATCGCTCACCTCTTCTTTGACGTCAAAAACCCGTTTTTCCCTTGGTAAAAGTGTTCAAAGAGTGTGGTGCATGAACATGCAAATAAATGAAAAAATGGCGGGAGAGGCGAGAGAGAATGAGAGACGAAGAGACGCAGAGAAGTAAAACTGGCAACACAGCACGCCTACATTTCTCAGAGAGAAGAGAAAATATCACGAGAATAATAGATTAGTCATGTTTTTTTCGGAATTCTGAAGAGTTTCAGATTATTTTTATGTTAGTTTGTTCCAGTTTTTCATGGATCAAATGATCCTATTTTTAGTAACAAATATTTACTTAATCCACTGTTCCCTTTTATTTTTTTGGTCTTTGAGATCTTTTGCTGGGTTTTCTGAATGAGTTCAGACAAATGAATGAATAGTCGCTGTTTTCTTATTTTCAAAAAAATTTCCTTTCTAGAAAATTTTGGAATTCTAAGCTCGTTTGGGGTTGTTGTTTTAATTGAAGTATTAAATATTTTGGGTACCTTATGGGATATTTGAAACGGAAATTTTTGAAACTTATTTCTCTGAAATTGCGCTCCACTGCACTCCTCCTGAATATGGTCAAATGGAAGAGTTTTGATAAAAAATCAGCTCCTCTTCCATTTGCTCACTAGAGCACAGATTCTCTGATTATTGCGCTGGTACCGCCAATCGGAATTTTAGCGCAAAATTCTTTCATTGCTTAAAAATTTTTCTGAAACTGAAAATTTTTGGTGCCCCCCCCCTTTTTTCCAGACAAGTTCTCAATGACTCATATCCTCTTTGGGGACAGGATTACAAGTTCTGATTCGTTTTCTCCCACTTGAGAGTCTCGGTCAGTTTTTTGTCGTCAGAAGTGAAATTTATTATTCTCTCCTTCTTCTTCAGAGAACTTCTCATGAATCATGTAGATTTATCTCATGTGCACAGTTGTTTAGAATTGATCATCTGAAACTGGAAACTGAACAAACTTCTCAATTTTGAACCATTTTTAATGTTTCGAAAGCCTTGTGAATTCTCATTTTTCTCAATTTTCCTAATTCTCCAGCCCACTGTCCCGTTCATATTTTTCTGTTCCACACACTTTTTAAATTTCTGTCAACATTGAATTTTTATTATTATTTTATTAGTGCGGTAACAACTTGAAAATCCATGCTCCACTGCACTCCCGGTGCCTTTGGTCAAATGGAAGAGTTTTTGCAAAAAATTCAGTGTGATTTTCTCTTCCATTTGACCAGTGCGCTAGAGCACGGATTTTCATATTTTACAGCCCTAATACTTTCGCGGTACGATTCATCATCAAATTAGGTCCACCCTCACCCCCCCCCCCTCTCTATTCCTGACATTTCATCGGAATATTTGCTTTTTGCAGATGCTTCTTCCTTCCTTCCTTCCCACCATCATTCCATTGCCCATCTTCTTCTTCTTCTTCTTCTTCTCATTTTTCGCCCCGTTCAAAAAGGGTAAACATCGTAAATTGTTGGGAAATTCTTCCTTCAATCGGTTTTGCTTTTCCTTCTTTGATGCTTTTCATAATATATAGATTTCTCTTCTCTTCTATTATTGTGCCCAATAGGATAATTTTATGGTTTTTAAATAGAAACCGAACACACAAAACAGAGCTTCGGAAAAAGGATTCTTGATGTTTTCTTCTTCTCATTTCTGCTTCTTTTCTTGAAAACTGAAACGGAAATCGTGGGGTTTTCGAAGGAAAGAAAAAGAAGCTGTCAAACATCAGAATTTCGTCTTTTTCTGGATTTTGGTAGAGAGCTAAAAGATGAACGTTTTTCTCCCCATCTAGGTGCGAAAGTTGGAAATTGAGAACTGTAAACCTTTATCATCAACTTATATGTAATTTATTTTTACAACATATGAGTGAAAACATGAAAAATCTCGAAACTTAAGACATTTTTGAAACAGAATTTTTCAATGATCTTTCATCAGAATTTCGGATTAGGTCTTTCGAAAATAACTGTAACTTTATCAAATTTAGGATTATCGTTGCAAATATTTCTGGACTTTTTGCAACATTGAAATTTTTGTTGGCTTCTTTTTGAAAACCTTCACACTTTCGGCGATGCATATTTCTTCGATTCATCATAGTTAAAAATGGTTTGTGTATTTACAGTGGCTCTGTAACGGATAAATTTAGAAATTTCAAGTTTTTGGTTTGGTAAAGCTCGATTTTTTGTCTAATAGTTTTGACAAGTTTCGAGTTGGTCCCTACTCTCTAGCAATAAAGTGGTCAATGACTTTATTCCAAAAAATTTCTGTTTCAATTTCTTCTTGAGTTTGAGGGAACATTTTCAAAGACGCTTCATTGTTTTTCATCGTTTTGTGCATAATTTTCAAAAAAAAATTGCATACAAAAAATACAATTTTTTCTGTTCCTTCGTCCAGAAAAGTAAGCATAGATAATCAAAAATTAATCAGCATCTTCTGGACCGTCTTGATTTCCGCATTCTAGAATTTTCAAAGTCACACCGCGCTCTATTGTTAACCTGGCTAAAATTTGAATTTTTCACCTATCTCGCTATTTTTCGTGGTTTTGAGGCATTCTGTGCTCCACGTGGCTGATTCATAATGCCTTGAAACCTGAAAAAATGACGGATCAGTTTTGAGATAAACTCAAATTTACCAGAAATTCGAAACCGAAAAAATTGGACCTTCAAACAATTAACAGTAGTTTTGCTAATACTAATGTTAAACTTTACAGTTACTCCTTATTGCAATATTAAAATGTTTTTGTGAGTTACAATTTCATTATACTTCTAGTCATATACAGACAATTAGAAGAGTTCCCTCTCCGAAGAAAAGTTATTTTTCGAGTTCGCTGTCAATTTCTTTTAATAAGTGTGTGTTCTATTTTTAGCCCTAACATACCCCTATCTCCCTCTATCCGTCTCCATTTTCACCTAATCAGTTATTCCATTTGTCTATTCATTCTCCAGAAAGTTCTCCATCTCTCCCCTTCTCACCTACTTCATCTCATTTTTCTTCTTCTTCTTCTAATTTTCTCTTTTCCTTTTTTCAATTTCTCCACACCCTTTTACTCATCTTTCTTCGTTTTGCTCCTTCCGCTCCACTGATTCTTCCCTTTTCTCGTCTTTTTTTTTGTCCAACCCATCCTTTTCTCCATTTTCATCTTCTTTTCCTTTTTTCTCGAGAATAACGGGGCCTTCTTGACCTTGATTTAATGAATTAGAGGCAAAGTGGATTTAAGGAAAACCAAGACTTTTTATCGGATAAAAAGATTCGGGAAAAAGTCGGAAAAACCAAAGAAAAAAGTGACTCGGAGTTGCCGTTGGCAACCCCCCGTGAAGTCATTTTGCTCTTTTTTCTTTTTTCCTGCTTTTTTCTGGCTCTTTTTCTCTGGAACCTCTTATTTTAGTGTGATATTTCTTCTGGGATTTCTAACTTTTAGTTTTTCTTTTTTCCGCTTTTCGCAACACATCATGTTTTCTAAATGAGACTTCCCTTTTTTGTGGAGTCTTTGTTCCGGTGGGGTGTTCTGGAATAATGCTCTTTTGGACTTTTTTAAGGAAAATTTTTTCACTGTTTCGTTAGCTAGGTTTATGGGAGCCTTTTAAAGATTCGACGCCATTTTTAAGATTTCGACGCCATGAAAGGCTTCTAACTGAAATTATTGACTTTTCTAAAACAATCAAAAATAAGAAAATTGAGTAAATCAGAAAATTTTTCACCGATTCAATGACTTCACTTGGTGTCTTCCTTTTTGAATACTTTTATTCCACTATCCTTCCGCAGATTGAGTTTTATCTTGTTATTATTTTGCCATCAGTCTTATTTTTTAGTCTCCTTTCAAGAACCCAATTCGGCATTTTCCTATTATCTGGTGAAACCGTCTTGCTCATTAATCGCAATTTTGATTACCCCCATCGTTTTGCTACTTTCCTCTTCCACTCTTTATTTTTGGTATTTTGATCCGGTTCAGATGTGTTCAATAAATTTCTTTCAGCTCTTCCCCCACCCCCTCCCCATCAAATTTATGTCGGTAATATTCCACGAGAATCCGGGAACAAGTCTCGGATCCGTGGCCACCGACACCAACACCTCCTTCAATGAATCATCCCTTTCGATCGAAACGAGTCCCGAATGGATTGATGAGTTGTTTCCCAACGTGTCCTTCATCGACTCACCGACACATCAAGTCATTCGAGGATTCTGTAGGGATGTGTTCGTCTACAGGTTACCCGGTGCATTTCGGTTAGTTTTCGTTTTTTTTTTTGAAAATTTTAAAGGACCATCACTAATATGAGGCGGTCACTAACAAAATTCTGACCGTTTTGAAAGGGAAAAAAGTTTAAAAAATTTTTGGAAGATCTGTTCGAAGTCTATATTCTAATAAAACCTTCCAACGGAATTATAACAATTCTAGCGCCTCACTGATGCGTTTCATCTTGGCTTAAATAAGACTGTGCACAACGGAACCCCAACATTCCAAAAACTATTTCTTCCTTCTCACCAACTTCCTAAAACCGTAATTTCTTTTCTATTTTCCAGAATCCGATACTGGGACGCGGCGATTCTCTTACCCAACCTACTCTTCCTCCTATTCTTAGTCTTCAAATGCACAAGTGTCATTCGAAAACTTCGAACCGGAAACAGTCCCGTCCTGCGAGCATTCACCCTTCTCGTCTACGTTTCCACTTTGGTTAACATCATCCGATGTGTCTACAGTATGACACTCTCAATGACAGATGGTCTCGAAGCGACTGTAGATCAAACATTATGGATTGTTATCAAATTCTTTTATTTGACTGCCGAGTTTTGTGCGTTGACTTTTGGCTTGTTATTTGGACACTTGGATAATGGAAAGTCGATTTTGGTGGCGTTATTAGGAACGTTGTTGGTATCGATTCCGCATACAGCTGTTCAGGTTATTGTTGAGATGAAGATTATTGACAATGTAAGTTTAGGAGAAGAAAGAGAAAGGTTAAGACTACCGTTCTCAAAATTGGCATACTATGTATGAACAGCTATTGAAGCAGTGAAAATGTCAAAATTTTACAGTTTCAACTAATCTCTCTGAAATCTAGATTTTTGTATTCAATCAGTTTTCTTTGTATAGCACCTTCCTAATTCTAAACATTCCAGTCCTGGCTCCCGTTGACCTACTTTGACATCCAGTCCGATGGAGGTTTCCTCTTCTGGGTCATGTCCTCAGCAGTCCTTGCCTTGATCTACTTTTCCATCATGTGTCTCCCTCTTGTTTGCTGTCAAAAGTATACAAAACTCCCAAGTAAGGGGTCCTTCTTCATCTATTGTATGATGATGGTCTCTCTGAATGTGCTGCAATCTCTGGGTGCAGCTTTGATCTTGTTCAAGTCTTCTGATGGGTTATGGTTAGTTGGATAGGGGAACCCGGAATCCTAACAATTGAAATTTCAGCTTTGTTGGAGTGTCCACCTATGTCTACTTTGTGTTATACCCACCGATCATCTATTTCACTTTCTTGAGAAGGAAATTAAAGTAAGATATAAAAATTCTATAACCACCAAAAAGCCTGTATATCCAGAACCCCTCCAAACAACACCTCTGGACTGTTCATGTACCGGAAGCATAAGGATGAGCAAGGATCGGGAGACCTTCCGGACTCTTACTACCCCAGATTTTCTGGTCTGACGTCTCCGAGTTATGATGATTTGTTCGATTACGATCGAGATGCACGGTTCACACATTATGACGTGTCGACGAATGAATATGTTCATGTAAGTTTAAAATAGATACCGTTTTCAAAAAGTTGATATGAGCATTGAAGAATAAGAAATGTTTTTTTACACTAGTCTACCTTTTCTATTAAATTCGGAAAGTATGGGGGAGAACAAAAAACGTGGCAAAAATGTCGGAATTCTGACACTTTTTCTCATTTCTGAAATTTGAGGTCACGTCGCTGCTTCATTTTTTGAGCAAATGAGCTCAATTTTTCTGGATGCATAGAAAATATCTCTGGGCTTCTGAAGCACTTTTCTGGTTCAAAATTGGAGTGCTGTAGGCAGAGTTATTGAGCGGGAAGTACGAGTGGAAAAGTGTCAAAGATTTCGAAGTACTGAAAATTCCCCAATTATTTTTCCGAAGAATCTTCATAACTCGGTCAGTTTTCGGTATTTTCGAACCAAATTTAGAACATTGATAGATCTTGATAAGTACCACATGCAAACCAAAAATTAGGTCACCACGTGAAAAATTCAGATTTATAGCCATCAAAGTATGTAATTTCCGTTTTCGATTCCCGAGATTTCGATATTTTTAAAATTTTTCAGAATTGTTGAGACTTATCGCGGCGCAGCCGCGACTAGCCTAATCGCCCAAACGAGCGGAGCGAGTTGGGCGATTAGGCTAGTTAACAAAAAAAATTATGAAATTTTCGTACGTCTTTAGGGAGCCATTCAGAAAACTGGTGAAAAAAGATTCTGTAAATCTAAACAACTTTTCCGGTTTCAGTGAGTAAATAAGATTAGAGGTTCAAACTAAAATACGATGAACGTCAGCTATCAAAATTATCTATTTCAAAGCCATTCATTGAAACTTTCAAGAAACTGATTTTTTTGAATGTCGACTTCAATAAGCAGAACTTATTCAAAGCGAACTCATGTGTATGATTTCAAAAACTTCGTAAAAAATACTGTCTCAAGACATTCATTAATTTTCATCAAACTTCTCAAAACTCAATAATCCTGTTACTGTCTCAAAGTGAAACAATTTTCCAGCACCCTCACTACAACACCTACTCCACACCACTCATCATGTCCACCGTGGAGACTGCCGAATCTACAGTAACCACCCGAACCGGTTCCGACGACTACGTCCATCACAGGGACTCAATGCTCTCGGAGCCATCCACAGGAACAACAACCCGCCATTTGAAGGGTCTTGGACCACAAGGATCTCTAGTTTTTGAAGAAGATCCGAACTGTTTGAGACTTTAAAGTTAATGTTCATATTATACAATTTTATATGGTCTTGTATTTTTTGACTGATTGCAAATGTGCTCTACTGCAATCCCTCCTATGAAACTCATTTTCTACACCTGAATCTTCATCCCAATTTTCCCCGAAATCCGGTCATCTCTTCTCACTTTTTGGGTCTCACACCACTGTGTATTCATCATGCTTCCAAGGTCGCTATTTTCCCGCTATTTTTCAAATTTCCCGCCAAACTTTTTTCGCTTTTCTAGAGAAACTTATCTTGGATCATATTGACCCTTTTCCTCAAAAAATCACCTGTTCACTTTTGACCGGTTCCACTTCCGAAACCCCCCGTCACCTGTATTTGTACATAGAATAGAAACTCTTTTCCCTTGATCATTTCGAACAGATTACTTGTACTTGTCTCACCCCCACTTCCAGATCACACACCACCCCAAACATCAGCTTTTATTTCTTTTGGATTTCCTTTATTCTTTCTATTCACTGAGAATAGAAGGAGAGCGGACTTCTGAGGACAATGTTAATTTTTATGTACGGTTTTTCGCAAATCTTTTTCTTCATTTTCGAATGAATTTGTTGAGTTACTACAAGTGCTTATTCTGAAAGACATACAAAAATTCCGGTTTTCAGTTATAAGTAAAATAATCAGCGTAATGGAATTTCAATCTTGAAATCTTTTCAGTTTCAGAAATTTGATATTCGACGAATCGGGTTGAAGCGACATTTAACGTTTCGTGAACGGAAAAATATGTCTTTGATTTCAAACAAAATAGGGAATGCTGCATGAGAAAGTAAATACTGTGACCAGCATAACGGAGAGATCACTGATTATTGCAAACAAAAACTGATTACAGGAAAATTTGTTTTCAGATGCAGAACAATGGGAAATTCGACAAATCCACTTGTGATACTCTTCGAAATGAATCACTTCACTAGCCAAGCAGTGATCATCTCCCTATAAACTTATTTCTTGATACATTCAATGTTCCAAAATTTTGCCGTTTCCGATTCATTGCTTTGCTGCATTCCATTCATGTGGGTGGTTTGATCATGGCTTCTTTTCCGAACATCATTATTTATTTCAAAACAACTTGGATTTCTACGTTGAATCTCAGTTTCAATAAAGTGATTTGCTCACATCTCTTCCACCGTTGTTAGTTAGTTCAAGCAAATAAAACATATAAACCGATTTCACTCCCGCAACATTCTGAGTTAGATACTGTAATTAATGCCCTAGAACACAGATATCCACTGCTCCTGGGAACCTCTTTCTATTTCAAAATTGTGAAATTGCTCATCGTCAGTATAGAAAATAAAAGGGGCGCATAGATTACTTTTGCATGTACCAAGTTTCATTTACACAGAAGTTCATACAATATCAGCATTGATAGTTCAATAACCACAGCTGATAGAACAGCCACTCGAAACAGAAAACTGTTTTTTTCAAATTCCCTCCAAAATTGTTCTCACTTTCCAGCATAAATTATAGCATCTCTCTGAAAGAGCGTGAAAATGCCTTACTATTTTTTCTCTCCCTATTCTACCAAACCGGGTACTCCAGTTCAGTTGAACTGAACTCTAACACTGCTCCCTTTTCCCTCTTTTTGCCCCAACTGAAATCAATTTTTCAACTAAAACTTTTTTATTGTCTTGATCGTTTAGTTCTACTGGACCCTTTGCAATGGCAGGTACTCAAAAAAGAAAAGTGGTGGCATAGAGTTCTTGGATTTGCAATTCTAGGCCACCTTTCTCCAAGATAAAAATATTAGAGGTGGTCTAGAAACCGCAGTTTTGGGATTCTAGACCATCTGCATGTCAGAAAGTAATTATTATTTTCAGGATCATGGCGTTTGGATATCATAATCATGGTTCTATACCAAATCACATTGGTTTTCTCAGCTCAATTACTTTTCGTCATTTTCCTCGACTACATGCCGCCCACATACTGTACTGAAGGTACAGTACTCCTCTAACTTTCAAAAATTTTAAAACTTTTTCCAGACAACTTTTGCTACAAACTCAAAAGTAAATGTTTGACGGATTACGATCACAATGCGCCAAATTTGTGTTCGATTAACATGACAGGAAGCAGAGTACGTTCAGAAGTTACTTCAAAATCGAAAATGGCAGGGATTTTTTCAGAGAGACTGCATAATGGATCATAAGGAGATGCAATTTTATAGTGCTCAGATGGAGTTTCAACAGGATTGTGTTCCGTTTTATAATGTGTAAGTTTGCTAGTGATATCGAAGATTACTGATAACTCACAAGAAATGTATATTATCATAACGGATTAGTCGTTTTCTGCCAGCCTTCCATCAAACCTTGAAAATGTCGTTCACTGTTTCATAACTTTTTGAAAAAATAACACTTTAGAGAATCACCAGTCCATACATCGTTAATGGTTTCAATTCCAGAATCCACCTCTCCACGATCACATTCATCGGAACCCTCCTCGGCAACATTGTTCTCGGTATTCTGGCGGATAAATATGGTCGACGAACTATCTACTTTTGTTCGATTCTCTTCGGAGTTCCATGTCTGATTCTGTCGGGAGCGGTAAAGAATATTCTTGTATTCTATCTGTTCCGTTTATTCGTTGGAATTGCTATATCTGGAACATTGACAGTTGGATATACGTATGCGATTGAGATGATTTCACCGGATCGCAGGTTGAGATTGTTTGCGATGGCTAATTGGGTAAGTTGGGGGAAAATGTGGGAAACTTACTGACATGAAGCCTCATTTTGTGAAGAAGATGCATTTCTTGAAACAGGAAATCTGTTGAGAACCCATGTCGAAAATTTTTTAATATTCCGGTTTCATCAGCTTTAGATGAAAATCTAGAATTTTCTCTTGCCAGTGGGACTAACTCAAGCTGCGGTCTAAGTTTCAGATGTCGTGTTTGTATGTGACTGGTAGTGCCTCACCTAAAAGGAATCCACTCCTATCGATGAACCATCTCATGAAATAACCAATTATTTCCAGCCCAACGCCCGAATGATCCAAGTCCTTCTCGCCTACATCGCCAAAGAATGGACCCGTACTACCTATGCCACCGCTTCGATTGCCTGTCTAGCCCTTCCCGTCCTATGGTATCTTCCAGAAAGTCCGATTTGGTTGGAACAAAAAGACAAATATGAAGAAGCATCCAGAGCTCGAAAGAGAATCGAAAAAATCAGTGGAGTCACTGCGGATCATCACAATAATTATGAAATGGTCGCTTTTGAAAAAGTGACTCCGAAGAGAATTCTGATGAATCCAAAGTTGAGGACTAGTTTTCTCATGATCATTTTTATGTGAGTCTCTTGACGAAGGTGTTGGTAAGAATTCGGAAAATTTTCAGGTACTTCTATGTGGGTCTGGCTGTGTATATCACCGATTTGAATGGAGCGGATATGACGAGGAACTTGTATTTGGGACAGTTTCTAGCGGGATTGGTACTGTCGATTGCCCAATTCGTGAGTTTTTATAGCCATTGGTACCTTTCATTTTCCATACACTCAATTTTCCAGATAATCGGAATCCTGGAACCCTATCTCACCGGAATGGGTCGTCGTGTCCTATTTCTCATCTCCCAACTCATAGCCATTCTCTGTTATGTTCTCATCGTCGTTTGTCTTTATTTGGGATGGAAAGGAGACTTCATCTACCTGACCGCCTATACCATTGCCTACGCTTCTCAATCAATTTGTCTGGAAGCTGCTTATCTTTCTCTCGTTGAGTTGATGCCGACTGATGTCAGAGCTACAGTTGGATCCATCGCCAATATTTGTATGAAGATTGGAACATTGTTGGCGACGCATACAGTGAGTTGGGGAAATTAAACTTTTTCAGGGGGTTAATAGAAACACCTTGACTTATGAACTTGTTAATTAGAATCCTTTTTTGTTAGGTTTTTACTGAATGAGACAAACTCATAAAAAGTATAGTTAACTCTTTGCAAAAGCGAATTTTTTCAGCAAGATCTGAAGTTCACCTACGAGCCTGCTCTATTCTTCATCAACTTGGTGATCTGTGTGATTGGAATGGTTTTGGTGTTCTTCTGTTTGGAGGTGAGTGGAATGCAGACACATCTCACAATCACGCATTGATCTAGAAATTTCTATTGTGAATTTACCAGGTTTTCGAAAATGTGAAATATTCTTGGTTTTGGAAAGATTTTTTGTTTTGCTAGGTTCGTTGTATAGAAATCGCTAAACGATACTGAAGTCGACAGACAATTGAAACTTGCAAGATAAAGTATCAAAATTGCAAGAGTTTAAAGTTGTTAACAATACATTCGAAAAGACAACGACGCATACCTTTGTAGTGAGCAAACGCTTGAAATAAAAGTACTTGTTCAAATTTTCACTGTTCTAAATCCAACATGGAAAACTATTGCTATGGCGATTCAGTAATAAGCATTTTCTGGTAAACTCTATTCATTTTTCCAGGAATCCCGAGAAGCTGACATGAAGATGGTTGGACAAATTGCAATCGGCAAGGTTTTCGCTTACGATGAAGAGGTAACAGCTCCAGGAGAGTACGATCAATCTCCTCCTCGGACCCCGGAGACTCCGAACAACAAGACTCCAGAATTCCCATTCGCTACTTCCGAACCCATCACTGCAAAACCTTTGATCTCAAAAGAGCAATTGAAGATTATTGAGAAACATAACGAAAGGAATAGGCCGATTGTGGAGAAACCGAAGAAAAAGGAAGAAGAAGTTGTAGAGATTCCGACTCCAGTGAAGAAGCAATTGGAGAATGAAAAAGCGACGAGTGATGAGAGTTTGAAGACGATGGAGACGGGGAAGAAAACAAAAACAGAGGAATCGAAGGAAATCTCATTGGAATCGAAGACTGGGGAGACGAAGATTATAGTGCCAAAGTCGGCGAGAAATTTGAAATCTGTGGAAGATAAAAAGCAGAAATCGTTGGCGGAAACTCAGGAAAAGACTCCAGATAAAAGTCAGGATAACGATTGGCATCCACTTCCATCGGAGACGAAATCATCGGCAAAGGCGAGAGAGCAATTGGGAAAACGACCATCTCAGAATACTTTTAGTCGATATGATAATGAGTCGGAAGAAGAGTAGATAATTTACTTGATTTTTATAATAATGTGTTTGTTTTGAATA
Organism: Caenorhabditis sinica; assembly: GCA_963932045.1. NCBI lineage: Eukaryota > Metazoa > Nematoda > Chromadorea > Rhabditida > Rhabditidae > Caenorhabditis > Caenorhabditis sinica. The sequence goes on from OZ009940.1 coordinate 17,019,877, forward strand.
AATTGATAAAGTCTATTAAGGTAAGTCTAATTCATTGATGAGCCAAAGCCTTGCTGATCTTATCAAATGTGGGAAACCGAAAACATTGAGAAGACTTTGACACACATTCACTACAATCAAAAAATTATATCACAGTTCGAATCGATATCACAGATGAGATTTGCATTCTTATTCTATACAACAAATCTAACAAGACTAGAAAATACATTCTTATAAAGACTAGAAGTTTTGATCTACTCCGTTTTGTGTTTCTTGAGATGACTTTCGTCGACCGGCGACAGTACCATAAGAGCGATTGCGAGAAGGGAGCCGACGACTCCGAGAATCGTGAGAGATTGGAAACCGTAGTTTTGGAGAAGGGAGCCGGCAAAAAGAGGAGAGAATGTGCGGACCAGGGAGTTGAAGGAGGTCGCTGTGCCGAGGACGATGCCCTGGAAAAGGAAAATTTGTTTTAATACTAGGATTCGACATTCTATCATGGTTTTTTCCTCGTGATGTCATTTTATAACTTCGAGAAACAGGTATTTTTTTAAACTTTCGCGGTTTCAAAGAACACATTTTCAAACTTCCAGATACACTTAGATTAATAAATCATTGGCTCCAATTCCCTTACCTGCTCAGATTCATCCACTAGCTCTGTCAACAGACTATCAGAACAAGTAGCAACCACGCTCATTCCCAATGAAACAAATGGCATTATGACGAGAAGCATCCAGAAGTTGAAGAAGACAAATGTGAACAGAGTGTAGCCAACGACCTGAAAATGAGTATGGAATTTATTGGAAATGGTCCAATGATTTTGAATTTGGTTTCAAAGAGGTCCATGAAAGTCATCTGATCATTCATGCATTAGTTGGACTAGAAGCTGTATACATATGAAGGCATCTAATACCAATTTTGTTTCAAGGGTGAAATTACCTATCCTAGCATAACATTAAAGCTTCAAGTGTTTACTGTTCCAAAACCACGATTAATTTAGAATATTATATTGTTTCAGATTTCTCAGGAGGTAGCAAAACAAAATTTCTTGGCAATTGCTCTTTGACTACACTACTCTTTGACTACACAATCTCTTTGACTACACAGGCTCTTTGACTACACTTTTGACTCCACTTTTCTCTTTGACTGCACTTTCGCTCTTTGACTACACTTTTTCCGTTTTTAAGTCTCAAATTTTTCTGAAAATTAGGCTTAGGCAAGGTATAAAAGTAGTCTATTGCGTATATAGTAAACTGCTGAGGCCTTTCCTAAGCCTAATTTCAAGAAAGGGACCTCAAAATGGGCAAAGTGTAGTCAAAGAGTACATGTAGTCAAAGAGACAAGTGTAGTCAAAGAGAAAAGTGGAGTCAAAGTGTAGTCAAAGAGCCTGTGTAGTCAAAGAGATTGTGTAGTCAAAGAGAAGGTGTAGTCAAAGAGTAGTGTAGTCAAAGAGCAATTGCCAAATTTCTTTCTCTACAAAGTTACGGTTTCAAGTGGCTCATAGAAATATAAGTTGTTCTCATGTAACGATGAATTCCTCGCAGTTGAACTCACAAAACTCATCGATCCAATAATCAAAAGTGTTTGCTCATCAAACTTCTTCCTCAACCAAATCACTCCAAATCCATTCGAAAACATGATAAACACGCCCATCATCATTTGCATTATTTGATTCTCCGTATTTGTTGCGTTGAACTTTTCGATTATGTACAGCTGAATATCAAAATTACAACCGTGTGATTGAAATTTGAGTTTGGAAGGATTACTAATGGAAGTTGGGAAACAGTAAAAGAAACTAACATTGAGTACTGCAATGATCATCAGGAACGGTACAACTCCTCCATTCTTCTTCGCCATTACATTTAGGACTCCTGGTTTTTTGAGAATCTTCACCACATTGGTTATGTTGATTTGCGGAGGAGGACCATTGGAGTCATCTTGTGTGATTTCGTGCTGAAATAATGTTTGCTGAATACCAATAGAACTGTGACATTGTCGTGAAAAATGGTAGAGTCTTCCTGGAAATTTCAAGAAACAGTAAATTTTTTCTCAAAGTAAAAGTAATGAACAGCGATGCGGATAATGTTAGCTATCAGTAACGAAAACCCCTAGTTTCTAATCAAAGTTTTGGACTTAATATATGAGTAGTTTTGGATGAAAACTGGACTTAAGATCTTCCTAGCATTAGTCCTTATTATCATCACCAGCCTTGTAAATATTTTGAAACTGTAAAAGAACTTAGGTGCCGCAAAGTAAAAAAATACAACTTGAGAAAAATCTTTGGCGAAGTACGGAATAAAACCAACCGAATCTACTAAAATTACGTCATTAATGAAACCGAGAAAATTTTAAGACTCACCTCATATGACTTTCTCTCGATACAAGTTTCCAACACAAATGAAGGAAGAGCACACAGAGCAGCAGACACCAGGAGCGGTGCCAGATCCCCTCCAATTTTTGTGGCGGCAATTGAGAATATTGGAACGAAGATGAACCCGATTCCAAAAGTAAGACCCATTCTTCCAAATGCACTTGTTCTCTCTTTTCCCGGTGTTGTGAGGGCTGATAGAAGAGTCTGATGGGCTTGTTGGCCATGCATGAAGACTACGGGAATACGGGAGAGCAGGAGGGAGTAGTAGTCCTGGAATAGAGAGTTTCAGAGTGCAGAAATAGAATACCGGATTGCACTAATGGGTCTCAAAATAGATCACATTTGGTGGAAATAGTAAAGATTTGAAAAAAGTTTTCCTACATCATCGATTTTGATTTCAAACCTTTACTATTTCAGAGAGTTCAGAAATTACTGGACGATTGTAAGGAATGTTATAAGGAATGTTAACTTCACAATCTTGATTTAGTTACATCGAAATCATCTACGTTCTCAAATACTAGGAAGCAAAGTTTTGCAAATTTTTCTGTTCCAAATAGTCAAAATAATTTTCAAGATCGTTTCATTATCGATAGTCTATACGGATGCCTCAACTTGAATCTTGAAGTTTCACTGAACATGGAGTTGCTGTTTCAAAAAGCTTTCAAAATCGAAAGATCTTTTGAGGATCAGCACGGCATCCTCAAACGGAAATAGAAATCTTGTTCCTTTTTTCTCCGGGGTCACAAAGTGAAAAATAAATTTTCTTGGAATGATGAGAAATTAACACTGAAAAATCACATTTTTAACCTTATTTAATTCTAGGAAACCTAATTCAAAAAAGTGTTCTTAACATCTTCTTAACCATACTCAAACACGTCTATTGATCTAAAAAACGTGTTCTCAAGATAGGTTGGTGGTCCGTTATTTCAGCTCGAATTTTGAACTGAAAACCCCTCCAAAATCAAGTTTTCTTAAGTTTTTTCATTTGTGTCGGAGAAAATCAAAAAAGTGTTCTTAACATCTAGAAGAGAATTTTGCGGGGCATCCACTCATGTAAAAATTATTCCAGGAGGTCTTGTCTGGATTCAGTTATTTTAACTCAAAGTTCGCCAAAGTTTGAAAAACAGTTATTTACTCTCAAAAATGCATTTCATTTGATAGTTCGATACTTTCAGTAACGGCCAACCTCAAAAATTTATTTGGATTCGTTGCATTTTGGACAAAAATCGTAGTCTACATTAGTAGATCTGTTCCTCATCTTTTTGGGTTATTGGCGAAGTTTGAATTAAAATAACTGAATCCAGACAAGACCTCCTGGAATAATTTTTACATCAGTGGATGCCCCGCAAAATTCTCTTCTAGATGTTAAGAACACTTTTTTGATTTTCTCCGACACAAATGAAAAAACTTAAGAAAACTTGATTTTTGAGGGGTTTTCAGTTCAAAATTCGAGCTGAAATAACGGACCTCCAACCTATCTTGGGAACACGTTTTTTAGATCAATAGACGTGTTTGAGTATGGTTAAGAAGATGTTAAGAACACTTTTTTGAATTAGGTCTCCTAGAATTAAATAAGGTTAAAAATGTGATTTTTCAGTGTTAATTTCTCATCATTCCAAGAAAATGCATTTTTCACTTTGTGACCCCGGAGAAAAAAGGAACAAGATTTCTATTTCCATTTGAGGATGCCGTGATCAGTGGTTTGTTTAATCAACCAACCTAAACAAAGCTTTTCAAGTCAATTTTATCAAAAAATGGAATCCCAAGTTTCGATGGTTCCATGGCAAGAACCAGGTCAAGAGATAAATAGGATACTGTAGTAATGTTTCGAGGCAAAGAAAAGACTCGTTAAAAATTATACCTGTATCATCAACTTGATAAATCTTAGGATTTTCAGAAAAGTTAATTGAAGATGTGGCTCCGGTGTCCTGTTATCCAATCTCATTTTTGGGGTTTAAAAAGTCCAAATTAGGAATTTCCTAGGTTTTTATAAATTTCAAATAGGCTCTGGGTATCGGTCCATATATTTTTGTTCTCGGGATCATGCTATATTCAAACACTTTCTCTAGATTTTTTTCTGTTTCTCCAATTCTACAAGTCCACCCAACTTCTCATTTGCCCATTGTCTTATTTATGCTCCCTGAACTCACAAACGAAAAATACAGTGCCAGCCCAGACAACAATGTCGAAAAGTAGCACAAATGAAGTGCATATCGGATCCCAAACTTCTGTATCACATATCCAAAAAGGGGTCCTCCAACCATTTGAAACACTCCGAATATTGTTTGAATATATCCTGAAACTCCTTTGTTCTAAGCTCTTTTTTTGTCGAATTCTCTCCATTTTTCAAATCCAAAAACTGACCAAAATCTGCATCTGATAATTGCAAATGTTTCACCAAGTAGGGTGTCGCAGAGAATTGCAGAAAAAATGTAATATTATAGAAAATAGTGAGTAAATAGGTGAATGCAATTGGTCGGGACACCTCGAATGAGCCAATTTTTACTGTAGAAGCCGTCATTTTTCATTGAATTTTCGGCTGAAAATTGATTTTGAAACTGATTGATAGACAAAGTGAAGTGTTTTATTTGTTCGTGTGACTGATTGCGTCTTTGTGCTTATCAAACGTCTTTTTATGTTACGATTGTGGTTTATACTCTGATACAAAGACACAAATGTGATTTTTTTTAATTATGAAATACTTCAGGAAAAAAATTTATGAGGCTTTCGACTTTAATTACTCTTTTTTCTTCTCAAGATCGGCCAAAAATGGCCAAAAAATTACCAAAAAATCGTATTTTTCCAGATGGAAGAGAAGTTTTCACTAATTAGTCCGCGGGCCTTCGCCCGCGTGTACTCCTCTCGGACAAGCCCCATTCTCGATACATTTTTCTCGCTTTTTTTGTGTCTCCTCGTGTGTCTTTGTTTACCCAGTTTTGTATAGATTTTTTTCACTATTGGACTATCATAAATTTTCGATTTGTAATAGGAGACCTTTTGAATAAATATGAGTACTCAAAAAGTCCAAAAAAATTTTTTTGGCAATTTTTGGAGTATTTTCGGCTTTTCCTCCCCGGACGAAAAATCAGTCAGCGGCTTAAAGTACATCATCATTGCCTTCAGAAGACGGAAGAGAGGAGGAAGAAGACGTCATCATTCTCCTCTTCTTCTTCTTCTTCTCAATGGTGCTCAATCACGCTGAAAAATGAGAAAAATGGAGCTGGCGAGGAGCTCCCCAATTTTCGTTCCAATTTCCATTTTCCTCCGCGAAAAAAACATGTCACACATCTTTGGAAAAATAAAATATCCGTCCCATCCCAATTCTCATTTTCTCATTTTCCCCATTCACCCTATCCTGGCTGCAATTTTTTTTTTGCAAAAAATTTTGAGCTCTCATTAATTGAAAAAGAAAAGTTGTAGATTTTCTCGAAAATTGCAAAGAAATGTGAGGAGAAGCAGCTGAAAACGAGGGTGAAGGAAAGAAGAAGACGTATTCATGAGAAGTACATCATTGACCGACATTAATTCTTTCTTCATATTCTTTTTCGCAATAAGAGGCGAAGACCGCTTGCTTTTTATTACTCATCAGCCCATTTTGTTGCAGTTTGAGCGCCTAGAACCCCTAGAGCCCTAAAAACCAGGCGCCGCGTAGGTTATCAACGCGGTTTGCGACTTCCTTAGGTTCTGGCGGCGTGGCGCAACTGGTAAGGAGCCCGACTGCCAATCGGCCACCTCCGACCATTAGCAGGTTCGATTCCCCTTGGGCGCCAGTATTTTTTATTTTATTTTCTGCCCATTTTTGATGAGTCACCATAGATGACTAAATGTATTACTAGAACAAAGCGCTTGTTTTCTTGCTATTTTTCGCTTCGAAACCGAAAAATGAAGAAAATAATAGACCACTAGCGGCAATTTCATTTCTACGGCCCAAAAAAATTTCGCTGACTCTTCAGTCATTTTTATGCGCCTTTAAAAATAAATATGTTTTGTTTTGAAAACACAAACCAGCAAAAACGATTTCGAAAAAAAAACCAGCTGACTTTTCCTTTTTTTTTGCATATTATTTTCTGGCCAACTGACACCAATCATCAGTTTTTTTCTCGCTATCTCTATTCTGGAAAGTGTTCCGATTGATAGATTGCTTTTGGCGTGTCTTCAGTCTATCAGTGATGATGACAAATTGTTCATCAAGAGCAGAAATGCAGTTTTTTTTCTAAAAAAAACACAAGTATATTCTTGTGTTCAAGGGAAACTCAAATTCTTCAATTTTCCAAAAATTATCGCCTCCTAATTTTTCTCTTCCAATCCGTCTAATTTTCATAAAAATCGGTCCACTAGAAGTCGAGTTAGGCTTATTTTTTTCTAATTGCTCATAAAATGGTCTCACCACGAAATCACTGTAGCCTAGAAGCTTCGAATGCCAGAACAACGGTTTTCGTGGCAAGACCCTCTTTATCAAGGTCATCCACGTAATATCAGCCATGATGTCACCCATATGACGCAAAAACTCTCTAGAAGCTGCCACGTGGTCCCAGCAGGACCCCCGACTTTTGAAAAGCATATCCCTTGCAGGTCACCTGTTTTCTCTGCACCCTTTCTTATCTTTTCTCTCTCGTCACTACTGGATCACGACAAGAGAGAAGACACAAAATGTTTTGTTTTGTTGTGACTTGTCTCGCTTTTTTTGCTTCGCGTCTTAGAAGAAACATGTCCCTCGCGGTTGTCAAGGACCCCCGGCCGTCGATGTCTAGAGTTTTGAAACAATAAAAAATCGTATTTTGTTTTCCTGTTCTTATGCTACATCTTGTGATTCCAAAACTACGAAAAAAACGACAATATTCCAGACACAAAGAGCAACACAAACTGGATTCGACAGCCGCGTGCCGTCTTCGTCGTTGCTCACCGAAGCAGTGAGCTCCGTGTATTCTGAAGCACCGCCGACGCTTCTGAAGGACTGACGAAGACGAAGAATCAGAATGCTGCTCGCTTTTCTAGTCGGATTCCTATGCGGTATTGCACTTGTGAGTTGTATGCTGCTTTGATTTTTCGGATCTTGATTTTGACATTACGAAGCCTGATTTCGCTCAACTTTCAGCTCCTCGGAATCATCTACGTCTTCATCGTTGATCCATGGGCGCCGCCCGACAATCAGCCACAACCGCCAATCGAACAGTTTCGACCGGTGCAGATTCCAGAAGAACTTCGTGGATTCTTGAAGTCCGGAGAGGATGGACAGGGAATTTCAAAGTGGGAGTCGTGTAATTCCATCAGTCTTCTGCTGCACATGCTCTTTCAGGAGCACAAGGATACGCGAGCGTTGAGAAGGTAAAAATACGAAAAAAGCGGTCGAAAAATAGGTGTAAATCGAAGAATTTTGGCATTACTAACCTTAATTTTGACATTGCGAAGCTGAATTTCGGTTGCAATATTAAGTTTTCTCATTTTTGCCACTGCGATGGCCAATTTATACATTGCAAAACTCAATTTTCACATAGCGAATCAAAAGTTTCACATTATTTTTGAATTTTTCTTCCAGATGGGTACACAAACGTCTTCAAATGGAACTGAACGACATCACGACTCGCTCAACAGCCGGAAGACTCATTCACGAGATCCGTATTCGAGAACTTTCCCTCGGCACAAAATTCATGACGATCAATTCGATTCGAGTGGAAAATGTAGAGATGGCTGATGATAAGAGTACTTTTGAGGTATCTTTTCGGATCAATTTTTTTAGAAAAACAATTTTGCCCAATATCTCATAAAATTCAAATCTTTCAGAAAATCGTGTTCGTGCTCGACATTGACTATTCTGGCGGCTTCGAGACGTCCATTGATGTATCGACGATGTTGGCCAAGAAAGCGAGTTTATCGGTGAAAATCACGAAACTCACTGGGATGGTCAGAGTGATTCTATCGAGACAGCCATATCATCACTGGACGTTTTCGTTTGTTAGTCAGCCGATTTTTGAGACCGAGGTGAGTGTTTTTTGAAATGAAAAATGACCGGAGCAATGTCAAAATCTTCTCTCTTGTCCGAAAATCTTCTAAAATTCAAATTCCCCCTTTTTCAGATTAACTCTCAAATCCAAGGACACACACTGAAGCGACTCATTCCCATCATCAAAGAGGCCATCAGAAGATCTCTACAGAGAAAACATGTCTGGCCGAATTACAAGATTCGCTATCGCCCATTCTTCCCGAATCCGATATTCCAGGCGTCGCCGCCGATTAGTGAGTGAACGATCGAAGAAAAAATCTCAAAAACATCCCATAGATGTGTAAAGAAGGGCAAAAATTGATCTAGAAATAAAAAAAATCGTTGAAAATATGAAAAAAATGTGTGTGGAAAATTGCACCGATAAAGCCGAAAAATCACTCTAAAACCTCGAAAATTGATTATAAAATGACTTCAAAGGTGACCGGACCGAGATTCTCAGAAAAGTGGGCGGAGTCAGTGTTGTGATTGGCTGTTGCGCCCCTTTTTTGGAAATCTAGGTCACGACTTCCTTTCAACCAATTCCTTAGCCTCTTTTCGAAGTTTTGGAGCGATTTTTGAGCTTTTCCCATGTAATTTTCGTAATCTACATTTATTTCTACATATCCGGGTATCTTCTTTAGCAAAGAATTTCTCAAAAATTAACAAATATTGGCGAAAATTCTTATAGAAACCCCCTAAAACTCAAAATCATTTCAGACAGCTTCTCACATATCAAAATGGAAGGCGGCATGGAAGTCACCGTACTTCAATGCTCTCGTCTCAAAAACGCCCTCCTCGAAGACAAAAACAAGAACTACGAAATCTACTGTACCGTCTCCATCGAATCCCGCCCAATCGTCCAAAACGAAGAACAAGGTCACGTCGTCAACGTGCTTCTCACCTTTTCCCGCTACGATGTCGCCAGTTCGATTGGATTGGTATTCGACAGACCACCTGGGGGAGGAGGAGTCAATACGACGAGAGCCGTGAAAGTGTGTACTGTAGAGGATAACAGTCTGGCTGATAAGGCGGCGTTCAAGCCTGGAGATGTTCTGGTGGCGATTAATAATGTGCCGATACGAACAGAGAGACAGGCGACGAGATTCTTACAATCGACTACGGGAGATTTGACAGTTTTGGTCGAGAGGAGTTTGGATGATATTGATGATGAGGAAGGGAAAGGTGAGGTTTTTGAGAAAATGTGTAAAAATTCAGAAAATCACAACAAGAAAGCTCGTAATCGCTCTCAAATTCCAAAAATTGGCTCCGAAATGGTCCAAAAATGTCCGTCGCCGAAATTCCCCCAAAAATCGCTATAAAATTCTGATAGTTGGCTCCAAAACGAACAGATGTGGTCGATGCTCACACCCTCACTTTTTGAACCTTGCGATGCTCTGTTTTGATTTTACGAAGCTAAATTTTGTCATTCCGATTGACAATTTTGTCACAAATCTTGTCACAAATCTTTATTTTGACATTTAACATTACGTAGCCTTAGACCATTTCGGAGCCAATTTTCAAAATTTCAAAGCGATTTTTAGCATTTTTCCGGGTGATATTTGAAATCGACCCACAAGTTTAAATATCGACCTAGTTTTCATTTCGTTGTGTCAAAAAATCTAACTCTTTATTTGGTTTTGACATTATCTGTATGTGAGTGCTATTTTTTCACAAACAACTCTAACTTGGTTCTCTTTCATTTTTCAAAATTTTCGATATTTGATATACTTTTTTATGACTACTCACAACTCACCATCTAGTGTTTCATTCTCCATTCAGAGGCTGCGGAAATCCACGTGAGCACCGTCCGAGACATCGAGCCGACTGTGGACACTGCGGACACGACAAGTCTCGTTAGTACGGCATCAGTGACGACGAATGATAATACGAGTGATTCCATCAGTGAAGTCGTCTCCGAGGTGACAATGATTCCTGGTGGAATAGAGAAGAAGGACGGTAGGTTTTTTGGTTTTGGTTTGAATATTTTTAGTGGGAATGATGTTTTTTGAATGAATGATACATGAAAGAGGAAGGAAGAAACAATAAAAAACGATTTATGCATGCGTATAGTGTATCGGTGGTTTTTTATTGCGAATTTTTGAATGCTGTATATTTTTATGGTGTTCTCTCTTTTTCGTGTGTTTGCCTAGATTAAGAGGAATCTTATTAATAATGTCTTCTGGAGCATTAGTGCATTCCTAAGCCAAGAACTTAAAACTAGACTTTTGCCTAACTGAAAATGATTTTAGTAGTATCCTTCGTAGTCTCCGTTACTAGTTTCTAGTCTCTATCATCACCTTGATCTCATTTTTCTATCTATTTATTGCCTTCTGCTCCCGGTGATCCTGTTGCTCCAAGTGTCTCGTGAACTACGTGACAACTGTTTTCCAGTAGAGAGAAAAAACCGAGTCAAATGTGTGGAGTGATCTATTTTCATGTGCCTCCCCATCTGTTTCCATGTGCTCACGATAGAGAATCTTTGTGTTCTCTAGAAGAGAGAAAATAGAAGAAAAAGAGGGTCGCAAAGTGTAATAATTGACATCGCATTGACATTTTTATTGGCATGAACTTTTTCTCTGGGAAAACCCAGAATTTAGGGGTCAAAGTGAACATGAAGGGATCAAAAATTGAGAAATTGGAAGAGAAATTTCAAAATAAGGATTTTTTTCAGGAAGCGTAATATCTGCCCGTCGTCGTCACAGTGTTTCGAATTTCGAGTCGTCAGTCGTGGATACAAATACAGAGTCGGTGGCATCGTCGATTTTTGGTTTAGGTGAGTTTTGGAAACAGAAAGAAACTAGAACAAGGAAAAGTCTGTCTGTGTGTCGCGATGTCCAAGAACTTGAAAACAACAAAAAAAGTGATATAAGTCGTGTAGTCCGCATGGACAATTCGACATGTTTTACTGTGGTCAGAGTTGTTCACGGGGAGTACACGAGTCATATCTACCGTAGGTAATACTTGCCAAACGGACTAGTCTGCTAATCCTGAATAAATCGTCTATCTGTAGCTATGTTTTCCGGATATCCAGCAAATCTCTATCGGATTCTCAGTCTATTCTCTAGACCAACACTACTTATTGTGGTCACTGATCACTATACTACGAACCGCGCATTCCTACTGTATTTCTCGAAACCGGTTAAACCTAATTAGAACTACACAACAATCTTCGAACAGAAAACACTTTATTGGGAAAGGGATTTTCTAGCTCGATGTTTTTGATGAATAGAGTAACTGATGAAGAGAAAGACGGCAAGACGTAGAAAATGTAGGCTGGAGTGCTCGTGATGCTCGTCAGGCTTAACGGCGGGATCCGTCCTCGAAGAAGACTCCACCATCGAGAGCGCAGTATCTGAAAGAATAGAAGGGCTTATGAGGGTTCTGAGGGTTTCTGAAGGAGCTCAAAATGTTCTAGAAGCTTTTTAGAGTCTCGGAGGTTTCTAAAAAATAATGGACCATTGAGCGTCAGGCTTTCCACTTTTAGAATCTAAAATAGCAGCACAACTCACTTTGGACAGACTCCCTTCTCTCCTGGATGTCCATCGCGTCCTGGCTGTCCTGGACGTCCTGGTTGTCCGTCTCTTCCTGGCTGTCCTGGCTCTCCGTTGGCTCCCTTCTCTCCTGGTCCTCCTTGAGCTCCGTCCTTTCCTGGCTGTCCGGCGGCTCCACGTGGTCCTGGTGCTCCTGGACGTCCTGGCTCTCCTGGTGCTCCTGGCTGTGGCTCTCCGTTGCGTCCGTTCTCTCCCGGTGGTCCAGCTGGTCCTGGCTTTCCTCCTGGTCCTGGTGGTCCGGCTGGTCCCTTGTTTCCTGGCTGCCCGTTCTCTCCTCCTGGTCCTGGTGGTCCTGGTGGTCCGAGTGGTCCCTTGTTTCCGGCTGGCCCTGGTGGTCCGGCTGGTCCTGGTGGTCCTTCTGGGCATGGCTTGCATGGCGGTGGAGTGATTGGCTCACATGGCTCCTTTGGTGGACGTCCTGGGTTTCCGTTGAGTCCCGGTGCTCCTGGCTTTCCTGGGCGACCGGCGCGTCCTGGAGTTCCTGGTGGTCCTTGGGCTCCTGGAAGACAGCAACCCTCGCATTGTCCGTTTCCGGCTTGACGGGCGGTACGGTTGTGAGCCATCATCATGTCTGGGATCTGGTTGACATCTCCCCAGAGCTTCTTGGCCTCAGCACGACACTCGACGATATCATGGTGCATGGTCTTACGGGCGTGATGAATGTAGTTGTAGACCATTGGGAGAGTGATGCATACCGAGAGAACGGCAATGGTGGAGAAAGTGAGAGCGGCATAACCGACGAATCGGTAAGCCTTGATCTTGGAATCGATCTCCATGGCGGAGTGGAATGATTACCAGTTCAATTACCTACCCTTTTATACTTATCTAGAAGGGAAGGCGGACGAGTTGTGGAATTCAAATTCCTCTCACTTTCTCACACCTCTCATCGTCTAATGTACTTTCTCATAAGGAAGTCGTCGAAGTAACCGTCCAGAAAAAAGTAACCGAAAAACCAAAGGGATAGGTTTCTCTAAAATCTCTTGTTTGCCCGCGAACCCTCGAATTGTTACACTTTTTGGCAACTAGGGGCAACGACGTCGTTCTGGGAGGGGTGATTGCCGTTGCCCCGTGTTAGGTCATCAGAAAGAACGAGAGAAAAATGATGGAAAAGTTTGATAAGAAAAATGAAAAATATAGAAGAAGAAAAAGAAAAAGAAGAAGAAGATGTCGTTGACAAGGAGATGGCTGATGGTGATTTTTGAAAATTGGAAGAAAAAATTGATGGCGAACGGAAAGGTTCAGATGGATCAAAAGTTCAATTATTGAACACTGAAAAATCTAGTTTGCATAGACAGACACACAGATAGACTCCTCCTGAAAAATTCATATTCTGAGATTTTGAATCTCCTCATCTTAATTTCCCGCATTATTTCAGACGCCCACAAATTCGAGAAACCCCCATCGGTCTCCGTGCAACGTGCCGAATCCGCCCGTGTCCCCCAACTCCTCATCAGCCAACCGAGTTTCGACCTCCGCCGAACCCAATCTGAAAGTCATCTCGACGCGAAAGTCATCGATGCCGTTCTCTCGAGTGCCGCCGATTTTGGAATGGAGAATTCTGTGGAGGATGAAATCAAGATGCTTCTGGTGGGAGATTTGAATCGAAGCGCTTCGGCAGGTCACAATTTGGATCCATCTCTTCTGGGAGTTGTGAGAAAAGAGGATAAGGATAAGACGCTGACTCAAGCAGATGCGGCCAAGGGTTTAGCACTGTTGGCATCGGTAAGTACACAAAGGAAGGATCCAAAAATGATGATGAAAATGCACGAAAATCGCTCTGAAACCTCGAAAATGAAATCCGAAACTGTCCAAAAAAAAAAGTGCGGAGTCAGCCAATGAGCTCCTTTGTAATTCCCCAACAGCCCATCGTAGCGCTTGCCTCCGAGTTTTCCAAAAACGAAGCAGAGGCAAGCGCAGTGATTGGCTGTCTCCGCCCCTTTTTGTATCATTTGGGAGCTCTTTTCCACAGTTCTAAAACCATTTTCGTGAATTTTCATTAAGATTTTCGGAATCTACGAATCCTTCTTCAAAATCGAAAATCACCCTATCTAAGACAGAAAACAAAAAGGACATTATATGTACTAATTGAATTTTAGCAAACCGGTTCCATCGCCTCGCTAGCATCGATGCATTCAAATCGAACGGACACGGGAACAGAAGACGGTGGAGACGATGAGACTGACCAGCAGCAACATCCCCTTTTGGATCGAAAACCCAGTACACGACGAGCGAAAATTCAGGCGACGTTCGCTGCTGGAAAGAAGAAAGTGATGGATTTCATGCCGCAAAAGAGGAAGCTAACGGATGCCACTGATTTTAATGGGGAGAGTATTGAGATTGGAGCAGATGCTGGATCATTGTATGATACAGATAGAGAGCCATCGCTAGGGAGATCACCGATGGCGGCAGTTGGGAAACGAAAGGAGAGTCCGTCGGAGGATAAAAAGGAGAAGAAAAAGTTGAGAAAGAAGAATTCAGAATCGCCGAAGAATCGGAGATCGTTGCAGAAGGATCCGTCGCCGATGTCGACGGTGAAGGCGAGGACGACGAAGAGTGTGCAGTTTCAGAAGGTATAGACTAAGAGAAATCCCCAAAATCATAAATTATCTTCCAAATCTTACTAGAATTTTCGAAGCCAGAACCTAACCCTTTTCCAAGTTTCAGGACGTAATGTGGGGCCAATCGCTTCACTTCGAACTCGACACTCCCTCATCATCCTCTTCCTCCGACCCACACCACCACCACCGTAGCACTACCATCCGATACCTCAACGTCACCGTTCATGCGAGAGAAGTCCGATCTGCTACGGGAACCCCTAATACCTCAGCATCAACACTTCCCAATGTCCCACCATCCACTCCGGACAGCGTTGGCTCCACGTCGACGAGTTCTGAGAATCCTCCTCTTCCGACATCTCCAACGAAGGCAGAGCCCCCTAAACCGATTCTACTGGGAAGTGTGTCCCTATTCGTGCCACAACTCATCGATGACTGCCGTTTGACACTTTCCAATTGCCATCGGGAAGTGTTCCAGTTGAAACAACCGAATACAGCGGCGCCAGCAGCCCCAGCAGCAGCCACAGCGGCTTCAGAAGATCCGTGAGTTCTCAAAAATCCTAAAAGAGGAATTCCAGTCAAATTTGTTTGTTGCTTCGAAAAATAAACGCCGAAAATGGTACCGAAATGAGCAAAAAATCAGAACACAAATTTTCGGTCGAATCCCTCTTTTTAGCACCATGAGCCCCCAATCAACCTAAAAATGTTCCAGACTTCTCACCGAGTTCTCTCGCCACGCGGGCTTCGATCCTCGTCTATGCTTCGGAGACATCACCCTCGGATTTCGATACTTCCCCGAAGGTTTTCCATCGGATAAAGCGATCAATTCGGGAGACGACAATAGTGAGGATGAGATGAATCGACTGGGAACCGTAGGAAAAGACGCCGCATCACCAGGAAGACCGTTTTCGCCGTCAGCACTAGCGCCAGCGAATCACGATTGGAAATCGTGGGCTAGTCAGAGGGGTGAGGAATTTGCTATGAAATCGGAGTAAATAGTGAGAAAACAGCTTCAGAAGCATTGTCTTGAAATATGGAAAAATGTGTACAGATCCCAAAAATCACAATAAAAAAGTTCAAAAATCGCTCTGAAACACCGAAAAATGGCTAGGGCCTAGGTTCCCAAAAAGGTGACGCAACCAGCTAATCACAGCGTTGATTCCGCCCCTGTTTTTTGAGAATCTTGCCTGCCCTTCGAGTCATTTCTAAGCTCATTTCCATGGTTTTTGAGCAAACCATTTTCATCGTGATTTTCGGAATCGTCCCACATTTTTTAATGTATTACTGTAATGATCGAAATTTTCCTTTCATGACGACTAGCCGAATTCCTCTTTTTCGCAGCCGGCACGTGCGCAATGTGCCGCGGAAAAATCTGGCTCCGCAACGCCTCCTGCTGCTCCCGTTGTCTCGTGATCTGCCACAACAAGTGTGTCACCAAGGCGAATAACGGAGGAATCGCGTGCTCCCCACAGCAACATCTTCAGCCTCCAACGAATCTTCCATTGGCACCACCAGATGATTCTCATTTTGAGGAGATTTCTGCGAGTGAACTGGATCCAGTTAATACGACACCGGAGAGTGAGGAGCAGAAACAGCAGCAAGCGATGATGTTACAATCACCGTCGACGTCTGCAGCTGTTAATAGTTTTGCCAGTCCCACGCCTACTGCTGGACCTTGTGAGTTTTATTCTGGAGTTGGCTGGATTGGTTTAGATTTAGGTCTAGTTTGGTTGTTAGCCTAGATTTTAGCTTATTCAATGTGACCCATTATCTCATCTACAAAAATTCCAGTCAAAATACGTCTGATTTGGTCTCGAAAAATCCTATTTAAACCTAATATCTTTTCAGTGGACACCCCAGAAACATCGAAACGAGCACGCTTCCGAAAAGTGACCGAGAAGTTTTCGAATTGGACGAAAAGCCGAAAAAAGACTGACGGCACTCCTGGAAGGTAATTATGGCGAAAATGAATCGGGAACTACAGACACACAGACAGACATTTTCAACCTAAAAATACCTTTTTTTTAGAAGAGACACCGCCGAAACCGACTCGATGCCCGACAATCCGGACCCCACGGATCGTGACAGTCCGATGGCTAGTATTCAGAATGTTCTCTCCGACGTTCTTCCCGAACTCGACGGCTCTCCATTCATCAGTGGACTCTATTTCCAGCCGGGAAACGCCTATAACGAGCAGACGATTCGAAATGCGAA
Source organism: Caenorhabditis sinica (assembly GCA_963932045.1). Classification (NCBI taxonomy): domain Eukaryota; kingdom Metazoa; phylum Nematoda; class Chromadorea; order Rhabditida; family Rhabditidae; genus Caenorhabditis; species Caenorhabditis sinica. Next base: position 17,036,527 of record OZ009940.1, read on the forward strand.
ACGTTTGGGAAGAGAAATTTTCAACGAGTTGCCAGCCGACGAGCGGTACACGAAGATCAACGAACAAATCGATCGAATTCAGACGGCGATACGGGAGACGAAGGACGATCGGTTGAGTGTCATGCAGAGTGGGGGAGGTTAGTGGAATTCACAAACTTCCCAAATCACCCTGAATTCTCTGAAAATTGGCTCAAAATCGCAGAAAACCTTAAAAATTGGCTTCTAAATGCTCCAAGAGAGACCATGACCGAATTTCCATTCTAAAGCTGGTTTTCATGGTTTCTGCGCGTTCATCAAGCTTTTTCATCAACCTAGAATCCGTTCAAACTCTCAAAAGTTCCAGAATCATCGACGAAATTCCAAGGACTCGACGAACGTCTCCAAGCCCTCGCAGTGCTCATGCTTCACTACTGTGCAGCCCTTCAGGACTGTCAATCCGGAAGGAACACGCCGAATCCGCCGGAAGAATCTCCACAGGTACATTTTGTAGAATGAACAAGAAGGCTTCCTAACCACCTTTAAAAGTCTCCAGATGAACGAAGCGGTACCATTCGTCAACGAGGATCACCCCCAAATCGACCAACAAAATGAAATCGACGATGAGCAAGAAGAAGACGATGAGGAGAGTGTCATGGACGAGAATACTGTCGTCGCTGATGTCCCTGAAGCCCTTGCGATTTCTTAATTTCACTTTTATTATATATATATTTTTAATGCTTCCTTGTGCCAATCACGTATCACTTTTTTCTTTTCCACCCATCACATTATCACTTTCTTTTCTAAATATATCATTTTTGCCAGATACCTCGCTCTACTGCACTTTTGTCTATTAGAGCGCTCTTGCTGACCCCACCACCATTTTTCCTTCTGTGATAAAAACCACCACTCCCGATCAATCTCTCGACCACCCGAATGTAAAGACACCTTTTTTTGTATTCCTACTATTATTTGTTTGCCACCGATTTCCAGCAGAATTTGAAGATTTATGAGCATAATGCCTCCTTTTTGTTTGAATTTCCCGCCCCATCCCAATTTCACTTGTACGTTTCGCTTTTTATATAAATCCAATTTATTCTACTTTTTCCCAATTTTTCGACTTTGTGTTCACATTAATTCTGTGTCTAGAAGCATGCAAATTCGTGTATAGATATCGTTAGAATTCGTCATATTTTTAGAAAAACGAGAGAAGGGGAAGGAAAAGAGATTAAAGAAACCCCATAATTTGCATCCGGCTGCTCTCCATTTCCCCTTTTTTTCGGTTTTCTCGGCGTCTCATTTTCTCTCGTCTCAACGGTGTCTGGACATTTTCTCAAGGCTTTTCCTTCTTTTTTCGGTTTTTTCTGGACGGCGTTCATTGATTTTGCGTAGTTTTCAAGACAGAAAGCGAGAAACTCGAGCAGAAAATAGCAAGAAAATCGCTGAAAATTCAGAAGAAAGTTGGTGAAAGGTTACTGTATCAAAGGAGCATACCTAGATTTAGTGATCCGGGTTTCGCCACGATTTCGATTTTCTTGATTTTTCAGCGAATTTTTTTTTAATTTTCGACTTTTTCGCATGTTTATTCAGCTGGTTGAGCAGTAAATTTTGCAAGAAAGATCCGAAAATTCAGGCGAAAAATCTCAAATTTTTCCAGAAACATGGCGTTGGCAACGATCTCAGCGACGTTATTCGGTTGTGTTGGATGTCAAGCGGGCATTGAGTATTTGCAGACGTAATAATCCGAATTTTTTGAATGAGAACCCAATATTTAAATATTTTCAGATATGTGAAAAACAGTCTAAACCTGATCACATTCACCGGATTCATCTTCACCACAATTTACGGACTCATTTTTCATGCAAAATTCTTCACAGTCCCAAATCGAATCCCCATTCGATCCTATGCAAAAATAGTCTCGATTTTCTTCGCGGTCAACATGATGAACAATTTGGCACTGAAATTTGCCATATATTTCCCACTTTTTATCATTTTTAAATCGGTAGGAACCAGTTCCAAAGTGGGCGGTCCTCCTAGAAATTTTCATTTTTCCAGGGCACATTGGTGACGAACATGACGATGGGATACATTTTACGAAGCTATCATTATACGCTGAAGCAGATAATAGCGGTGGTTGTGGTGACGGCGGGAATTGTGATTTTCACATTGGCCAGTTATGAGCCTGGAGCAGCGCAGAATGTGAGTAAGCTCCGCCCACAAAGAAGCTCCGTCCACTAAGGAATAGGGGGTTTATAATTGGATCAGTAAGGGCGCTCTACCGGATACTAAAAACGTCGAATCAACCTAAAAAATGCTCCAAATTTTTCAAAAATTGGGCTCCGAAACACTTCAAAGGTATCGTAGACGAGATTCAGAAAAAAATGGCGGAGTCAAAGCTGGCTCCGCCCAGTTTCTGGAAATTTAGGTTACGGTCATCATAGACCATTTCCAAGTCTATTTTCGGCGTCTCAAAGCGATTTTTTGCAATTTCATTGTGATCATCTTCCAGATCCGCTCCGGAATTGACTCCAACTCCTGGTTCATTCCAATTCCACCATTCCTCGTTGGAATCGGTCTCCTCACATTCTCCCTAATCCTCAGCGCCTATCTCGGTTTGTATCAGGAGACATTCTATCAGAAGCACGGAAAACACAACGAGGAGATGATGTTCTATGTGGTAAGTGCGCTCTAGTGATAACTTTCGGGTTTTTTTGCGTTCTTGGCGTCAAATCTAATGCCAGGGCCGCAATACGGACACCCTGACGCAAAAATACACACACTTCCCTGAAAACTCTCAAAATTCAAGTTTCAGCACTTCCTATCAATCCCGGCATTCGCTTTGGTTGGAGATGAGATGATGCCGGCGTTCTACTCCGCATGTGCCACCCCCTCGTTCGTTGTGGCTGGAATTGATACGATTTTGCCGTCGGGATGGGTATACATTTTCGGGATTTGTCTTTTTCAGTGAGTTGGATTTGGAAAGAATCCCCACAATAGATATGCAGGAAATTCGATTTTTGCAAAAACAAATCATTTTTTCCAGATTCTGGTGCACGAAAGGCGTCTATCAACTCTCCGCAGTGACGTCTTCTCTCAACGTGACGATGGTGTTAACTCTCCGGAAATTCTTCTCCCTTCTAATCTCATTTTTCGTCTTTGAGAACGCTTTCAACATGTTTCATACGATCGGAGCCCTGTTTGTGTTTATAGGCACTTTTTTGTTTTCTCAGTCTTATAGTCGAAAAATTTGAAGTTTTCAATTTTTTTGTTATTTTGAATTTCTAGACAGATTGTACACACTTGTATAGCTCTATTATAGCATCTCTCTTCTTGCATTTTGTGATAGCTTTTCCCTATTATTTTCACTTTCCTTTTCTCATTATTACACCAAATTTCAATTATAAATAAATCTAGTCATGACCTATTTCATTGTACTATTTATGACCGCACACATAGAAGAGGAACGACGAGGAGGACAGGACACAAATGATGTTGATGCGGATCTTTTTCACTTTGAAATGCAAAAGGGGGGAGCCGAGAAAGAGAGGGAGTGAGAGAGACGCAGATATCGAAAGGAGAAACGCCAGTTGGCACTGGGAAAAGGAGGGCTTCAGGATGCAAATTTATTGATTTTCGGGTTTGGCCAGGGCTCCGAGAGCACCGAGAGCAACCTGGCATTCTTGGGGTCCTGGTTATTTTGGCTCTGTATGGTTTTTGAAATTGTTAAGGCAGAACACGTGCTCCAATGAGAAACATTTTCCGTTTTTTTTTTGCATCTTGAGAATCATTGTAATTTCTGAAGTAGATGGGTACGAGAAAACATAAAATTAGATTTAGAGACAAATTCGAAATCTGAACATTCCCGAAATTCCATGCAAAGCTGGAGTTTTTTTCAAGGTTCAAGGCAGTCCAATTTCAAAAAAGCATACTTCAAAACTGGACGGTTTGAAACCATCAGAAGATTCCAATTTCGAGACAATACTTGAGTTTTCTGTCCAAGTGCAGATCGTTTGGTCCTTATTACTATTTTCTAATTTGAAACGAAACCAACAAATTTCAGGAATACACTTGCTTCCAAAGACTTCTAATATCCTTTTAAATTTAATTGAGAATAAGTCTGAAAAGCAAGCTTTATCCAAATTTGCGAAGGCGATTTTTGACGAAAGTTTTGACATATTCGAACCTAAAAGTTCTGAAATTTTCGAGTAAGAACGATCTGAAACTTTTCGTGTTTCTAAACGAGCCAGCTTGTTTCTATGACAGCATTTTCATGTTTTCCGATCTCCTGCTGTGACCGAAATTCCATTTGCAGTTCGATTGGGTGGTTCTTAAAAATCGTTTTGTTAAAAAATTAACAGTTTCAAATTGTGTAGGTATCAAAGATGGTTGCTCTTTTGTGATTTACGGCTCCATATTAGTCTGACCAATTCAAATTACATAAAACTGTTAGAACTAACGTTAAAGGGTACCATTCCTACTTGTACTACTGCTCTTTCTCTATTCCTTCTTTATCGAGAGCAATCTTATCACCTCTCCTTCTCGTTCTCCTTCTTCCAATAGCTACTTCTCTATTCATCATCACTACCACACCCTTTCTATTCCATCATTTTCCACGTTGAATAATACTAGGTTTCTCTATTATTTTCACCGTCTGCGTCTCTCTTCTTGTGTTCTAGTTGTCGGTCACCTTTTTTAGTTTCTACTGAAACCTTGCCGAAATCAAATTTGTGAAGCTCTGTTTTAAAACGTGAACTTCTTCCACTTTCCTCAAAACTGCTAGAATTCTGACCCCCTTTATACGTGGCACTTTTTTGCGCTGTGGTGATCCTCGTGGCTCTTTTGAGGCTTCAGACTCTAGAAACTAGATACCCGCAGTATTACAAACATTTGGTTTCTGAAAAGTGCTTCAGACTTGTGGATAAAATAAGAAGAATGGCGACCAATCGGCAAAGTTCGAGTAATGGCGAGAAAATGGAGGTTAGTTAGACGGCAAGCTTTGGGTATCAGGCAGTATTGGGTGTGCTCTAGTTATTGGATTAGAAATGAGGCTGAATTGAGTTTGGTGAAAACTGTACAAAGTTACAAAGACTATGAAACGGATTTTTCAGAAATTGGCTTTTGTAGATTGTAACGCCTTTCAAATCAGAAGTGTTCATAAAATTTTGACCTAGACTTGCTTTTATTTTGAAACAGAACTTTCTGATAATATATTTAGTATTTCATACCTTTTTCAAAATTAAAGCTTCTTATTTAGATAGTTCTTGTAACATTTACTTTCTCGTGCTTTTTTTCAAACAATCCTGTTACATTATCGAAGTGAATATCTTGAAAGACACCATAATTTATTCCATCTACTCCACTGCGGTCTAGAAAATATCAATAGAGCACACCTACATCCCTCGCTCTATCTCGCTCTATTTTCTTTTCCCTTTGTCTCTCCTACTTTCTGTCAGTAGAGCGCATTTCCAACATTTCCTCTGTCAGCTCATTTTTCCTTTTTGGTCCCTCTTGCTCCCTTGCTCTCCGTCTCTATAGCAGTATGTCCTCGTGTACATGTTTCCCTGGGATACGTTGTCCTTTTTTCTTTCGTTCTTATTCTATTTTTACAACTAACTATACTAAAACTAGGACAAAATATCTATGAATTTTACTCAATTCCTCCGAAATGGCAATGGCCACGAAAACAGAAATCCTGAGGTAAAGCGTTTGGGGGTTTCTATGTTTTTTGGTTTCCTCGTCGTTTTCCACTTTCCTTGTTTTCGTATTTTGCTAGATTCTTCGAGAGGGAAATCTCCGAAATAAAATCCAATCTACACACTACATGCAAATATCTAGGAACCCTATATCGACTCCGTTCATCGCGAAAGGAAAACACGACTTCAGATTAGAATCCGAAGGAGAAAGAGAAGAAATCCTTGTTTTCCTTTTTTTCCGTTTTAGGAAATTCAAATGATCTGGAAGAAAAAAGACCAAAAACGCCCTCTCGTTAACTTTCTCTTTTTACATATAGCTCTAGTTTTCATTAGATTCTCCTTGTTATTATGCCAGTAATGCTTACTAGAAAGTCAAACGATTCGGATATTTCTGAAATGATCGGCACGATGGGAGCCTGCAAACTTGAGGTATGTCTGTTAGAGTGGTAGGAATTTTGACCCATGAAAGAATATGAAGTAGAACAAAGGGTCCAAACAAACTTCGAGATCTACTTATGCTTCTGGCACATATTTGAAACTGCAAATTTATCAGAAAGTGATGCTTAGTACTGGAACTCAAATGCAGTGGCATACCTTCTTTGCGCATCTAATATTGAGGCCTCACAACTTATGTGCACTGTTGGAAACTGCAAGTTTTCCTCATTCATATTTTGAAAATGGATTCAGAGTCCATTGAACTTTCTTTCCATAAGTTTCTGACTAAACCGTTGAAAAACAGTTAAAAATTTCAAACAGTTTCAATAGTGTTTCTTATTTTGAACATGTTAAAGAAATTCGCTGTGCGAAGTGGGTTTAGTACTAGGTTTCAGTCGATGTCTATGAAATTAAAATCATGTTGGTCACGCTCTTTATAACAACTTTAAGAAAGACATAAGCACCTAAACATTATTCAAAAACATCAAATTTTCAACTAATTCAATGTTTCAACTAGGTAATATTCGTGTAGATTTCAAGATGTTCCGTTGAGTCGGATTTCGCATAGTGCAAAGTGTTTTCTCTGTTCTAATGGCTTTATTTTAGACTCTTATCTGAAATTGGTGTTTTCCATCATTTAAAAAATAATGTTGCGAGAAACCTGTATAAAGACTCTACAAGTTACCGTGATAGTGCGTCTGCGGAAAGTTTTTTCTCATTTTAAATATTCAATAAAACTTTCAAGCATCCCAATACTTCAAAACCACAACCAAAATAGTATCCTTGCCCTCTATTCCCTGTACCAGTACTATCCGAATGTGCTTCTTCCCCATGATTTATTGATACAGCCGTAGTCATCTCCCTCTTCCGAGTACATCAATGTATCCTCCCTCTCCACATATAAAGACAGAAATATACAAAAAGTGCCACGTCCTCTTTTCGTGTTTCTCTTCCTCTTCCTCTTCCCTCTATCCACAACATTTCCATATTCAATTGGGAGATACGTGTCAGTTTTTTGCTTCTCCCCGATATAAATTGACACCGTTCAATTCCATTAGATCATTCCGGGTTCTTAATAACCATCTATTGAACTTCTGATTTTCCCTATTCCTAAAGTCCATAAAAAATAATGGAGAGCACTGGAGAAACGGTAATCCCTTTGTCGATTCCCTATTGTGCTTTTGGGTCCGGGTTCCAAATTTTCAATTTATCTTACTTTTTCCAGGGTCTCGAAGCGTGTATCGGACAAAGTCACGAAGTGATGACGACGCCAGCAGCTGAATTGGAAGCCTTCCGGGCAAGGAAAGTGGCACTGATCACTGGAATTTCGGGACAGGTAAGTGATACAACAAAATGGAAAGAATCTCTGAGTGGTAGCTTTTTCCACATTAGGAAAAAGATGAAACTGAAAATTTGTTTTTTAATTTTGTCGAACATTATGTACAGTTTCAAGACAGTAATAAGCCCGAAACATTAATGACATCCCAGTTATACCAATACTTTCTCCAGGACGGTTCCTACCTCGCTGAGCTTCTCCTCTCGAAGGGATACAAGGTTCATGGAATCATCCGTCGTTCGTCGTCGTTCAACACAGCCCGTATCGAGCATCTCTACAGTAATCCGATCACTCATCACGGAGATTCGTCGTTCTCTCTTCACTACGGAGACATGACCGATTCGTCGTGTTTGATCAAATTGATCTCCACTATTGAGCCGACTGAGGTTTGTTGTATCCTAAATTTCCATAACCGATTAGTAATTTAATTTGATTAGATAGAAATGAGTTGTCTGAAAGTGTGAAAAATTTTTCTTGACTCGGTGCTAACACTTTTGAAAACTGATTAGGAGAATTTTCGGAAAAAGATTTTACAGTTTCAATAACAAAATTTTATTCTAAAGTTTTGTTGCTTTTCGCTATTTTGAGAACTGGTTCCGCGAAGTAAAACTAGTGAGCTGAGAATCTTTTATCTGAGTAATTTAAGAAATTCGATTGTTTATCAACTGGAGCAAAGACTTTACAATGAATCAAGAAGAAAAAACAGAAAAGCGTTTAGCAATTTTGATCAACAATTTTGAAAGTTCATGTGAGCGTAACATCATTATCGAATTTGTTATTGCGGCGTTATACTAAAATTGCAGTTTCAAAAAGGGGTAATAATTGCAGCAATCTTCAAAAATCAATTGCTTTTACAAAAGTCCAGCCAAGTAAAAATTGAACACAAACTGTCCCAATAGCTGATCTGTAAAAAAACAGCTTTGCTGAAACTGGGATTATCGATGAATTTCGGACATTTGAAAACTTTCAATGTTTCTTAAAATCGTAAAATTCCTCCAAAATGTTTCACTTACTACTAGGTATTGTGTTTTTATCGGATCATAAATTTCTAGTAGTCTAAATCTTAAATCTCATTACTATTCCTTCTCCAGGTCTACCACTTGGCTGCCCAATCGCACGTCAAAGTCTCATTCGATCTTCCCGAATACACTGCCGAAGTTGACGCTGTCGGAACTCTTCGTCTTCTCGACGCGATCCACGCATGCCGTCTCACCGAAAAGGTCCGTTTCTATCAAGCGTCGACATCGGAATTATACGGAAAAGTACAAGAGATTCCACAAAGTGAGAAGACTCCATTCTATCCAAGATCTCCATATGCTGTTGCCAAAATGTACGGATACTGGATTGTGGTCAACTATCGTGAGGCCTACAACATGTTCGCCTGCAATGGAATTCTCTTCAATCATGAGAGTCCGCGTAGAGGTAAGAACATTAGCTTTGAGTAGTGTATCTAGTAGTTGATACCGTCTATGTGAAATTGTAAAAAAAAGCTTTGATAAGTTCTAATTAAATTATGCCTTTAATAACAGTCGCCAAATTCATTCTGAAACTTTAAATTGTCTGCAATAAAAAAGTCTTAGTGTTCTTGAGTTAGCCCTAGCTAATTATTGTTGACAACGTTCCTGAAAATTTTGCATTCAAGTTTCAAAAAAATTTCCAGGTGAGACCTTCGTGACACGCAAGATCACTCGCTCCGTGGCCAAGATCAGTCTCGGACAACAGGAATCAATCGAACTCGGAAACCTGAGTGCTCTCCGTGATTGGGGACACGCCCGCGAGTACGTCGAGGCGATGTGGAGAATTCTTCAACACGACGCTCCGGACGATTTCGTGATTGCCACCGGAAAACAGTTCAGTGTCAGAGAATTCTGTAATTTGGCATTCGCCGAGATCGGAGAGGTTCTCGAATGGCAGGGAGAGGGTGTTGAGGAAGTGGGAAAGAATAAGGATGGAGTTGTTCGAGTCAAGGTATCGCCCAAGTACTACAGACCGACTGAGGTCGAAACGTTGTTGGGAAATCCCGAGAAGGCGAAGAAGACGTTGGGATGGGAGGCCAAGGTTACGGTTCCGGTGAGTTGAAATGACTTGATACCGTTCTGAACAAGACACAACTTTATAGTTCAAATTTGTTATCCATCTGAAACTGAAAACTTTGACTTTTCCGCTTCAGTTTTATGATATTCAGCATTTTTCATTTTCGAGACTAGTACGTATTTGCCTTGTAATTTTCAAAAATTTCGACAATTATTATGACACGGTTTCAAATTATTTAGTCGTTTTTCTGAATATTAGTCTAGTGCACTTACTGTTAGCCAAGATACTGTTTTGAATACGTACTATTGAACGGGACTATCACTTAAAATTCTCGGCTGAACTATTATAAACATTTTGAAACCGAGAATATTTTTGGTGAAATCAAAGTGAGGAAAGTTATAATCCGAGATACTTTTTTCACTGTTTCAACACCAAAACATCAGTTTTTTTCAAAGTTTTGTGTAGTGTTGCAAATATATGACTACGCTATTTTTCTTTATACTTTCAACTCCATATCTGTTCCAGGAACTCGTCAAAGAGATGGTCGCCAGTGACATTGCACTCATGAAGGCCAATCCAATGGCTTAATTTCTCCTCTCTCTCAGCTTGTTTCCAATGCTTTACCCCTTGTCCTTTTTCTTCTCCTATGTTTAGTTTCGATTTCCTCTTCTCGATTTTACTGGATTTCTATTATTTCTCTTCGCATGAAAATCTTAATTTATTTGATGATGTTTTAATATTACTGTGATGTATTATTTGGGACCTCTGGGATGATTCTATTCATTTTTCTTGTCTTTTTTGAGTAATAAAGTCATGAATGTCGGGATGCAAGGATCTTATTTTCATTACAATGAGAAAAAACGTTGAGAGATTTAGAAAAAAAAATGGAAAAATGGAGTTAGTTTAGAACGAAATTGTTTTTTGTGAGTATGGAATATAAAAAGATTCTTCACTGAAAACATTTTCAATTTCTAAGCGTTCATGAAAAATCTGAAACTGAAAATTTTGAGTGCGGAAGTTGATTCCTATTACAATTATTTCTCGAAGTTGTATCCATTATCCTGTTGCAACTGTTATCGTGCAGTTCAAAGTAATTGACCAACATCTAGAAACAGTAATCAAATTATTCACAGTTTCAGGTTCGTTAGCTGTAATTCCGAAATTTCGCATTGATAATCTGTACCAGAACCTTCAAAAACAGAAAGTCCCTCCATTCCCATTTTTCTCGAAAACGACCATGATCCCGTGAGAAGCATAAATCCAGAAAAGGGAATCCAGTTTTCGATACACAGCTTCTCGTGTCAGATTGATGGGTTTTGATTGGGCGAGAAAGAAAGAAAAAAGTGGGAAAAGTTCAATGAAGAGGGAGTGGAGATGGGGGTACGGTAGACGAAGCAAGAAAGATATCGATTCATCAAATTCCTAAGTGGTTCGCAAAATAATATCATCTATCTGAAATTGTTCAAACGACCAGAAGTACAATTTTCAGACGGTGTCAATTGAAACAATATTATCGAAACTGTAATGATTTTCTGACAAGAGGTGCGACGAAAGTGTCTGAGAATAATTTAAGTACTGACTTATAAAAAGTCCAAAGTCGCAAAAGGTTGAGATTAACAGGCAAGTTATAAGTTAGAAACTTTGTATTTTTTGAAATTGAAAAAGCAGTTTAGACAACACTGGGATCTGCTATCAAGAAAAGCATTCCCCAGAACTAACTGTCATGTAAACGGAAAGTTTGTCTGATAGTGGCGATGTGACACTTAATTTCAGCAACTCAGCTGTCGAAAAAGGAATGAAACGAAAGTAACTTCAATGAGCAGATGCCAATACTTGTGCAAATTCTACTAACAACAAAAGAATCAATGTTCCACAAAAGCTACGAAACGAGTTATAAAGTGTCTGCTACCGGTAGAGTTTCAGTATCTAATGTTTGATGTCAATGTCATGTTTCTGGCAAAAAGTGTTGCATTGTCTATTCTGAAGATTCAGCAACTTACATACAAAAGTTACTGTTTCGTCATAACAATGAGACACAAATTATTTTAGTTTTTATAAGGCCTGATTTGAATTACTTTTTATCGTCAAATCAAGGTAAATTTTTTCAGAAAAGAATTCGAAACGTTCAAAAATGCTCCAAAAACAGTTACATATTGGGTCTACGGGCCTTCCTGTCAATTCGCAACCCTGCTCCAGATCAAGTGTAATTGCGAGTGAATAGGTATCATTTAGCATGCAGTGTCTTGCATTTTCAGAGATAGTTTTATGAAACTAAGTACGGAAATCATTAGACTTAATTGCTTCTGAAAGAAAATGTTCACCGTTACAGTACGCACCCAATTGGGGTGACTGAAAGATCTAATAATATGGAGAGAAAATTCATAACAGAAACCAGAACATTGCTTCTAGTCACAAATGTGACTACTTAAGTGCACTTAATAACGACAAAATAACTTTTCTGTGAGAACTCTGAGGCATTCGATTACCGTGATCCTGCTTCCATATAAAGACTAAATGTACTATAGACCTAGCTAACGCTGATGTGAACATTTTGTTACAGTAACTCCCGATTTTAAAACTTTCCTAAACAGAGGGGGGGAACATATATCGACTTAATTCTTTTAGATCATCAAAAAGCAGAGCATGAAAATTTTAATTTAAAAACTGTTTTCCTTTCGAGGTCAGAGGTAGCTTTTTGCGGATCAAAAACTTCTTAGTGTTAAAAAACCTAAGTGAACGGCTAATTGAAACTGAGGAAATTAAAACGAAAATCAACTGAATATCACAGAGCACTAAGGAAAATCTACCAGCACAAAGTAATCACCTAATTATTTTTCACAGCATGTTTCTGAGGTCGCTGAAACAGGAAAATTTCAAATCTAATTTTCAAAACCTAAAATTCCTTCTGAGACCATTCAGTTCCCGAATGTGATTTTTCGTTCGAAGTCGAGATCAAAATGATATCATCGTCCCTCTTATTTGAGTCTTCACACTTTGATCTTCTGTTTCGTTTCGTCATGTTCCACTTGTTAGTCCAATCTTGGATTTATCAGAACTTTAAGAATTCATTGAAAGTTGAAAAAAAAGTTTGATGGAAAAAGTAACCGAATGTTTCTGATCGTTTCGTTTCGTCACAAATAGTATTCATTTTGGTATTCCTCCTCCCCTCCCCTCGCTCGGTTTTTCTCAAAATTTTTGACCGATCAACTGATTGGTCATTCCTCCGCATTTCCGACAGGAAAATGAACAATTTCTTCTTTTGGGAGAGAGAGAGAGAGTGTGGGAGAGTAAGAAGCGCAGAGAGAATATGTTACTTTTAAGGTGTGAAGAAAGTGAGGAAGGGGGTGAGGAAGGAGTTGAGTGATGAGATGGCAAAGTATGATACTGAATATAGTTAGTTCGGAAAAGGGATGTATTTTTGTTCTTTGAAGAAAGAATCTATATTGCTTCAAGTTTTACTGTGTCAGAAGTTGTGTTTGATTTGCATAAAAATTGATGATCCAATATTTTTGGACCGTACTGTTATTTCCATCTTTCCATGTATTGCCGCTTCAAAATTTAATTTGTCAAGGTTCGAATTGATTCATGTTATTCGACTTCCATGCATAACCAAGAATGTTACAAAAGTTTCTTGGTACTGATTACATTTTGAGTGATTTCGTTGAAAAATTTCAAATTTCACTCAAGGCTAGTGGAGTTCAAAGTCATTTTTTGAGCTATGACTTTACTGTTTTATTGAGATCAGAAGTTGACAACTTTTCTGTGAGCTCAATCTTCTGGATATTTCAATCTGCTTAATATTTCGGAGAAATAGATGAGAACCCAAGCTATTCAAAGCGATATGATCGTACCAGCAGAATACAGTAGGATCAATGTAGCTAATGTAACCAAATATTCAGAAAAGGACTTCGAAGTGGTTTCAGAGCCTTGAATATTTGACGATACATTGTCCATGGAATATTGAGGTAGCGCCTGAAGTTTTAAAATGATTGCTTGAACAATGTAAAAGTAATAAGCATTCATATAATAGAAACAAGATAATTGATACCCGCGTAGGCGAGTGCAGGCATTCACTAAAAAGCACTATTCGAAAAACTTACTCGGTTTCACAGGTTTCGTTTCTATCCGTTATATCAACTCGGCTAGTCAAGGATCAACATCCATGAAAGTTGAGCAACTGTGTTCGTTGACTTGCCATAACAATAGCCTCATTCATAGTTTCACCGTTTTGTCGTTTCCGTACTTCTTTTGCCTGTTTCACCAACTTCGTATGTTTTCGGTTTTCCATTGGGCTTCAGATTCTTGACTTTATCATGGTAAGCTCCAATATTACTGTGCGTCTCCAAAAGAAATGATTACGGATTTCAAGAGGCTTCATTTTCAAAGTTTCTTGAGTTCGTGTATGTGCAAGATTATCTAATCTGTTCAGTGATTCAATTACTATTACTTTGCAAATGGACATATATTATTACAGTTGTTTTTCTATGTTGCATGTATGTTACTAAGCCTTTTCATTGATATGAAACTCCTTTCACCACATATTTTTTCTGTTTCGCCACCAGCTCAAAGATGTTGAAATAGTTGACCAGACATTGCCCATTGGGTTTTCGTAGGTTTAATAATACAATATTATTGTTGTTATCACTTAATAATGCCAAAGAGCACAGAAAATGTCCAGACTAAAACAGTGAAAGTTTTCTTGCAAGCTCTCGGCTTACAAAACAGAAATCGAGTTCGATTTTCACGACGAATGAATGAATAGCAGACTGAAAGCCATCGAAATGTGGCATGTTTGAATCAGTCAGTAAAAATGATTTGGTTTTTTCGACAGTTGCACTTGCATCAATAGTGATCCCCTCTTCAGACCTGAATAGAATCTATAAAAACGCTGCTGTTTCATCAACACCTGATTCATCTGAAATTATTCCAATTACTTGATCATTCGTGGGTCATTTCTGTAAACCGAAAGTCCAAGAATACACACTATTTTCCCAAGCCTCGCCCACTATCCAAATCTGAATTCAACACATTCTAGCACTCGTATCGTCGCTCCGATCACAAAATGTATGTATTCATTTCTGTTTTGATAGATCAAACTATCCCGCAATGGCAAATTAACGGAGCGAAAAGAGGAAGGAGGGAAAGGGCAGAGAATAATCGGAAGAGGATTTTGATAAATCATTGAATGATCTTTTAAGAAACGGAAAGACAAAAGGGAGGAGGATCATAAGAATCGGAGGAATCAGAAGAACAGATAACGGATTGTGGTTTATAGTTTGGTAATTCACGGAATTTCTCGCTCGGATTGTAACGATAGGAGAGGTTCAGATTTTATGAATGTTTGGGAACTGAAATTTTTTGCCTGAAGCCGGCGATTGACTGGATGGACCAGACAATCGATGAAATCAAATTTGGTGAGCAGTTGGAATCTTTAATAGATGTGATTCCAAAATACTACTATAGTAACCAGAATACTATTGTTTTAGATTCGAGTGATGAGATGAAGTTTCGAACGTTTACTGCAGTTTCAACTCGAACATAAATAACAACGAAGTTTATTCCAGCAATGACACACGGTTTTGGAATGCTATTAAAAACAGGAAAACAAATTGAAATCTGAACATATTCTACTTCATGGGAAAAATGCATTCAATTTCCGTTCCAATTGCTCTAGATTACACCAAAATTGTTGCACCCCGAATTTTCGATTGCATCTGACTTGGATACGATTACTGCTGCTGGCTATCATTGGATCGTCCGCCTAGTACCGTATCCCTTGTGTAAGCAAACATCTTTGCTTTTTTAGGAAGTACAAATAAATGTCATCACAATTGCATTCAAACGGATTTCCAACATTTATGTGTTACAACGGTTCGACCTTCCATTCTCAATTTCGGTTCTGTGAAACTTCGAAAATGACTATGCTTCATGATGGCTGATAATTTGTAGTAACTACCTGCTATAAGTAAGTGTACGAAAGTGTGCCTGAAAAATTTATAGGTAAGTTAAAAATTGAATATTTCTGATATTTGTTTAGTAGAATATGTTTTTGTGCCGCGAATTGAACAGGAAAATGGATAGATTTGTCAAATCTCGAGTTCGAAAATCATTTTGTGATCCCTTGAAACCATTCAATTCACTAATTTCAAAGATTAATATAAAAGAACCTGGGAATCTCTAAACGATGTCTCTAAACTTGCACGGCGTCTTTCACCTTGAAGAAAGAGTCACTATTCTAAACATGAAGCACATCATGATTCATGATCACTTGAAACTGTAAAGACTGGTTACGATACGGTTATTTTTCCGGTTTCATAATCTCGTTTTTAACCTTCAAGGCGCACTCATTACAATGACTATCTTATTTGCTTGCAACATCTCCATCGGTATACGGTAGAATGACCTGAACCTTCTTTTCTAGTTCGCATGATCTATCACAAACGGTCACACAATACACTTCACCAGCATATAATTTCCACCTATCTCTATCTCCAAGCAAATCAAAAAGTTCCAGAATCGGAAGCATACTGTATCTGGAAAAAGCGATAGCCTTGAGAGAGACAGAGGATAGTGGGCGGAGTCCATCCACGAATGGCGGCTTTTCGGAAAAAGAAACACAAAAGAGACACGAAGAGATACGAAGCAAGGAGATAAGGGGAGGGGTATCAAAACATAAGGGCAATAAAATTGGAAGAAACAATCACTTTGAAAAGCGGATAGTCTAGAAGCTTATTTCCAACATTTTCCTAATGAAGCGACTGCGGTTATGGGCGACGTGCACTTTTGTGATATTTTGTTGCGGTGAGTTATTTTAAGATATACTGTTCCTGAAAGCCCTTTATTATGTGCTTGTTTATTTGTCATCGATGACTGAATAGGAGTACTGAATATTTTGTGTTACAGGAATGTGCTTAACTTGGGTTCTTTTCCTGAATTTTGTTTAAAAGATACTAACCGTAGCAAGTAATCGATTGTAAATATATCTAAAAGATTACAGTCTCACGAAGTTTATTGAATATTGGCATTTTTGTGATTGTTCAGTGGGCGACGTTTCAATCCGGCAGTCTTTAGAACACCAAAGCTAGATATGCTTCGGTTTCGGAGTCTACATGAACTTTATTTCATCTTACGAGTTCAATATTTCTGTAAAATTAATGACGAAATTCTTAATTTCATGTGAGGAATTCTTGATTTCAAGTATCACGAGGTTGAAACCTTCAAGAGTGAGCTGAAATGGAAACTTCAATCATTGCTCGTTAATCAGCTAGAGATTTCAAATCCACAAAGTTTCATTGTGCCTATCTATTTGGCCAATTGTCATTAGAAGCAAAACTATGCATCGAACATTGTCTGTTTCTCCGTGGTTATAAAACTAGTGTAAAATCTTGTGTTCTTGCTCCCCAATCAATAAGCGTTTTGTTAGTTTCACAACCATGCAAGCATTACCAATGTTCTTGTTTTACAACTTTTTCAAACTGAGAATGTTTGTTCTATGAGCAATTTATGTCTGAGGGAAAATTAGCTCAACATTTTTGTCTACGAAAAAGAACGTTTTCCCTTTCAATCAATCTCTCCTTTCACCTTTCCTTCGTTATTTTTTTCGGCGCCAAAAGTGTCGCCTCTGATGAGTGACAATGATGGATGAGTCTGAATTCATGCATGTACCGTACACTTGTTCTCGGAAGTATTTCTATCGAGAAGAAGGCAAAACTTGATAAGAACAGAAGAAGAGGGAAAAAGGTGAAGAAAGAATGGTTAAGATTGTGAGAAGTGAAAAAAGTGCAAGGATCTTTGATATCCGGAGGAAGGAGGAATTTCTAGACACATTCCTTCTGAGAGCTGAGCCTTTGTAACAAAGGACTCAAAATTTTGGTTAAAAAATCTGCATATTTTTAGGTTTTGGTTTCCAACTTTTAGTTTGAGAGTTTCCTTAATATTTCATGCGATGAGATTCGCGAAAAAGCACAGATTGAAACTAACCATATCTTTCAAGTCCTTCTTCTCCTACATAAGACTATTTTTCAGTTCTCAAACCCACAAATGGAGTTCAAAGTGAAACCAAAATTGAAGCGATGAACAAGATGAAAATGGACGGCAAGGAAGTTGATAAGGTGAGAAGAACAGCTACATATGAAAATGATTAGGGTTGACAAGGGTGACGGAAGAAAAAACACAAATGTGATTGATGAGGTAGATAATTAAGACGTTTTGATGACTTTGGGAAACAGTCTTTGCAGCTCGATGATTCAGACATGTTTAAAAGGCAAAAATCAATTATTAAAAGCCAAATTTAATGCAAAAAAATTTGGAGATTTCTGAAACAGGAACAGCTGTTCCCAAGTTTAACATTTTCAATCTTACCATTAGTGTTCTTGTTTCTTGTGTTCGTTGAGACTTCATTTCATACTTTGTAAGTTCAATGAAGCAGAAGAAAATTCGATTCTGTTGAAATTTTACAGTATCAGCATAGTTTTATGTGAGAATACTTGCAAAGTTCCACACTACAGTTAGAAATTCGTACGCATATCATAATTAGTTCAAAGATGCATAGACATGACTTTGACACTAGTACGGTAGCTTGATGTTTTTCGTGCCAAGTTCTCCAACTTTTCAATCATCAGTAAATATATTCCAGCTCCAACAACTCCACTACGGCTGGTACATACAAGCGGTGAGCTCACTTCTCGGCTCCGTCGGAAAACAAATGTACATGAAAATGAAAAAGTGAGTCATGTTTATTTTCTCGGCTAACTAGCCATTCCTCCTATTTTCTTTTCTGATCCCGAAAAAGTTGTGAATCAAAAAGGGAAACCGTGTGAAAGAATGGGGAAGGAGACCAGTTGGCACGTTTTATAGGCCCGTTTTATTTATGCTTCTTCGTTTTCTTCGACGCCTCCTGCGTTGACGTCTTCTGATTCCTCTCGATGAATTCGTCAGTTTTGATAACGAAAAAAGTGATTAGTGGAAGAGGAATTGATCCGGAGGGATGAAAATTGAGGGAGAGAAGGGGAGGTGAACAATGCGTCGTTAAAGAGATTTTTATGAGCGATGGGGGCGTATCTAGACAGGAGGAAGAAAATGACGGTAGAATATGAGAAATATGATAATTGGACTTTTGGTTTCTTGAAATGAACAAAAGTCAACTTTGTCGGTAGAAATCAGAAACATTAGGGAGATGTTGAAAATGTGAATTTCTGAAGAAACTGTTACGTATACCTTGAATACGAGTTATCAATGAATACGAGTTCGGTTGTAAAACTTCCAACCGTTTTGAAACTGTAGAAAATTTTGGTGCTCTTTTGTATGGACCGGGGTCGTTTTGGTTCAGTATTTGAAATCTACAGTATCATATCAGTTTGAGGTTGTTGGGTGAATGTTTACTGTTTTAATATTATTGGAAATTCGAAGATCATAATAATAAACCATCTATAAGAAATGAACGCAAAATCAGCAGATTTACCTCTCCTTGAACAAAAAAAAGAAACATTAATAGAAGAAATTCAGTTTAACCATTTAACAAATAACTTCTGTTTCGAAAACATCTGCAGGTTCAGATGCCTCAGATCTGAATAGTGATTTTTTGTCCCTTCTAACTCTAGAACCTATTTTCAGACCCCAACGCCGTGCCTTCGTCGCTTGCCTTGATTCAATCCCCAAAGAGTATGACGTCAAAGCTGGAGCTAAATGTCTCGTCAACGCTTTTGATGGAAAGCTAGAAGATAACTATGGTGCAGCAGCACTGGATCCAAAACTAGACTTCATTGATAAACAGGATACAGTTCCAATGGGAAAGTTGGATATCAAGAAACTGAAAAGAAAAAGGATTCAGAAGAAGAGAGTGCAAAAGCATATGAAGGCAAAGGCGGCGAGGGTAAGATTTTATTATCTACCAGTTCGTCCACTGTAGTATGTACAAAGCGAATTCAGAAAATCAACGAAATTCAAATCGAGAAGCTGAAACTGGCAAAGTTTCGAAAAATGAAAAGAAGGAATTTCGCTGGGCAGTATAAGATGAGTCCAAAGATGTTGAAGAAGATGGAAAACATAAATTCGATGAAATATCGGAGGAGGAGAGTGAAGAGGAATATTCTCTCGCTGTATAGTAATGTGAGTAGATTGAGGAAAAAGATAACATGGAACAAGCGATAAATTTAAAGCTGAAACTTTGTTATCAAACGTTTGAAACTGGAAAATGAAATAAACAGAAGTCGTGTGAAACTGGATACTGTTCACTAAAAAGACCTTTGAAATCTCAGAATCAACCGCGGAAACTCTGTTTTCCAATCTTTATAAACTTATAATTGATGAAAACGTTTCATTGTCATCTCTTTGCAGTAAGTATGTTTCAGAAAGAAGCAGCCGACGAAGCCAAGAGGGTAGACAGCATGGATGGAGTATTCTATAAACCTAAAAACTACGAGAAGATGCCAGATTTGCATGAAAATAAGAAGAGCCCAGTACAAGCATTCACCAAGATGATTCGAGAATTCGCTCAAGTGAAGACATCGAAGAATATGACTTCGAGTTATTCGAACTTAAGAAATGTGAGTTCTTCACGAGAAGTTGATTATAAAAGTCAGTGAATTTAGAACTTTCCAGCAACAAATGACCGCTAGATTTCTGTTTCAAGGAGTTGAGAAACATAATAAAAAATGCTTCAATTCAATTCAAGTTTCGTTGTAATTTCATATTTCCAGCTCCAAGACGCAGTATTTGGAGCCAGAGAGAAGAATAGATACAAAAACCGAATGTTGGACATGGTTATCGGAAAAAATCACCCATTGAGACAAGCGAAGTCTTTCAGTGACAGAGTAAGGGATATAACTCCTGATGGAATGATCGATGAAACTGTTTATGGATTAGTCGATGCTGTTCATAAACATAATAAGGATGCAAATGCTAACTTTTTGTCGCCCAGATTCATGCCAATTATGCCGGAGAAACTGAATACAAAGAGGTTGGTGGAAATGTCGTGTTGCTGACTAACTATGAAAATAACTGATAAACTTAATTCTTGTTAGAAGCAGAAATAATTGAAATATAGATCAGCATAGAGGTCAGAAAACAAGTCTACTTGAGTGAGTAGAGGTTAACTTCAATGTGCTTTTAATTTCAGACGCCTCTTCTCTCCGGACATGTTCCCGTTGTACCGTGACGAAAGTGACAACAGTGTGCTCCCCCTTCCGAATGTTCTCGAAAAGACTGGAATGAATTCGAAGGATAGAGACAATGTTCTGGAATTGGTTATGGATATCACTGGAGTTAATAATGTGGTTGATGATGCATTGGATCTGGTTAAAGGGTTGAGGAAGAGTGGGCTGGATAAGGATTTGGTCGATATGACATCGTTGATTGATCAGGTGGGCTTTAAAATTATTTTAGTCTTGAAGTTACCTACGATCTTGTTCCAGGCCTACTCCACCCTATCATCTTCCCTCACTCGCCCTCAAAGTCTAGACTTTGCCAACAAAAAGTTTTCATTCATGAACAAGGAACAAATGCAATCACTCTATGGAGAGAATGGAATCTACAACACTTCTGTCTCAGATCTCCCATTTGATATTCATGAAGTTGATCAATTGACACCAGAACAGAAGGAGGAATCTATTCGAATGACAATCAGAGAGTTGGCCAAAGGAAATGGAGCACAAGGGTTGGGGCATGGAGGAAAACGTGTGAAGAGGCAGACAATCTCTCTGTTGAATGGATTGTATCAGATTGTATTCTTGAATCCAACGGTGTTTTCTCCACAAGCATTTGCACCGACTATTAATAAGGTGAGAATCTTAACGATGATGCATCAGAGTAGTTGAAAATGCAATAACAAATTAAACTGGGAAAAATCTTTTCTGAATTTATGACAGCAGCAGGCATTGGTTCTGGCAGAGTTTGTCATTGTGTTAAACATGTTTACAAATATTTTGATTCAGCTGGAGACTCTACATAGATTCACAAAATTGTTTTACTATATCAAGATTTTTCCAGCTCTCCGTCCTCGGCCCCCTCGTGATCTCTCCTCAACTATTTTGCCCAAGTGTTCTCTCTCCACTTCTCATGTCTCTACCGGTTATTTCTCCACAGGTAAGAGTTTGGCTATAGTATCAATTGAAGTGCAAAAAAAATTGAGACAGCTATCAACCAATAGAAACTGCAAACACGCAAATTTCAAAACCACCATGATCCTTGTTATCATTTGGAAACTACAGTTGGATCTCCTAACTTTCAGGTCGGCAATCCTCTGATTTTCTCCCCCTACGTTCTTGGTCCCAATGTGCTCTCCGCTGCCGTCTTCAATGCTTACGTCTTCTCTCCCTACGTTCTCTCCCCCAATGTCATCAATCCATACGTAATGTCTCCATTGGTCCTCTCTCCATTTGTACTGTGTCCTGATGTTTTATCCCCCACTGTTTTATCCGGAGTTGTTTTGTCTCCATCAGTCCTTTCTCCATCCATTTTCACAGATTCCGCCTTAGCTGCTAATGTGTTATCCCCAACTTTCTTGTCCTAAGTTCATGGAATTTTGAGTTCATAGAACACTTTTTGAAACATTGAAACGAGTATAATATGTTTGTAAGATAGTCATGAGTTGCAAGAGGGCTCAACTGAACTTCGATGAAAGTTCGGTAGAGCGTATTTGCAAGCCATATGACAAGCCTAATAATGCATGTGCAATTCTTTGTAGGTCTTAGGTTGTTGTTAAAGTTTAATAAAGATTTTGGTTACAATGTCACAACACGGTCTCGGCATGACTTGGAAACTGCCTAATTATATTTTAATTGTCAGTTGACACTCTCAATTCCCAGCTTCCCCTTTCATCATCCTTTGGTATACTGTAGAATGACCTGAACGCCCATTTCTTGTTCCCATGATCTATCGCAAACGGTCACACACTCCAACACCTCTCTCGATCTCCACGCAAATCAAAAAGTTCCAGAATCGGAAGCGTCAGTCTTGAGAGGGAGAGAGGATATTGGGCGGAGTCAAACAAAAAAGAGATAAGAAGCGAGAAAATAAGGGGAGGGGAATCACAACATAAGGGCAATAAAACTGGAAACAATCACTTTGAAAAGGAGATAGTCTAGAAGCTTATTTCCAACATTTTCCCTAATGAGGCGACGGTGGTTATGGACGACGTGCATTTTTGTGATGCTATGTTGTGGTAAGCTCTAGGGGAATATACTGTTTCTAAATATTGCTAAGTTTGCTAGTTTTTTCTGTTGGGTTAGTTCGTTCTGCTCATCACTCTACCGCTATTAAATTTATCAAGATCTCGATGTTTCCGAATATGAGCTATTTTTCTTATGTTTCTGTTTTATCCAGTCTATATTCCTTAAAGTTTTCTTTTAGTGTCATTTATCTGAATTTATTATATTTTAAGTTATACTGTTACTGAGTGTTTGCAAATTTATATTCATTTTCTGTTTTCCGTTGGGCGCGATTCAAAAAATTTACTAATTACAAATCGCACCTAAGCGATTACAGTTTCACAGAACTGTCTTGAGTCACATTTTTTATAATTCAATGTGCGAATATTGGAATAATCCATCGTTTGCCAACTATACCTTGCATTGTTAATTTGTTTCAGAACCTAGTTGAAGCTTTGTATAGTTTTCAGTTCTCAGTCCATGATTTTACTCTGTACTTCAGAAAAATCTTGATTCTATGAAAAATTTACCAACAAATTCTGACACCGCACAGATTGCGAGGAAGGGGTTGTCTTTGAGGAACGGATTGCGAGGAAAAGTGGGCGGAGTTTGCGAAATATGCAATTTCGCAAGGTTCAGCTGAAACTCCGCCCCCTTTTCCTGGCACCTATCAATACCTACACATGTTTTCAAAAAACCGTTTGGGAAATTCAGTTTCAATATTCTTTTCTTTGATTATATTCTCAGGGAAAAACGAGCTTGATTTGGAAAATTCTGGTATATCCCTTATATACCAGCCAAACAGTATTCGGATTAAGATAATTTTGCTATGAAAAAAAGTTTTCGGTCACAGTAACTTTAGTTTTAAGTGCGCTTCTCTAATTGTTCTGATTATTCCTTCCAAGACACATTCCATTCTCCTCACCTTAAAAGTGCACGCTAATCCTTCATTTTCCCTGTCAATCCATCTCTCCTTTCACATTTATTTCGTTATTTTTTCGGCGCCAAAAGTGTCGCCTCTGATGAGTGACAATGATGGATGAGTCTGAATTCATGCATGTACCGTACACTTGTTCTCGGAAGTATTTCTGTCGAGAAGAAGGCGAAACTTGATAAGGACAGAAGAAGAGGGAAAAAGGAGGAGAAAGAATGATTAAGAAAGATGAAAAAAGTGCAATAATCTATGATATCCGGGGGAGTGATGTCATCGGAATTAGGAGGGATTTTTCGGAGTCGCAGATCAAAAAGCTCATGTTCTTTTTCACTAAAATTCTCAAGTTTGGAGACACATTTTTTGACTCCGTTTCGGAGAATGAGCTTTGAGTTAGGGGCCTTCACATTTCGGTTTCAGATTCTGCACATTTTTAGGTTTTGATTTCCAATTTTTGGTGTAAGAGAAACTGAATATTTGTCACAAAATTAGATTTGCCGAATAATCACTGTTTCGAAATTACTATGTCCTTGAGTCTGCTAAATCTATCAATTCTCCGGAAAACCCGAACGAAAGAAATGTAAATAATTTTCAGTGTTCCAACCCACAAATGGAGCTCAAAGTTACACCAAACTGGAAGCGATGGATAAGATGAAAATGGATGCAAAGGAAGTTGATAAGGTGAGAAAAGGATCGATGTGTGAAATTAATTGGGATTGGCAAGGAGGACAGGAGAAAAAACACAAAAGTGATTGATGGGGTAGACGATTAGGAGTGAAATAAATGATTTTTTGTGAATTGAATTGATAAATCAAAACATAGTCAGATTCTGCGTCTGAAAAACGTTCTGAGCATTAAATGGACATTCATTTGTAAAATATTGGAAACGGGAAATGTTTTGTTAGCTTGAGCTACATTTTTTATTTGTGGTTGATCCTGAATTGAACAAAAAGCGTAATGTCATTACGGTTGCTACCATGCCACTTTTTCATTAATTTTAAAGGAGCATTAACATGATTTCAGCACTACCATAGACTGATGATTTTTGTGCTAGCTTGTCGTTCTTTTACGGTTAAACATGTTTAGTTCCAATTTTACAATCATCAATACATTTATTCCAGCTCCAACAACTTCACTACGGCTGGTACATCCAAGCAGTGAGCTCACTTCTCGGCTCCGTCGGAAAACAAATGTACATGAAAATGAAAAAGTGAGTCATGTTTATTTTCTCGGCTAACTAGCCATTCCTCCTATTCTCGAATCCTTCCCGAAAAAGTTGTAAATCAAAAGTGGGAAATCGTGTGAAAGAGACCAGTTGGCACGTTTTATAGGCCCGTTTTATTGTTGCTTCTTCGTTTTCTTCGACGCCTTCTGATTCCTCTTGATGAATTCGTCAGTTTTGATAACGAAAAAAGTGATTAGTGGAAGAGGAATCGATCCCGAGGGATGAAGATTGAGGGAGAGAGAGGGAGATGAACAATGCCTCGTTAAAGATATTTTTGTGAGGGACGGGGGCGTACCTAGACAGGAGGAAGAAAACGACGGTAGAATATGTAAAATATGATAATTGCATTTTTGGCTTCTTAAAGTGAGCGATAGTCAATAGTCAGCTTTATTGTGATCGGCAGAAATCAGAAATATTAGGGCTCAAATATTGAAGACGAGTTCTGTCGCAAAACATGAAACCGTTTTGAAACAGTAGAACATTTTGGTAGTTAAAAATGAGTAAGTTTTTCGAATAGGATCAAAGTTGGAGTGGGTTACTGTTATCACTACCCCATTTTCCCAGTCTAATATGCAGGCATTTGAGTCGTTTCGGTTCAGTATTTGAAACCTACAGTATCAGTATAAAGTTCTAGGGTGAGTTTTTATTCAAATTTGAAGATAATTCATACTCGAGAATATACAATAGGAAATGAACGCCAAATTCGCAGCTTTACCTTTCTATGAACAAAGACAGAAAAGCTAAACAAATAAATTCAATTATCACAATTTCACTATTTTTAGAAGAGCCCAGATTTGGAGATGATCTGATGAAATAGGCTCTGGAAAATTAAAAAAAGCTGATTTAATATTAATTTTAATATTGATTAATATTACCTGCCGTCTCAGCTTTAAAGACTGATTTGATGTGTTTTGACGAAATTGACTATACAAGACTGTAACATCAATTTTACGCTCCGAAACAATTTAGCAATTAAATTCTGTTTCAAAAACTTGAAACGATTTGGATGGCTCAAATCTAAATAGTGATCTTCTGTTTCAAAATAATATAAAGGTTCAGAATTCTCACTTTCAGGCAGTACTCCCATATCTATCATACATCTCAAAACTTTTTCCAGACCCCAACGCCGTGCCTTCGTCGCTTGCCTTGATTCCATCCCCAAAGAATATGATGTCAAAGCTGGAGCCAAATGTCTCGTCAACGCTTTCGATGGAAAGCTAGAAGATAATTATGGTGCAGCAGCACTGGATCCAAAACTAGACTTCATTGATAAACAGGATACAGTACCAATGGGAAAGTTGGATATCAAGAAGCTGAAAAGAAAACGGATTCAGAAGAAGAGAGTGCAAAAGCATCTGAAGGCAAAGGCGGCGAGGGTAAGATTTTATTAATTGTTTGTTCGTCCACTACTCTACAAAACGAATTCAGAAAATCAACGCAATTCAAATCGAAAAGCTGAAACTGGCAAAGTTTCGAAAAATGAAAAGAAGGAATTTCGCTGGGCAGTATAAGATGAGCCCCAAGATGTTGAAGAAGATGGAAAACATAAATTCGATGAAGTATCGGAGGAGGAGAGTGAAGAGGAATATTCTCTCGCTGTATAGTAATGTGAGTTAGGGTTTTTGTATGGAGCGATAACATAACAGAGAGTTTTAAGTCGAGATTTTTATGTGGAGAGTTTGAATCAGCAAAAAAATGGGCTTGCTCGGAATCGCCGAATCAACGTGAATACACTGAATTCAGGGACTCTACAACAAAAATTTTTTATGTTGCTAGACATTTCGATATCTTTCCAATCTTCTCAAGTTCCATTGGTCATCCGAAAACCGCTAATTTCCAGAAAGAAGCAGCCGACGAAGCGAAGAGAGTAGACAGCATGGATGGAGTGTTCTACAAACCGAAGAATTACGCCAAGATGCCAGATTTGCATGAAAATAAGAAGAGTCCAGTACAAGCTTTTACCAAGATGATTCGAGAATTCGCTCAAGTGAAGACGACCAAAAATATGACGTCAAGTTATTCGAATTTGAGAAATGTAACTTCTCTGCCAAAGTCTAACTACAGTTTGGAATTTGAATACGATTTCAAAATGTTTATGACCAGACGGTTTTCGTCCCCTTCGGGGACTCCAACCGCCTGGCTTTTGCTTAAATCTCAGAGTTTCAGTACTTCAACGTCCGTTTTTCTGTCACAGTGAAAAAGGGGTGAATTTTTGAAATTTTCAAAGTTGTGTGAAGGGGTCTTTTCAAGTCCCCTTTCATTCTACTTCCGGGTGGCCACTTGCGTCACTAGTACATGTGCTCTTCTAAGCACATGACTAGAGAGGAAGGGGCCCGAGGGAAAAGAGTCACGCGGCACCACGTCTCCACTCGTATATAAGACCCACTATACAACATTTGTCTTCAGTGTGGGACCTCCACCCGTCGGAGAGCAGCCCATCTGGCTCTCCCCCATACTCATGAATAAACTCTTATAAGATAGACCGTTTTATCTATCACAGTTAAAGGGATGTTCGGCACAAACATATACCCCTTCACATGGAGGTATTACCGAGTAGAAGATTTTATCTGTGTGCCAGAGGTGAACCCTCAAAACAGATAAAATCTTCGCGAATTCTAGGCGTAGGAACCTCAGTGAGTGCGACCAAACCGCTATACCATCGACCCACTATATTCCTATCGTCAGAATTATTCCACCACTCGTACTATTCTCGACAAACCCATTCCACCTCGTCATATATTCCTATCTATATATTATTCTACTAGTCAGCAGTTCCAATGGATCACGACTTTGCGGATTTCGGACTCGTCAAAAACTCGTCTGCGGATGTAACGGAAATGCTTGCTTGATTGTATTTTTCTCCATTTGATCTTTTCTTGATGTCAAAATTTTATAGCTTTTCTTGAAAATTCCTACTACTGAGAGTGCAGAATAGCCCGGTAGAGTATTGCTTTGTCTAGTGATCTAAATGCGCAGAGACGCCTAAGGAAAAGACGCTACGACCCCCCGCCGCTTCAGAATCAAGCTAAAATTAATCAGAAAGACAAATTAATTCTTATGTTCAGCATCATTCACAGTTAGCCATCCCCACGAGCTTAAAATTGTTTTTCTTTTCTTAGGGACCTCCGATTCATTGTACAAAAAGAAACCACCTTCTCTTATCCCCCGCACATTTCAACGCCTATCTCGCGTGACACCGAGGGTGGTAATTAGATTAAGTTTGAAAGTAAGAGATTGTCAGGTGTAATCTGCTTCGATTGTATTATTTTTAAGATAGGATTATTTGTTTGGTTTGTCATAGTTTGTTTTCGGTTGTTTATTCCTTTGGAGGAATGTTTCAAAACTCGACCACTTTTCCAACTTCCCAGGTTTCGAGGACGAAACATTTTTCTAAAAAGGGGGGACGAGGTGCCGCTAAGCCACCAATTTTTGTGTTTCTGGCTTTTGGGAAGTCGTAACGTTTTCCGAGTATATGTCATTCCGCCAAACTTGTTTGACTGAATAGACATACGCAACGAGGACGTTGCTATTTTCTAAAGGCGTGGGATGTGAAGGGGTCTTTTCAAGTCCCCTTTCATTCTACTTCCGGGTGGCCACTTGCGTCACTAGTACATGTGCTCTTCTAAGCACATGACTAGAGAGGAAGGGGCCCGAGGGAAAAGAGTCACGCGGCACCACGTCTCCACTCGTATATAAGACCCACTATACAACATTTGTCTTCAGTGTGGGACCTCCACCCGTCGGAGAGCAGCCCATCTGGCTCTCCCCCATACTCATGAATAAACTCTTATAAGATAGACCGTTTTATCTATCACAGTTAAAGGGATGTTCGGCACAAACATATACCCCTTTACAGTTGACATTCTTGAAAAAAGAAAAGTACGGGCATCATCTCGGACAAATTTCGAGTTGATCCATATAAGTTTCATCCAAATCGGTCCACTGGAAGTCGAGTTATGATGCGCGACAAACACTCATACACACAGAATTGGTGATTGTTATTAGTAATGATACCGAAAGTTTATGTTAAAATTAATCAACAGATTTTCATGATGTTTAGTACACAGAAATATGAAATGGCGAGGTGACTAGCGAATGACAATCAGACTATTGCAGACTGTTGGGACGAATTGAAACTTTAGATTTGAGACGGAATCTAATTCAATGGGAAACTGTTCAGAAATTCATTTTTTTGCAGCTCCAAGACGCAGTGTTCGGAGCCCGTGAAAAGAACCGATACAAAAACCGAATGCTCGACATGGTCATCGGAAAAAATCACCCATTGAGACAAGCGAAGTCATTCACTGACAGAGTGAGAGATATAACTCCTGATGGAATGATCGATGAAACCGTTTATGGATTGGTCGATGCTGTTCATAAACATAATAAAGATGCAAATGCTAACTTTTTGTCGCCGCGATTCATGCCAATTATGCCGGAGAAACTGAATACAAAGAGGTTGGTAGGACATTTTTCTGTAGTTATTTCACGGTGGATTGTAGTAAAGCAGAAAATGTTGCAAGCAAGGTCGTCGCGTGCAGAAATAACATAGAAATGCTTTAAAAAAATGAAATAGAAATGTTGAGAAAGCGGTGTATTGCAATTAGTTCAACCGAATAGTTTCTAAGACTTGTTGGAAACGGGAAAGTTTTTCGTTTATTATTTGATAACAGCTTCAGGACAAAAATCATCATGATAGCTTCGGCTGGAAAGAAATATAAGTGCAAATAGATTTCGAATTTTTAATTTTTTTGTTTGAGAAATCGCTTTCAAATATACTGCACATTTTTCAATGATCTCCCTTTTGACATGCTTTTGAAACTGTGATTCGGAAAAATGTTACAATAGGAAATGCGAATTTACAGTATCCAATATTTCTAGACGCCTTCTCTCTCCGGACATGTTCCCGTTATATCGTGACGAGAGTGACAACAGTGTGCTTCCTCTTCCGAATGTTCTCGAAAAGACTGGAATGAATTCAAAGGATAGAGACAATGTTCTGGAATTGGTTATGGATATCACTGGAGTTAATAATGTGGTTGATGATGCATTGGATCTGGTGAAAGGATTGAGGAAAAGTGGGCTGGATAAGGATTTGGTCGATATGACGTCGTTGATTGATCAGGTAAGTTATTGCCAACAACATGTCAATTGTTTTTGAGATAGCGGTAGAAATGATTACAAGAAGTTGAAACAGCATTGAAAATTTTTTACTGTCTCAAGCTTATGCCTTGCAATGTTATTGTTTTTGAAACTGATTCAGTCATTAAATGAATTTCGCTTTTATTCCAGGCCTACTCCACCCTATCATCTTCCCTCACTCGCCCTCAAAGTCTAGACTTTGCCAACAAAAAGTTTTCATTCATGAACAAGGATCAAATGCAATCTCTCTATGGAGAGAATGGAATCTACAACACTTCTGTCTCGGATCTTCCATTTGATATTCATGAAGTTGATCAATTGACACCTGAACAGAAAGAGGAATCTATTCGAATGACAATCAGAGAGTTGGCGAAGGGAAATGGAGCACAGGGGTTGGGACATGGCGGAAAACGAGTGAAGAGACAAACAATCTCTTTGTTGAATGGATTGTATCAGATTGTATTCTTGAATCCGACGGTGTTTTCTCCACAAGCATTTGCACCGACTATTAATAAGGTGAGAATCCTAATGATGATGCATCAGAGTAGTTGAAAAGTCCATAACAAGTTACATTTTTGGAACAGAATATTTTACACCGTACTCACATTTATTCACTTGTGATCCTATTGTTTTAGCAGTAAGCTGACATTATCAAATTTTTGTCTTTGAACAAAAACATATCAGATTTTACTGAAACAGAAATTTCGTAAATTTGCTTACCATTTCGATGAGTATTGCCAAGCTTCTTTTCATGATTTCTAGCGTCTTCAGCTTTAAAATATCAAAATAATAGAATATTTTCGGCTCTCCGTCTTGGGTCCCCTCGTGATCTCTCCTCAACTATTTTGCCCAAGTGTTCTCTCTCCACTTCTCATGTCTCTACCGGTTATTTCACCACAGGTAAGAGTTTGGCTATTCTGTAGCAGTAATCCGGGCTGAATCGATCAATGTTAAAATTGCTAATAATATGTATTTCGTGAAACAGAAAATATTTATTGGTTTGAAAATTGGAGTATGTATGCAAGAAGTACGATCATATTCTCGAATTATAATATTATCGTACTTTCATAATGTAAAACCTTCATGAAGACAGAGCTTCTCTGAAAAACACGGACCTGTTTCCAAAATATCCCTGATTCAAAACTTCGAGAAGGATCTGCACGATTTAAATTTGACATTCCTACGAATATTTCATGTAATGACCGATTTCAGCTTGTACATTCTTTTCTATGAATCGCTCCTGTAACCCGCAATTAAAAAAGCTGTGTTTTGCTATCTACGAAGTATTGAAGCAATCCTGTCAATGATAGTTCAGAATACTAGAGACAAGTATCAATCACTTGAAACCTAAAACTTTGAGTATTTTACAAAAATTGAAAGCTAGTCAGTTTCTAAATCTCCATAAACCTTGCTATCTTTTCACCAACCCAATTTTCATACATCATTTTAACTTCCAGGTCGGCAACCCCCTAATCTTCTCCCCCTACGTCGTCGGTCCCAATGTGCTCTCCGCCGCCGTCTTCAATGCTTACGTCTTCTCCCCCTACGTTCTCTCCCCCAATGTCATCAATCCATACGTTATGTCTCCATTAATTCTCTCTCCATTTGTACTGTGTCCTGATGTTGTTTCCCCTACTGTTTTATCCGGAGTCGTCTTGTCTCCATCAGTCCTCTCACCCTCTATTTTCACAGATTCCGCCTTAGCTGCTAATGTGTTATCCCCAACTTTCTTGTCCTAAATTGAGCTGGAGTTTTTTTTTTTTGGAAATTTGAAACATTGAAAAGAGTATAATATTTCTTTGGAACTGTCTGACATATGGGTTGCAAGCGCGCTCTTTTGAACTTTGAAACAGTAAATTCAATAGAGCGCATTTGCAATTCATATTACCTGACTAATAACGAATTCACAACTTTTATTAGGTCATAGGTTCATTTTGTGCTATGATTTCCTGAAATTAATAAAATGTTCGGCATTTACTTATACCAATAGTTTATGATATTTGAAGCATGTTATATACGGTAATAGATTACAAAAAGAAATCAATTTAATCATGCGCAACTTGAATATTAATAAACGTTTTCGACTTGAGTAGCTCTATCAGATCCCCATCGCAAACACACTCGAAACGATCCAGAATTGTCCACTCGCCGCCTAAAAAGATAAAGTTTTTGTTACTACTGAAACCAGTGTCTAATTCAATATACAAAGAACTTGAAACTTTGACCTTTTTTATGAAAAAAAAAAAACTAACGGAATTTTTTAAAATACTTGGCCATCATTTTGTATGCCAACTTCAGGAACACATTATTTCCAGCTGCAGCTTCGTCGAATGGAAGAGCAACGGGGTCCTCAGTGGTTGGTCGAGCAGTAGTTGTGGTAGTAGTTGTTGGGGGTACGGTGTGAGTGTCCAGGGTTAGGGTGGCCAGCCATTCTTTTAGATATTGGATCTGAAAAGTATATGGAAATGAACATTTTATGATGGTCGGCTGCTTCTAAGCATATAATGAGAAAACCGAAAAAAAACTATCTTTTTCTAAAAAGCTTCTCAACATATAATTACAGTTTCTTTCACATGTCAATTCTACTGAATAAAAAGCAAAACGCTTCCTTCAGGATCTATATTTCTTCTAAACTTCCTACTTTGCTCTGCAAGTTCGTCGTCAGTGTTGGTTGCTCTCTTTGAAATGATTTCCAAATTGGACGGTTTGCATTTATTGGAATCCCACTAGTTAGTGAGGTTAGTAGTTGTTTGGTTTGATCCTTCTGTAGACACCGGCATCCGTACATTTTTACGTTTTCTGGAACAAAATACCGGTGAGTTGTCCAAAAGTAATAGAGTTGGTTGGCTAGAAACTTTTATTAGAACATGGAGAAACAGAAAAATCTTAAAGTTTCACAAAGGATATTCTCGTTGTGACCCGAATGAAAAAATGCTCAGACAAGTGACCAATCATAAAAAGGGAATATGATTATCAATAACTAGAACAGTTTCCAGTTCACCTAATTTCAAAATATAGACTGTTGCATGCAAAAGAAATTGGGAGAAAATCTCTATTGAATTTAGTAATCAATTGAAAAGCGGATCACCTTTATGAAACTCAGGTATCAGCAAAAAATGTTCCTTAACTCACCATAGAAAAACTGTCCACTTGTCAATTCCAGATTACAGATTACTATCACTAGAATTGCCAGCCATCTGCTCACCGAGTTCATCATTCTCTCTTTCGCGCAATAACCGAGAAGTGACAAAGACCGTAATATTTACTCTTCTCAGAAGAGGATCCCTCTCCTCAGGTCCACCCCTTTTACTGGTCCATTTATGCAAATTGTCTTTGATAAAACAAACAAGATGGTGCAATTCAGGTTTGTTTAACTTTATTCAACTTTATTCAGATGGTTCAGGTTTTAGCGTTTTGAATTTTAATTAGGGGTGGCTTGTAGGGAACGTTTAAAAATTCTAGTTTAAGAGGGAGTGGGTACAAAAGAACATTGTGAAGCAGATTTTTTTTTGAAAGTTTATAAAAGTAAGGAATTTATAAAGAAAAATGGGAAAGAATGAGATTCATTGGTCACTAATATTATGAAAGAATCGAGTATATTTTAAATTGGATTTTTAAGAGGGGAATAGAGGTAGGGAGGGATGTTCAGACGGAGAATGGAAACGAAAAAGGAGGAGAGATTGGAGGCAAGAATATTTGAGAATTCAGAAGTTTGTTATTGGATATTAAAAAATAATTTTAGAGATTTAAAGACAAGAGCAAGATCCAATGAGCATTTTGGAGTAGTTGCGAATGGTGGTACGGCCTTTTTCGTCTCTGAAAATTTTGAAGTGATAGGATATCAGATTCATGTTTCACAAAGTTGGTATTTTTATTGAAGTTTTTCTCACTTCAGTGCGCACGATATACAAACCAAAGCTTTCCCAACATCTAAATCATGAGATCTCACTAACAGTGTGAGATCTTGATTTAAAAATTCAATACGATTTCTTCTACGATTTTTCAAAAGATTTGGTTTATTCATTCAAGACGGAATAGAATCAATTAAGTTTCCTAAAAGTTATCTGCAAGATGAAACAAAACAATTTTGAAAAAAAATCACTTTTTCGAACCGCTGCCATTTTTGATTGGATTGAAACATGTCAGTGCATTCCAAAAACACTCCAAAAACGTTACTAAATTCTGTTTTTCTGGTTTTGGACTCAGCATGAAAACTCCGTATACAAAATTACTGTTTAGGATAGTTTTTATGTTGTTTCGATTGTTAATGATATTATTGAATGTTTAGGATGCAACTTTTACTATCTACTTATGACAATGATCTAGGTTTTTGGAAAGTTTGATTGGTCATTCGGTTCGTAGTTGAATTATGTGAAAAAACTTATCAAGTTCAGCCTTTCTTGCAGTTATTTCTTTAACTTCAGAACATATCAAGAATTTAAAGATACCATCAAGTCTTACTATTATGTTGAAACAGTAAGGTTAGACTTTTGGTATGTTCCCAGAACGAAGAAATAGACAGAGTAGACACCACTGTCAAAAAAAAAAAACAAAGCATTACTTTTCTGTTTCTAAATGTTGTTAAAATTTGCTAACTTGCAATAAATTCATTCCACACGTTATACACACACAAAAATTCAAAATAAGTTCGTTTCTGGATACTCCTTATGTGGATTTCCAAATTTTCTCTGTTGTTTCTTGTAATTTATGCGAAGTAATTTGTACACACAAGTAACTACATATCAAAAATTATACGCCTGACTAAATTTGCTTGCTAGATGAAGCTGAACATTTTCAAACTTTTCGCTGTGAAAACTAATAACTGCACAATCTGATTCGAAAATATAAATGCCAAATGCTTTATCTCAAAATTGCAGTGCTTACTATATACATGCACAAGTTTTACCAACTCTAGCTTAGGAATCCTCTTTATGAGGTGAAAATTCACCGTTTCAAAATCTCATAGTAACATTTCACGTTTTTCAAATATCTGATACATAGTAGTGGTCCTGATTACCTGTACAAAAAGTTCAACGACTTCAAATTCGTCGGTGCACAACAAACAGGCTCCGCTGCAAACAACGACTGGAGCATGGCATGATTGGATGCTTTTCCACTGGCCAACATCGGTTTCGCACATTTTCCCTTACAGAACGAAGTCTCGATAGTTTTGGGCTCCATCACGAATCGATCCCATCCGAAGTGCTTGAGACTGACCAAAGTTCCCTCCTTGTGACAACGCTGCAAGAAGTGATTTGGTGTAAGTGATTTATTGGTTGTTACGGAAGTGTCGGGTGGGAGATGAAAGGGATAGGAAGTGTGATTTTTATGAGGTGTTGTTGATGGGGGCTAGAGATCCGTGAAAGCTAAAAAATTTTTTCAAAAATTACTGCTGCTTTGACTTTACAGAAGAATTTTGAAGCCCATTGGTTGCGGCTCCGTTTTCCAATTGAAATGGGATCTGTGAAACAGAAACCTTTTACCCCAAAGATTATCATTTAAAACAATACAGATTCATGCCTTTGGTTTCAAGAAGTCACATTTCACTCTAGAATCACTCATTGATCTTCTATAACTCGGCCAAAGTTTGAAGTTATCACTGTTTCTCAGTCAATGTACAAACGCGTATGTTTCCGTTCCTACTAATGCACACAAGGTCCACGAAAAACTCACATTCTTATTCTGCAACAACACAACTCTGACATCATTCGCCAACTCCTCGTTCGCCTTTCTCTCCCTCTCCTCTCTGGAAGTCTCCTCTCCGAATCCTTGCCAAACATCTTCCGATGACATCTCCTCCGACAAACTGTTCTTCTTTCCACTCTTTCTCTTCACTGGCTCCCTCTCGTCATTGTCCAAAGGAATCGAGTTGTAGGTATAGTACTCTCTCAAGTCCTCATTCCCCAAATCTCTTCTCTTTCTTTTGGTCTGCTCCGTTTGTTGGATTACTGTCTTGGTATCCAAAGTGTGGTTGACCTTGGAATAGATAATAAGGAATGGGGTGCTCTTTCGAATCATCTCCGCGTATGGTCTCATCTTGGAATGTTCTCGAGTGATACGGAACACTGCTTGCTTGGCATCCAAGTGGTAAGAGTCGAAAACAGACTTTGTGGCATCCCAAACCACCTTATAGTCCTCCAACAACTCATCTCCATTGGTGCTACTTCCACGAAT
This sequence comes from Caenorhabditis sinica, assembly GCA_963932045.1. NCBI lineage: Eukaryota > Metazoa > Nematoda > Chromadorea > Rhabditida > Rhabditidae > Caenorhabditis > Caenorhabditis sinica. The sequence continues at coordinate 17,072,618 of OZ009940.1, forward strand.
CTTTTTCAGTGTTTGCTGTCTACAGTACTCATTGACGCAAATCGATTTGGCACGGATTTGGCGAGAACGTCTTCTGGAGAAGGCGTCACGACGGCGAAGGTAGAAGTGGAGTTCGGCTCTCATGATAGATTCATGAGCATCGAATCCGTCAACATCAAATACCAAGACTTCTTGTCCCTCGAGTTTTCCAACAGCAGGCTCAATAGCACGAACTAAGTTTCCGTCCTCGTTGGAGTCTTCGTCGATGAAGATCTGGAAAATTTTGTACTTCGGGGAAGTAGACTATTGTAATGCACTATTATGCAACACAGAAGGAAACATTGTGTATCAGTAAAATTTTTTTAATAATCTCATTTTTTATGAACTTTACGAGAAGGTTCGTCGGTAGAAATCAGATCAGTAGAAGAAAAAAGCTTCCTGATTCAAAGATTACTTGAATCCGTGAGAAATTACAGTGATATTGCTATACACACAAAAACAGTTTCCTACCTGATACAGATCCTTCATGTGCTCGGAGAGAGTATGAGATGGACGATGGAACGAGGTGATGTCTGCAAGAATAATTTGATCAATATCAAATCGTCCCAATTTTCAAGAGTTTACATTTTCGATGATACCGTAATTTTTTCGGGGCTACTTGAAGTATGATTTGTGAATGTTTTGTTTCAATGTCAGTCATTACATAAGGAACTCTGAGTTGTTACAATGCACTGATCTCTACTCAAAAACAAGGAGAAACATTCGGATTAACTGCTGTTTGACAATTAGTAAGGGAATTTATGAATTTCAAGAAAAGTGATTAAAGCTGGTCATAAAAACGTATTCTGAGAGAGTTCGACCAAAAGAAAAAAGGACATGTCAGACTCTGCATCATGTTCTGCAATAAACGACTATCAGAAACAGATAACATTCTTTAGAGACTTCACTGTTTCAGTTTTTTTTGTTACGACCTCATTTTTTGCTTCAATCACTATTTCTACAACTCAAAATTCACAATCCTTTACATTTGACGAATCAGAAGTTGTTATAGCGGTATCAGCTCCGAACTTAAGCTACAAAGTGATCCTGTTCAACTTTAAAATTAAAATACGCTATCACCGAAACAGACCTGAATGTATAACTAAAACTATACAAAGTCAATGAAACAGAAAAAAAGCTAATCCTAATTTTTGTTAACTTGACATCAAGTTCATTGCCTAGCAACTAAGGTCTTGTTTTTCTAACCAGTGGAATAAGAGACCAAAAGTCGTTGTCATTAAAAGCAATGAACGTCTACCACAATTATCCCCACCCAATAGCAGCAACCATTTTAAGTTATTACAACTCACTCGGATCCGAACTCTTGAAATGAAGCAAATCCCGAATGGTCTCATTGATCAAATCGATGTCGACTCTTGCAGAGTTTACTATTGCAAATAGTACACAAAATGAGACAAGCAGTCTCATTTTTGATAGGAACAGCTCTGGAAACATACCAATAATTTTCGGATTTAGAGAGCTTTGCAGGTAAAGGAGGAGAAAAATGTAAAAAATGGTGAAGAACAAAAAATAAACAAAAGGCGGTCCAAGAAGATGACCAAAAGATGAGCAAAAATACAAAAAGAAAAAATACGGAAACTTTGAAAAAGTTCGCATTCCCATGACAAGCTACAAAAAAAAGGGGACACAAATTTTCGGGGCGATCTTCTTGGGTGACATGACATCTATTTGGGATTGCTCTCTTGAGAGCTAATAGTAGAAAAAAGAGAAAAGAAGGGAGCAAAGGTGACATGTCAAACTAGGAAGGGCGACGCACATGAAGGAAAACGACGACTTTTTGAGATATTCGACACTGGGGAATTTATGAATTTTTCGAGGATTCGAGAATATCCGAACTTCTTCTTTTGGAATAGAGAGGGATCCGGAAATAGAGATGAAGGGGATGATACTGTTGACAGAGGGAAGGAATTGAGAGTCAGTGAACCGAGTAATAATTGATGCTTATCTTGGAACAGGGTTCATATGGGGTGGTATGGGAAAGTGAGAGATAGCTGTGGGGGAAAAAGGGAAAATGAGACGAGATTTGTGAGAAACTTTCTAGAAAAAAGTTTCTTGAAGCTCAATTAGTTGGTACTGTTTTCAACATACAAAATACAGAGAAACAGCAGACTGTGTAGGAATTATTGCTCTAGGAATATCACCTCCATCTAATCACGAGCTACTAAAACAGAAATTATTGCATTCTTCTGCGAGTGAGTAAATTGCAAACAATCATCATTCTGGCCGAGTAGTGAAACATAAATTTCATGTTCTCGTTTTTAAGAATATGAACAGTTTCAACTACATGATTTTGATCAATCCAATCTCAATGGAAGTCTTAATTTTTTCGAAACTATATAGAGAACAACGCAACCATCAGAAAAGCAGATACTCAGACTATTGGTTCACTAAAGATTTGAGTCAAATATGGGTATTCGGCAACGTCGAGTTATGGATAGAGCTCTATAGAGTCAAAATTGAATTAAAAACTTTGTTTTCCGATGATAGTTCCCGTAGGATCGTCTACCATTAGAATTGAGTCAATTCCTTAGACAGATGAAACTGAAAAAAGTTTTACTTCTAAAGACGGTTTGAACTTCGAGATATGTGATGCAACCTTACTAAAAATTGTGAGAATGTTTTTTGAAAAGTGTTGTACGTTCCAACAGGATCATCAATCTCAGTAAATTGGATCAGCCATTCAAAACGGTCTGTGCAAGGAAATGAATTTTTAAATAGTAACAATCTTTGATAAACATTTCTATCATTGAAAGCTTGAAAGTTTTTGGGAAGAAAATATATTGTATTAATCAAGCATGGACAGGAATCGCTGCATTGTTGTTTACGCAACAATGCAAGTTTTACAGCATATCCGAAACTGTAAATTTTGAAACGAACGAATCAGCGGAAAACTATGCGGAGAATTCGTCAAAGAACAATCCGATGGCAATGATTTTGGTAGATTTTATGCTATGACTATCATTGTAAAATTCAGGGCGGTAAAAGTTTAGAATGTCAAAAATGTCATAAGTAAAATATAACAGATTTATATCACAGTGTAGTAACTGAGATTTTTAGGTTATTACGGGAGAACCTTGTTGTTGGAAGAAATCAAATTCTTACTGCTTCATGTTCAGCAAAAAGTTAACTTGAAAGTAAGATTTTTCTGGATTGATTCTCTTTGGGGCTATATATTATTGATTCTAGTGTCTAACTTCTATTCGAAATCAAAAACCTGCTCATGAAAAGTGCAAAAGGCGGCAAATGTGCAACGATGAAACCAATATCCCCTCCGTGGTTGCCCTGGCAATGAGGACTCTTCGGAACGGCAGAAACTAAAGAGAACGTCGTCAGCAATGAAGAAGAGAGAAACTTGCGCAGCAGCCACATTCGGAAAATCAACGCGCGAAAAAAGTCGAGGAAAAAAGAAAACGACAAATCGGGATGGAAAAAGAGTCATAAAAATGAATAACGAGAAAATTATTGGCTTCTTCTCCATCTTCTTTGCTATTCCGAACAAAAAAGTTTTCACATTTGGGGGTGGTAGTATTTGGGGAAGGATGGTAGATGGACGATGGTTTTGATTGGACATTTTGACATGAAAAAAGTTGTGGAAAAGGAGAGGATGAACTAATTGGAGGAGGACAAAAAGGACAACGTGTTTGTGGTGCCAATAGAATATTTGACATGATAATGAGAGAGATCGAGGGGGGATAGAGTTTTTGGAGTGGATTTTTAGGAGATCTGATGATTTTGGAGGGGTTACAAACGAAAACAAAAAACTGGAAAGCTTCCACTGTTTCAAGCACTTGTAAAACAGATAAAAATTGTTCAACGATTGATGACTCGGTTGGTAACCCAGGACGTAATCCAAAAGTGTTGACTGTTTGATATAAATCGACGAAGAATTTCAAATAAATAGGAGCATCAGTTGAACAAAAATCATGAAAACCAACTCAGAAAAAAGTTCTAGTGCAAAAACTTTCTCACAATTCCTAATTTCAAGATGCTCTTTTCAAGGGAAAAATAGTTTCAGAATGTTCGTGAAGAAGTTTAGTCTTTGATTATCACGGTGAATCTTTTTAGTATCTGAAACGAATTTCCTCTTGGAAAGAACATATCAAAATTGCGGATTGTGAACTAGTAAAAAGTTATTTAAACTTTTTCTGATTTGGGTTCAATGATTTTTTTCAACGGAAACTATTATCCGAAGCTTAGGTTTTAGTGCGGTTTTGGGCAGTAGAAGAAAATTTTCGAAATATTTTCTGCTACTTGAACCCATCAAGAATAGGGAACATGATATTCAGCTAGTTCTTCGAGCGAAGTCCTAGTTTCACGAATTCACAATTCAAACGATTCATAGATAATGTGACTTATGAGAAAAAGCATAACCACTCACAAGAAAACCTTGAATACTCTTTTTAGAGTCGGTACAGGAAATTTTGAAACTAACATTTCACGAAGTTTCAAAAATTCGCAAGGATTGACGAAAGTAATCGATTATCAAAAATAAGACACACATGAAACAGTAATTCATCATGTTTCTATCCTCGAATCCTGTAACCATAAAAATATTCCACAACAGGTGGCATCCTAACCCTCCTTGTTGTTCCCCTTCCGAAGGACGCAAGACGAAAAAAAACAATAGACAAACGAATTAACCTTGTCACCGAAAGCATCCATCCGCGCAGGGGAGGATGTCAATATGTTTCAAATTACCTCATTACGGTAATTATCCGCGGAAGAGAAAATGGTAAGGAAACAAAGGCATAAGGCATCTTCCGCAATAAGAATCAAGGAGGAAGAGACAACAACCGTGAGGAGAAAAAGATGGCGTAATAAAATGGTCAGTGTTCAAATGCTTGTATCTCAAAAGAGGTGATAGCTAGCAAAAAGGGAAAAACTACAAAAATGTACAAAATAAATTTTTGATTATTTTAGTAGTTGACTATTTGTTTCTTCCTAATTTGCTTCTAGAAATACATCTCCTTAAAGGGGGCGTCCGCTAATTCCAAAATTTTGGCTTTTTTGGTATCAATCGACGCAGAATTTTGTCTCGGCAAAGAAATCCTCTTGGAGGGTGGTCTGAAAATCAGTCGTTTTCGAAATATAGGCCAAAAACAGCTCAAAAAAGTCTACTTACAGGGTGCACTTTTTCACGTTTACACTGCGTCAAAGGTGCGAAATTTTCTAGAGGGTGCAGATTCCACGTGAAAAAGTGCACCCTGTAAGTAGACTTTTTTGAGCTGTTTTTGGCCTATATTTCGAAAACGACTGATTTTCAGACCACCCTCCAAGAGGATTTCTTTGCCGAGACAAAATTCTGCGTCGATTGATACCAAAAAAGCCAAAATTTTGGAATTAGCGGACGCCCCCTTTAAAGTGCAGACTATCCCAAAACAGTCCACAAAGGAGCCGCGCGAACGGTTGGCTGGATGCCAAAAGGAGGTAACGGAGGAGGAGAAAAAAAGACATGCATGTTTATGATGGACGGAGAAGATGATGATACAATTATTATGTACACAGACAGACAACAAAAAGGCAAATGGTCTCTCCGTGCCCAGAGATGGAAAGGTCAGATAAGAGAAGCGGCACAAGGGCAAATAGGGGGCCATGACAAGGAGGGCATTGGTGATTAGCACCTGCTCTGTTGGGGGGAGCACGACAGGGGTCAGATGAGGTGATAATGATGACAGAGAGGGAGGGAGTGCTGAGTAAGGATGAGATGGTGATGGGAACTTGGTGATAAGGAAGACGTGGTATGCATTTGAGATGGGACCATTTGTTCCGTTTCTAGGGTACGGAAAGTTGGTTCCTCCAGGGTTATGATAGGTGAATCCGGGATAATGCCAGAGAAATCAGCGATGAAAAATAATTTTTAAAAATTTGTTAGAATTTCGAAACAGACAAACTTGATGAGATGTTTGTTGGTCAGACTGGATTCGAACAACGTTATCGCTAACTTTATGATATTTCTCTCGTGTTCATGAAACTGAAACTATTTAAAACACAACTCAGAATTCTCAGTTTCAGTAGCCTATTTCAGTTGTTGCGCCAATCAACGATTATATTGCCATTCAAATCTAACAATGGGCATAAAAACACTTTGAAACACGAAAATGTTGAGTTTCAGAATTTTTTAAATAAAGTTGGTCAAATTGATATGAGTATCATGAAAAAGTATTGTTCCTGAACGCAGCACATCATTAAACACACTATGGCAAAACTTGACAAACAAAAAAAATGTACCAGCTGCTAATAATGAAATGCTTCATTTCAAAAACAACCCGAAAAACTCTTGATTGTTTACATTTCGTAATAAGAACACAGCTCATTTAGAAATGTGCTCAATTGAGTAGATATTTCCTGTGTTAACTCAATAACACAAGCAAAAGGAACTCTATTTATGACTTCGAAAAATGGGACATTTTTCGTTGTTGTTGTTGTATCGATGATAAACTGACCGGACGCAGAAATTCCTCACAAATCCAGTTTCAATATTTTCAGAAATTTCTGGTCCAAAAATCTCAATTTGCTTGAACTGTTATGTAAAGAGACATACTGATATTGGATTCATCCAAGATAAAACCTGTCAAGAAAACCTACTGCAACAGCAGAGTATCGGGATCAAGCAAAGTTCCAACAATAATGTAATGATACTAGAAATTTTCACAGATAGTAACTCACTTGAAATTTTATATTAATCAAAGAAAACACTCATTCAATGCTTATTATATTTCAGAAAATCTTAACCCTACAATTAACTCCAGAACGCTTCCAAACCAAGATCCCACAGAAATTATGTAAATCAATCAAAAAGCTGATCCATCATGCATTCCTTCACCGCCAAATCAACTTGTGCCAAGATTCGACTCAAATTTCGGAAATCTCGGAAAAGAAAACAATGGAATAAAGAGAGTGCAACAACAAGTGTCATCAGTGACTCCTCTCTCCCCCCGAAGAGTCGGTGTCTCTTCTTGTGTCAAGAGAAAAGAAAGAAGGTGTAATGTGTGTTGAAATGAGAGCAAATTATGTTAAGCTTAAGATAACATTGGTGGAAGAATGACAGGCGGGAGGGTGACAACTGCTGAGGGTCCTGGAGGGGGATACTCTTTTTCGCCTTCTGGTCGTTTAACACGGGGAATCTTGTGATAAATGAACACTTTCGGGGAGTGGGAAAGAAGGAAGGAAGTACATTTTGATTGGATTTTACAGGAAGAAAAGATAAAATCATGTAGAAATGAAAATCCCTGACTGATCATAATATCAGTAGTTATCAGTAGTATCAGTATTTAATAAGTATTATTGAAAACTCATCTTTTTACAAATCAACAAATTGAAACGGAAACTTAAGGAAAACAAATATGTAAAAATTAAAGAAAAGTTTTATAGGCAAAATAAAAAGGTTAGACATACTCCTAGGATCGGACCGGACTGGGACCTTGGAGGATTTTTACTGACATGACGCCATTCGGCCAGTGTTTTGGGAAACACTTTTTGAGGGTGTTTTTTTTTCTGAATAAAATAAAGCTGTCAGAATCAGAGCCACACCCTTGGCCTTAGTCAAATTTGACCGTCTTTTTGAAAATAAGCGTTTTGAATCTCGGCCGAGCCGGGAAGGCAAATTACAAGTATGCTTTAGGACCAAATCAAAAAGACAGTAACAATATTGCACGAACTATTACAGTAAAAAAGGACTCTGCGAAACTGTGAAAATTTTTTAAATCACTGTCTCTGTTACACTATCTATACAAAAAACCCTAACTTTATGAGGAGCCATTGCAACAAAAAATCATGCTACCACTACTAGCACCTGTTGTTTCCTCCTACTACCACTACTACTACGGTAGTCCGTAGTATATATGATTGCAGCCAATTTAGGATGTCTCTCCCTCTCTCGATTCAAACGGCGGCGCCTTTTTCCTTGTGCAAATTATTGGAGCCCAATGGAGCAAATGTAGTGGAAAATTGAGGATGATTTATTTATGAAGAAACCAACAGAAAGGGAGAGGTTGACTATTTTAGGAGAAAAACAAAGAAGCGAGTTGAGGAGAGGGAACAGTATAACCTAGGAAATGAAGGAAATGGAAGAGAACATGTTTGAACTGACAAAGCCGTCTCAACGAAACAGTCTCGACCAAGGAAATTAATAAATACAGAATATTAAGCCTTCTATCACAACCCCTCGAAACAGTATAGTTATGAAATTTCAAAAAAGTTCAAAACTCCACTTCTCCCCTCTCTTCAGCCTTTCCCACTAGAAACTGCCAAAGAAGTATCCTCTTCTTCTTCCTCTCAAAACAAAAAGGGGGTCATGGGGGAGAGAGAAAATGACCAATGGGAGAGCAAACAGTCTCTGGAGAAATAATGGTGATGATTCAACTTCAGGTGTGTATGTGTGAATCAGTGAAGAGGTAAACGAAATCAAGAAGAGGAAGAAGGAAACGATAACAGTTTAGATTTTTCGAGTTTTGCCCAGCAGTATTGAAATAGTGCGAACAGTAGACAATTTGTTAGTTTCATGTAGCAGGAATTTTATTGAACTTCACTGATATATTTTTTGCGTTGTAGACCAATATGGATTATTGTGGAGTATTGGAGCTGGTAATATTTTCTAACGAGTACTACTTACCAATCGGTATAGAAAAAATTACAGTTTTTTAAATCAGAAACAGTTTCAAATTGAATATGAGACTGTTTGAGCAACGTTCGGAAAAAGTGAAAAATTCGAAAAATTGAATAAGTAGCGTTGCAAAACGGAGATAACAATTATTAATTCATGAACGGTTTTAATGCAGAAAGTGAAATATGATTTTTTTAATCAAGATTAAATGCGATTTTTGAAAAACCTACAGTTAGATAAGGAAACGCATTGCTATTTGAAACCCGGATTGAACGTTATTTTTATACCCGATTGTTATTCAGCACGTGAAACATTAATTTTTTGAGGTTCGGTATTCTTTGCTCAGCTAGGTTAAGCTATGTTTTATCTTTTTAATACCTAAAAAAAAGTTTACTATTATTGGATCACCAGAAAGCGACACACGGACACTCCGAACTCAATGGACGCGTACCATACAATCTTTCAATGCCATATAACCCTCCAAATGAAGAACGCGATTTTAAGAGAAGCTGGCAGAAAGTTTTCTAACCATTGGGAGGATCTAAACTGGAAATTTTTCTCTGTTTCATTATTCTATTTTGTGGGCGTTTTATATTTCAAAGCTAGTAATCCTTTTTGCATCCTTGCTCATACCCGAACAAGAAGAAATGTTACAGAAATTTTGCAGTTTCACATACTTCCTTTGTCTTGGCGGCGTTTAGAACTTTCAATGAGTCGTGTTTTAGCGGAACTTGTTAAAAAAAACTGGCAGGAATCAAAATGTAACGTACTGGATAAAATCTGCACAGTCGACATACCCACTAGAAGAGTAAATAAAAAATTATATCGGAACTGACATCCGGATCTGATAAGAGTTGGAGAGCAACTTTGCATCAGAAAGTCTTCTGATTCAAGCACTTGTGTTGAATGTAAAGCAGCAGCTATTCGTGCATCATGTTCAGCAACAGATGTTCAGAAAAATTCTCAGTTTCGGAGAGACGGTTTTGGTCAAAGGCATCCAGCAAAATTACTTATAACAACCATAAATCTTATCATATGTTTTTTGCCGAAAAGGATATGCTTTCTCGTTCAAAACCAGCTCGAGATTAATTTCATTTTCAAAACATTTATTTCACTCGAAGGAATCCGAAAAACGTAATCTGACAAACCTCAACATCACAATTAGCAGCTTTTTGAAAGAACAATGATAACTTCTTTTAAGAATGCTTAATGCTCAAAGGTTTAGTTGTCACCACTTTGCAAATAATTACAATTTCAGTTACTTTTTTGAAACTTCTGATGAATCTGGAAGCTTCCGATATCAATCTCTCTCGTTTTAATTGGCATATATTTTCTGTTTCACAACTTTGACTTGGCTAGTGGAGATTGTACAGCGCACTGTGTGATAAATAAAACTCTGAAAGCTCCTATCGTAATCGTTCTGGTGAAGTCGCTTTCACAGTAGTGAAAATTTCTAAATAAACTGAGAAAATGTAGCATATTCCAAAAAGGAATTAGAAATTATGGAAAATTCTATGTTACGTGTTGAAAGTTTTTCACAAGTTTCAGCTCAGGTTTTCCAGCCACCAGTTTTTTAAAACTTTTCTGTTTCACAAGTCTCATTTTGCCAACTACACTTAACGAATTCACTTCTTCCCATTTTATTGGCGAACTTTCTAGACTTAACTGCAACTTTTCCATTCCCTCCCTCCCGTGTACTCTCAATCCCCTCTAAACTGGTTCCCACCGTTTGAATCTATGTTTTTTGTGTTGTGTGACATTACAAAACACCAATAAATTCTCCCCTCTTCTCTCCATTCATGTCCTCTTTTCTCCAAAAATGCAAATGTTATCATCATCACACCAATATGTGTGCTTTCTTATCACTTTTCCTATTTCCTTTTTTCCGAAATTTGTGGTATTTTTCCTGTCCTCAAAATAACACTCATTATTTTAATCCTATTCCGTTCCAATTGGATTTTAGTTGAGAATCATTGGAGCTTATTTTTACCTCTAGATTAGTACATCAACCTCATTGAGGGAGGTACACTGTCCAAACTTTCTTATCAATAAATTTTTGTTTAACACACATTTTGATAGGTTTATTTGACGTTGTATTGTGGTTCTCTGACTCTCTGCGTCTCTCTAATTTCAGTACTCTCTCGTTTGTGTCATTCAATTTTTAATTTGCATTAGCTCCGCATGGTTAACTGCTAACTACCGACAAACCATTAATTTCAATTTTCAAATTTCAGTTCCCATAAATGGCTCCAGAATTTTTCATCTATCTATTTCTGGGGCTCATCGAACTTACTGTATCCACATTCTTGCTGTCGACAGTTATTAATAATACAAGATTACGGGATAAGTATTCTATATTCTTGGGTGAGTTGTTGAAAATAAAAAAAAATTTAAAAAATTGATTGATGGAGTAGAGACCTTTAAATACGAAGATTGAGAAACAGAGAAAGTTTTCAAAAATGATAAGTTTTCCGAAATTCTGAAAATTAAAATTCTGGATAAAACAACTTCAAACATATCAAATGGAAAATTGAAAAACTGGAAAAGTGTCGCGCTAGCAAGGCTCATGCTTGGTAGAACAAAAAATTTCGCATAAAAAAATCTTTGCTTTTTGAAAGTCGAGTTGATAGTCGTTTTATTGAATATCAAAGTTTTTAGAAAATCAAATTAATCTCAAGAAACCGCAAAAATTCGCAAAAGCGCTCTGAAAAATTGAGTTAATTTGTAGTACTACATCTCGATCAAAACAATAATTCGGTAGAGCGAATTTGATATTGTTGCTCCCAGCTTATTTTTAAGTATTGAAGAGTAAAAAAAAATGAAAAAATAATGTTTCGGAAACTTCTTATTCTCTGAGTCCTATGTTAGTTTCAGTAAGAATCGGTACTTTCCAGTAAGAATCGGTACTGGCCAATAACTATGATAACTAGAGCACATCAGCAAGTTCCGTGTTAATTTATACACAGACTAGGCTATGCTCAAATCTTTCAAAAATTTTTCACTATTTCAAGTTCTTCATAAGTTCTTCACTAAATATACATTTCTTGTTCCTTTATAAGTAGTCTTAAATTTCAGTAAAATTCATAGTGGACATTGTGGTTGCTTGTTTACTTCTCCTTCTCGCCTACCTTGATCGACATTCAGATGAGAGGATATGTGGAGCAACACTAGTTATTTCAACATCGATTCCGTTATTACAGGTGAGATGGGGGAATATTGCTATTTTTCGGTTTCCGGAAGTCTGGGAATTGTGCGACTTGTTAATTATTATTGATCGTCAGATGATAAAAATTTCTCTTATGAAAATGTAGCCAAATTTAAATGAAAAAGATCGTTTTCATCAACTTTTTGAAGCATGAAATGAGAGGCAGCCTGAGATAGTTTCTTTTACGTCTATCACATTTACGGGCACCCTGTTCCAATCCCTGAAGTTGTCCATGATCGCGGAGCACAAAATTTCGGTTTTCAGATATTTATGAAGTTAGCATTATTCATCAACATCTCGTTTTTGACAAATTATTTGACACTCAAAAGTTTGAAATCAGTTCGGAGTCTGAATTGAGAACATCACCTAATACCGATGAATAAAGTTCCGAAATTTGCTGTTTCTTCATGTTCCTAAAACCAACGCTATGCTGGGTTTTCTATTCGTACTGGATATCTAATAAAAACCATTCATTTTCCAACATTTTGCAGGTCCTTCTACTCCTATGCGAAGTCATAGACTGGTCCTTAGCAGCATTCTCTCCAGTATACTTTCACCACTCCAGCTTGTTCTCAAGGATACTTCCATTTATTGCTGGTGCCATATGCTACACGATTATATTGACAGCGTTGGTGGTAATTGGTGAGTTTTTTTTTTAATTTAGAAGGTAACATAAAAATATGTTTCAAAGGGGTATGAAAGTAGATATAAAGTCCGATGCGACGTTTGTTTTGTTAAAAATTCAAAAAACCTAGCTGTTGCTTTTGGATTATTTACCGAATCAAGTATCCTTTCTTTGAAGTTTTTCATTTTGAGGCATTACTGTCTCTCTGAAATACATAAATTTATTAGTTCTTCTGATACTTGGCATATTTTCGGAAAAATTGCGGTTTCAAACTGCTTACATAGTCTAATGCACATGGAGGGTAACAATGCAATCTTTGAGTGCCAACGACACGTCAGAAGTCTCTGTCTATGGAAATCAATTTTCTCAACATTTCATATTTTTTTCAGACGCCACCAGCCAAACCGTCTCCTGCATCACCTCTCCAGAAGCGTCCGCCGTCACCTCCGCCTATGATTTCTCGTTGGCAATCACTACAGTTTGTGTCGTTGGACTGGCTCTGCTGCTCCACAGAAATTTGAATAGTGCCTATTTCCGACCGGTCATGCTCCATTTCATCGCAACGCTGTTCTTGGAGGAAATTCCGCTGTTGACTTGTATTCTGTTGAAGTACTCGAATAGTGTAAGTTTTTGCAGTATAATGGGGGTGGGGTACCGGCAAGTAAGATCCTACCAATGGTGAAATCTGGGTGGTTTCAAAGCTGTCAAATTTTTCAAAACATCTAAAAAACATTCAATTATCTATGATTTCTGTTGCTCTGAATTATGGTGTACTTGAAACAGTGACTACTTTTTTTCATGTTTCGTGGGCAAAGTAATTAACGAAACTTGAAAATAACAGTGTTCCAGTGTTTACCAGTATCAACTTTCTTGATTTATTCCCACATATCATCGCATATTCCTTCCAGAAATCCGCGATCCTTGCTGCTGACTTGACCAATTGGTTAGTCTGTATCCACTCTCTTCTCCATTCTTCATACTTTGTATACAATCATCAGGACTATCGAGAAACCGTCATGAACTTGTTTAGGAGGTGGAAGGTTGTCAGGAGTGGATCGGGATGAGGCCAGACAAATTGATGAGATATCAATTATCATGATTCGGGTTGTTCACAAATGAATCTCGAGTATCAGTAAATTATTTTCATATAGTTTTTTTTTCTGTTATGTGCTCCTCGGATCTGTGCATGAGATCACCACGAACAGTTGTTCTTGTAAAATTGACAAATTAAAAATGTGAAGCTGTTACGACTAGATGCTCATAATTTGTCGAGTATCTTGAGTTTATGTTATGAAAACTATCTGTTTCACATAGCTGAAATAAAATGTTTAATTAGATCGCAGTAATTGTTCAATCGAATTTGATGCAAACACTTCTGGCTAGGACCTCTTTAGATAGCTTACAGCATGATCTCCTATCGTCTTCGTGTTGAGAATCAAGAGAACATTATAAAACTACTTTGACAAGAAAAAGAACCTAAATAAATTCAATAAGTCTGAAGTTCAGAACTTGATTCAGTTCTGTTCAATAATCCAGTAGTTGAAAAAAATACGGTTTTTGCGAGAACATTTCAGGAAGGACGACATTATTAACTGATAGAACTAGTTTATCCACGGGAATAATGAATTCGCCCTTTGACCATCAAAATTGGAAACTGGGGTTCTTCTATTACAGGTTTTACGGTGCTCTTTGCTGCCTAGGCTAAAAACAAAAAATCAGCTCGCATGTTAAAGAATCACTGTTACTTGAAGCTGATCTCAAAGTTTTTTTTTGTTTACTAATGTTCAAAAGACGAATCCCTCTTGGCTCTTAGATTCTCTCCCATTTTTTTCAGTGTTCCCATCCACCCACTCCCTTCTGAATCATCATTTCCCTTCCGTCTCCGAAAAAGTTCGACACAAGAAGAATCCTGATTCCCTGTCAAGAATCCTCTCAATCTTCATCTTCATCCGTCCCAATCCCATCATTCCTTCCTGCTGGTCCACCCCTTCCCTTCTCGCCCGAAAATGCTCCTTTTCCTATCCTCACCTCTTCCGTTAGTAAGGAGAGAAAAGGAGCGAATGTCCACAAATCGACACGTAATTGTAAGTGACATGCTCTCTCTCAATGAGAGTAAACTCACAAACTTTTTCACCTTTTTCTGGGAACCGGAAATTCGTCGAATATGAAGAGAGCAACTCTTCTTCACACCTTTTTGGCTTTTCGGTTCTTTTTTTGGGAGTCGAAAATTTTTCGGATTTTTTCGGTTTCTAAGAATTGGTAAACCTACTACAATCCGATTTTTGTTGCTTCCTCTTTGCCCTGAGAACTAGTTGCATCCGAAAAGTAACCATTTTGATTCCTGCTTTTCCTAAAGAATAACTATCTTTCGAGCAACGAGTAGAACCCTCAAATCAGTTCCAATATCCTGAAGTGAAATATCGGAGCAAACAGATGTTCATAAAAAATTTGAGGGTATGTTGGGAGACCGAACAGATTAGGTCAAACTTTTTTTGGAGACAGCAACTTTCAATCATTTCGGTTTCAAAGAGTTGGTAAGATTCGAGATTGAAAGAAATCGGAGATACATCTTTTTCTCTCAGAAAGAAAACCTTCCCGATTTTTGCTGTCCACGAAAAATCCATTATTATGTTGAACAACTGATCGATTCTCCAAACGAGCTCCAAGATCCAAAAAAGAGATTAGTGGAAAAACAGTTTCTCGGAAATTGGGTAGTTCAGTTTGAATGACGATCCATTGGTAGATCATAAAGAGCAGATTAAGTAAGTCATTTCAAAATTTGAATACAGAATTTACATATCGTGGTGTATTAATACTGACTCAAAAAAGTTACGGTTTCATGAAAGGCTCGTGAAACTGGAATTTTTTATCTTGCAGCTTTTCTCTTCTTTTACACCTTTATGGCCAATCGGTATTATTTGGGAGTTGAAAGTTCTTGGCTTTTTTTTCGGATTCAAGCAGTGGATGAAGTTGGGTGTGGAACCAAATCGAAGTTCAAAATGGGCTTTTCAGTAGAATAGTTTTCTGACTCCTGGATCTTTAAAAAATACCAATAATTTTTTGAGGAACATGTTCGTTAGAATAATGACTTTGAAGATTCCAAAATGAGGATTAGGATAAAAAACAGTTGGTAGGAAGTTAGGTAATTCATTGTTGGTTTTTCGGAGCTCATAAAAATAGAAAGGATTGGGAAGTTCCCTAAACTGTCTGAATTCCAAGTTCACACCTTTTGGCCTGCCGTTTCTTTTTTTGGGAAATGAAATTTCTTGGTTTTTCTTTTGGTTTCAAAAAGTTGCTAAATTTCGGTGTGGAACCAAATTTGAGATTCTCTTCTTCTTGGTAGTAGACGACTTCTACAATTCTTGGTTCCTTGAAAAATGCCAATTAATCTGTGAGCAACTGGCTTATTATAATAATGACTTTGAAGATGAAAAAATAAGATAACGAGAGGAACAGTTGTTCTTAAATTAGGCAGCCAACTATATTCTTAGATCATAAAGATGGAATAGATACGGTAATTCACTTCAGGATTTGAGTTTTGAATTTCCATATCGTGGCATATAATTAGTAGTTCGGAAATCTTACTTTGTCATCGAAAGCTTTTCAAACTGGAAATTTTGATTTCGCAGTTTTCGGATCGTTGCATGTTTCATAACTTTGTACCTTCCCTGTACAAGAATCTGGACTGATTCAGTTTAAATGGAATCTGATCAGAATTTCTTTCATTGTCTTCTTACTTTTATATTTCTACTGTTTCGTGTTAGAGTTATTCGAACTTTCGTAATTTCTCTGAAATTCGAATTGATCTAAATAATCAACATCTTCTTCTTACTAAACGAATAGTTCTATGTGTGTGTGTGTCTGTCTGTCCAAGATTGTTTGTTGAATAACATTCTTCGCAGTGAAGGAATTCATTTCAAATTTTGGCAGTAGCTATAAGTATTTGAGCGCTTCAAGAGCGTATTGTAAAAAATTCTCTCCCGGCAGGATTACTGTAGGTACAGTAACCAAATTTTTGGAAAAAAATACTTCAACGTTGAAGAAAGCACCGAGGACCCGCGTGAGCGGGTGCGGGTCAACTAGTCTGTATCTAATCCCACAATTAACACTCTCCTGATGCCGTAACATTCATTCCAATTTTCACAATTTTTTGATTAAAATCCATTGAACTCTAACTGAAAGGCACACAATCCAATGAATCAAACACTAATGGGTTGAATCGGATTAGGTAGAGGATTCGAAACGGCAGCAAAAAAGAAAAGATAGTGGAACCAATTTTTTCTTTTTCTATTTCTGTTTCTTAGGGTGGATGAATAGAGTGTGCGAAAGGAAGAGCTACTGCCATTCTAAAATTGTGTTGAAATGATGATTGAGATTTTTATTATTGCTTTAGCATTTCGATAACACAGACTATAAAAGTTGAGTTCCTTGTTAATCTGCATTAAAAACCAATAAGTGAAGAAAAAGCCTTTCAGAATACTTTTGGTCACAGGAATCGAAAATTTTACCGATTCAAAAAAGAAATAAGTCGCAACTCATAATCGCAATGACGATAAATGAATGATTTGGTTAACTAGGTCTCTGAAAATTAGTTTTTAGTCAAACTATCCGGAACTAGAAAATCGTGAACATTAAAAAGATCACCGCTTCATGAACATCATGATGCAGTGAATGTTTACCTTCATAATAATCTTGGTTCTGAACCTTGCAACGTGTATTTGGGTGATACTTTGCTTATTATACAAAATTAGAAAATTGAAATGAATTGACTTTTTAGAAGTATTTTCCGTTTTGAAGGGTTCATATGTATGCATGTTCGTAAAGAAAATCTAGTCAGTCTCTTTAGTTTCAGATCCAAAAAATCATATTCAATTTCAAAACGTCTATCCGATTAGAAGATCTAGTAAATTTTATCAGTTTCAAAAACTCCAAAAGACAGCATTCCCCCTCGGAATTATCAATTTTTCATTTTCGGACTTTTACAAGAACATTCACAGAAATCTCAGTTTCAGCACCTCTAGTAATTTCTCTTTTGTTTTCTTCCTGACTACCTTTCCTTTGTTCACATGAAACTACTACCATCAAAATTTTACTCTCATGAAACCAAGATGATCCAAAAAAATAAAATACAAAAATTCGAGAGTTCAACGAATACAAACATCCCCTCCATCTCAAAAATTCCAAACTTTATGGGTCTCTCCCCTCACGTCATTCTCTCATATGTTCCTTGTCTACATCCCCCATATTCTTGCACCCCTTCTCCAAAGTGAATATCATTTTTCGGTTCCCCTCTCTCTCCCCTATCCGTTCCTTTTTTCTTCACCAAACTTTTTTGGGGTCCTTCAAAAAGAATAAAAAAGGTCCCCCTGGAGCTGGTGAGCTCATAATAAAGTATGTGTGTATGTATGTCGAAAAGTGCTCCCATATGTTCCGACGAGAGCTCCTTGACACCTTCCGGAACATTCTTCTCCTTGTGATCCCCATTTTTATATACTTACACTTTATCCGCCCGTGTCTACTAAGGATAATAAGGCTGCGACGACACATAATTGCCCTCTCTTTGTGTGTAATTGTGCCGTAGAAAGGAAGGAAATGAAGTAAGATGTGCTCAGTATTCTGAAAAAGTCACTCTTTTTCTTCTCATTATTTGGATAGAGGGAGAGAGAATAAGAGTAGAAAAAATGAGGTTCGTCTTCTTCTTTTCCAGAAGACGTGAAGAAGGCAGGAGATATACTCATCAATTAATCATTCGCGGGGAGATTCACTCCGTTTTCTCCCCTTTCGGACGACCGCATGTTTTCTCGATTTTCTTACTTTTTGATTCATTATTTGGTTCATCGGGTGAATGTGTGCTCACTTTGATTTTTTTTTTTTTGATGAATTTGAGTTTTTGAGATATGTAAATGAAAGAGTCACTAAATCCAAGCAAAAGGGCTTCATTTTGCGATCTCGAGAAACTGAGAAATATGTTCAGTTTCAAAATAGCTATTTTGTCTGAGTCTTCACTGTCTCAATAGTCCTTTTGCCACTTAAAAATTTCGAATGATACCTTGACGTTCGATGCGATGTCAGCCTGCAGTTGAAAGTCATTGACACACTAAAGAAAAAATGCAGAGAAAGAAAATTCCCCTCCAAATATTGTCATTCAACGCTTTTTTACTGTTTTATTTCATCCGTATTTGCCCCTTGTTGGTTGAATCCACATTTTCATATCTATTCCTACTTCCTTCATCACAATTTTGCACAGTTGTTGCATTCACTCGAGCATTACTTTGAACCTTCCATAAATTGCATTATGGGCTTTGAGAAACTGAAAAATTTGTCTTCTATTTTATTTGTTTGTTTCACTGATCATACTTTATACTACCAATTTTCTCAAACTCATGAAGCCGAAAATAACAGTTTTATCAACTTTCCTTCAGTCTCAACGTCGAGTAATTTTGTTTGATCAACCCCGTTTATTAAAAAACTACATCGAAACAAAATTTCCGACTCTGTCAAGGAGTACTATCTCTCTTCATAAATCAAATTATGAGCTTTGAGATATTTAGAAATTTTGCTTTCAATTTCGGGTTTTTCGGTTTAATGAGCTTGGGTTTCAATAATTACTCATACTGAAAACTACTACAATTCAGTAACTCATGAAACAAAATAACACGGTTTCATTATCTTCATTTAGGTCTCAATGTGGGGGAAGGTTGTTCGTTGTTGTATCGCACTTGGAAACTGCATCGAAAATTGATTTATGACATTCAAGTTCAATTTGCTCACAAATTTCACTACAGATTATTTTTCAAGATTTCGATGACATGTACATGATCGGATCAATATCAATCTTTGATTCTCAAAATTATGGATTTTGAGAAACCGAAAAAACTTTGAATTTGGAACTTGTCTTGGAAGTTCGAATGAACATTAATTTTGAAATGTCATTTGCAACAGTCCTAAAACTGTTTGACTGTTTGATTTTTATAGAATTTTAAGAAGAAAAATCTAACAATTTTGGTCTGCCCTGTCATCTCAAAAATTTGTCTGCTTCAATAACTGCACAAACATCCAACTTTTGTTGATTAAAGGATAGCCGTTAGACAAATCTCTATCAGTTCTAGATTCAACAAATCTGAAAAACAACAGGAAATGCGAGTTAATTTGGGTCACGCTGGCCATATCACACTCGATGCATCCGAAGAAGGCGTTCAGAAGACTTTTCAGACGCTACAAATACAAGTAAAGCAAGATATTCAGTTTTTCAAAATTGACGCGAATCATATTCGGAACACATATCAGCGAAGAGGGAAAAATTCTTCCTAATAAGCGCTCAGCAACAGAGAACATTTTTCAAAAAAACAAAGCATTTTTGGGACGGAAAGCAAAATAGGTTTTGAACTTCACTTATTGTAGTGAAAAGAACTGTGTAAAAAATATGAACAGTTTAAAACAAAAAAATTGCACTCGAATATATCCAGTACCTATGAGCACTTTGGTCTATCAAACCCCTCCTTCTCTTCCCATTTTCTTCTCTTCCTTTTCAAATCATGACTTCATTCTTCTATTTCCGTTGACCTATACACCACTATGATGATGTTTTCATTGAAGGCTATTCTTCCTCTCTAAGAATGTGTTCTTTATACTCGAAACTGACCAATAAAGAGCTAGGAAATCACTGTTACTGTTTCTTTATTCATTTTGATTTGTCTTTTTGGAAACAATACGTCTGCGCTTTTATGACATCTACTAAATTTTCCATCAGCGTTGCTTTATAGGCCCACGACTGTTTTCAAAATAGTTTGTTAGAAACTTCCACATTTTCAAAAAATGCTTAGTCCCAAATACCTCTTCCTTCTCTCATTTTCTCCATTTTTTTCATTAGTTTTCGTAATGAATTGACACTTTGACATTTATCTGCAAGTCTTTTTTTAAAGTCGCCAGTTTTTTTCCGGTTTCAAGTTCTCCAGAATTCTTTTCATGGAACACTTTTTCTTGCTAAAGAACAAATATGTAGAAATTTGCAGATGATATTCACATTATTATCCACACTACCCGTTCTCATCATCACCTCAGAATTGGACTACTCAGAGTTGGTGCATTCCGCGGAACTGGGTGAGTGTTCGAATATGAGACAGACGGTTTCACTCAAAATTGTGATAGACAAACTTAACACTAGAAATTGAGCAAATGGAACGGGAATTTTTGGTAGTTTTGTAAAGTTATGATAGGTAAAATGGAAATTGGAGAAGCAATATTGTTGCAATTCAGAGCGTTTAGAATCGATGACCAATAATGAAAACTATGATAACATGTTTTCTTCCCTCTGGCCATAAATTAAAATTGATAATGAATTCGTTGCTAGGCGGTCCTCGATATCAGGCAGTCTTACTGATCACTTGATATTCTTGAAAAAATTAATGTACTTTACGAAACATTGATTTTTCTACCTCTAGATTCGAGCTATTTTTGTCTTGTTAAACATCAATTATGTAGTTATGAATACCGAAATCAAAGTAGACATCATATTTAGAGCAAATTACTTATGGTGAGAGTTTCAAATGTATTAGACTACCAAAAAAAAAATTAGACGAGAATACATTATTGTTGGACCCGAAGTGTATGTTTCATGGGAAAACTGGTTCTGAGCTTGATGGTTTTTAATTCACTAATGACATGAAACAGAAATTGAATTGCTTTTGTTAGTTTAAAAACATCTAAACTGGCACGCATTACTCATAGTAAAAAGTAATCTCAATAGTAAATTTATTGAAACCGAGTGTTTTTGGTACCAATAGCGGAGCAGCATTACTGATTGATAACTGCCGACTATTGGTTGATCTTTTAAAATAATCTGATTTCCAGTATCCTCCTCCTCCTCTTCTTCATCATCCCATCTCCATCACAAATCATTCAACTCTCGAAAACGAAACTGCACACGGGACACAGATATCATTGATAGGTTACTCAATGGAACCGGATACAACAAGTTTCGCATTCCACGTAAGTATCCGGAAGAAAAATAGAAAAAAAGCAAATTTACTTCAACAAAGTTTCTGATTTTGTGATATTGGGGCCATAAAAATCAAACAACCCGCTCTCTAACACACTGGAAAAATGGAAGAGAGAAAGAGATTGATTTTTCACACCAAACTTTTCCGTTTGACAACATGCACGGAGAGTAGGGTCCGCGCTTCACGAGAAAAGTGAGGTGCGGGCTTTCTTGTATTTATTGATTTCAACTCGTCATCTTGGTTGCACTTGTATAAGTTACTTCACTATCCTACTGTATCAGTAAATTTTTACAAAAAACCTAATTTTCAGAGGAGGAAGGAATGACTGTAGTAGTGGAAATCTGGATTCAAGCTATCACATCGATTGATGAGTTGACCAACGATTTTGATATGGATATTTATATCACGGAAACTTGGTTAGATCCAGCACTCAATTTTCAGCACATGAGTCCTTGTAAAGGTATGTGGGATGTCTAAAAGCTTGAGATGAGTTGATTTTTCAGGTAATCTCTCATTGAATCATCAAGTACTGGACAGGCTCTGGACACCAAACAGCTGTTTCATCAATTCCAAAGTTGCACAGATTCATAATTCTCCGTTTCGGTAAGATTGGAATTGTTAGTCCCGAAAGAAGATATGGATCAACTTTGAGACTTATCTTGAAATTTTATCAGAAATTTGAAACTGAAATATTTTTTGTTTGAAAGTTCCTGCTTCGAAACCGTTTTAAAGTCAATTTTAGGTATTTTTGACATTAATTAACTTCAGGAATACCTCAATGCTACATAAAAAGTCATCACCTTCTCAGCTTATCCCTATTTCAGAAGTGTGTTCTTAATGCTCTTTCCAAATGGTACTGTTATGGTAAACTATCGTGTTCGAGTGAAGGGTCCGTGCAGTTTAGACCTTTCCAATTTCCCATTGGATCTTCAAAAGTGTAGTTTGATCTATGAAAGGTACCAAATCCTATGGAAAATGCTAGAAATATTAACTTTGTAGCTTCAACTATAATCGGCAAGAAGTAGAGATGAAGTGGTCAGATGCCGAGTATCCGGTGTTCAACTTGTCGAAAATTGTGTTACCTGACTTTGATTTGTTTGAGATTCAAACGGAGAGGAAACAGGAGGTTGGTTGCATAAGAATAATAAAAAAGGATTGCCTCTGTAATAATGTGAGAGAAAATGGAACAGAATTTTCGAAATTGAAACATTTTTCTATAGAATCATCCAGGTTAAAGAAATCACTGTCCTGAATGATTCTCCAATCAAAAACTCGTAACTTGAAACTTCATATGAAGACAAAACACCTTGCGGACAAGGATGTTGATCTTTGTTTTTTCAAGAAGAAAGAAATGGATCGATTAATTCTCGGTTTCTTGAAGTTCTAAAGTTTAGATGTTGAAACAGTGATGCAATTGATAACACATAATGTTACACAAAAAAATAATACTGTTTTCAGAACTACCCAGCAGGAATGTGGGATGAGCTACATGTCACCATTATATTCGAGAGACGATTCATTTGGTACTTCATGCAAGCATATCTGCCAACGTATTTGACCATTTTCATCAGGTTAGTAAACCACGATTCTCTATTATGATTGAGGTGTACGATTCAGTCGAGCTATAAAACAAGTAAACGAAACTGAATTTTATTTGGCGTTTAAAATTTAACATTGTTTAAAATATTTAAACTTGGAATACAACTGATACTAAGCATATTAGTTAGTTTTGTGACTCTGCTTAAAAATTTTGTGAAACAGTAATTTTTCTTTTCTAAATACCTAATACGTTCACTGAAAATTTTGTATAATCTTACAAAAAATATGGAAAACAGTTGGCGCACATGTGAAACTTTTTCGGTTTTCTCTACATACATTCAAAAGTACGAATCAGTTTCCCTTCATGTTTAAGATATTTTAGGCTTTGCTGAAACTGTAAACATTTTCGAACTTGATCTCCATTCACAAGCATGTTATTACAAGTGCTCTTTGGCCGTCTATATTCAATTTTTCGAAAGGGATTCGAAAAGAGAATCAGATTACATTATCAATAGTCGACTAAATCATTTAAACAATTATTCCTTACTTACACACCCTCTTGGAAACTGCAAACAATTTCTTACCCATTATTTCTTTTAGTTGGGTCTCATTTGCACTTGGCTCGCGAGCAATTCCTGCCAGAACGATGCTCGGTGTCAACAGCCTTCTAGCCATCGTATTCCAGTTTGGAAATATTATGAGGAATCTTCCCAGGGTTTCTTATATTAAGGGAATCGGTAAGTCGAACTAGCAAAGAACTGACACTAAATTGAGAATAATGAATCGAACTTTGGCGGTTCAATGAAGCAGAGAAGTTTGATGGAGTCCTTCGCTAAAAATTTCAAGAAAATAGAGAAAAATCTCAAAAACATTTTCGGTTTCAAACAGTGAAGAAAAATGATCTCTACTTCATGATTTGATTTCTGTCTCATTCTCTTTCCCTTACAGATGTCTGGATGTTGGTTTCAATGACGTTCATTTTCTGTTCTCTCCTGGAATTGGCGATTGTTGGATTCATGGTTCGAGATGAAACGGTGGCAAAAAAGAAACAACAACAGAAGAAGGTGTCTGGAAATGTGAGTTAACAAATTGACGCTTTTATAATACGAAGGAGCAAGGACCATTGAAAATGGAAAACTGATTGGTTACAAGTAGAGAACGGAAAACCGGGATTATTTTAAAATTGGGATAGCTAGTTACAATCAACATCATGAGGATCCACTGCAGTTTCTAAAAAGTTCAATATCATTAGTTTCAGTAAATGAGAAAGATGCAAATTGACTGTCTGAAACAGGTACTTTTCAAATGACCGCAACTAAACTACTGAAAAATCAATATTTTCGACGAAAAATTCTGTTTCAAGACTTGGAATTCAGGCAAACATCAATGTTTGTTTGATTCGTCGGACGTTCTCGGAAAAACTTTGATAACCCTCAATTTAGTAACCTAGCTGCGTAAGTGAATGAGTACACTGCAGTACGATTTCAGCTTCTCGAATTGAAATAAGTCAAAAACAGTTCAGTACAAATTATCCATGTTTTGTGTAATTAGTACGCCTTTATAAAAGCTTGAACTGTTTCTGTTTGAATCGCGGTATTTCTTTTGGGATAAAAATCGTACCATGATGCTCCATACCGCAAAGTAAATTCTGTTTCAACATGTTGATAATTGAGTGTGTAAAAAATGTAAAGCAGTATGTCGAGGAACAGTATGTATGTCGAACAAATCTTGGAAAGAATATGGCGCTGATATAGAAATGCATGCAGAAACATTTAATAGAACGTCTTTGTTGTATCAGCAAGTTTACAAGTTTCGCAAAAGTAGTTCATCATAATACGTCCTCGAAGTGTTTTCTTCAAATTATCTTGGTTTTGGGCTCAAGTTCCGCCCACATTGCTGAATATTCCTTAACAATATACCTTAATAATAAGTGCACTGAAAAAAATGATGACAAACTGTTTCATACAGTTTTCAAACATCCCAATGAGAAAACAGATTATTGAAACTTCTCTCATACAGTTGAAAACTAAAAGCGTTCAAAATTGCAAAGGAAACTTTTACTGATTCAAACTACATTCCTTTCATCCACCTAAAATCTTCCATAATTGTCCGATATCCCATGCTTTTTTCCAGCCCTCCCGCGAAGAATCCCCTCACGGAATCATCTCGGAACGTCGTTTCATGTTCCCTCCAGGATGTTCGGATTCCACAAAATCCCTAAATTCCTGTGGTACCGGATGTTGGACCCCAGAACGAATCGATTCGATATCCAGTGTCATGTTCCCTCTGACTTTCTTTGTTTTCAATGTAAGTGCGCTCTAGTGGACTGTTTGTGCAGTAGAGCGCGTTTGAAAAAGTTCGAAATTTTAGATCATCTACTGGTTCTACTACATCCATCGCAAGGAGATCATTCGCGAGAATTTGATCAATCGTATTGACGGCTAAACACTTTTTGGACCTAAACTTTCTCATTCTGTGTATAAAGTACAATTGAAAATCACTACAACTGTTTTATTCAAATATCGACAAGCAAAAGACCCGTAAAAAGACAGAAAATGGATGGGAAATAGGTGAAAAATAATATAGAGAAAAATAGAGATATGAGAGATCGAAAGGGGGCAATTAAGGCTGTTCTTCTCCGTCGGCTTCGATGACTAGAGGTGGCAGCTCGACGACGTCATCTGGATTCTCAACGGGTTCTTCTTCGACTTCTGGATCTTCTGGAGCAGCCGGAGGAACCGGAGCAGGAGCTCGTGGTGGGGGTGATGGTGGGACACGATGACGTGGCGCGACGACGTAGAAGAGAAAGTAGATGTCTTCGCAGAGGGGACCACCGCATTTCGATTGGAACCATGCGAGGACAGGGGCACTTAGGAGGATTCTCTCGCGGACGTGGTAGATGAAGGCTGGAATAAGGGCGGGAATTTGAAATTTCGAAATTTTCATGTTTTGAAGATCGCCGGAGTCTGTTTGTCCGGATTTCCAGCTTTGAAAAATTGACATAAAAATCGTTCTAGAACGTATTTGGGCTTAAAATCGGCATTTTTACATGATTTTTTCAGTTTTTACTAATAAATTTGTCATTTTTCGGCTATTCGGCAGCTTTGAAATATGTAAAAATGTGCGTATTTTTCAAATTTCACAATACAAACGTTCGAAAATTGTTCTAAGCTCCTTTTCGAGGTTTCAGAACGATTTCTGAGCTTTTTCTCTGTGATTTTTGGAATCTACGCTCATTTTTACACATTTCAAAGCTTCCAAATGACCGAAAAATGACGAATTTTACAGCGAAAACTGTGATTTTGAAAATCTGAAAATCTGAAAACTCACTAATAGCACAAACGAGAATGCATAATAGCAAAGTGAGCGCGTTCCAGATCTTGTTCTCGCTCATTTCGATCGACACATCTGGAAGAAAAAATTGATGAAAAAAGCGGGAAATTCAAAATTTTAAAGCAAAATGGAGCTCATTTTCTGGTGAAAGGAGGTTTCCTGACTGTTAGAAAGCACCAATTTTTGCGAAGAAATCAATATGTTTCAATTTTCGCCGTTTTTTTTCAATGATCTAGGGCTGAATAAGATTTTGTAGAAAAAGCGGAAATTCGAATTTTCGAGACTTTCCGAGCTTCTCCCTACGCACCCTCCAACTCAGCTCCCAGCTCGAAGAGCTTCTCCGGAATCACATTTTCCTTCTTTTCGGCTTCCTCAGGAATCTCAACCAAATCCGTGTGCGATGTAATGAGTTCCTTGATTGCATTCAGACTCAAATCCTTATTTCCCATCCGTGCCACTCCGATTCCATTGACCCAGAGAAGAACTGTCGGAGTACCGGACACACCGTATCGGAAGTTTAGCCGGTGCGATCTGAAAACATTAGGAAATTTAAGAAAATGGCTTTTTTGTTGAAGTCTATTAAAAGTGGTATTTTGCGAAAAATGATCTCTAGCTCGTCTTGAAGTTTTGGAATCCGAAAAATCGAAAAAGTCAATTTTTTAAAATTCGTTTTTTCATAGAAAATCTGAAGTTTTTTCAGTGATTTTATCGAAGAAAAAACGTTTTTCGTAGATAAAAATGTGTGTAGAATACAAAAATCACAATGATAAAGCAGAAAAATAGCTCTTAAAAGCAGGAAATGAGCTCCGAAATGACTAAAAAGGCGGCTCCGCCTTTTTTTCGGATTCTCGTTCTCGGGCCCTTTTTGCACGTTTTAGAGCTGATTTTAGAGGTTTTGGATCAATTTTTGAGATTTTTTGTTGTGATTTTCGGAATCTACACTGATTTTTATATGTTCTAAAGCAATATGAATTTTGACCAAAACCCTTTTTCAACGAATTTTTCGCGATTTTCTTTGAAATTTTTTGACTGAAATATCTTCAATTTCATCTCCAATTTTCCCCTTTTTCTTCAGATTTTTCATAAAAATAGTACTTTGAAAAATCCGACGCATCCACGGCGACGGGCAGAATATTCTCGAATTTCTTCGGAATTTCGTTGAAATGCGGCGCCAGACGAGCCGAGAATGGACAGCTCGGCGAGTGGAACAATCTGCAAAAAAATTGTTCGGTTTTTCTCGAAAATTCCAAAAACGGCCTACACAATCATACACCAATCCCTGCCAAAGGGGTCTCGCATTTTCAATAAATCCAGAAATCCAGTGGAATTCATTGTAAGGACCGAGTTTGTGCGGACTGAAAATAAAACTAGTTATAGGCTTTTTGAGCCGATTTAAGGCTTTTAGGCCTAGGCTTACTCGGAAAACGACATCTATACTCGAAATCTTGATTCTGGTTGAACAACGGATCGTTGCACACCGGATCGTACTCCAGCGGGCACGTCTCTAGAAGGTAGTGTCTGGAAATTGTTAAGATTTTTTAAATAATTTTTTTTCTAAAATTTCCGTACCCCGCAGTCCTTCTCTGATCATATGCTTGACATTCAGTGGACTTGAAATCTGCTGGATTCACTTGAAATTTATTGAAGTCTTGAGATGAAAAACTGGAATTTGCGGAGTCGGGCGGTACTTTTTCCATCACCGTCTGTATCGTATTCATCACTATCGCCGAGGTGAATAGCAGTTGGGTGAGCATATTTTTCTGAAAATAAGGAAAAATATGAGAGAATATTCTAGAGAAGAAAAAGGGAGAAAGCTGATGGCGGAAAAAGGCAGGTGTAGAAAACTCGAGAAAAATGAGAAAAAGAGACGCAGAGAAAACGACAAACGGTTCGAAACACATTTATAAATTGATTATTTTGCTGCAAGTTGCATCTGAAAAAGCCGAAAAATGCTAATTTTTACTCAGGAATGGAAAAACACCAATAACTCTTCGATTTTTCACTCAAAATTCACTCGTTTTGATATCAAACAACTTCTCACATTTTTTCACACATGAATATCTACTTTTTAGGTTACATTTCTCTCAATTTCAAGTCGTTTTTCACAAAAAATAAACTGGAAAAATTCATTAAAAATCAAAGTCCGCAAACACCGCGCGCGACAAAACACCACATTTTACGACAAATTGCACACAATGGAGAGAAAAAGTTAGAATTTCGCAGGCGACACATGTGTCGTTTCCCCTCGATTCGTCGATGAATTCATCATCATTGTTGATGTCAAATGTCCATTCTTGCATAATGAGAAGCGGAAATGGAATAAGACGACAATTAGGCTGAAAAAACATAGGGGTGTTTTGGGAGGAATAGGTTCAAAACTAGAATTTGAGTTTCTAGTTTTCATTTTCGAGTCGAATTAAGATATGCATAGTTTGTCTGAATAGCTTCGAAAAAGAAAGCAAAAATCGTAGGCAGCCAAGGGGTTTGACGCTGCTGGTAATTGTTACTACTTCAATTCAAAGGCTCACCCATCCAAAGAATGTGCCAGAATCCAGATCATCGTCACCATTGCAAACTGCCACCAGACACTATCAGATAATAGAGTGAAAATATGGAAGGATAATAGACAAATACAGAAAACAATGCATTGTGTGAATGCTTGTGTGAAGAATCGAATCTCGGTTTTTCTCCGCTTCGTCGCCTCGGCAGCAGTCTGAGTGCTCATTCCAATAATCTGAGACTGCGAGGTTATATTCGTGGATATTGACTGAAGGATTACATTGTTGGCTTCACGCAGACGGAATAGGGTTAGCATGTCGATAGTGAAAGCGAACGAGCAGAGGATTACTCCACCGATGAAGTCGAATCTGAAGAGCATTTGATAAATGTTGAGGTGGACGGCAAATCAAAATTCGAAAAAAAAGAACTGACTAAATCAGAATTCTGACACAGATAAGTTCTTTGAAAATAAACTCACAGAGACAAAAACTGTCCACATGGATTTTCAGCGTAGGTCCACTGGAAAGTGTGTGCATTGAAAGCTACGTAGCAGGTATCATCTGAAAAGGGGTTAGAGACTTTACTCAAGAATTGGGGTTCCGGTGACTTTTGGAGTCAGGGTTTCCACCTCAGATAGGGTGGGCCCATGAAAACCCTCCTTTGAAATTACTTCGAAGGATCCCTATTCTAGTAATCTCCTACTTATAATAGAGCTCCTTGAGATCTCATTTGTTCCTGATAGATCACATTCGAACCACTTTCAACTAGGCACAAATCACAATCACAAAATAACACTACAATACAATATCCAGTGCTTACGCCATAGATATGGAATGGTGACCAGGCAGCCAATGAGCCAAATACAAAATATAGCATATTTTGTGTTGGATACGGTGAACCAGATGTAGGACTGAAAATATTAAGGTTAGAAGAAGGAAAAATTCTCATTAGATCTTGATTTTAGATAGGAAAATTTCCGACAGTTTTGAAACAGAAATAAAACGGATGTTGAAAACAGATCTTCCGAGAGAAAACCTAGAAAAGTCTTGAAAATAAAACCAACAAGGAGTTTTGAAGTCGGATCTCACTACCTTGAAATTTCCCAGTCTTTGGAAAAAATTTAGCTGTTCCACTATTCTCATTTCATTAGACCTTTTTTTCTCAACCAATCCCATTGGACTTGTAATTGAAACTCACCTTAATCGGAAACACAATTGATACATATCGGTTGATAGAAATCGCCAAATGAGCGATAATGCAACTCCACCAGAAGATTATGGTGAACTGACCGAATCTCTTTCCAGTCACACTGTGAGCCAGATTGTTGTCTTGGCTGCAAAAAATGAAGTTACTGTTTCGAAATCTTGACATAGATATTGTGAAGTATAGCAGGCCATTAACATAATCATATATTAGGTTGGAACATAAGTTTCTTTAATTTTTTTAATCGTACTCTTTGAAGGCCTTTCAGCAATTACGAAAGGTTGATATGGTTATCAAATAATGTGCCAACTTTAAACCCGTGTATTCATAAAATTTCATAGCTCTGTCTTGTATGGGCAAAAAGTTACGACCATCTGATGGAAGTATACCTAAAAGTGCAAATTTGGAATCCAATGTTAGAGAAGCTCTGCTAGAGGTTTTTTGTATTATATCAGTGTATACTAGCATTTATATTACACTCGCAAAAAATTTCGGCTCTGCGGCTGTTTTCCGTCTAGTTATGGCACATCAAAAAATAGCACTATCCGAGGTGCGAAAAAATGAATTTTTTTATACGATGGTTTCTCAGAAAATTTTTTAAAAGAAATTGAAGTTCTATCCTTCAAACCATCAAAAAGTTTTGTGGTTCCGCAAAATTCACATTTTGAAGTACTGAAAGGAACCGCGCTAAGAGGTAACCGCGAAATAGGCGTTTTTTCAAACACTCGTGAAATCCCCAAAAGTCGTTTTTCAGCAAAGATAATTTAGGCTTGTGTTACACATAACCTAATAAGTTTATTACTACAATAAAAAGTTTCTACCACGTCGGCAACTATGTTTTGCAAAATTCAGGTGACCGAGCCGAACTTATTCAAAGATCTGTATTTTTCGACACAGTCTGCTGGTATATGTCAAACACAAGGAGTGATAATGCTAAGACATAGTGCACTACTTGATAACAATGCCCAACTTTGGATTCACCCTAGCAAAGAGTTACATGAGAAATTAAAGAAACTTATGTTCCAACCTAATAAATATGCGAGGGACTGAACATAATTAACTTTTCTAAGAAGTTAAGTGGGTCTTATGTAGTCGAACAGCTTACAATGGGAATCACACAGCCAAAACATCAAGAACTATTACTGTTTCATGAACTTCATAAATTAGCTTCATAATTGGTAAGATATAGTGGATCATTGACAAACAAAGTTAAAAAACTAAGGGTCTGAACATAGTTTATTGCTCAGAGGAGCCAAATGAGTTCTGTGAAGCCGGACAGTTTACATTGTGAGCTGTTCATACATCTCAAAATATCGATAACTATCACTGTTTCATAAACGTCCTATCAGTTTTGGGCACCAACAGTGACAGTTATTTTTTTTTGTCAATCGAGATCACTTACTTCAATATCATGGCCACTGGCCATGTTGTAAAACAGAACAACATCCCAACATTGGATACCAAATGAGAGAAGCACAGTAGTCCAAATGTGTTGTGCAACAAAGGATTACGGTAGATTACGAACATAGCCAAGAAGTTGGAGAGGAGACCGGCGGAGCCCACCTAAACGGAATAATTAGTATAAAAATTGAGGAATTACTGTTTCGAATGTTTAATTTCCTCTACGTTCAAGTACGCCTAACGTTCAATTATCAATGCCGCTGCCAATTTAATAATCTTCAAAGCTTGTCAATAAATTGTGCTTTTATTGAGAAACACACTCGTTGAAATATTAGGGACATTTTGATAGATTTTAACTAGATATGACGTCCACTCAATTGAGAAACATGTATAGAAAACTTGATTTTCCAAATATATGGGTCGTGAAACTTCTGATTACAGTTTCAGAAACAACTAATTATACAAGTAGTAAGAGTGTTATTGGTCACAGTCTTCTTTTTACCAAACATCTTTTCCAGTCCACTTTCTAAAAATGTAATCTACAGAAAAAAAACGTTCCTTTCAGGAAAATGCAGAAGGAATGAACATTCTATGTTTCAGGTTCCCTATATTACCTGTTCTTCCAAAATAGACACATTCAAAAAACGGTACTCTCTGAAAAAAACCTTTGAAACTCACCGAAACCATCAAACCAGTGGCCGTCATGAGTGTAGTGGTGTCGTAGATGAATGGAGTACTCGAATGAAGCAAAGTCATATTCTGAAATCTCAGACTACAATTTTCGCTTTTTTATAATGAGTTCCAGATTACTCCGCCTCTACTTTTATTGTTTTTCTGGAAATCTCTCTTACGCCATCAGCGCTCCAGATAAACCAAAGTCCAAAATTTAACGTCTAACGTGACTAACATTAAGATTTTGTAGGTAAAGTAAGATTAAGAAGGGTTTAGGTCCAAAAAATGTTCATGAGGGAAAAATGATTACACTTTTTGAACCCTATCAAAAATATGGAACCAGGCGAGACTAGTCTTGGGTCATAAGATTTCTACATGAAAAAAATGAGAACAAATTATTCAGGAAAATATGACTAGCCCTGCTTTTAAGGGAGTCAAGAACAATAGGGGCAGAGTTCATAAGGATAAGGGTTCGGGTACGAAAAAGGAGAAGAAAATAAAGGAATTAAGGAAAAAGAAAGTTGAATCATCCTTGAATTCAAAGGAAAATTTAAGGAAGGGCGGTCTAAAGACGAAGAAGAACAAATCTTATTATATTTTCCGGATGACAGAGCATTCAGATGGGTATGATGATATCGAGGTCAGAGGTGGAAATGACACTAGATGAAAATAACGTGTTTACAAGACTTGTTGAAACCTATTCTGCCTAACGATTCAGATGAGTGAGTACTATAATAGGAATATGAGATGATGTAGTTTGTGCTCTGATTTGGTTGGGCAGAAAATTGAGATAGAGTAAAGGACGAGCAAAATATATACGATATCGTGTTTAGCAGAAATGCCACTGAAACTGGAAATTTGGGGAACGATCGTTTTGGCATTGAGAATATCCAAAGAATAAGAAATTTGAAACCTGGGTGAAACAGAGAAAATATGATGAATGAAATCATAGCATCATTCAAGAAAAGGCGGAACTGTGATCCATCGGAAACGGTGAAAGCAATGGCAAACAGATAACATTGAAGACGTTCTCAGATGATGGGGGTTTTTCTACTTCATACTATTCATTCATTTGTTTTTTTTTGCTATTTCAATGTTCCAATGAAACGCTGAAATCGCTGAAGAATCTGTTTCTCCAGAAGTTCAACTTGAATTACAACTGTCTCGTGAGGTTTTCGCAAATATACGATGAAATTATGAGCAAATGTTCCTGTTTAGAGCACAAACTTTTATTGCGATCAGTTTCCAAAATTTCTGTTTCGAAATGTTTTCATTCTGGTAGTGTTTGAATTGAATCTGACGAGATGAATTATTACCTTGGTGCAAAAGTCCCTACCCATTTTGACCAAAAGTTTGAACCGCTTAGTTCTCGGAGATTTGGACAATTGTGGTTTCTACTTTTTAGTAATAGTGACTGATACCTTTATGTGACCTAATGCTAGTCACTCACTGCCTGATAGCTTGATTGAAGAAATTTATGGCTCGTGAAAGAAGGCAGACATTTTTCGGGTAGGCTCAATAAAACTCCTGTAACTTCACGAATACTGTTCTTTTTGAACTCAAATTTGGCAAATAAAACAACATCATGTTTATTCACAATTGTTAATTTATTGAACTCCTCCTTTCCTACTGACAACTTATTTACGTTTAAGTTTCGTAATCGGTAAAATTGCCAAAAAGTAAGGGTTTGCAGATCCAATTTTTCGTATAGTCTGAAACAACTAGAAGCTCATCTGTTTAATAAAAAGACTATAATAGAGTAACATGAAATGTTTGCAAAAATTCAGAAAAATCTGAATGCAGACTCTCTTGCTAGGCCCGCCAACGTTTAGTACTGAAAATCGCGTTTTTCAGTGATTTGCCCATGTTTCCTTTTTTGGAAAATATTTGAGCGGATAGTTTTGTATTTTGTTTTGCAATTATATTTCTGACACCAGCTACTCCTTGTGGCCATTTATGCAAACTGGCAGGTCTTTGAATTTTGAAAGCGCTTCAATACATGCCCTTCTACACTTCATGCGAGGAAAAGTAAAATTTCGTCCTGTCTCAATTTTCCCGATAGTTACAGCTCTGAGTTTGTGCATATAAATAGCAGTCAATCTCATAATTGCAATCGTTAACTAACCAGAGTGATTTTTACTTCCGCCAAAAAAATGGGTTCAAAACTAATCAGACTGTCAATTCAAAGTTATAGACAATGTTGATAAAATGGTGTACCATTCGACTTCTGAAGCTAGGAGAAATGTATTGATATGTTGTTGTATAAGACCGATGATGGTCCTTCATGCCCATAAAATTTTGAACACGGGCTCCGCTCGGTAACGGAAATAGGATGTTTCAAAAATGGATAGCAGAAAATGGGTAGGGACTTATGCACCAAGGTAATACATCCGATCGAAAAGTGACAACACCAGATTTCAATGTAAAGCACAGAGTGCTGCAGAACTATTGGCACAGTTCCACATTTTCTTGTCAGCATCCCACGTGAAGTCTTGTTTTTTGAAACACCAGTTTTTATTGCCTTCGTTTTCACTCTATTCTCTTTTCAGCATACCAAAAATGACAGTGGAAAAACGTGGCAGAACGGAAGTGGAGAGGAAACAAGAAGTCAATCGGAATGAGGTTAGAATTTAAGACTTGAAACCATCTGTAGAACATTTTTCTAAAATTTGAAGACAATATGAAACTTATTTTTCAAAAATTTCTGTTTTTGAAACTTTTCAAATAGCTGAACAACTTTGAAGACTTGATTTTTTGATATTGTAGCCGTTCTGATAAGATACCTTTTTATTCCCACAGGCCGCCGAAATAGCAACTCGTTCAAAAGAGGAACACAAAACGATATCCGACATGTACTCAATCCTCGGTCCCCACTCCCCATACTATGTGATCAGTCTGACAATGAATGCTCTCGTTTTTGCGGTCTACAATCATTTGAACGAGATGGACAACTTTTTGATCTACTCGAGAGAGGATCATGTTTATACGGATTATAGTGGACGGATTGTGGCGCCTGAACATCCAACTGTTATTAATGAAAATGGGGAATATGTGAGTCACTTGTGCTTTTTTAATAGTGTCGTGTGGTCCGCACATTAACACAAATTAAATCTCGTGCTTATTCACTGACTAGAAGAAACAGAAACATTTTAAAATTTTTCAATGTTTTTGATTTCCAGGGAACAAGTAACGGAGCAATGGATTTGACGACGTTGACGATTCTGAATAACATTTCTTCTATTGTGGGATGTGTGGTGGCGGTGCTGATTGCCAGGTGTGTTAGCGAAGTAGGACGATTACTTGGAGCAGGTGTACTAAATTCTACAAGGTTCTCCAATCAGGGAA
This sequence comes from Caenorhabditis sinica, assembly GCA_963932045.1. Lineage (NCBI taxonomy): Eukaryota > Metazoa > Nematoda > Chromadorea > Rhabditida > Rhabditidae > Caenorhabditis > Caenorhabditis sinica. Next base: position 17,108,080 of record OZ009940.1, read on the forward strand.
TTTATGGAAAAAATAGCATCTTTTCGATAGCCCTTTTGAGAAACTCTCAGTTTCAATTTTTTGCTCCAAATAGAATTCGAAACAATATCAGTGTAAAACAAACAATGCTAGTTTTTTATCTTGCTGAATCCGGGAATGCGAAGACTGGCACTTATCTCCGTTTGAAATTGGAATTTTAGGAGCAACAATTGTATCAAACTGTAGAACTCGTTGTGATCTATTACCTTGGTGCAAAAGTCCCTACCCATTTTGACCAAAAGTTTGAACCGCTTAGTTCTCGGAGATTTGGACAATTGTGGTTTCTACTTTTTAGTAATAGTGACTGATACCTTTATGTGACCTAATGCTAGTCACTCACTGCCTGATAGCTTGATTGAAGAAATTTATGGCTCGTGAAAGAAGGCAGACATTTTTCGGGTAGGCTCAATAAAACTCCTGTAACTTCACGAATACTGTTCTTTTTGAACTCAAATTTGGCAAATAAAACAACATCATGTTTATTCACAATTGTTAATTTATTGAACTCCTCCTTTCCTACTGACAACTTATTTACGTTTAAGTTTCGTAATCGGTAAAATTGCCAAAAAGTAAGGGTTTGCAGATCCAATTTTTCGTATAGTCTGAAACAACTAGAAGCTCATCTGTTTAATAAAAAGACTATAATAGAGTAACATGAAATGTTTGCAAAAATTCAGAAAAATCTGAATGCAGACTCTCTTGCTAGGCCCGCCAACGTTTAGTACTGAAAATCGCGTTTTTCAGTGATTTGCCCATGTTTCCTTTTTTGGAAAATATTTGAGCGGATAGTTTTGTATTTTGTTTTGCAATTATATTTCTGACACCAGCTACTCCTTGTGGCCATTTATGCAAACTGGCAGGTCTTTGAATTTTGAAAGCGCTTCAATACATGCCCTTCTACACTTCATGCGAGGAAAAGTAAAATTTCGTCCTGTCTCAATTTTCCCGATAGTTACAGCTCTGAGTTTGTGCATATAAATAGCAGTCAATCTCATAATTGCAATCGTTAACTAACCAGAGTGATTTTTACTTCCGCCAAAAAAATGGGTTCAAAACTAATCAGACTGTCAATTCAAAGTTATAGACAATGTTGATAAAATGGTGTACCATTCGACTTCTGAAGCTAGGAGAAATGTATTGATATGTTGTTGTATAAGACCGATGATGGTCCTTCATGCCCATAAAATTTTGAACACGGGCTCCGCTCGGTAACGGAAATAGGATGTTTCAAAAATGGATAGCAGAAAATGGGTAGGGACTTATGCACCAAGGTAATACAAAATGACCTGCATAAAAAAATGACTGATTTCATAGTTTTCTATTAGAATAAGAATCCGGCGTCGCCCAAACTGGGCGAGGTTTGTTTCATTTGATATCATTTTTGCTCATAAAATTTCAATCCAAAACAAAGTCACTTGCCCACCCGAGACCGCTCTGTCAGCTGGGAGTATGACTTTTCTGTTTCGAGAAGTCAAAAAAGGATGGAGGTTTTCAGAAACATCACTCTCTGATTCAAATTAGCTCTTAATAAAAATAGGTTTTTTACACGGAACCAGTCATATAGCGCACCCAACAATCCCACGCTTGCTACTCAAAACTAAAGAACTTCCCAAAACAGTAACATTTACCCAGTCTAAACCTTATTATTTTCAGATGGTCTTACCACAAGTCAATCATCACATTCTCGGTGCTGATCGTGATGACTTTCCTCCTTTCTCAAGCATTTCTTTTCAATTTCCTCGATCGAATTGCATTTGTGACCGGATCGATTCTTTCAAAATCTATCTCCATAGTTTCGATTCAAGCCGCTTTTGAGGCAGGACAAGGAAAGTATAGGGTCTTCGCGATTGGATTCGCTTATTATTTGGTGAGTTCGAAATATGTCTCTTTTCTATTGTAAGTAGTGTTATGTACTCAATAATGTGGACACCTTAAAACCGAACATTATTTTTCTATTCCATCTCACTTGCAGAGCAACGCATTCGTGTTCGTCACAGTACTCCTTTTCAAGAAGGACTCGGAATACGCGGAGACTCAATTCATGTTCATCATTACTGCATGTATTGCAGTGTATGCATTGAAATGCCCGTGGCAACTGATTCATTGTATTGTCAGGAGAGATATCAAGAAGATCAGAACTATTTTGGATAGATTTGGGTGTGGGGGTGAGTCGAATTTTACTGTTGCAAGATCTTTGTTAAAATCTGGTTATTACCACTTTGTTAATGCCACAAGCCTTTCGGAACAAAGCATTTATAAGAATGACAGTTTCCATGCCTGCGACAGTTTACCGACCGCGGACAAATTGAACTCTCTCGCTTTCAGCCTGTATGGCCCGCCTTAACTTGCCAGCCGCCTGCCCAAACTCACCGGCAGTATCCGCCCGCGGTCCGCCCATCTACCGTCCGCCCGAGAGGCAAACTTTTCGCCCGCATGAGAAAGATATCCTACATTTTATTCCATTCCAGACTCGACCCACTGCGACTCCCTCGTCGACGACATCCTCTACGTTAATCGTGTACCTCGAAATGCCGTCGAATCACTTGGATATCTCATCAAAATTCGACCGTTTCTTAAAAAGCTTATCGCGTTGACATGTCTTGTGTGAGTAATACGTTTTGGATCTTCAACGTATCGAATAATTCCATTTTCCAGAGCCCTTCAGTCTCGTCTGAATTCGGGAGAAATGGAGATGATCAAGACGATGCTACCGTACTCCCCTCTGGAGAGTATATTACTGTCTAGGATAGCGGCGTGTGGGGCTTCGCTCGCGGCGGTTTGGTTTGTTTTCAAGTGAGTTTTGGTGGGAAAATGTTTCTGTTTTCTGAAGCATGTATGTGCTGGGCAAAGATAATGAGCTGATTGAATTTTTCGGTAGAGTAGCAGAAATCTGTAGTTTTTCCTGTTTCCGGTGGTTAGTAAAGTAATAAATTTTTTGATTCTTGGATGCTTGTACAACATTTTTCACTTGAGATGTTTGAAATTCAAAATTTGAATTCCCGTCAAAACAGAATTTCAGATTTGGTCGTCGTCGCTTTCTTCTACTCCTGTTATTCCTTAACCTACTCATCAGTTATACCATTTCTCTAGTCCCAATCGATTCATTTTCCATGTGCTTTTCGAGGGATATGCCTGGTGGTGAGTGAGTGTTCACGGGTTCAAGAATTATCTCTCAAACGTTTCTTCACGATTTGTAAAAAGTAGGTGAAACATTGCAAGTTTTGTGGTTCACTAACCATCCCATACCTAAAGTTCAATTTTTCACCGCTTCAAGTTTCTCATGAATCCAGGACTGTTTTAGTACATTAATCCACTCAAAGATCGTTCTTCATATTCAAGTTTTCCAGAATCCCACGAGACGATTCTGAAGACGTCGTTCCTGTTAGTGACCATCGTTCGCGTTGCCTCTACTATCACAATTCTTCTGATAACTCTCGAGCACATTCCAACTATTCATCGATCTTTTGTTTTCCCGGCTGTGATGCTCTGCGATTCCATCATGTCTGCGATGTCCGATGCAACACCGTATACGGTAGGTTCGAGGGAAAGAATCGGATAAGTCTAACTGGAATTGATCATCTGAAAATTTCACATTATCTTGTTAAACTTTCGAAACAGTCATGATTTTTAAAAGTTGATCTGATTAGTGGTAGATTTGCATTTTTTTCATCGGAACTAGACACTTTGAAGATATCTAAACTTCGAAAACTATTTCGGCTAAGAAGCACATTGGAACAGTAGAAAATTTTTTTCGGTTTCAATTGCAAGTTTCACCCCATTTCATCTGAGCGAATTACTGACAACATCCTTCCTCTTTTCAGACAACCGACCTCTACGACCACCCTCAATTCGTCCGTCCAATGCTCCGCTACTCGATGATTTCTCTTCTCATCACTGCTCTATTCATTGATGATTCTGATGTCTCCGTTTTCGGTACCAATGAGATTCCATGCTATAATTTAGTGAGTGTAACAAGTCGACAAAAACATACTGTAATCCTCCAGACAAATGTGAAAGTGGAAAATGAGGAAGAAGAAGAGGAAGGAGAGGAGAAGGTGAACGAATTTGAGACAGGATTCCGCACTCTTTGTGAAGTCAAGGCTATTGAGGTTAGTTCAAAGATTTCAGGCGATTGGGTTTGAGAGTACTCCAGGATTAATTTTTCGAATTACTATAACGTCTCAAAATGACTTTTAACCACTGTTCTCAACCATCAGAAACTGTAATAATTTTTGACCTAATTTTCAGAAGGAAACATTCATCCGTCAAGAGCTCAACAAGCAAGGTGTTTATGACACGGAACGAGTTCGTTATCAGGATAAGAGATCGACAAAAGACGAAATGAAGGCAAGATTAAAGGATTCGAGTTGTGATGAGGAGACGAAGAAGAACTACACTTGGCACTATTGGAATCGGAAAGAAATCAATCGAAAGTGTGTGGCGGCGTCGAAGGAAAAGTTGAAGACCAAGGACAAACAGACACAGATTACGGTACATCAAATTATGAAGGATCGGTTGAAGGTGTAGATTGGAGAAGCAGTGGAGAAGTGATGAATAGAACAATATAAATCGGATTTATTAACATTAATTAAGACAACGAATGAAGCTTTTTGATCGTTGAATATCATTTTCCTCAAAGGAGAGCATTTATTGACTTCATGCAATTTATTTTTGATGTGTAGATGACGAATCAGTTCAATTGGAATCAGTTCAAACTATCAGGAACCATTCAGGAATGAACCTTCTTTTTCCGAAATTTCTTTTGACGGAGTTTGGCTAAAATGGATAAACTGCATGAAATCAAACTAGCTCTATCTGAACAATTTTCGGATATCTTTTGAGAAAGATTCCTGAAGCTTTGGAAAATTGAGAACAATAAAAAATCCATATGGTACAGAAGTTTAACACAAATAAATGTTAGGATCAGACAGAGAGAATATCAAATTATGATTGATTGCAGGCAGTTGGAAATTAGAGCAAGTTTGGTAAGTCAATCGATCCTTATCGATTTTTCCATCACTTCCAGCCAGTTTTTTGAGAACGGGAAGCATGATGGATTCTGAAGAAGAGAATACAAAGAAGTTAACTGATCGACGGTAGATGGCGAAGTGATCCACGTCAAAATCGTAGTCGTCTTTTGGATTCTGAGAAAATAGAGGCTAGTGATTATATCCAACTATGCCAGGAGTTCTGATCTGCAGATTAATTTTATGAAAAAACTTACGTAGAACTTCTTCAGAAGTTTTCTTACTAAAACTTCAGCAATAATAGTCGTTTTTGCATACAGTGGAGCCAGTAGTAAGTCAGGAATTTTACCGTCTCCATTCTGAATCTCACGAAGAATCGAGATTCCATGACAGTCACCAGACTTCTAGAAAATATTAAAATTATAACAGTTTTTTTTTACTTTAGGGTACTAACAGTATCAAATGCTGCAAATAATTGACAATTGGGTTCATTAGAAAACGCTTCCCAATTCCTTGTCTCATTTGTGCAGGATACACCAAATTCTGCTATTTTTACCCATTGCTCAGCGGATATCTCAGAACAAGGGAAGAATTGAATTCCGATTTTTCCTTCTTTCAACGATTCAAATCCACTGGGGTTCTTGACTCGAAATCTCCCGAAGTTTCTCATGGATCTGGGTTCGAGGCCGAACCTTTCTGGGTGGAGATATGATACTGAAATTTTAAAAATTCATGAGAAAATTTGAATAGTGAAACTTACTAGCATTGAAACCAATATCAGTTCTTTTCTTCATAACTTCTCTCATCAGAATCGTTCCGATTCCAACGTGCCGAAAGTCTTCTTGGACGAAAATCGGACCAATAGTGGAAATTTGATCGTTTGTGGAGAGTAGAGCCAATCCGAGAACTTCTCCACCTGTGAAAATGATACATATGTATGATTTGCCTGGTGGGAATCGGCCTGCTGGCAGGCCGGATAGGTGGAAATTCTCCCATAATCCCGGTTCAACCCGTAATAAACCATCAGATTATTTTTTAACTTACGGATATTTTTAGCCGCTAGAAGTTTCAAATCTTGATTTGCCTTTTGATACAAGTTAAAACTTCCAGAATCCACCAAAAACTCATTCCGATACCACATCTCGTTGGCGATCTTAAAAAGTGTTCCATCATCTTTCCATGACTATGAATAAAATATATTGCTTCCAATTACAGTAATACAATTTATCCCAAAAACTACCACTTCCGAAAAGCAAAACACTACCGTACCTCCTTCCACTCGTCCTTTCCTCCCCATGACAGCTTGAACCAGTATCCATTCTTGGTATAAGCGCCAATCCAAGGATCCCCAACACTTCTTGGGAAGCCTTGATTTATAGCAGACTTCATTGGATACGGGAATCCAGGAATCGGATTCATCCGATCAATAATAGAATCCAAGGGCTCCAAGTCGGACTCGGAGGGCCACATTTTGGGAGAAGAATGGGATTGGTCGATGAAGATGGAACTGTATCGAGGAGCATGTACAGCAAAATTAGGTTCATTCACGCTGTATTGTTTGTGAGGAGGCGGGGAAATAGAGGAGGAAGATGATCGAACCCAATTTGGAAATACGATGCAGGAGAAAAATGACGGCTAATTAGGAAAAGAGAGATGGAGTCCTATGAAAAATACAGTATGTCATAGTTGCGTATTATTACGTTGGCGAAATGTTCGGTTGCAAAATGTAGTAGTTGCGAAAGGACTGATAGCGAAACGGCACAGAGCCGAAGAAACCAATATTCAAAGCTTTTTTATGATTGGGGAACTTTTGGACTAGTCATGTTTCCTTCCGATTTCAACTATCTGACGGTGACTTTCAGAATTTGTTGAATTTGACAAGATGGTTGTTCAGCCAGGTTTTGCGACATTTCGCAACCTGTTTTGCAACTAAGACATTTTGCCACGCGTGAGCTTTTCATGGAAAATGAACGAACTATCGATTAAGAGCATAGAACATTTCATACTAACTCTCGGAAACAGTAACATTCCCCACTAAAAACCACATATTTATTCGAATCATATCAGTCACAAGTAAGTTCCCTCTCTAAAGCTTCTGCAAGTTCTTCTTCACATATTCGATATCGGCACTTCCAGTTGCAGTCAGAAGGACTGGAATCGAGATGGCGACGACGAGAACGATGAAGAAGATAACTATGGACAACTGACAAGTATCCAAAGTGTTGGGACGGTTCGTGCCGGGCGGTGCGCCAGATGATGCATTCTCCATGCGGCTCTGAAGAAATTTGTGAATTACATTAAGAAAAAATGAAGAATTGGGTGTCCAAATTTTTCACTGTTTCATCAAGTTTTTGAAACAATTTTAGTTTTTCTACACCATTTCATCCCTGTTGAATACTCACCCCATCAACATCGTCCATCTCAGACTTTCCCGTACTCTTATTCTTCTTCTTCCCATCGGTCCCCTTCATTCTACTTGCTCCTTTCGGTTGTGCCACTGCACTTCCCATATTCGATTCCTGATCATCCACAAATCCCGCCTCCTTATTCTCGGTTCCCGACGGTGTCGGTGGTGGCGGAGGGGCCGCACCGGATCCATGACTGGCCACTGGAAACTGTGGAATGCCTCCGGATCCCGATGCCGGAGCTGGCTTCTCAGAACCACCACTCGACACGGGGAATGCTGGAATCGCTGGATTGTTGGCTGCTGCCGGAGTGCCAGCGCCGCCGCCTGCTGGACCCATCACTTCGTATCCTTCCTCAGTCATTTTTGTTGACACTTTCGAACTGTCTGGAAAAAACCTTTATTGCCGAATTTGGATCGTTTCTGAGCAATTGGTGCTCTGGAAAATTCCCTCATTCAAAATCTCTGAATCTAGTTCTTCAAAACGTTTCACAAATCGACCAATTGGTGTACAGAAGTGCAAATCTGCCCTATTGGAAACTGCGAATTTTTTTTTGGAAGTTCTAGTAGAGCACACTTGCAAGACTTTTGCCTGAACTAGAAACATACAAACTGTACCTTTAAACTGTTGTGTTTGACGAGAAAACTGAAAACTAGAAAACTTCAAGATAATTGTGGTTGGAATTGGTTTTTTTCCAATTGGCAAAGGTGGAGAAGGTTGTCCACGTGAAATGTAAAAATTTGGGAATTTTTACAGTTTCAGTGTTTGGTTTTTAGATGTAGTTTCCTATGACCAATATGCTTTTCATATACTTTTTCAAATGAGGCTAATTTACAAACGAAATGTTTCACATTAATATAAGTCTATTCACAGTTCTGTAACATAGTTATAAGTATTTACAGTCAAAATTCGTTAATTAAGAGTTTTCTCATGTAGTATCCGAAAATTATAGAATTTTCTACAAAATTTTCTGTTCCACTCTTTCCAAAAAATTGGGCCCTTCCCTTATCTCCAATGATTCTTCTGTTACAGAAATCCATGTCAAAACATCACATCATTCTCCCACAATTATCCTATTTCTTTTTCCACAGTTTTATAGAAAAAAAAAATCAACAAACACTCTCACCCTATCTCTCTTCCCCCGATAAACCAAACTTCTTCTCTGACCATCGGAACTTCTCTGCGCTCTCTCCCCTTTCTCTTATCACTCACCTTTCATTTCTCCGAATGAAACACAGGCGACCAGCAGGCAGTCGCCGGTTTCCGCCGACCATCCGTACGCGGTCATCAACAAGGAAACCATGTGGGGGTATAGCTCAGTGGCAGAGCATTCGACTGCAGATCGAGAGGTCCCCGGTTCAACTCCGGGTGCCCCCTAGTTCTTTTTGCTATTTTTTGCTGGACTGGGAAACTGATGAAAAAAGTTTATGAAAAAAGTTTAGTGTTTTTTTTACTTTCATTAAAAATTGACGAGTAAAAGTATGCATAAGAGTGTTAGAAATTCGGAATTGAATAATGAAAACTATCAGTATAATCTCTACTTGATGTGAACACCAATTAGTTGAATGTCTCCGGTGATTTGAAGACGTTCGATTTTGGCAGCAGGCATACGGTGGTCGAATGTGCAATAGAGCACGTCGTTGATGAATACCTGAAGATGGAAAATAATGAGTGTTATGATTAAATGTTGTATTTGAAACAAAATTTTTTTTCAATTTCAAGGAAAAATTTCATAAAGTCGTTTCTGATTTTACCATTCAAACGAAACTTACCAAAAACTTATCATCAGCCGCGTAGATCAAAACATCGAACGAGCGTTTCGCCTTTAACGGAAACTTGTTCTTTCCCTCGAATGCGATTTCTGGAGCGGATTGATTGCCAGAAATCTCACTATTCCTCGTGATCTTCTTTTGAACAAAAGAAGCACACATTCGGAATGGGACATCATCACCGGCGACGAAGTCAATTGTCAAGTCTTTGGGTTTCTTGTCAGCGATGGCCGAGACGAACAGTTTTCTACCGACGTAGAAGTTTCCAGGGATATCGGCGGTGTAGGGCATGTTCTGGAAGGTTGGGTTGAATTACTGGGAGCCCGTATAGTATCATCGGGAATAGATGACAATAAGATGATTATGTGAGAATGCCACAACAAAAACTTTTCCTCACATACGGGAATTCTCGAGACAAATTTGATATTCGAGTTCGATTCGAACTATCGTTTTTTAATGCGGCGAAAAACACTTACATAAAGTTTTCCTTCCCACGAAACCGCATAGAGTCGAACATCCCCGGTGACATAGATGTGAGAAATGTTGCTCATTGGGACGTAATGCTTGAAGTTGGCAATCAATTTATGTTCCACATAAATCTCGAAATGTTGCTCGAAGCATCGAACTCGAATGTCAAACTCATCTCCCTCCTTATAAGATTGCTTTACGAACGCTTCTCTGGAATAAGACACCTAATTTTAATAATTTTTCGGTTTCACTGGTTTCATTAATAGCTGTTATCTTTGCCAGTACAATGAGTTCATCTTCCGTCCAGCGAATCTCGAAAAACCAAAACTCACTTCCCCCACTGTCCATTGATGCAAGCGTTCAGGAAGACCTTGCCCTTGGCGAGGTCCACTCGAAGAGCTAAAAGTCGATCATCGAGTTGTCCGGATTCATCCTCGTCCAGTTCTACATTCGGTCCGGATGTCAGGTTGATGATGAATCCTTCGCTTCCTGAAAGACAAGAATGTTTGATTGGCCCATTGACTAAATAGCATATAAAATTAGAAAAATACCGTTCCAGAAACTGTAGATTATATAGGCTATTTCAAGAGCGCTAATGAACCCATACATTTAATAAAAATATATTTTTCTAGTATGATCTCAAAACCAACTTTTACATTTTCAACATTTTTATAAACAAAACAGATCGTATTTCTCTTGATTCCAGACTCCTGTTCATTTGCTTCACTAAATCTAATGGAACTGATAAAAATTGAAATTCGTATACCAACTTTTGATAAAAAACTAAACTCAAAACCCCTTTCACTCATTTTCCAACATCTTCGATACAGTAAACCATTTATTGGAATTTCCACGAAAAATCCAAATTTACCCTTTTCAGTCTAATGACATCTCTTCCCCCTTTTCAAATGACAATTTTTGACATTCTTTCCTAGTTTTCTCCATTATTCTTTTTCTACCAATTGTTGATTTCCAGTTTCCCTCTTATCAAATTACCTGTAATGTATCCTCTGGCAATCAGCGACTGCCCAGGTTGTAATTGGTTTCCGTCGAGGCGAGACAGGTATGGCACTTCCTAAAAAATCAGGGAAATTATCATAAAACTAGAGATTTTGCAAGAATCTTGAGGGCAGGATTAACTGTTTCAGCCTAAAAGTAATATCATTTATGAATTCTGGTTTCGGTAACTCTAATATTGAGACACGGTACTCTCCCTTGCAAATTATCCTTATTTTTCTATTTACACTTGATTAATTTTTTCTCTATCAGACCACCAGTAGGTATACAAGAGGCTAAAAAAGGAAAACGAAATCTGTTTTCCGTATCAAATTAGTGAGAAAAAGCGAAAAAATGTTTGCCAATCGAGACAAAAGAGAAAACGTACAAACGTATGATTTCGGCCAGTGATCGAATCCTTTCGAGTTAGCACTTTTTTCGGTTTTCGCATACTCAGAAGACGTCGGAAGATTGCAGCCATTCTGGAAGAATTTTATGTATACGCGACAGCAGAGCAGGGCGTAAGAAAAAATGTTTATACGGAATACGGAACAGGGAAGGCGGATGTGACTATTTAGGCTTAGAGAGACAAAAAAATAAGCAAGCAATTGAATTGAATCACCAAAATGTAGCAAGCAAACATATCATTCATGAACTCCCGCTAGCAGAAACATTCGATGATAGAAACCTACCGTCATCTAGTCTCATTTCGTTGACGTTTTTCGAATTTACTGGTAGTCTCAGTAGTGTTATAATTGTCAATAAAAGTTCTTTGATTGCTTCAAATAATCGATTAGAAATTATCTGTTTTGAAATCAGCTATGAACAGTTTGAAACTGTAATCATTGTTTAGCACATCGACTTCGAACTCTATCAAATGTTTTTTCATCTTAAAATTTTATGCTCCTACCGAAACATGACAATAACTTTTTCTACACATGCTAAGCAACACATTTATGATCGTGGAAGTCACTGAGTTGAGAGTGATGGCAAATCAAACTTAGCTGTTACGGTAATGAGGTACTCATTAGTTGAGTAACCAATTGTCAATATCCGTTTCCAGACGAATTGAGTCACTGTTTTATTAAGCCAAAGCCGAAAAATTCTACAAAATTCTTACGGAGTAATCATGCCTTTCATTGCGAGAGAATGAATGTGCTTCAGTAACAGATCGACTGAAGTTTACAGAATAACCCAAATGAACCAAATCGTCAGTGATTCCAAAATTTTCAGTTGTCTCAGTCTTCAGGCAGAATTGTGATAGCTTTGAAAACGATTCCAAAATTTTAACATATTCTAATGAGAAGCCAGAAATGTTGAAAGGAAAACGTCTGAATTTATACTGTTTCTGCAACATGTTAAAATTTCAGGCGTCCCTACACGGTAATCAAATGCGAATCGTTCAATCTTCGAATTCACGCAACATGACTTTAGATTTGAAACAAACAATGGTGGCTTTGATAAGGAAATATTTATGAAATCAGTATGTGCTCTATCTCTATTAAATCTCCGTTTTGAAATCTCAAAAACGTCCGAAAATGCTTTTCCCAAGTTTTGAGTTGAACTAGCAATTACTGTTCCAACATGACGAGATTCAGCAGCTGAATGTTCCAGATACCGATAAGTATTCTTTGTAGTTTCTACGTTACTCCTGGAAAAAGTTTTTTATGACCTCACAGAGACCGCCAATTGATTTCTAAAAGATTACATGAAGATTATACAGTTTCAGAAACCGGAGAAAATATAATACAAAAAGCTCCGGCATTGCTAGCATCGATACTACAAGAAATATAAAACTCAATCATATCCAATAATTTCCAGAATCAAAGTTCTCCTAGTGAGCTCTGTTGAATAAAATGAGCGGATGTTTATGACAATTTCATGAATCTTTTTTATGATTCACGATCAGAAATAAAAAGAGGGAGGGAGTGAGGACTCAATTATTTCTTCTTCCTCTTTTCTTTTTTCTTCAACTTTTTTCTCAACTTGAAATCAAATGAAATCTGAGACAAGACTTCTTGAATTCAGAAATGTCTTGAAGACAGAAAACTTGAGACAAGAATCGTGGGAACTGTTTCTTTTCAGCGAAAAAAACCAAAAGAGAAGAAGTCGATATCAGAACAAAAGAGAAAGAACTAACCAATATCGGAAGATATGTACAAGAATCAAAAATCAGAGGAAAACAAGAGAAACGGAAGAGAATTGAAGACGTGACGGTGATTGGGAGAAAAAAGAAGAAGACAAATTGATAAAAAGAGGAATTTGTTTGTGTGTGTATGAAGACGAAAAAGGGGTAAAGAATGAACTGATTTGAGGAGAAAAAGAAAGAAAAAATAAAGAAGATAGAGGTTGAAAAATGGGGGAGAAGATGTCATACCAGTCAATTGAACGAACAACAATGATCATCATTTTTCGTTTGAAGACGTTAAAAATGAAGACGTTGAAAAAAGAAAAAAAGTAACAACACAATAACATTCCAAACGTTGGACACAAGTTCTGATTTTCCTTTGTTTTCTCCCGTTTCGGTTGGTCAGTTGACCGATTCTTTTCAGATTTTTTCACTTGGTTAATGACACTGTTTCAGGTTATGATTAACGGTTGAAGGGAATTGGGGGTGGTAGTCATATGATAATATAGAAGGGCTTCAAGAATCTCTTTGGTTCCGTTTGAAGGGACATATAGCTTTTATGATGGGTTGTCAGACGGTTACGGTGCCATTCAAAGAGCTGATAATATTATAAATGTAGAACAAAGAGACGATATCAAAGTTCGGCTCTATAGGCGCAGTACGGGCCCAAATGAACAGTACGGGCCCAAATGAATACTACGGGCCCAAATGAATACTACGGGCGTAAAGGAGTTGTACGGTCCCAAGCTTTCCTGAGATGCTCATAGTGACATTAATATGAAGAAAGAGAAGATCTCGATATTTTTCACCATTTTAGTTGTCGGAGGAGTGTTCCGACTGACTTGTCTCATAAAAAAGCTGAAGTCATAAGAAAACTTATTCAGATTCATTCTTTTTATGCATTCTATGTTTCTAGGGAAGCTTTTGGAGACATTGGAGCTTCATTCCATAAGATCATGGATACTTTGGCCAATTTTTTCGCCATGCGAGAGTTAGGGTTTAGCATGGAAGACTCGCAGAAGTCGTTCGTATTCAATTCGCTTTCCACTTCCTCCCGGACTGTTGAGGAAAAAAGACCTCTTCTCCTGACTCCAGAGAAGATAGAATTGCTTCAACAGTTTCTGATTGCTCCGGATTCAGTTTCTCTCTCATTTCTTCTTCGTCCTTCTTGCTCTTGTTGACGTTGATTCCTCGGGCGACTTGGTCAACTCGTCTGTAATTTCGGTTGATCCATTGCTTCAAGTCCCCATTCCTGGCTTCCATCCTATCCATCATATCGGATTCCCCGCTTACAGAAGGCGTCGTTATGATCGTTTTGTGGAGTCTAAGGTTGGAAATTAGACGGTTCGTCTTACCAATGAACATGTAGTTCGGTATAATCCATGGTTGATCTCAAAGTATAGCATGAATTTAGAGTTATGTGGTGCAGTTTCCGCAGTCAAATATCTCTACAAATATTTTTCGGAGTTCCATCTTTCCATTCATCTTCCAGATAATCAGACGGTCCTTTTCGAGAGAGGAAGTAAAGCTGCAGCAGTTGAAAGAGCCAAAGAAAAGGATACCCAACTTACGGGATGCCGAACTTACGGGGAAAAATATTTGTAGAGATATTTGACTGCGGAAACTGCACCACATAACTCTAAATTCATGCTATACTTTGAGATCAACCATGGATTATACCGAACTACATGTTCATTGGTAAGACGAACCGTCTAATTTCCAACCTTAGACTCCACAAAACGATCATAACGACGCCTTCTGTAAGCGGGGAATCCGATATGATGGATAGGATGGAAGCCAGGAATGGGGACTTGAAGCAATGGATCAACCGAAACTACAGACGAGTTGACCAAGTCGCCCGAGGAATCAACGTCAACAAGAGCAAGAAGGACGAAGAAGAGATGAGAGAGAAACTGAATCCGGAGCAATCAGAAACTGTTGAAGCAATTCTATCTTCTCTGGAGTCAGGAGAAGAGGTCTTTTTTCCTCAACAGTCCGGGAGGAAGTGGAAAGCGAATTGAATACGAACGACTTCTGCGAGTCTTCCATGCTAAACCCTAACTTTCGCATGGCGAAAAAATTGGCCAAAGTATCCATGATCTTATGGAATGAAGCTCCAATGTCTCCAAAAGCTTCCCTAGAAACATAGAATGCATAAAAAGAATGAATCTGAATAAGTTTTCTTATGACTTCAGCTTTTTTATGAGACAAGTCAGTCGGAACACTCCTCCGACAACTAAAATGGCGAAAAAGATCGAGATCTTCTCTTTCTTCATATTTATGTCACTATGAGCATCTCAGGAAAGCTTGGGACCGTACAACTCCTTTGGGCCCGTAGTATTCATTTGGGCCCGTACTGTTTATTTGGGCCCGTACTATTCATTTGGGCCCGTACTGCGCCTATAGAGCCCAAAGTTCACATTGGAAATGTGATTTGGTATAGGCTTTCAGAAACGGAAAATTTTCGGATATTTAGAGAGGTTTTGAATACTTTCGAGTAGACATGAGTAGTTAGCCTTCATGTTTCCAATTGTAAGTTTTTGATTATTTTAATTTCCGAAAAAAAACTCCGTTCCAAGATTTTCATGAAATTGAGTAAAGTGTGATAAATCTAATACTTTCACTGCAGTTTATGTTAAAAATTATTGACCTTTTTTTACTACCGCACCAGCAATCGTTCAGACATTTGTTAGTATCTCTGAAAATTTCTGGGGATACTTATTGTAATTCGCTTTTCACTATATTTCGGTTTTATCATCAGATTTTTTTCGAGTGGATTTTCTCAAAATGAGCTCTAAAAATTGGCTGCGGTGAGATTTCGGAAAAAAAAGTCTGGTGGAGCGCGATTGCATGCCTACTGTAACGCTAGTATGGGAACTCCTTCACTTTCTGGAGATAAATGAACAGAAGAAAAACTGAACAAAAACTTTCGAAAGAGGATTCTTACTTTCTTTTTTTTTGACTGTCTTTTATAAAAACGAAGGTAATAAATCCGTAGGTTACAGCAACAGAGAATTCACTAATTAGCTCAATTTGGTTATGATTCAAGGACGGGACGTAACCAATATTTTCTGTTCAGAAAATTCGCTTACTTTGAAAAGATACTAAATTAGTTTATTTAGCAAACTCAATATTTCTGTCAGATTTTTTCAAAGACATAAGCATTAGGAAACTGAGATATTTAGATTATTATCGATTCAGTAGATGTCACTTGATTGCAAAACTAAATTGGATCAATTGCATGAAAAGTTTATTAACCTCAAGAAACAGAAAAAAATTGCAAAAAATGAAACGTATTATGATGAACCTCGTCTCGATCCTTTGAACATTTTTCAGACAGAATTCTTTTCCTCAACTCCTATCCAAGATCCTTCTGAATCCTCGACAAACTCCGGTTCCTCGACCTTCTCAAACTCATCTTCCTCCTCTTGAATCGCATCCATCTTGCGATTATCCTTTTTTCCTACTTTTTGGACAGAAACTCCAGTTCGGATTTTTAATGGCCTGACGACTGGAGATGACTCTCGAACTTTCTTAGGATCACAGTTCTCGTCAGAATCCTCTTCCTCTAGAATCGTATCCATCTTCTTCTCATTCTGGGCCTTCTTTCCCTTCTCGACTCTTTTCTTTTCAGCTTGAGTTGTTTGAATCTTCGCGGCCTTCATGACTTCCTTGTCGTACTTTTTAGAAGCCTCCAGAATTTTACTAGCAGTGAGATTCCTGAGAGGTATAGGATTCGTGAAATTTTTCATATTTTCAATTTCCTTCTTGAGATTCTGATTCTCCATTTTCTCAGAATCCAACTCCTCCTTCAAGGCTTTCTTCTCCTCCAGAATCCTTGAGAATTCTCGATCCTTTGACTCCAATACCTCCGAATTCAGTTTGATAGTAGCACTGAGCTCCTTCACAGCAAATGAATACTTCTCCAAGACTTCCGAGTATCCATTCATCGACTTTTGAAGTTGATCGTTGAGATTTTGAATAGAAGACGAGGATTCTTGAACGGTGTGGTTGAGAGACTGTTGGGCAAAGACTCGGTAGTACGTCTCGGATTGGAGTTGTTTCTTGAGTTGATCGATTTCGTTTAGGAGTTGGCGATTGGTAGTGGACAGGTGATGGTTATTGGAGAGTAGGGTGTGGATTTGATGCTGGGCATTCTGAAGGTGCACTTCGGTGTACTGGAGCATTGAGCCTCTGAAAAATTTGAGAAATGGAAGGTACCCCAATACAAGATAAGGAGGAATCAGTAACGACTAGGAACAGATCACATATGATCACCTTGAATCAGACATTTTTTTTTTGACGGTGGGTCAACTCAAACTGGCTAGAACTGATAAGGAAGACGGTAATTCGACTTTCAAGATTAAAATTTTTTATGAAACTCATCAATCGATTAAACACAATTAAAATGCCTCCCAAAAAACCTACTCAAACAGAAAAACTCCACAGCAAAATAATCAAACTTACGTCTCCTGAGCAACCTCCTTGGTCGATCGATTCGATGAAATCGACATGATGAATATTATTGGAAAATGAAGATAGAGAATAGTCAAAGACTAACTGAACCTATCTTATCTGATCATAACTCGTTTACAGAAATCGATATTGTCGGTGTCCCCTTTTGATGCGCGTGCCCCTTTTGTTATAGGGTCAGGGATAATGCACACTGGGAAATGAGAATGTGAAGAGAAAACGGCCTGGATGGTATTTTCTGAAAATCGACAGGGTAACAGGGCGTGGGATCGATCGATGGAGCAAAAAATATTCAAATATTCAAAATTTGCGATCAACGGACAAGCTGGTCGGACAGGCGGCGGACAGATGGACGAATCCCGTCAGGAAATTTTCGAGCCTTTGCCCTTAACAATGTTCAGGGCCCAAAGAAGTTAATAGTTTTTGCAAACTATACAGTGTCAAATCTCCCACGATCATACATCTAGCTTTCCTAACTAATTGTACAAAATTCAAAATTCAAAACCTTCATTTTCACTAAACAGATCTGTCCTATCTCTCAACTGACACAATGAGAGAGCTACGCGCTCTCACCCGGTTCGTTTGAAGTCATAGGACAGATCTTGAGAAAATTTTTGAAGTAAAAAAAACCAAAATGAAAATCGAAAAAAAAAGATTGATCCATGTAGTTGTCCTCCTTGTTGGCTGGTAGATGTTCCATGTGTGCATGTCTCGATGACGTCACAGTGTAGCTGTTGATGTAGCAGCGTCCAGAGGGGCCCCGCGATAATCCAAAAATTCCAGGAGACTTCAGTGACGAATTCAAAAACCATAAAGTCTCCGGGTGATTTGCTCAGCTCTCTCAAATGTGTCTGTTTTGAGATAAGACAGAGCTTCTCAGCAAATCCGAACATTTCGAACTTTTATTCCGCGTTACTCGGAACCAGCATGCACATATTCCGAACCGAAAACTTCCGTGTAATCCCAAAAGTAGAAAACACAAATGGAATCACTGAAACGGATCGAGAGAACCTTTCCATCGGTGATTCTTTGGATGTAGAAAGAGTTTTCCGTGCAGAATAAGCCGGGCAGCAGACACAAGTAGAATTTGTCTCTGAAAAAAGAAACATTGGGGGAGATACATGTTTTTGTAGTTGAGCATCTAGAGAGTGCAGCGAACGGAGAGAGCGCAGACACTCTCGTTTCTCTACGTCTCCATCCTTCCCGCTATCTTGCGGCCGCTTTTCAGAAGCCCATAAATCAGTTCCAAGTTGACCGTTTTTAATGATTTTTTTGTTGAGTTAGTCAAAATTTAAATACCTTTTAGCTCATGCAAAATCATGAAAATCGATCGAATGTGAAATGAGTTACAGAGGCTCAAAGTTACTTGGCATATCAGGGAGACACAAAGAAACAAGAGTGTATTTCACTGCGCTCCCTCCCTATCTGTTCTTCAAGCTTTATGAGCTTGCAACCCACCTTATAAAAGTTCTTCATCACAGTCCATTACAATAACATATTCGATAATAGGTTGGGGGGTGGGGGGTACTAACCTCGGATCGATTGGATACATTTCTGGCATCTTCTCTGTATCCCAATTCTTCGAATCAAATCCATCTAACAAGTCGTCCTGGAAGACATCCCCCTCCTCACTTTTGGTATACACTACTCTCAGTTTTTCTGAAACCCGATTTTCTAACCAATTTTCAATAAATTCCTGGATATTCAACGAGGTAATTTTTCCAGAGAAAATCGCATTGACCCCATTGAAATATTCTAGAAATTCGAAAAATGGTGACCGAGAAATGTAGATCTTGATGTTTCGAACATTGAAAATCTGGCTCCCAGGATCCAAATTTTTGATTTCTTTCTCAACTAGAACAGATTCTATTTCTGAATTTGAGATCAAAAATAGGTCTAATTCAGAAGAGGAGACAGCTACCATAGCTGCCCTTTTTACCGAAGGAATCCATTGGTAACGGGTCAGATTATAGAATCCTACAGTGGTTTTCAGTTCTCTACATCTCCAGAAAATCTCAGAAATGTGTTTTTGGAGGTCCATGGCTAGATAATTCTTGATTTCAAACTCAAGTTTGAATTCAAATTCTTTCTTTTCCTCATCCCGGTACCAGACATATGATCTGAAAAAATTAATATTGTAAAAATCTCGAACCTCGATCGTCTTCCAATCGACTGAACTTCCCGACCGCCCGAAATTAAACCCCTAACCTCATTATTTTGAACCCTAATCTTACCCATTACAATTGAAGCGAAAAAATTTCTGTGACTCTTCTGTGATTACCTCAGTTTCTTGAAAATAGACATCCAGAAACCCTCGTTGATAGTCAAAAATTACTCCTGTCAACATGTGTCGGTACATTTTAAGTATGGTTTTGGAGAGTTTGGAGGTCAGGGAAAGGCAAAATTTGGTATCGACGGTCATTAAAACGAAGATTTCTTGGAGAATCACAAGTGGGAGATTGTAGAGACGGAGGGGTTTCATATATCTGAAAATTAAGAGAAAATTTTGGCTGGAAAAACATGAGCTGGATTAAAAAAGTCAATAATCTTGAAAAATTTGAACAAAATGAGGTAATGATAACTAATACCCATATCATTTTTGAAGTTTTATTTTCCTCTTCACAGTTTCCAGCTGTACATATATCATTATACAAAAAAAATCAATGGTGCTTTTGATTTTTGACGCCTCCCGTTGTTGTTGTTGTTGTGGTTGTAGACCATCTTCGAGCCCTAAAAGTCTCCACAACAAACACGCACAGAATTTACGGTACATAGTGCATGGGAACTCCGCCCCCTTTTTACGCTCCGCCCATTTCTAGTAGGGCGCATTTTCACACTGTCCAAAAAAATCGATAGTCTATTTTTTAGTATGATTATCGATCTTGGTAGCTCTGCATTTTTACGCTGATTGTGTCAAATATTGTGTTTGCGTACTTGGCATCAGATTTGACGACCAAGAAATCAAAATTCAAAACTCTGAACTGTAGGTTACGTCTGAAAAACTATGCACCATGTCATCATATCAGAGTTTGTGAAAATAATCTCGTGACCAAATTACCTAAAATTTTAAAACACTACAGTATTATAGATTCCATATCTAGACTCCCAATTTCAAAGTTTTCAATTCATTCAACCCTCTGTACCGTACCAACTTTTCGGTTTCACATTATTCAAAAATGCCCTTAGCTTCCGTCAAAACTGCTTGTACTGCGAAGGCAATCTAGAAAACCGATTTCCATTCACGACAACCGACAATTAAAAACAAAAAGAGGAAGTTAAAAACTTTTATGTTTCAATAAGTTTTTTTTCAATTCATTAATTCATGTTCATTTCATTATGTAGTGTTCAATCGACCCAAATCATCTTCACAGTGAAGTTCAAATAATGTTGACTTGATCCGGTCAAGAAAAGTGAACCTCCCCTCCTTTTGACCATTGTTGATGAGCCCACTTTGAACGAACTGAGATAATTTTTGTGAAAAGTTAGATTTTAATGTTTTAGGGCGACTTCACACAGCTATGGCCCATTTAGATTAGCGAAGTGCAATCCAGAAATGAGATGAAATTTTTAAAATATTAAAATTCTTCTTTTCCAAAAATTTTAGGTTTTACAACGTCCTGAAGTCCCGTCATTTTATAAGACAATTGTTAACTCACTCGAAGGTTAAAAAAAAGTGAGTACCACTACTTCCAAATCGAATAAAACAAATGTTGATGCAAATACTTTTATGTTTCAATACAACTTTTTCTAATCATGAATTTATGTTCATTCATTATGTAGACCTTAGTCACCGACCCAAATCATCTGCACTGCGACGCACAAACATTGTTGACTTGATCAGGTCTCGAAGAGTGGACTCCCATTTGCCCATTGTTGATGGGTCCACTCTGGACGAACTGAAAATTGTCTTGTTTAGTTCGATTTATAATAAAACTTATTTGAAGTCCAAAATCTATTTGCGACTTGACGATCAGTAGATTATTAGCTTATCAGCTCTAATCAATGTAAAGAAACAGAAAACAACTTACATTCCAAGTTTGACAATTCTGTACATTCATTCCGTTGAAATTGAGTGGTACAGAAATGAGAGCATTCAAAGTGGATCCCGAGTGATTGGCCATTTGAACCATAACATTGTTCTGATTATCGAAAGTTGGGGGTCCGTATCCGGCGGTTCTTCCAGTACGAGTAGTGACTTGACCGTTTTGAACCATGAATACGATCACGTTGAGGTTGGACTGAAAATTAAGAAAATTGAGGAACGCATCGTTTACAGTAAGCGTTTCATTCGGGGTGGGGGAGTTCAGACTGAACAGATTAAAGTAAATTTACCAATATGGAATTCAAGAAATAGTATTTCTGTTTGAGTCTAGAATAAATTAAGTGGCAATTTTCCGATTTTTCTTATTCTTCATCTACCGTTTCAGGATTATTGTAAAACTTTAGGATTTCGGAGAAAGATTATTTTATTCTGAACAGCTTTCTGGTGAAATTGGTGAACCCTCGAAATTTTGGAAAAGCGAAATTCCCTCACTCACCATTCCAGGTCCAAATCCAATTGCCGTCCATTGATTATTCGTAATCCTATTATTCTGATACTGAATTTGCAATGCTCCATTCTCAATCTTCCAACTCGACTTCACAGAATTCTTGTTATATTTACAAGTCTGCCCACTAACCAGAGCGAATGTTGCCAATAGAAGAATTGAAATTTGCGAAGCGAACATTTTTCGATTTTTCGATTCTCCCATTTGGCGAGTTGCTCCATTTAAACCCCTTTCTATATTGACTTTTTGAGTTATTTAGGTGGGTGTCGGAATCATCTGAATTGAAGAGAAAAGAGGAAAACAGAAGTTGTTTAGACACTGGTAAACATTTGGAGAAAAAGAAGAAAACCGATAATGGGTAGGAGAGAGAATGTGGCAAATATTTGATAGTTATGTGCCCACAGAGATGGTTTTTCACGCCGAATTTTTTTTGTCGGGGTAAACCACAGAGAGCAGAGACTATTTGGAGGAGGGAAAGATTGTCTGGAAACCAATTTTTATAAGTGTTTACATCATATTTGGGAATAGAGCTTGCAACAATATTTTTTCTTTTAATTAGATCATTTAGTAATAGAAATCAGATTTTTTTGGAAAATCGACTTTTCATGCACCATTTATCGGTTAGAAGAACTGAGTAATCACCTTTAAAAATGTTCCTGAACTTTAGCGAAGTTGTGAAACTGTAATTTCCAATTTTTTGAGATTTTTAGGGGCTATAAAAAATTTCAGCGAGTTATAAGAAATCCAAGTTTTTCCGATTGACGGGCAACATCGGGAATACATATTTTTCACAGAAATTTCTTCTCAATTGCAATATCTATGCGCGATGTTATCAAATTGTAAAATTTTGAGGCAATTACTTGACGACTCACTGAAACAGTAAAACATGTCCTACTTTCAGATATTCTTAGTACTTGTTTTGTCGGGGTAAGCCACAAAGAGCAGAGACTATTTCTAACAGGATGAGACTGTCTGGAAACCAATTTTTGTGGATGTTTACACCAGAGTTGACGCCAAAGCTTGCAACATCTTTTAAAAAATTAGATATTTTAATATTAGAGAGCTGTTTTTTTTTCAGGAGAAACAATTCTTCAAAATGTAAAGATATACATATGAGCTATCATCTGTAAGAATGTTCTTTCTCAAATTTCTATGTTCCTCTTCAGAATTCTCAACTTTTCTACACAGAGATGCTGACCGATCAAATTGGATAGCTTTTAGACGATTGTTTCACAACTCACTAAAACAGTAAGAAAAAGGTACTGTCAGAGAGGCAGATGTGGACTCCAAAAAAACAAAATTTGGTAGTAGAGGGCCGAGCTTTTTGGTGAATACTATTTTCTTGGTGCATAAGTCTCTACCCATTTTCTGTAATTCATTTTTAAAACATCGTGTTGCAGTTACCGAGTGAAGCCCGTATTTATAACTTTTTGAGCATGAAGTACCATTATCGGTTTTATACAACAACAAAGAGGGGGCGGCTTCTAAAAAACGGTTTACAGGGTTTCTTACATCTGTGTGAAAGTTCGAATTATGCATACTTCAAAAAATTCAGGGGAATCAATTGGCGATCAATACATGTTGCAGAAAATGAAACATTACAAAAAAGGAAGCCAACAATTTTGTGTAGCTTGAAACATAAGTTTTCTGAATGCGTTCCGCAAAAACTGACCTGCTGTGCCGAGGTTTCAAAACATGTTCTTCCCAATGGAACACATATTTTTTAGCGATCCCACAGTTTCTGTACATTGTTCCCCTTGAAGGCCAGCTTAAGGTTTGTAATGTTTCACTGTGAGCGTATACATAGTTTACGATAGATATGAGCAATGATTAGTTATCATGAGCTTTACGAATCATAATGAAGATAACGAATATTTATGTACTTTCGCTGAATTGCTTGAATTTCCACAATGAAATTTTTTCCTGTTTCTGAAACAGCGTATCACTTTGCTTGAGATGATGTTTTTAATTGTATCTGTCCTTTCTCCTCCAATCCCTCAATCTCCATCCTTCTACAAACTACACACTTTTTTCTGAGATTTCCTCTTTCTTCTCAGGTCAAACAAAGTTTCGTCTTGTTCAAACACAAACAGAGACATCCGAAACGCGTTGGCAGCCAAATTGTCAAAGTGTACAATAACAAACTCCTTGAAAAACTCTCCGTGTGTTTGATTTTTTCTGTAGTTTCCATATGACAATGCGCACGTTTATTTTCATTTTCTAACCGTTTATTGGTCAAAGCTCAGGCTCTGAATTGAGAAAAAAGGGAGAGAGATGAATTATGTACACTTGGCAAAAAGTGGAAATGGGTATTCATGGGGGAGAAGGGGGCGGAGCTTAGTTGCATTCCATCGGGCACACCTTCTTGTCCTTTGGAGATTTGTCGTTTCGAGTGAGTTGACCGTTTTGGATCTTTCCGGACTTGATGAACTGAAAAATGCGAGGCTGATGAAAGCGTAACACTATAGAAGAATAATTTTCAGTATGAAATACGCAACTTGAAACAGATTTAGTATACAGAAAGTAGTGCTCTGGACGAATTAAAGGTAGAATATTTTCAGTTTCAGATAATCGACTTAAATCTGTTTTTTGCCCTGAAGTTGTTAGGCATGGTTAATCTTAAACCACTGAAACAGGTCCCTTACCCTCCACTTCTGGCACGATTGAAGGTTTCTTCCTTGGAATTGAACTGGAATCTGAACGACGGCGGCCATGGTCTCATCTTCTGGGAAGTAGAGAGCAGCTTGAGTGTTGATGGAAGCAGAGTTCTGTTGAGTTCCGTTCTGGTTGAAAGTTGGTGGTCCGTGTTGGGTGGTGGATCCGGAACGGACGGTCACTTGGTTGTTGGATACCATGAAGAAGACTCCGACCAAGTTGTTCTGGAAAAAAAAATTGGTTTATAAGGTGGTTTTCGTTTGCTGCTGAAATTGGTACATTGGTCTTCATGATCAAGTTATGGGAACATGGGAACAGTTAACAGTTTTTCAAAATGTACTGCAACCCCATCGCAATTATCCAGCTTTAAGTTATAAGAGTTGGCACTGTAGACTAAATCGAATATTGAATGAAAGAAAATTTAAAAACCGTAGTTTAATGGAAAACTAGAAACAGTAAAACATCTCTGTTTTTCTGGGAGAGGTGAAAACTTTCACTGTTTGAAAATCTGCACAAAAAAGTGTTCATCTCGAGAGTGTCTAATCTTCTTGCTTTTCTGTTACCCCTAGCTAGAACTGAAATTTGAAAATGCACAGGATAAAAGTTTTCACAGTTTCATGGTCAACACAGAAGTGGGCACGATTTGGAATTATAATGGACATGTGAAAAAGATTACTTGTTTTGAAATTGCAACCATGGTATTCTAGATTATTGTTTGAAAATTTCCTAAATTCACAACAGGAGCAAGTTTTCCTCTGTAGTACATAATCAAAACACTCATTTGGTTCTATGAAATTTTGAGAGGTACGAAACCGAAAAGTTTAATTTTTGCAGATAAGTTTGTCAGTTTCGTTCTTTCCATAATGCTAAGACAGAATTATTCAAGGGTATTCCCATGAAAAAATTTTATACATATTTGTAATGTCTGGCGGCTAAGTGCTTCTAATCATAGAGAACTGCCTCCTTTGATTCAAATCAACATTTTGAAACAGTAAGCTCAAATATTTTTCAAAATTTATTTGGTTTCATGAAACACACATCGGATCTGACTTAGAATGGTAAGTTGTTTGCTAGTTTACCTGAGAAAATTCAGGTCAAAATGATTCAGAATCAACCAACTTTTCATATAATTTCTGAACACTACCGCATAAAGTTTTACAATTTCAAGAGGTTGAGATCAAAAATAACATTTATCTACTTTATTATTTAAGACTCATAAAAATCAAATCAACCGATCTCATTTCAACTTGAATTGAAGATTCTTTGTTATTTTAATACTTCTTATGTTTCAACCGACCAATAAATGCTATTTACTTTACATCCACTTTCGAGTCCATTGAAACCGAAAAAAACCAAAATGCATGCTCACCTTATCATCTCCAAATCCAATACCAGTCCATTCGTTATTCTTAATATCAGTGTTCATGAATTGAAGCATAATCGAGTTATTGGCGAATCTCCAGTGAGCCTCGAATCCAGAACTGTCATATTTGCAAGTTTTAGCCGAAACAAGCGCCAAAACCACAGCCAACAGAACAGCAATCACTGACTTGATCATTTTTCGTTTAGTTTTTTCGTTTCGAGAAGTTTCGAATACGGTAGTTACTGTGCCATTGTGCACCCCTTTTATACCCGGTCAGCCAAATACAAACTTTTCTTCTTTTTTCTTTCTATTTGTTCGTTTTTTCTTCTTCTTGAAAAACGTATCGTGGTTTGTGTAGGCACGGGTACAAGAGTTGTAGTCCAACAGAATGTGCCAAGTGCTCACTGTCTTGATCTACACTTGCTTCACGTATTTTTGGTTACTGTGTTACTTTTGAGAAAAGAGAAATGTTACGAAATATTGAAAATTTGGAGAGTTGAGGAAAGGATTAGAACGGAGAAATTACACAGTTTTAAGTTTAACACCGAGGGGTCAAAGAGTACAAAGGAGGCAAAAAAAAAGTTTCTGTTCTATCATAGTGATATGATGCCATACAAATTTTTGAAGTTAGTGTTTTCCCAAATTTTGGTAGCTAATTGCGTTTCAAACAATTTTTCACCTCTTTCTTTATCAAAAAATATTCTAAATTTTCTACAGTTTCATTATGACAGCAAAGCCTATGCCTTCTAGATTATTTGTTTCCTTGATTATAGATCTAGTTACCATTTCCATATATTGTGAAGTAGTTGAAGCTTTGCAGAAAATTTGATTCCTGGATTGCTTGACTACATCATCCCCAAAACATGCTTACCTCCCGAGCTTTTGGTCCCGATTACAATAATATTTGTCATCGATTTTCGATCTTTCCGAATCGAAAGCGCTTTTCTAGAAGTCCATGATCTTTGAGGAACAAGCTACTGATGTTATTTTTTATGTTGTAGAAAGCAATACTGTTTCTGAAAAATGTTTGGTGAGCAAATGAAGATTTCACAAGGATTCATTCTGGAATTGATGTTGTAGAATCAGAAGGGATCCAGTACTCATTCTTGGAAAATTGTATTGCAATGGAGCACGTTTACATTCCATGTTTCAAACCTCCAGTTTCATCGTAACAACATATTTTGATCCATGGTGTGTTTTCAGTGAATACCATGCCTACATTCTTCAGTCTTTCTGACCCAGTTCATATTAGTTGTCAAATAAAAAAAGTGTTTTCCGGAGGATTCAATTTTGTTTACAGTTTCAGAGTGCTCATTATTTTCAGGTACAAACAACGTAAGTTAATGATTGGCGCAAAATTGATAATTATTTTAGTGAATTCGATTGGTCAATACTTCCATGATTCGCTTAGCAGTGCATTTGGCAGCGCAGACGTCCTGAAAACAATTACAGTTTCGTTCATAAGCTAAACTTGCTGTTAGAGGTGTATTTCATTATGAAATTAGCCAATAATCAAACTGTCTGTTATTCTTCTATTACTATGATTCATGTTCCTCTTTTATTGTCATACCAAAATTGAGCAAATTAACAAAAGAATTTGCCAACTTTGTTCGATTTTTTTGTAAAATCAAACAAGAGAACATTGTGTATTTGTTTTGGAACAGAGGCAAAGAGCCGACACAGAAGAGAAAAGATCAGAAGAGGAGGCGGATGGGTTGGATTGAGAAAAAGCGAACAGGCGAGTTTTTTTCTCTTTAGAAGATTTTTAGGACTAACAAAACTATATGACGAGCACAAGATAAAGGCGGAGAATTGAGTTTGCAAAATTAAAGTCTTACAAGGGAACGTTGTTCTAGGGGGTCAAAAGTTTTTGATGGTATTATGGCAAAATGTAGTACGTCTTGTATCTAGAACAACCATAAAATATTGGGTGCCCGTTTTGAGGTTCAGAGGAAAAATTTGAGTTTTTCTGAATTTTTGAAATTTTTGGACTGAAACCGTTCTGACAGTCATATTTTTGTTCATTTTAACTTTTTTCACGATTTCTTTTTTGGATGTTGTAAATGAAGAGTTGTGTAAAATAAAAGCCTCTTGGCCCAACTATCTATCATGCACATGAAAAATAATACAACACTTTGTATGCGAACTCACCAACTACAATGATTCAAGATATCGCATTTCGAGACATTCCTTGATGATCACACTATGTTGGCCAGAAAGTTGAAGGCTAATAAACAATAATGACATACTATAACATAGGGGTCACCGGCCATTTACGAGTCTTTTTCTGAGTTTTCCAAAAATTTTTGAAATTTCATCGTATACCTATACATCTAATTTTTTGTAAAAATGACAATTTATGAAAGAAGGTTTCTGTGATGAATTAAGCTATTTTCTCATGCATTTTGATCTAAATTCACTACATGGTACTAAAATAATTCGACTTTCAAACATTTTTGTTTGAAAGTCGAATTATTTTAGTACCATGTAGTGAATTTAGATCAAAATGCATGAGAAAATAGCTTAATTCATCACAGAAACCTTCTTTCATAAATTGTCATTTTTACAAAAAATTAGATGTATAGGTATACGATGAAATTTCAAAAATTTTTGGAAAACTCAGAAAAAGACTCGTAAATGGCCGGTGACCCCTATGTTATAGTATGTCATTATTGTTTATTAGCCTTCAACTTTCTGGCCAACATAGTGTGATCATCAAGGAATGTCTCGAAATGCGATATCTTGAATCATTGTAGTTGGTGAGTTCGCATACAAAGTGTTGTATTATTTTTCATGTGCATGATAGATAGTTGGGCCAAGAGGCTTTTATTTTACACAACTCTTCATTTACAACATCCAAAAAAGAAATCGTGAAAAAAGTTAAAATGAACAAAAATATGACTGTCAGAACGGTTTCAGTCCAAAAATTTCAAAAATTCAGAAAAACTCAAATTTTTCCTCTGAACCTCAAAACGGGCACCCAATATTTTATGGTTGTTCTAGATACAAGACGTACTACATTTTGCCATAATACCATCAAAAACTTTTGACCCCCTAGAAAAACGTTCCCTTGTTAGTAATAAAGTTTCAGGAACAGGAAAGAATTTCTAACGAGCGAACTTCGTAATAATAGTAATTGGTATCTACATGTATTTACTATGGCTTGAAAACAGTAAATTTTTGTAAGGAAAAAATGCTTCGAACCTTATACAGTTTGCTGATTTTTTTTGGGTTTCACTATCTTGAAAAGAAACCCGAATGTCGATTTGGTGAAAATTTTCAAGACTCACCCTAATAAAATAAATATGTCCATGGTGCTTCTTGAACTTTCCATTGCTCAAACTTCCTCCGGGAACGATGATCCAATTGACACACTGATCCAAAGAGAAGTTTCTTGGACCAGCTGGGCCAAGCGGTCTGATTACAGTAACTCTCAGGCGGTCCCCTTTGAGCTCCACGTTTTTGACGATAACATAGGAGACGTCATCAATGACGACCTTCTTCTTTTTCGGGGTGTAGCCAGAGTTGGTGGTGATGGTGTTGGTGTCGTCACGGGAGAAGATAATGGATTCAAGGTTGTTCTGGAAAAATATGCACATAAGTAATCACTGGGCAATGACTTGGAATTTGAAGACAAGAACATGAAACTGAAATTTTAAAAGATCAAAATCTAACTCTCCTTTTTTCTTCCCATCGGTGTATTACAAACAAAACCTTTGAGAACGCAAATCATCAAATTAAGGCATCAATTGTTGGAAAATCTTACCATCCCTGGTCCATCTCCAAATGCTATAGAAGTCCAATGATTCTCCGTCAAATTGTGATGCTCAAAATGGATCTGGAGCTCATTTCCATTTGTACTCCAGCTCATTGAAGCCAAATCATTTTCGAAGTCACAAGTAGGTGCAGACGAAGCAAAAGAAACAAGGAGGACGAGAACGAAAATGACAATCATTTTCAATACTGAACTGACCAATGATATGAGTTTTATAGGTCACTCTCTATGATTGTTTAGGGAAAGTTCAGTGACGGGACGGAATGAGAGAGACGGAGAGAGGAAGTGCTGATATATAAACATTTTTGTCTGCTTCCGGTGCTGCCTGGTATCATTTTTTTGCAAAATGAGAAGGTTTTGAAATTCGAGACACTTTTATGGGGTGCCGGCCTGCTAGATGGTACAGAGAGGTCAGATATTTGATATCGATTGGAGGGGGAAGGTTGCATAAAATATAAACAGAGTGGGAAAGAGGGGGTCAGAGAAAGAGATTGCTCGAGAAACGAGATCAAGCTCAAAAATTGAGGCGAAAGTTATCAAAGGAATATTTGGATGAAGCTTCCACTTTGTAATCATATCATACTGAAACGGTGAAATTTTTTGAGAATCCTAGGTTTTTAATGGGATAATTGAAAGTTTGGTTCCATTGACTGAAGTGGAGAAATTTATTTATTCTGTCTTTGGAGGATTCCAAAAACAAAGATTCACAGAATGTTCCATGTCCACTTGATGCCGAAAATTGGAAACTATGCTAAAATATAATATATTGTACGCAGCTTCGGAACATTGAAAGTTAATATAACATTGTTTTTAATCATGCCATGGAAACTGTATTTTTTACCATTCTTTGCCACTTTTCAACGTGTTTCAAACGACAAACTGCGATTTTCCAGTTTTGTGAAATTTATCACATATCTGAACGGTAATGTACTCCAAATGATATTTCTGTTTTGGGCTAAGTCTAGTTTCAAAAGAACAAGTATAAAAAACTGTTCAAGAAGCTGAAACCGTTTTTGGTTCGAACATGAAGAACACGAGAAACATACTTACAAGAGAAAAAACAAAATGAAACAAATGTTTGGTTTCAGACCAAAAAGTTATGTTTCTACAAGTTGAAATGTTCGATGTTATATTTACCGCTTTGTTACCTGTCCACTTTGGGCTTCAAACTTGTTTTTTATGTATTTTGTTGTATCGTCACTCCCAGTGAACTGAAAAGTGTATCCCGAACTTGATTTTCAATAACTGACTATTTATCATAGGTAAACTCGGTAGATTTCTTCAATTGTGCTCATTGCCGAGCTTTATTACATATATTAAAGAGATCTTTTTAGGTATGCATGGCAATTTTGAACTTTGAAAACTACTTCAACAGTTCAACCCGGACAATTTCTATCAATTGTTCCCGGTGGTTCTCTAATTTTTCAACCATCTTTCTGTGATTTGTTTTCGTCTCTCTGGCTACACTTGACTAGAGAGAAAATGGTCGAGATTGATGATTCATTAATGAAGATCAGAATGTTTAGAGAAGGGAATCAGGAAAATTAGTGTGATTCCGATCTTACAATAAAATTTTAAAGCTAATTTTGTAGAGTACTCATCAAGAATTTGAAGGAAAGGAGAGACCGAATATGAACTAAAAAGCGTAAGGTTTAATCTAGAACTGAAGCAGAAAACTTCAATAAAAACCTGATCATGTTTTGAACGAATCTAGTTGACAAAAAAGGGGAAACCCGAATAATTACGGTTTTAACATGTGCATACTATTTTTCTTTTGACTTTCTCCAAAGTTCTCCAATTTATCTCGTGTCTATGTATATCCCAACCTAAAAACGGTAAACTTTTTCGCTGCTTCATTTGATAAACAAGTTTTCAAAAGTTTCCACAGTATTTCTTCGAATTTTACTCTCTTCAAGATATCAAGATGATTTCTGATCACTGAACGACCATTGTCTCATTTCACTTCTCCTCGGAAGTCTCTCTTCGGAAGTGTAACCGTACCCAAGACTACGAACTACATTTGTGACAGACCATCGAAGGCATGTTTCTCACAAAAACTAACAAAAAAAAGTCCCCCTTCTAATTAGAGGTGAGTTAAAAGGGAAAATCCGTGCACTCCAAATTTGAACGTATTCTTTCATTTGTCTCATTCTTGTTTCGATGGTTCCTCTCTTACTACCCCGGATCTCAAGATAACAATTAAATTTCACTTATGAATCATGTCAGCACAGAGAACACAAAAAGACACACTTTTTGAAAGAGATTGATGATCAAAAAGAAGAAAACGGGGTGGTCGCCTGTAGTGATCTGGAGTTTGTGCTGATATCAATTTGAAGTTTATAGTCAAGACGGATATGTTTTGAAACATGAGGAGAGGGGGCGGAGCTTCGGAGGAATTTTATGGATCTGGGCTTGTCGACGGTGGACACCAATGATTTTCTTGTGGACTTTATCGAGTTTGAAATTTAAGCGAAATTTTGATAACTTTTACCTTTTTTCACACAGCTCTGATCTTTTTGTCACAGGTCTACTTTTATATTATTGCTATTTCATGTTGACATTATTATCTAACAATTTCGACTTTTAGCAATGAGATCGCTGTAGACAATACAATACTGCTTATTCTACTTTTTTAAATCATAGTGATACTCACATTTTCCTTTTTGGTCCGTGTCCTTCTAAGAATAGTCTGAAATTGTGGTACTGTTTTTAAATGTGAAGGAAAAACAGAAAATATTTCGACAAAAATGTGCCGTATCACTTACTTCATCTAATTTGGACGTAGTTTTGGGAAATTAGTCTTTCAGTGTTTTTTGCAGATTCGATGTGGTAATGAGAACTCCAAGTTTTAATAGTTGATTCGTGAGTTTTTGCTAGTGAAATTGTATTGTACATGATTCAAGCCCCATTTTCTGTTATTCAAAGACGACTCTGCGTTCCATATAAAAGGTGAGCAAGAGTTTTCTTCGAACTCGACGCAACGAGTTTAATGTTTCAAACTGTGAGCCAAAAGAAATTAGCAATAATTCTTAAGCTTTTGGAAAAGAAAATGCGTACAAAACCTAAAAAGAAGCGTACTTTATCTTCAAAAACCCATCATTACTAATAACAATCACCAATTCTGTGTGTATGAGTGTTTGTCGCGCATCATAACTCGACTTCCAGTGGACCGATTTGGATGAAACTTATATAGATCAACTCGAAATTTGTCCGAGATGATGCCCGTACTTTTCTTTTTTCAAGAATCTCAACTTTGAAAATTTCAAAAATTCACCCGTTTTTCACTGTGACAGAAAAACGGACGTTGAAGTACTGAAACTCTGAGATGTAAGCAAAGGCCAGGCGGTTGGAGTCCCCGAAGGGGACGAAAACCGTCTGGTTTGAAACAGTCATAGCCGTTCCAAAATTTAACGTTTCTAGCAGCTCATATTTTTATATCGTTTGACTTGATATTAGTTCATACTTAATTCACAATAATAAATCTGAATCCGACGATAGTTTTAGGATGTCGAGAGTGGTCTGCTCGGTTGATTTGATTGGAAAAGATTCTTACACAATATGGTTAACTTGAAAACTGTTGACAAATGAAGTTATGCTTGCAGGATAATGTTGAGGGGTCTGTGACCAACTGTCCATAAATTTAATTTTTCAACTTGTGAAGAACATGAAACAGACAATAATTTCTGAGCTTTGATGACACTGTTCTGTCAAAACCGAATTCACCACAATAGTGCTAAAGAAAATTGAAACATCCTCAAAACACCTTATTGGAACATACAATTTTTTTGTAAATTTTCTGTTTCTGAAAGTTCATTAGTTTCACATCCTTTACTTGGATATTAGTGTTCTGTGTGTCCTTACTTGCCCCCATTTCAGTAACGTTTTCAAATCTGTGTCACCAATGTTGAAGTCCAATTGAAATCCACAAAAATGTGTTAGTCACACTTTGACACTTTCCAAAAGCTTCCGGTTTCTTCACTTTTATGATAGTCTAATTGTTGTCAGTGTTTCTATTTAGAAGACCTTTTGCGATTTTTACACAATATTTAGAAAACTTCTCAATTGTGTTATTGGTGTATTGAATAGAGTAACGTAAACATATCTTTAAACCTTTCTAAAACGGTCTGAAACTTTTCTGAAATCTGTTCTAGTCACTTTCGCCCAAGCCTAGGGCTCGTTTCCGAAAATCCTTCTATCTCCCATCCTGACTACAATCCCGACACATTGCCTACAAAGACTACACCTCTGTTGTCCACCCCTATGAATGTCCATGATAAATGAGGATGTCCTTCCTTCTTTCCTCTTTTTGGAGATTCCAATCAGGACCCCCTTTCATTAGTTCTTCTTCTTCTTTTTCTCCATCTTCCATTCCCCCCCCCCCCCCCATTTTCTAAGAATCCAAGAGTCAATCCCTTTTCATCCTGACTTTTTCCTCTTTCATTCATTCAAAATTGTGTTTTGATGATGTGTCCGTGTGTTTGAGTGCCGGTGAGTTTTGTCGCTGAATTCTGATATATTAGTGGGAGGTGGTGGTTCGATATACACACACTCATTCACTCGAATTACGTGTATTTGGGTACATAGTACACTCATGGAAACGTCAAAAGAGGCAAAAATAGAGGGCAAAGGAGAATGGGGAGAGAGACCGAAAGAGTGAAAAATGTTTCAGAGGAGAAGAGGAACAAGAATCAGTTTATGATACATGTAAGAGGGCAGATGAAGGGGGAGACAAGACACAGAAGGTGTACATCGTAGCTATGGGGAAAACGTGTGTGGACTATGATGTTTCAGAAAGTTGGGAAATATGCGGAATGATTATTTTGCTCTGATATCTTTTCAATTTGTGTGAAGTACCGTATTTCCTTTGATTGCCCGGTACCTCTAAATGTCGGGCACCTCCTAACAGACCGGTAGAAAAATTATGAGTTTGAAAAATAGACGGACATGCCGGTCAATTAGAGAAAATACGGTATTTGGACTACAGTTCAAATAATTTTGCATATTCTGATTTTTATTGAATGCTCCCTTTGATACTGTAGTTGTACGCAAGATATGAAACTTAAAGAGATGGAAGCGCAACTTACTCACACCTGCCATATTCCCTAAAATCTCCAGCTATTTTATTTTCTATAGAATATCTCCTTCGGGGGTCCAAATACCGACTGAACTCTCATTATCACTCCATCCTTAAACAGTGATCTGGAAAAAGTAAAATGTTATTTTTTCATGAAGTGATTCGAGAACTTCAACTGAGTTTTCCGATCTCGCGATAGCGTCAAATGACTGTAATGGGAAGCAATTTTTGGCAGGATTTCATTTAGAACTAGTGTCTCTTGCACACTGAGATTGGAAAACTCGGGGTGGTTAAAGTAAGAAATTTCTTTTTGCATTGACTCTCTATATTCTGGTTCGCCTTTTCGTGAACTTACTGTAACTGTAATTTTGGCCAACTTCAGTTGAATCCTACTCTCTATATTCTCTTTGGGATTACGAGAAACCTACAAACACTGTTCGGCCCAGTAGGGATTTTATGATTTCAATATTGTTCAAACTGACTTCTTGATCAAGTGTTTTTTTATATGAGCTTTGGAAGAATACCGTTTCTATACGTTCCCTTTAGTCGGTACCATTTTCAAAAGTAATAAGCAATTGGGAATTCTTTCATTCAAAATTATCATGTTTCAAAGCCTTCATGATCCCGGACGAGACAACAAATCTTCAGTCCATTTTGATGACCTGCAACATCTAATCATAACCAAAATCTAGAGCAAATGCCGGTGCTCGTCCACAGTGTTGGCATCTCTGTCCTTGTCATTCAGTAGTTACAGTTTCAATGATTTTGTATACTTGATAGCAAATTCTATCAGATAATTGTATCGGTTTTCAAGAAATTGCTTTCCCAATAGTCACTCACAACTCCTTCCTATTTTATGTTTTGACCTTACGTCAAGGATATCTATGTACCTATTTGGCTTGAGAGTTTGACTTCACAGATCACTAATAGTAGGTTTTTATCAATTTTTCACATGTCCTTTTTCATCTTACCACCGTTCCTCGTAGACAGGTGAAATCTCCACAAAATCAAGGAAAGTTCAACGAACTCTTTGTTTCTGTTTCCAAAGTTCAGTTTTACAAGGAGATTGATTTAGACAGCAATAGGATATACGCTTGACTGACATCAACTTATATTCCATTTCCAGAAGTATTTATGGTCCTTTTGCAAACCATTGAGAATATTACAGTTTTCTATTTGCTGACTATGAGAAAGAAAACTTTCTTAAACATAAGAATTGTATCCTCATCAAAGTGGTATCAATTCTGAGTTACCCAATACTTGGAAACTATGTTTTTGAAACATTCATTTTTTGAATAAATCGAATCAAAAATTTCCGATTCATCCACTTTACATGAATTGGCATGAACGGGTCTCCAGGTGAGCAGAATTTCCCCTATTAATTGTAACATATTGCTCCTTTGGCTTTTGGTCTCAAAGCGAATATCATGGCATGTTAAGGTCATGTTAGCCAATCAGTAAGCGTTTTTGAGGAAATAACCGTATTGATTTCACACCGTAAAAGTAACGATGTTACTGTCTCATGATCCACTTGAAGCAGTAACCCTATTTCAAATCTCAATTTTCTCTTAACATTGAGATCCCAAATCTGACTTCCTTATCCGAGACCCCCCCCCCTCCCTATCAAATTTCCACGCTTTCAGGCCCCATGTTTGTAGGTCACCATAAACCACAAGTCACGAAAAACAACACTTCCAATTTTCATCTGTGTGTGTGTACAATTCTCAGAATTTCCCCCATTTTCATAACATTTTCCCCGAATTCACTTCCAAATTAGGAAGCCTTCGACGTCACAACTCCTTGGCTCCGCCCCTTTTGTTTACGATTCCTTGTCTTTTCCTCTTCTGAATATCTTCCGATTCTCCCACACAGACACACACACAACAGGAAATCACAAATCACAAGAAGTTGGACGAACAAGTGCAGATTTGTAAAGATCAAGAACTGGGGGGTGGCCACTTTTTGTGATTTGGGGTTTTTTGTGATGAGACATGGAAGGGATAACGTCATTTGGAATCGACTGGGAGGGCGGCCTTTTTAATATTGGATTGGAACATAGACACATCAAGGATCCAGATCAGAAATTTTAGAATGGGTGGTAGATCATTCTGTGTTTAGATTTTTCTGTTTCGATAAGGCGTTTAATTTAATAATGGAGTTTCTTAACAGTTTATCTCGTTTCGCAAGAAGTTTTATTTTTGGATTTTCTGTTTTCTAGATGCGCTGTTAACTTTAAAATCGCACACAACATGATGTTTTGTCACAGTACCCTATGTCGGTTAGAAATCTTCAGAAACTTTGGGTACTTTTGTGTGTTCTCTCACTGTCTTTTACTGTTGCACTAGTGCGATTATTCCTTATTATGCTGTGTCTGAATAGTGAGCCTGTGAATCGCACTTGAAGACAATATTGAATATCTTCTGATTTTAGAACTCTATAAACTTTCTGGTGAGACGGATATTCTCATCTTCACAATTTTTTTTACATTTTTGTTATTCGATTTCCACGTCTATGCTATATCCTACAACAGTATTTGGTTGGTAGCTTCTTCATTCCTGAAAAAAATTTCAGTTGCCATATGAGGAGGAATGCCTATAAATTAACTTTCCCGTGATTACTGGTTTCAAAAAAGACGTTTACTATTTTTTTGCTTGATATCGTCAATGATAAACTGTTTGATGGTCCAACTCGCTGATAGATCAAAACTATACTGCCTGTTCTTCTGATACTACCGACTTGAAACAGTTTTCAACTTTTTTGGATTTTTCATTCTTCCGACAACATTATTGATATCAATGTGGTGTTATTCTAGTCTTGAAACATTTGAGTTCGGTCTTATTTTGATAGGACATCCGTGTTACCCGTTTCATAGGCTTTTCATATTCACTGAACATCCGTTACCAGAAGTTCCATTGCGGTACAGTGCAGTGATATACTGAAAACTTTCCGTTTCAATCCTTTACAAAATTTCAACTTTACAGTATCGGACAATTCTTTGTGCAAAAACCCAGCATTTTATTACCACTCACATGGTTCGAAAATTTACTGTTTCTAAAAGTTTGTTAAATGTTTCCGTTTTTCTGATTTTCAATTATATGGATAAAAGCAATCGTCTCCAATAAAAACCTACGGTCAAGTAATTGTGAAAACATTTTTTTCATTCTCACAAATATATTGAATGCACCATCACTTCGCCACATCCCGAAATCGACACGCTCATCTATCTTCAATCTAGTAGCCTATTTTAAGCTCCCTCCCTCCTCTCCAAAATTAAAATTCAAAGCATCCTCCTTCCGTTCTCCTATTTTCTTCCAGTTTCCTGGCTACAACGTAGCCGTGGTCCTCCTCATCTTCCCCCCGATAGACTGATTTTGATCTGCTGATCATCTGTGTCTTGTTCTTTTCTCTCTGTTCCATCAGAATGCCCTTCCTTCTAGAGATTCGAATCTCAGTCAATGAGACCACCCCGATTTTATTACTGTAATTTTATTCGTTGGACTTTCACTTTCTTTATGGGTACCTTTCCATAAGAAGATCAAAATTTAGAAGCAAGTGTCATCGAAATCTCGGTTTCAGAATATTATGAAGTAATGTGAGATAGTAAAACTGAGATATGCAAATAGATAGACAGGGAGCCCGAAATCAGAGGTGTCAGATAGATGCATGAAAAGTTAAATATCTGGGTTAGACTGAAATGTCAATTAGAAAAAACTCCTAAAATTTTGGCCGCTTTGTGAGGGCTCAACTGAAACTCCGCCCACTTCGCTCAAAATTTTAGTAGTCTTCATAAATTCAGCGTTTCACACTTGAGATGAGAGTTTCCGGTCTCATTTCAACGCTACTAGTATCTTTTGATTCGCTACCCTTTCTCACTCTTTTCATTAAATTATCAAAGTTGGAAAACGGTATGAATGGAAAGAATGGATTAGAACCAAACATTTAGGTTTAAAAGCTGTGTGAAACTTTAAAACCGAGAAATTGCTGCGAAGACAAAATAGTCAAATATCAGTGCTAGATTCAGAGTAATGGCAACAAATATTATGACAAAAAAGTTGGACCCGATGAAAAGAGAAAGTGGGCGGAGTTTCAGACCAACAAGCCCTAGATGAGAACATTGAAAGGTTCTAAACTCAAACTGCGCCCACTTTTCTTAAATCCCAAAAGTTTAAAAGTAGGTAAAGTTTCAAGTTTGAGTAGGTCTAAAGTGATTTCGCACTCAGTGTAACATCTGTAACAAATTTGCAATGATTTGCATGTCCATAAAAATTGGATCTGAATCTGTACTTCTTGGTAACAAAAAAATTTATTGCAGTTTCATGAACTCCTTAAAAATATAAGGGTTTCAAAATTCGTAATTCTTGGATCGTCCGTAACTGTAAGCCACTTGGGAACCTCCTAAGAGGATCTCTTCTCTGAGAAACTTGAAAAATATTCTCGAATATCTGCCGTAACCAATTCAGTACTGAAATTATATCTTTTGAGGTTAGACCGTAGACTTTCTTGAGTAAAACAAGTAAAAACTTCCAGACCATCTGAAACTGCAAACTTTCAAAATTTGCTAATTCTCATTTTCCGACCCCCCCCCCCTCAACTTCTCCTCTTCACGTGCAAATCACCGTATGTCCTCAGAACACTCAATTTTCTTCTCTTTCTCTAATTCTCTCCAATCTACACACTATCTTCTCCTTCTCAACCACTACTACCCATCCCACCTCTCCGGGAGACTGTGTTGTTTCTCTGGTGTTTGTCTGTTTGTGTAGATTTGTAAATAATTTGCCTTTTTTTCCAATTCTCGTCTTTTTCATGACCTCCCTGCTCCAGCTAATGTCTCTTATACACCTGTTTCTCTTGCAAGACTCTATTCCGAGAAGGAGACCAATGAACATTTTCTTGATGTGTGTTTTCATGTTCCTTTTCCGTGGATTAGTGCACTTTTCATGTAGTAGTAGTAGGGGGAAAATCTTGATATTTTGATCTTGTGCTCAGATGCTCAGAGTCAAATCACGTTTACAACTATTATTATCAAATCACAAAATGTCTTTAGGGGGAGGGAAGAAAGAACAAAAACGTGTTGGGTGCAAAGTATTACATTTTGTGATGTGTTATCAGACGGAAAACGAAGGTTTTTTGATCCATGAATCTTTCACTTTTTCAGAGTTCTGATGAATGAAGTTTCAATTGGTTTTGAGTACTGGTATGGTTATAAACTCATGATCGAAAAATGTGCTCAAATTTTCGGCACTGATCTCCATTGATTATTGACATTTTCACTGTTTCTAATTGGCAACGAAAGTAATTGCGCCTAATTATTCACAATTCTTTAAGTAATTTTAGAAGTTTACACCGACCAAATTAGGAAATTTTACTTTTTCAGATTTGAGTTGAATGCGATACAGTTTCTGTCGGAGTAGTGTGTTTGAATCGGTCACAAAAATGTAACTGAAATTTTTCGCTGTGAACAATTCATTTCATGGAACAAAATGTTGTGATATTCCTGAATTTCTTCTATTTTCAACTCTGATTGGTTTTGATGAGCATCTGACCCAACAACTTTTAGGCGAGACCTCATTTTTCCCAGCCTAAACTATTTGATTGTCATTAATTTTTGAGTTTACATTTCTCCTTCGAAACTGAAATTCCGCAAGATTCTCAACAAGAACAGGAAAATAT
This sequence comes from Caenorhabditis sinica, assembly GCA_963932045.1. Taxonomy (NCBI): domain Eukaryota; kingdom Metazoa; phylum Nematoda; class Chromadorea; order Rhabditida; family Rhabditidae; genus Caenorhabditis; species Caenorhabditis sinica. The sequence continues at coordinate 17,148,388 of OZ009940.1, forward strand.
AGCTTTCTTTACTATTTATGACATTAATGAAACTGTTATTCTCGGTTTACAGAGTCCCAATTTTTTCATGTTTCATGACGTCTTTGAATTAATCACGATTTCGTTAACTGAACTCTTCTTCTTCTTCTTCAGTCTCAATTTTCAAACGCGTAGTGCCAGCTCATAATGATCTAAAATGTGTAACTTGCATTTTCAAAATATTCGGAAACTCAGTTTTTGGGCTGGTCCGAGAGCAAGAACCAACTTTCAAGAAATTTTCTTTTGCGACCAATATCTTTGTCAATCTTTGTGAATTTTGTCATACCGACTACTTCTCGGCACACATTTGGTGATCTCTCTGCTGTTGAAAACTGTTTTTTGTCTTGCTTCATTCAATTTTTCTTACCTTCTCTTGATTAGTCTGAACATACTGGTTGGCGAATTGACAAAATCTCCAAGACTGCTGTGACAAAAGCTTCGCTAAACATCATTATTTCCATTAATATATATCAAATATCTTTGCAGCAGTTAGCTCATTATACAGCAAATTAACTTTAAAGTAGAAACGATTTGACTATTATTTTCAAGGAGTCCTAATACTGCGGTATCATATCTCCTACTTTACTATCAACACGAAACAGTGAGCAATTTTTGTACGTAAAAAACAATTTTACTCATTTGAAAATCTCAATGTTATCGTTAGCGAATAGTCATAATTGAAGTCCCATATTTTACCTTTCTGAAACTGTTATAGTGGGTTGCTAGTTTTCTTGTCTCTCCATGTGTATATCAAAGATCTACTCATGCTCATGTTTTTGGAAATTTCTTGAAACCGTAACCTTCTCACTGACCCAAGCCGACTTATTTATCTTATTTACCCCCTCGCATCATCTCTAATATCATCATCCCCCCAAATTTCGTAATCTCGATCCAATATCTCTTTCTTATTTGTTTCCTTTTTTGCATCACTGTTCATCCAGTCTCCGTATGTTTGCTACTGTTTCCTTCCGTTGGATGATGACAGAAATTGTCAGCATTTTTCTCTTCTTTTTCCTTTTTTTGTGAGCCATTGTGACTCGTAGTTGACAAATGGAGAATAAGGGAGGAGAAGTAAACATAGAATTACAAACTTTTTGAACACATTTTAGTCTTTGAACTGTAAAATCTATTTCGATGGGTAAAGTGAGTTTACAAATTTTCGATAATTTATTACGGGTATTTGAATTGTTGATTTTTTGTTTGGAAGTTTTGGAATATTGCTGTCTCAGATTGTGCAGAATTTCTTGTTAGAGTTCAGTTGATGCTGGAATTGGTTTGGGTTCTTACACTTACTGTTCGAAACACTATTCACTAATTTGGTTGGTGAAACAGTCATTTCGCATAGAAGATTCATTGTTTCATTCCAAACTTGAAATCTATTCAAATTCTATATTTCTTAAACGAAAATATGATTCTCTTATTTGGGTAGGAAGTTAATTACTGTTGTACCATCTATACTATATTTGTGAGTGCTAGATAAAATTTTATTTTTAGAAAAAATTTTCTGTTTCGTCTTGATTAGAATATCTTGCCATGTATTTAGTTTTTAATGCGAAGTCTTTATCCCATATTTCTAGTAAAACACTGAGAAATGTGCAGAACCTAATATAAATTCATGTATACTTTCCGAAGTTTCTAGCAAAATCATTACGGTTTTATCTACTCGACCTAAGCTCACTATCTCATCCTCCGCTTAGTAACTTTTGCACATCCACCAAATCTACAAGATCTAACACCACTACCCAAGCATCTCCGTATTTTGTGCTCGCGCACAAAAATTGTAAGAGTGAGGAATAGTGCACGATAGAGATCAAACTGTATTTTGTGTCCAAAAGCAACCCTTTTTTCCGATTTAGGTCATGTTTTGTTGTTTGTGTTTGTTTACATAAACAAACTCAAAACCAGCTGGAATTTTGCATTCTGGAGCCAAATGGATGACTGATTTTTTTGTGTAAAGTTTGGATTTGAAGAGGTTTATGAAAATCGGAAGGAGAAATTGGTGCGATTCACAACATTCGCATTTTCAAAGACACTATATTCTGTAATCACTGAAATTGTAAATTTATTCACTGGATATTTTCCTTTAGCTACAGTCATTAGAAATTCAAATTGTGGAGTTCTCGCCCAAATTTTTCTAAAACCCTCTTCATCCGTTCTCAAAGTGTTCCACCAATCTACAGAATTTTCAGTAAAACATTTCCAAATAACCATATTTTTCACTACAAAAATCTTCTGTTCAAAGTATTTTCGCTTCCGCTAACCTACCCAAAAATGAACCATGTCCTGGACAAAGTTCCTAATTTTCTTTATTTCTTTTATAACTGCTGACGCAATCGTCAGCAAGTAATAATGCGGCAAACCATTTTTCTTCTTCTTCTGTCTATTTGTTTGCTTGTTGTTTTCTTTTTTGAGAAAAAAATGGAGTATGACTAGGGGAAAGAACACACGTACAGGTACAGATAGACAGCAGGGCGGGAAAATGATGTCGGTGGCGTGAGAAAATGAGATGAGATGATTGTGAAAATGGGGAGGAGTTTAAAGGGGTACTGAAGTATTCCAAAAAGTTGTGATATTTTTATATAGATCGACTCGGCTTGTTGTAGACAAGAAAAAGTCCTCTTGGCGATATGTCTGAAAATTGACCTCAATCGAGTTATTCACGTTCAAAGTGCCAAAAATCGGGTTTTGTGGTCCTCTTTTAGTGAAAAATATTCGTGGAAAATTTTTGTGGTCCTCCGTGAAAAGAGGACCACAAAACCCGATTTTTGGCACTTTGAACGCGAATAACTCGATTTAGGTCAATTTTCAGAAATATCGCCAAGAGGATTTTTTCTTGTCTACAACAAGCCGAGTCGATCTATATAAAAATATCACAACTTTTTGGAATACTTCAGTACCCCTTTAAAAAATATTTTCTACCGCAACTTGACGCTACCCGAATAATAAGCTGGAGTTGTGGAATCATTTTAGGGTTCATGAAACGGGCGGAAAAGTTAGAAAATTGGAATAAAAGCATTGAAATGTAGCTTATCAAACCCCACTCAAATATGTAAAATTAAGGGGGACTCTATTTGTTCAAAGATGAAAATGTAAGTGAAGAACCTAATTTTCAGTAATGACTTTTGAAACATCAAATTGATAATAACTTTCGAGTAAATCTAATAACTTTCGAGTAAATTTGATCGAATCAAATCATACTGAAACAGAAAAAAGTGACGACCTTACTGAGTTTTTGTCAAATTTAGTGCAGCATTCAGTTCTGTAAAATTTTTGTCATTATGACGATGTTTTATCCTTCTCACTTTTCTTCGATTATTGGTCTAATTACTTAAGTATTTTTTTCTGTTTCAAGTTTCTCATAAATTTCCCTAGCTCCTTTTGTAAGAGTTCCATAAGACACCCGTTAGCCAAAAAATGATTGAGAAGACCAGCTCAGTTGTCTCTAACCCTAATAAATATTTCCCAGATTCACGCCGTCCATTTCACGGCTTCATTTTTAAAAACTCTAGTCCCAAGTGTTCAACTTTTGTACCAAATATAAATCACCTTCAAAAATCACCCCTGACCCCACCCCTTTTTCCTCTCCCCTCTCTCCTGCTCCTATATATTTTTGAGTTGTTGATCTCCAATCTTTTGGTAGTTGATCTTTTGAGTTTTTGGAAGAATTGAGGTTTTTCTATTTGGCGCAGCAGCATGGGCGTTTTTTAAAGAACACCCGCTGACCAAGTTAAATACGCATTTTTGTGGGGCTCCTTGAAAAAAAGCTGAGGGAAATTTATGTTTCACTGCTTCCATTTACCCTATCGTCCAAATTTTCAGTAGTGCTTCTTTTTTAATTAAAACCTAAAAAGTGCCGATTCGTTATGATTAGATATGCTTTAAAGGTATGGCAATGCGTTTCTTCAAGTGAATTCATTTTTTTATTCAAAAACGGCATGAAAATATGGTGGATCCATTCTGATGATTTACATATCTTGGAGGGAGAGCTACAGTTTTTAAATGGTCACCGTGAAACCGGAATGGCTTCTCCTTGTGCTGCCATTTCCAAATATTCGATTTATCTTTGATGTGTATGTTGCTGTAACTGTGAACTGAATATCACGCTTGAAACTTGAAGAAAGTTGCTATGCCAGCGGTATTAAAAGTAAGCTCTGTCTTTGTAAACACTCCAAGTTCGTTCGAAATTATTATGGTCAGTTTTCAGCGACTACTGCATAATTTCAGTTTAGGTGGACAATATGAGCACCTTGAAACTGGAAGAAATGAACGAATGAAAGATCCTATCGTCTCACAATGCTCCAATAGGAGACGATCAGTATAAAATACCTATTTGTAACTGTAATGAGTTTCTGTAATGTTGATCCCGGATTACTAGAATTACGGTAGATCTACTTTTTTTAGATCTTTTCGAAGTTTCTCGAATAGTGAGAAACAGAAAAAGTTGTTCTGTATCCCTTTTGTGAGCATCTTTAAAGTTTCTCTTTAGTTTTGACATTCCAATTATCCTATCATTGAATCGCGCTTACGTAGCAGTGTCGATAGGAACCTTTCATTTCTATAATCTCATTTAAACTGTGAACATGCTCACTCTATTTACAGTCACTCATTTGTTCTTCAAAAGTCACCATGTTTGTTTGGATGTTCTTCGTATTTGTTTTATGTGCGTACATTCACTTTCCTACACTGTCCATCCAATGGTTCTTTGATTTTTGCACTCTATCATGCTTTGGGGTTCTATAATTTTTTCTGGTCCAATTTCCTCATTGATAACTGTTAATGCCAAACAATTTGCTTTGTACACCAAACGAAATTAGACTTCCAGAATTTTCTGTTTCAAAATCTTCATTTTCGAAACGTCCGAATCTCTTTTGATTGATCGATGAAGTCTTAAATTGGCTCGTTAATGTTCCTAGCTTTTTTGAACTGTTCGACGAAAAAGTTCCTTCTTTCAATTGTTGAATTTTCAGTTTCACAATGTTCAGTTTACAGTAGCATCTATGTAATACCAATGTCACTATGCCCTATTATACATCACTGAACTACAGTACCCCCGATTCTCACTAATCAGTCATCTCCTCTCCCTCCGTCCCCGAAGCTCCGCCCTTCTTATTCCCTACGACCACCCCGTAGAAAAAAGTGGGCGGAGCGTACTCCTCCTCATCTAGACAGTCCCCCTCCCTAGCTCAAAACTAAAATTTCCTCCCACAAAGAACGATCAGAAGTTTCTAGAAAAAGTGTTCTTTCCTCTCGAATAACCTTCTCCTGCGCAGCTCTCTATCTGATTTGGCTCATCTGTGATGTGTGTCTTGATGAACTTGACACCGGAAAATGAGCATTTAGAAGGGGTGTAAGGTGTTAGACTAACTAACTCTCGTCATAATATTATTTGCAAAAAGTTTTCTGAGAATTAGATTCCTTTTCTTGTTATTTTTCAAAGATGTTTGCTAACTTTTTCGAAAGTTGTCATTTTCATTTTTTCTGTTTCAGACATGTTTCAATGTTCCTTCTTATCTCTAACTAATTGATAGCGCCAACGGATTTCCCGTTTTTCTGATGATGTTTTCGAATGTTCAGTCCGTTTTTCATCTGTTCTTATCAGCTTTGAAGGTTTACTGTAAGTTCAAAATTTAAATTTTCCAGATGGGACCCTTATGTGCCGTTTGTGAGTCACCGACGGCGTTCACGTTGCATTTTGGAGGGAGGTGTTGTAAGGTGAGTTCGAAAATATCGTGAAAACGTTCTTGAATTTTGGAGTCCAGTTTAGTGGACTCATTGAAACTGTAAACTATAAACCTTTGAGGAACTGTTTTCACCCGGGAAAGCAACATTTCCGTGGAATTTTTGAACGACAATATATAGATGGTTTGAGTAACACATAATAGGTAAACCCAAATGTCTCCTAGGCCTTTTAGAGCTTCCAGCTTTCTCTTTGAAGCTCCTTTTTTCAATAAGTGTAAAATTTCTGTCTGGCAGCGGTAACTGTTTCTTGAACACTATTTTGACAGGTTTTCGAAACAGTAATTAATCTGAGAATCATTTTATTGGACCTTCAGATTTATAGAATCCATATATTGTCGATTGAAGTTCTCCAACTTGTTCCATACGACAGGGATATTTTATTATAACAGCATCACTATACATAGTGAGCTCTCTGGACATCGTAAAAAATGCTTCAGTTTCAACTAGCTTTAATCAAAGAAAGAAAAAATCTTCATACACTCTACAGAAAAGGGCATCCGTTACATTGTTGGCAACATTGATTGACAATTTTAAGACAATAGTACCTCGTAATTGAAACAGAATAAAACTTTTTTTGATCCATATATGAGTATTAACAAATGTTCATTTATAACTTGATTAGAACTCACTGATACCATCCTGATTCTCATTCGATGTTTTCAGGCCTGTGCAGCATTCTTCCGCCGAACCATCGCACTCGATTTGAAGTACGAATGTGGTGCCGAGGAGCCATGTGAGATTCATTTTAGTAAGTTTACTCAAAACTTCCGGTTTCAACCCCAGGGTTTCCAAACGGTAATGTGTTATTAGACATTCCTGAGCTCCTTCTGTTTTACCAAGGACTCTCTGATCATTCATCTAGACACCTAGGGTACTCTGGTCTCCCTGTGTTTCCTTATTTTCATTTCCGTGACTTCGTTATCAGTATTTTTATGACGAGCCTATTGTTATCAGTAACTTGACGTTCTTTGTACCCAGCACCTTTTTATGCTTACCAAAAGGAAAAAGCCTGGAGGGCAAAGAGTGCTTCAAGTTACGATGGGTACAATGAGGCGAAATACGGAAGACCAAGAAGATAACAGATAGAAGGGAGATAACGTCCGGAAATAGTCATTCTCAGAAGGAATACTGTAAATGGGAACAGGTGCAAGTTTTTGGAGCTTTGGGTGATTAGAAATTAGTCAAGATTAGTCAATTTAGAAAAGCTTGTAAGAGGAAGAAACAGGTGAAATTGAAGTTTGTTGATTTTAAAAAAGAACCTGATATTTAGAAGATGAAGGTTTTGTTTACTTCTAATTTTTGGACGAGAGAGACATTTCTTGGAAATGCAAGTATAGCTGAAAAAAGTATTGAAATTTTTGATGATCGTGTAACTTGAATTAGCAAACTGCTCGGGAAAAAAAGGTTGTCTCGATCGGGCTTTCAAAACAACGAATCGAATTTATGAGGAGCAGAGGAAAAACGAAAATAAAGATCAAACAAATAATCAGATCCTACAGTGTATGGAAAATCGTCACTTGCCCTGTTTCGATATTTTTCATACAGAATAGAGTATTTCGAGAATCGGCATTTTCCAGGGACTCAATAATTCCAATTCAGCATCGAAGTCTTCATCACTTCTCTGAAACAGAAATCGTCGAGTTTCAGATTTCAATCATGAATTCAAGCTTAAAAGACGAAAATCTTCACCAGCTGAACTAATCTAGCAACCATTCTCGAAACCAACAAAGTACATTCTAATTAGAAGTTCAGAATTTCCAGGCATGCGACTTGTCTGCCGTGAGTGTCGACTTCGAAAGTGCTACTCGGCTGGGATGAGATCTGAGTGTAAGTTAAAACCCTTTGCAAAAACACTATTGAGAACTCCGAGTTGTGATCAAATTCATGAAGTATCTGAAACAGGAAAAATGTCGAGACAAGTTTCAGGATACAAATTTCAAAGAATGAGGTGGTCAGGCTGGTCAATCAACACCTAAAATTATTTCCTCTATCAATGAACTGGATATCAGCCTTTTACTAATCTGGATAATGATTCTTTCAGTGGTCCGCTCCAAACGCGAAAACTTCTCTTGCACTCGTCGAAAAGACTCTCGAAAAGATTCCGACGCCGCGCCCAACTCAAATTCTCCCTCAATGAGACAATCGTCGAGTCCTGAAGACGATGAGTGGTCCTTCCAAATGTTCGATGAAAAGCCTATCAAGTACGAGGATCCGTGTACGTCATCTACAGTAACCCAACCACTTCCCGGAACTCAAATGATGGTAAGTGATCTTTTGATGGAGATGGTCTGACTGGGGAGACAGTACTTTGTACTTTGTCCCCTGTTAAGATGAGTAATGCAATTAGGCGGGAAGGAAGTGTGTTCTCTTTGTTTTCGATCTTTTGATAGCCCAAGGTTCTTTGAAACACAGGGAGTAGGGGAAAACAGCTGAATGATCGTTTGGTGTTTGGTAAATAAGGAGAAGCTTATACGGGTAGGGGTACTGTAGCGTACAATAAGAAGGCTATACATTGAATGGAACTTGGGGAACAACGGAAAAATGGAGATTCAAAATGTGCTTTATAAGGGTAAGCAGCCATTGCTCTGTTTAAAATTTTGCAAGATCTTGGATTTCAAATCCAAATTAACCATAGATAATAGCAATTCCAATCCAATTTTTTCATTTTTCCAGGCGGAAGAATCTTCCCGAACCTCATCCTTTGATGGTGGTTACTGTAGCTCCCTTCCATCTTCCTCCCACACAATTCATCCATCTCCACCCGGACCCTTTTCCCTCCAGCCTTCTCCATCAGACCATCAATCTATTCTACAATACTATCATGCAATGGAAACTGGTCTATGCTCCAGAAGACGAATCATGTATACCAGCACTGCCATGGATTTCATTCTAGACAGTCACTCAACGCTACAGTGTCCCTACACTGTCAGTGATTTGAGGCCTCATGATTTTCGAAGTTTCCGCGGAATGTTGAGACACGATTTTGTGATTTTGTTCGATTATGCGACGAGGTTTCCCGAGTTTGGAAGTTTTACGAGTCATGAGAAGGTGGGTGGAGAATTCTAGAAAGTTTAATGATGGAATGAAACTTTCAGAACATGTTCTATCGGCTGATACTTGCTGTGGATTTCATACTTTCTTCGGCTTATTATTCAGCAAAGTAAGTTACAGTTTCAGAGAGTTGAGATGTAAGAAGCCAGATTTCAAATATGATTATCTCTTTGCTAGAGTTTTACCAACATCACGAACCATCCGAGAGCCAAAAATATTAGGCTTGAACTTTCTGAGGCCTTACAATGTTTCAGTAATTATAATTTCTGTAGATTTACACTTTCGCATAATTTCAGACTCGGTCAAGCCCATCGTCAAATGATACTGACAAATGGAGAATACTTGTGTATGGACCCGTTGCCAATGTCTGGAAACGAACCGAATGCTAGACAATATTTCGCTTCCGATGAGGATTTTTCAAAGTACAAGTTAGTTTTTTTGTGGTTTTCGTTACTTTCTATAATCGTCACGACGATTCATCGAAGACTGATTGGAGTTGGGAATTCTAGTCCAGCAATAACGCCTCATCGGAACAGAAAGATTTTTTAGAAAAAAATTCATTTTTCTCTTCCATCTTGATCTGCAATAACCATGTCATCTTGAGTAACCAGTCTCTAGGCATGATGATGAAACAACGTTTCTCAAATTGTGCTGTTGGAGCGCATTTGCTGATCTTCTTCATTTTCCAGAGCACTGATGCCGATGCACATTGCAATTTGGGAGGAGAGTGTACTGCCATTTGCCAGAATGAATGCAACTTTCGAGGAGTTTTGTCTGCTGAAAGCTCTTACAGTATGGCACGTTAGTGAGTGATTTTTCAGCATTATCACAACTGCTACAAACATGCGGCTAAATCGAATGAAAACTGAGACAGTGGCATGTTAGGGAGTAAACTCTCTACTTCCTTGAAAACTGGGAATTACTGCGGTTTCTAATTGTCCAGAATTTGAAGAGACATGAGCATAGATGATACAGATGGTAAACGTTTCAACATTACTACACTTTCAATCAGCAAATGTTTCTGTACTTTTTGTGTACTCTTTTGGGCTCATTTAGGCGGCTTATCCAAGAAACCAAACGGTCGCAACTTTTCGGAATCTCTCAAAGTAGTATTTTGAAACCAAAAGTTTTTGATGACCTGATTTCTCAAAAATTAGAGCCATTCATAAAAACAATACTGTTTCTCATGGAACATTTCAGAATTGACCCCTTTACAAATTTAGTGGGTGTCTGATCAATCCGTTTTCCTATCTTTACAGCTTACTACAAATTCACTGAAACCGGCCGGGAAAAGTGCCGTCGTCAACGGAACATCATCATCGATTGCCTTTCAAAAATGTGCCATTCTCACGGTGAAAATGGGGAAAGAAGAGTTGGAGAACTTCTGATGAGCATGAATTATATTATGGTAAGACAATTTGTACATATTATGAATGTAGCAAATGTTCTCCAATTACTAGAAGATTTTGGAGAGAAGATGTAGCAGAAATTTTTTGACAAAATATCCATACTGTTTCAACCTGATCATAACTTATAACTGGATAGCAAAAACAGTAATACTCCGAGTTCTACGGAATTAGTTTTGGATTGTTTCGAAGACCTGCGTGTTATCAATCCTTTACAATTTTCTTTCCTTTCTCCTTATCATGTGTTCTTTCAGGAGTCAACTCAGAAACTAACGAGTTCCTATGTGATGCTGACGTTCTTCGATGTGCTCAACTGTGATTCTATGCTTCATGAGATGCTCAATTTTAAGTATTGAACTGTTTTGAGTTTTATTTTGTAATTTTAAAAACTGAAAAAAGAATGAAGACTGTATTCAAAAGAATAACTAACTTATCAGCTCAACGAGTAGCGCAATATGCAAAAAACCCCTGAATATGAACCGTATGAATCAGGAAATTTTTTAGAAATTTGGATCTTCAGCCGAAACTGGCATTCATTCAGATCGCCGTAATAAGAGGAACCATGGTGGTCTAGTCCGGAAACAGTCGTTCCTGGAAGGAATACTGTAAAAAGTAGCAGGTGGAAATTTTGTAGCTTTGGACGATTAGAAATTAGTCAAGATTAGTCAATTTGGGGAAGTTTGGCAAAGAAAGAGACAGGTGAATTCGCTTTTTGTTGATTTAAAAAAAGAACCTGATATTTAGAAGATGAAGGTTTTGTTTACTAATAATCTTTGGACGAGAGAGGCCTTTTTTTGGAAATGGAACTGAAAAAAAGTTTAAATAAGCACATCCAACAGTGTATAGAAAATCGTTGCTTGCCGAGTTCGAAATGTTTTATTCAGAATGAAGTCTTATGAGAATTTGCGTTTTCATTAAAAAGGTTCGCTTAGTCTCTTGAAATCAGGTTCCAATTTACAATTAGCATCGATGTCTTCCTCACTTTTCTGAAACAGAAATCGTCAAGTTTCAGTTTTCCAATCATTCATTCAAGCTTCAAAAAACGCGAAGTATTATCCGCTGAACTGGTCTTGTTTACTGCTAATCATTGGACGGAGGAGCGTTTTCCGGAAGCTGCTAGAAACCACACTGAAAGATGGAACAACAAGCATTCATGAAACTTGACGACATTTTGTGATATTGATGAAACAGGGAACAATTGAGCTAGAGTTGCAATGAAAAATCAAAACTCTATCTAGAATTGGACAAGATTTGGGAGGAAATATCTGATTGTGGAGGAACCTCATCTCAATCAAGATGCCGAAAGTTGAGAGTGTATAAGACCTCCTTGAATCAGAAAAATGTGAAAATTAGGACAGATTTCTGAAAATCCAGCTATATGAAAATCTGAAATGCATTTTGTTTATCTAGGTAGAAAGTCACAAATTTGCAGTTTCACCATGCTTAAATATAGCCGTTTGATGTTTCGACATCGATGTCCACTTGATAAAATTTCCCAGACTTTCTAAAGATCTTCGAACTAATACGATCCCTCAAACTTGATACAACCTTTACCAAGAACAATAAGGCTCGTATTAAAGGTCCTCTTACTCCTTACACCTAATATCATTTCTCCCAGCTTGTTTTGACACTACCACTGTGTATAGGATGGTCGCTGTATGCATGAGTCGATTATGGATCAATCGATACGAATAGAATGGGCCCTAAACAATGGGAGTGTGCACTCTGCAGTTGTTATTTTCGTTGTTTAGAGGTTTATTGGAACTCTGGGCCCACCTGTTCTCGTTTGTCAGAATTGATTTTTTGTTCCCACTCTCCTCATTATAGTTTCAGATTCGAAAACTTTTCTTTCATTCGCAATATCCCTATATTTGTTTTTCAATCCTCCCTTCTATTTTGAACTCCCCTAATCGTTTTCGTATTCCCTTTCAATAGTTTTTTTTTTTCAGAAAATGTGCCCATCCAACAACATCTCCGCTCAGCTATCCGACAGAATCCAAAGAGTCAGTCAGGACTTTTTGAAGCGAAAAGAGAGAAAAATCGAGAAAATGATGGGACCCGGGATTAGAAGATTTCCGGTAGTTGGTAAGAATTTTAGAAAATAAATTCGCATTTTCAAGAAAAACAGAAGATGACAGGAGCTTTAATTCAATATTAATTGTTTTTGATCCATTTTAGAAATTTGTGACATTAGATTCATAGCTGAAAATGTTGCAAAGTTGCTCTAGTGAGGCCCAGGGTTAATGCGCTTTCCTGGTTTAAGATATTGCGCAAATTCAACATTTCTTATATCCCGCTTTTTTCAGAACCCCAAGAAGCAACGATCATCTTCTACAACCTCCATCACTCTGTCCAAGGCACTGACCTTCGTCTCCACTTCTCGGAGTTCGATCTGAAAAGCTTGATCCTTGATCTAAGCCCAGACGGCACCCCCACTGGCACCGGATCCCTTCAGCTTCCAAAATTCCAGGCCTCTCACTTCATCGAGAAATTCTATGGGCTGCATTTTGAAGGCGTTGAAGTGAAATTCACTCTTATGAATTTTAAGAAACGATTTTCGTTTGAAGAATCTGGAGACCAGGAAATCATTGATAGAGGATCCCCGTCCAGTCCATCGACTCCAAAATCGACGCCAGTCAAAATGAGTCCATTGAGAGAGCAGAGGAAAGAGCATGTGGGAAAGCTTGTTAGAAGACTTGCGACTAAGGATTTGAGTCAGGACGTTATGACTGCCACCTTCAGTAATTTGACAATTTGAAATCTCTTTTTTGAAAACATTCCCTGCTTCGAATTGCACGTTATTGAAACATCTTTCCAATATCATTCATTTGTTCAACTTTTTCTAAATTCAATTTTCCTTCAATTTTGATCTCACACCTGTTTTTTCCACCAAAAATAAACCGTTATTAGCCAACTGTATTATTTTTTCCCTTCGACTACGGTACACATTCACCCTCGAGCATTGTCCGCAAATGCACCAGACCCTACGCGCAATCACACACCGCCACGTTTTCGCCGGTAAATTTGAGTTTTCGCTGCTGCATTTAACCCCGTTTTTCTCAGCGAATTTCCAGCAGTTTTATGGTGAGTTTTTCGGCAATTTTAGGAAGAAAAACAACTAATTTTTGTAGGAGGATTACGCGGACTTCCGCATTCTCGCGGCACGATGTCCGTCGGGAAGCAAGAAGAACGCAATTTCGTACGATTCGACGAACGGAATGGCACGCTATCGGTTTACGCTCGGCGAAGTGCTCTCGTGGAATATCGATATCGATGTGATTGTGGGGAACGGATGGACGAGGATTACTTTGCGGGACATTCCCCGATTCTTGGTCGATGCGCTGGATTTTATCACTGCGCACGGATTGCAAATTGATGGGATTTTCAGGAAGGAGGGCAATTCAGCGAGGCTGAATCGACAAGAAGTACGGAGTTTTGCGCAAATTTGGCTCCACATTGATAAGAAAATTGTATTTCTTTGAAGAATCTAATTATTTGAAATGTCTATTTTTGTTGAAAAGAATGTGTGTTGCATTAAAACAGAAGGAAACATTGGTGTATTCCTTCCCCCAGTTGACTTGTTTTTCCGTTTTCGGAGCTTTTAGACAATTTTCTTTCCCCTTTTCCTTTCGAAAATTACTTTTTTCTGTATAATTATCAGTGAAGTCTACTCGCTGAAGAGCGGAGGACCTAAAACGTTTAAAGGATTTTTAGTGCTTGAAAATGAGTAAAAAATAAGTGTGAAATCTGAATTTCACAATAAAAAAGCTGAAAATTTGCTCCAAAGTTGTGAAAATTGGCCTAAAAATGCCGGCAACTTCCCAAGAATCGGCGGAGTCAGTCATTTCACATATTTTGATGCGAAACCCATTCTCGATCGAAATCCACCTCAAAATAGTTAAAAAAAGGTCTAAACTTCAAATTTTACTGCGAAACAGCTCAAAAATCGGTTTCAAACCAATAAAATCATCTTATGAATGGCCGAAAACACTCGGTTCTCGTGGTTTAAAAGCGATTTTTGAGCATTTTTTGTACACCTTTATGACCGAAAGTCCCCTTCAAAATTATTTCTTTTCCAGGTGCTCGAAGTGTACCGCGGCGTTCGTCAAATCCCATCCGACTTCACCGTTCTCGACGTGTGCACGATGGTGAAGCGATTCCTGAAAGATCTGAAACCGACGCTTCTGAATTCCGACGAAGTCCGAATGAACATTATTCGAAAGGCGAAGAAAGCACGGCTGTCTGGCGATTACGAGTTGTCGCATTTGGAAATGGTCGAGATTTTCGAGTCTGTGGGACGGCATTTGCCCCCTGCGCATCTTGGAACACTTGGTTATGTCATGAGACTTTTGAGCAGGGTGAGGATGGAAATTCGTGGTTTTAGTTCTATTTTTGATAAAAAATACCTGAAAAATGACCGGAAAATAGTGAAAATCACTATAGAACTGCATTTTGTTACTACAATTTGTTACTACGGTTTCACTACTTTTCGGCCACTGTGGTATTTTTAGCCAAAAATTACTCAAAAATGCCCCGAAGCCAGGACTTTCCTCTCACTTTTCGCCTTTTTCCAGATCGCAAAACACTCGGAAACGCACAAGATGACCGTTGACAATCTGGCTGTGGTGCTCGTCGGCTCCGTATTCGGAGACTTCATGGCTGGCGGTGGAACGGAGTCACGGAAGAAGATGCAGCAAGTTCGAAAGTGTACGGAGGCGGAGTTGCATGCGAAAAAAGAGGATATGGGGGTGCAGGTGGCAGCCGTCAAGTTGCTTATAATCAATGTAAGAGATCGTTTTTGGGACGAAAAGTGCTTTAAAGTGTCCGTAATATTGAAATTTGCTGATTAAAGAAGGACTAGAAGACTCCTCCCACAGATTTGAAGCTTTTTAGCTGAAAATTAGCGAAAAAAAACCTTGAAATAACAAGCTTTCGCTCAAGATTTACTTGAAAATCTTCAAGTAACATAGCTGTTAGCACTACAAAACAGGTGCTTTTTGAACCATTTTGAGACATTTTTCAGAGAAATTTATGCAACATCAACCCAAAAACCAACAAATCCTTCATTTCCAGGCCAACCTAATAGGCCTGCCCCACGGTCACTACGTCTCCAGCAATCGTCTCCATTTGAACAACATGAACATTCGAAGCACATCGGCAATGCCCAATATCAGATGTGCAAGTCTCTCGGAAAACGAACAGACACCCACCACGACACCACGAGTATTCAATATGGCCAAAGCGTCGATGGCGCAACAGAATCTTCCGACGATGTCTTCTAATAACGGTGGAGCGAACACATCACGATCGGGTCTGACGAGAAGAGATTCTGATTTGACGCATGTGAAGAGTGTCAGTAAGCCCAGAGATTCGACTGGGACGAAGGTATGGTGATTTTTGAGAAAAGAGCCAAAATGTCAAAAATCGCAAAGGAAATGCTCAAAAATCGCTCAGAATTTGACGTCTTCTGAATCCTTCTGACCCCATTTTTGATGTTTTTGACTATTTTTTTTGAATCCTCTGGGACTTTCTGAAGTCGTCTAATGTCTTCTGGCTCAATTTTCGACGTTTTTGATCACTTTTGACGATTTTGGTCTCAATTTTGTTCAGAATCCCTCAAACACCGTTGGATTTTTTTTTGGAATTCGGGGGCCTTTTGAAGACTTATATATATTTGAAATCTAATTTTCTCTTTTTCAGAGATCCTCCTCCTTCCTGCCAATTCCATCGCTTCGTGGCCTTCGAGACAGAGTGTCGAATCAATTTTTGAAACGGAACAAGAGTCCGAGTCCTGATAAGGTAGCCCTAATTTATTTTTCATTTGAATAGTTTAGTAAAATAATAATGATATTATTGCATGTGTTTTTCTTTTCTAAATTATAAGCTTAAGCGAATCTCTAATATTTTAAACGCATTGTCACCTAATATTGAAGAACTTTAATAAAGTAGTGCGGAATTAAGCTTGTTTTTACCACAAAAATACCAAAAAATTCTCCAAAAATCCAACACTTTTGCAGCTCCGCCGCCAAGTATTCCACCAAAAGGCGACACTTCCCCCACCACCACCACCTACTGGACACTCGACACCAGTTGCTGCCAGAAGACGTGCCGCTTCTGGAGTGGATTCTGATGTTGACGATGGATTCAGGAATCGGAGTACTCAGAAGCAGGGATCGACGTCTTCTGGGAGGAAATCCAGAACGCATACGAAGAAGGGAAACATAAACTCGGCGATGAAAGCGGGCTACAATTTTGATTCCGATAGTCAGAAATCGTTCCAGATGTCGCCGGTTTCTATGGAGAAGGTATGCCTCGAAATCCTGAAAATCAGCTCTGGAAGCGTTCTGAAAGACGAAAATCATCTCTAAAGACCTAAAAATGGTCTTGGTAGCTTGGATTATTTGATTTCTAAGGCCGAATATGACTATTTTGGAGCCAAATTTGGCCATTTTAGAGCTGACTGTTTTCGAAAAATCTTCGACTAAAATGAATTCCCGTTTCTTTCCAGAGACCATCAGTCTCCTCATCCTCGTCGACCGTCACAAATCGCTCTCTCCGTCGCATATCACAATCCGATCCGAACAGTTTCACTAAAGGCGATGCGACTCCACCGAAGAAGAAAAAACCGGCATCAAATGGAGGGCTGACTCGTAGAAACACGGCAGATGGGCTTCGCAAGAACTATCACAATCGAAATGTGTCGAGACGATCGACGTTCTGGGGAGTGGACACGATAACCGAAGAGAAGGAGAATCAGAGACAAAGTGTTGTGATTGATCAGAAGAGTGGGGAAGAGGAAGAGCCGAGAGAGGAGATGAGTCTCACTGAGGATACGATTGGAGCAGGAGAATCGGTTTTGGAGATTGTGAGTGGATTCTGATGATTCCTAACTTTTACAGGAACCTCGAAAAAGTTCCCCATTTAACAACTTTTCCAGAACCTCAAAACAACCCTATTTTCTTTCCAGATGAACAGCCAAGCCCGCCAACGCCGCGCAGGCGTCGCCGAACGTCGTCAACGTCGTCTCGCCGTCGTCGCCAACAACGCCAATTCGGGTCCTTCTGAATCGATGATGGTTCTCAACGGATCCATCGCCACATTCGATAAACTTCCGCCGTCGACGCCACGCGAGATGAAAGTCGATATTGGAGCAAGGAGAGAATCATCTCCAAAGCCTGGATCGTCTCCATCGAGGAGTCCATTAGTCTTCCAAACACCAGTTCGACCAAAGGTGGAAGTGAAAATGAAATCTGTAAGATTTTAGGGTATCTAGGGGACTCCTCGTGATTTGAAAATTGTTTGCCATTTTAATAGTAGAGTGCGGTTTGATATAGAAAACATAGCTTATACCATATCATCCTCTAACCATCCGCCAGCCTCAGGTACTATCAGCGAAATCGGAACTCGGTCATCATCAGCAGCTGGAACGAGAGATGAAACAACGACTCGACGTAGTGGCCACTCCGATGCTCAGTCGACGAACGGCTTCCGAATCCATTGCTCATCGAACACAGCAGAAATTATCTCCGATTGGAGAACCACTCTCAGCGATTCCACTGAGAAAACTTGACAGCATTGGACAGCAAAACGGACATGTATGGGTGGGAAAGTCACAAACGGTGGCGGCGTCGCCGACGATTCAACAGATTCAGAATCTGATTCAGATGCCTCAGCAGCAGTCGCAACAACAGAATCTGAGCCAGAATCTGAACCAGAATCAGAGAACCCCTATCGTTGAGAAGACCATCGAAGCCGAGAAAGTGTCACCGATTCTCGCGAGATCTCCACTATTCCGATCGCCATCGACGGCGCCACCAGTCAAGCCAGATGGTGGTAAGTTTTCGCCATTCTTCGGATTTCGATCAAAATCGCATTTGACAGAGGATCGGGTGTTTAGTGATCAGGAGTGTAAGTATTTTTTGAAGAGAAGTAGCGCTAGAACAAGAACCAGAACGAGTGATTCAGAAGACATCAGAGTCTGGAAAAAAAGTTGAACTTGTTTCCGATTAGAGCACATTTGCAACAAAAGCTGGTTTTCTATAAAGCTTCAAAATACATTTACAGACGCCGGCTTGGCCACCCCGCCTCGTGACCGACGTCTTCATAGCTCGAGCAGCAGCAACAACAGCCGCACACCATCATCTCGTCTTCCTCCATCCCAATCGAATCTCATCTACTCGTCTCCCAATATGAAACAACAACAACGCACCGCCTCCATAGAACACCTAACCAAATGCCCTTCTCCATCATTATCCTTAACCAGATCATCGTCTCTGATGATGGGCAACGCATTATCACCATCGCCGAACAGTTTGACTGGAAATCGACAGGTGCGGTTTTGTAGATTTTGGTTTGAAAATTGTGGTCGAACAGCTTTATTTTTCGCATATTTTTTGAAAGTTTTGGGGTGAACATATGCAAAAATTCGTCTAGATTTCGAAAATCACATTGAGATGGCTCAAAAATGTTGCTGTAAGCAACTTCTGCGCTCCATTTTCTACATTTTCCAGTCTAAATTCCTATTCTTTCCAGGTACTCACCGCCCTCTCCCCACTGGTCCAACCGAGCCAAAACGCCGCCACCGCCGCCGCTGGTAGTGACGATTCGCACGCCTTCAAGTGTCCCTTCCTCCCACCGATGAAATCTCACGAATCGAGAGAACGAGGCAAGACGAATGCCTATCATCAAAGTACGCCCATACCGATTCGCAAGTCATCCAAACCACCGCAACAACAGACACTTTTCAATAGCAGCATGGAGTTGGGATTCGGAGATTTCAACGAGATCATCAGGAATTCCACGGAGGATACTGTAAGGACCCCCTTTCACTTGAACCCCAAGAAAAATCAGTTCAAGACGCCTAGAAACGGCTCGAAAAACTTGATTTTGGAGTGAAAAAAGCTCCAGAAAAACGTTTTTGTCCAAAATTATCATTAGAAGTAGAAAAATCTAGACTAGATTTTCCAGAAATTCCCACTTCCTCATCAACAACCGGTCGAAGCGCGCCCCTCTGTGGCAGCACTGCGTAACTCGGCATGCGGACTCGTTCAGTCTCGAATCAATCATTTCCAAACCATCGAAAGAAGCATCTCCCAAAGAAGAGCCTCTGCTGACTCAACTTCTGGAGGCCGCCCGTCTGGAGTGTCGACGACGTCGCTGAAGAGCATCGACACGACGACATCGTCTTCGGGTGGAAAACTCTAAATTTGTGTTCTCTTTTTCTTCTAATCTCTATTTGTCCTCCTTTTCCCTAAACTTTTTCTTCGGATTTTCTCTTTCAGATCATCTGAAATGATATCATTTTCTTTTTTTGTATTCCTTCTTTTTGGTCTCTAATTGTTTCCCTTTCCTTTCACTCTCTCTCCTTCAACATTTCCCAATATTTTTCAAATTATTTTCGGTGTGAACATACATATTTTTGTAGATGTCTAGACTCTAGAATAAGGGCCCAACCCGCCCATCCCCTAAACTTCTTTTTTTGTGTGTGTGTAAGAGAGCAACTTTTTGTGAACCATAAACATCATTCGCTCGTTGTTTTGTGCTTTTTGGAGAGAAAATTGGGTAAAAATTCTTCTTGGCAACTACTCCGAGTGACTTGTCGTTGATTATACCTAAAATTTGGCATTTAAATTACAAAGCACTAAAAATCTGAGAGAAAAACCGAAGAAGAAGCTCGTAAACGAGCAAAAACCGAGTAAAAATGGTTTCAAAATTGAAAAACCGCGCATTTTCGAGTCGCGGCCGAAGCGTGCGCTCGCTCTTCCACCTCGCGTGCACTCCTCTCGGACAACATGATGAATTATTTTTCAGGTTAAAACAGCTTTTTCACCAAGTTTTAGCAGATATTCCCCCAGTTTTCACAAGATCTAGGGTAGAAAAAGGGTCCTAAGCACCTCATAGTACCAGCCAAATGCCCAATATATCGCGAAATCTCTGAAAAACTGAAATTCAAAGAAAAGAACAAAAATAAATTTTTACAGAAAATGTACAGAAGACTAGCATCCGGATTATATCATGAAAGTTTCCTGATCCCAATTCAGAAATTTCATAAATTATTTTTCCAGACTTCCCAACGAAAAATCGCTCAAGCCCACGCGAAGCCAGTTTACGTTCCGGAGACCATCGTGACGACGTTGCCCAGCGGATTCCGAGTGGCTACAGAGAATACGGGCGGTACGACGGCTACGGTTAGGCGGGAATTTCGAAGAAAAATGTATTTTGAATTTTTCAGATCGGAGTATTCATCGATGCCGGAAGCAGATATGAGAACGCCAAGAACAATGGAACCGCCCATTTTTTGGAGCATATGGCTTTCAAAGTAAGGAAATTTAAGCCTAAACAGATGAAATTTTGTCCTAAAATCGACCAAAAACTTTCGAATTTTTCAATTCCTAAAAATACCCATTTTCTTCCAGGGAACCCCTCGTCGAACTCGAATGGGGCTAGAGTTGGAAGTGGAGAATATCGGAGCACACTTGAATGCGTACACTTCCAGAGAGAGCACCACGTATTATGCAAAATGCTTTACAGAGAAACTTGATCAGTGTAAGGAGCTCGAAGACTCTGAAAATCGCTCAAATTATTCCCTAGGCCTAAGAACATTTTTATGAAATAATCTGATCAGGATATGCTTTTTTGTTGTCTTTTAGCATCTCTAAACCACAAAATTTCTCAATTCTTCCAGCCGTTGACATCCTCTCCGACATCCTTCTCAACAGCACCCTAGCCAATAAGGACATTGAAGCGGAGCGTGGAGTGATTCTTCGAGAAATGGAAGAAGTCGCTCAGAACTTTCAAGAAGTCGTTTTCGACGATCTTCATATGTTTGTCTTCGAAGGAAACCCCCTGTCTTACACCATTCTGGGTCCCGAAAATCTCATCAGAACTATTAACAAGAAAGATCTTCAGTCTTACATTGACACTCATTACCGTAGTGGCCGAATGGTGCTGGCCGCTGCCGGTGGAGTGAATCATGATGAGGTGGTGAAGATGGCGGAGAAATATTTCGGAGGTCTGAAGCATGGAGACTCTTCGACAGAGTTCGTTCCGGCTGTCTATACGCCATGTGATGTGCGAGGGGAGATTAAAGACTTGCCATTGGTGTACGGAGCAATGGTGGTGGAGGGAGTTTCGTGGACTCATGAGGATAATTTGGCACTGATGGTGGCGAATACGGTAGGTTTCGAAATGAAAATTGGCTCAGAAATTATACAAAACTCTGCAAATTGCCTAGGCTCCGCCCACTTTCAATTTTGAGCAAAGAAAATTTGCAGTGCTTGAATATATGTTAAAATCGGCTTTTAAGAAGTTTTTTCCAAATTCTCGACCCAAAAAACGAACATTTTTCTTTTTCAGCTAATGGGAGAATACGATCGTATGCGTGGATTTGGAGTGAATGCCCCGACGAGATTAGCCGAGGAACTCTCAACAAATGATGGTATTCAATCGTTCCAGTCTTTCAACACTTGTTATAAGGTTTGTTTTTTCTCAGTTATTCCCAAGAAATTCTAGTGAAAACGCTGAAAAAATAAGGCTCTAAATAATCGAAATTTGACTCTGAAATGGTCCAAGAGAGGCCGTGGCCGACATTTCCAAAAAAAAGGGCGGCTGTCATTTTTGCAAAATTCAAGTCTTCATTAAAAATTGTTTTTTCCAGGACACCGGTCTCGTTGGAACATATTTTGTTGTTGATCCGACATCTGGGAACTTTCTCATCGACTCGGTACTTCAGCAATGGGTCTGGCTTGCTAGTGGTAAGGATTCAAAATTTTAGAAAATTCAGGAAGCCAGGTCCGCAGACACAAAATCTTGACACGCTGACGCAAAAATACATACACTAACTCCAAACTTCCTATTCCAGAAGTCGACCAAGCCACCGTAGACCGTGCCAAACGTTCCCTCCTCACCAACATTCTCCTAATGCTCGACGGCTCCACCCCAGTCTGTGAGGACATTGGCCGCCAATTACTCTGCTACGGTCGCCGGATACCGACTCCCGAGCTGACCGCCCGTATCGAATCAATCACCGTTCAACAGCTCCGCGACGTTTGTCAAAGGGTGTTCCTGGAGGGACAAATCTCATCGACAGTTGTGGGCCCCGTTGAGAAGTGGCCATCGAGGGAGGAGATTCATGGAAGACTCATTCGGATGATCAGATAATTTTTGAAAAAAAAAGTTTGTTGTTGTAGTTTTTCTTTTTGTTATTTTTTAGCTCATGACTCGCTTTATTTGTAAATTTTTCGTCTTTAAAAAAACCAGTGAAAACCGAAAATCTTCCCGTAATTCGAAACCCCGCAAAAATCGATGAGTTCAAAAAATCAATTATAAATCGGCAACGGATGTGCTTCGGTGTTGAAGACCCATCGATCCAGAGGGAGAATTTCCTGATCATCAGCCAGCAGCAAGTAGAGATATTTCAATGTCTCCGCTGGGAAAAACGACTCCATCTTGTCACGTCTTCTAACTTTCGTTCGGAGCACATTGTCAATGGAGCTGTATCCACCAGTTTCCATTCTGGCATACTTTTCGATTGCTTCGAACGCCGACCATCCCCATTCTTGGTATTTTGGATCCTGAAAATTGGAAACATTTTAGATTATTCTGGTATAAAAATAGGTGGAAATCACTGAAAATCGAGAAATCGTCTAAAATCAATTTTTGACGGAATCCTTCTTTAACAAGAAAAGTTCATACCTTTGTCGCTCTATACAAATAGAACCACGCTTCGATGGCTTCCGGTCGGAGCAGCGAGTGAGAATCCAAACTCTTCACATAGGTATCTTCTCTAGAAATATCCGTTCGATTTTCCATATTGAAATGAATAATTTCGGGACCCAGTCCAGTAGGATTCTGATACATTTTATGACAAATCTCTCCGATTTTCTTGGCCATCTCCAAATGCTCCTCATTGGTCTCATCGAGATTATTCAAATGAGAGAGAACCAGGGATCCAGAGAAGAAGCAAACGAGATGATCCATTTTTGGGTAGAAGTTTCCGTATTCCGTGATTTCTCCGAGAAACCAGAGACCGTTGGGAAGGGACTGACGGTAGATGTGTTTTTGGATGGCTTTGATGGATTTGAGGAAATCATCGCGGAGCCAATCGATGGACTTTTTGGTTTGAAGCCATTGTTTGATGAGGTACTCGTAGTAGCTATCGGCACGGGCTCCCAAAGTGATTGCTGGAAAAATGTTTCTCTGATCTTTTTTCAAAAATTTTCAAAACTCACAAGTCTTTCTAAACTCTCCCTTATCATCAATATGATACGGACACAATCCATCGTACTCCAAACACTTCGCCTTATGAACGTGCTCCGATGCTCCAAAAGCAGCCTCTTCATACTTCTTATCACCAGTTAACACTGATAAATCACGGAATTCCAATTGGAGAGTAGTGGCTTCTGCGAGAGATGAGAATCCTCGATTCGGGCTGAACGCGTCGCCAGTGGCCAAATCAACGTCGGATTTCGGGATGGGGGAAGAGGATTTGGTGAAGGCGGCGAGGAGGTTGTCACCAAGTGTGGCGGCTTTTTCGAGAAGGATCTGGAAAGGAAAGCTTATTTTGATGGGTTTAAAACGATTCGTGAGTTTTTTCAGGGTTGATTTTCGGAATCGCCAGACAGTTTTACAGATTTTAAATGAATTTTCCGAGCTTCAGTGTGTCAATACTTTTTTGGTTGCGGACCAGGCATCAGATTTGACGCCAAGTTACATTTTCGGTCGGTTTTTTCAAACTTAATTTTGAGAATAGATCCAAGAGCATGTCGAAGTGAGCTTAGCGAAATTTGATAAAAATCCGAAAATATCCGATATTCTCCTGAAATTTTTTCGATTTCTAACCTCCTCTCCAGTCAAATGATATCCACTGAGAAGTCCACCCAACACTCGAATCGTCGTCTCGAATAAATTCACACTCTTCGCCGGCGACACATTCAGACTGTCACGAATCCATTCGATGCCTTCGCGGGTCTCTGAAGGGAATTCAAATTTTTCAAGTTTTTGGGCACTGATATTTAGAAATCTGATTTTGAGATATTGTCAAAAAGTTGCATCTCTTATTCACATTTCCCGCTCAAAACGTAGCTTCCTTACCTGTCTCCAATCCCATAATAATGGCCGTATCCAGACTGTCGACTATCGTTAATCCCAATTCGAATGGATCGTCGAATCGTTTCAAAACGGGAAGCAGCTCATCGTGTCCCCATGCGTACTTCTTATAACCGGCCCATGCGTGTTGAAATGCTCGAACGACGGCTTTCTGACGATCGTTGGTTGGACCTGGAAATTGGGAAAAATCAGTGAATATCGGGGTAAAAAATGGGAAAAAGAGACGAGATTTTCCCATTTTTCAAGTTTTCTCCAATGCAAATGTATGCATTTCTGGTTGGCTCGTTGGCTGAAAAATTTGTCAACTTTTAAATTTTTGAGAAATTCAAAAAATCAGCATAATCTCCGAAAAATTTCCTGTCGATCTGTATATTTTTCATTGCAATTGGACCACTAGAAGTTGACGGAAATCCTTATTTTTTCCATTTCTAACCTTGAAAAATAGGCGGCGCCCTTCTCAACGTCGTCGCCATCACTTGCTTCTTCGTCGTCGTAATCGTTGCACACTCGGGACATGACTCATTCTTTCCAATAACGGAACTTCTAATATCCGCCAATTCCTTTCCACTCGTAAAGAATCTCCGTCTTCTCTGATTCAACGAATCCGCGGGCGGTGTAATCAGTGCCAAGTTGAGATAAAAGTAGAGAAAAACGAGTAGTTGCATGTAGACGAGACAGAGCAGAAAAAGTGCTGAAAAATGGAAGAATTTGAGGGAAAAATTGAAGGAAAATGGACGAACTTTTTCGATTAAGCTTTAGAATAACCATGATGATATATTAGTGGCCTTGTTTTTGAATTTGCGCAAGAGAAATTGAAGAAAAATATGGCGAAAATTGGGTGAAAAATGAGTCATTTGTGGGCGGTGCCAGCGTGGCAAAGAGGCGCCAAATTCAAACTTTGACATTAAAAGTTATTCAAATGGAATGACACTAATTCAAATGAATGGGGTGGTATTATATGGTGCAAAGAGCAATAAATAGCAATTGGTAATAAAAATCATAAAAACCGCGATTTAGTGCACAGTGAGAGAATGGGAAAGAAAATGCACTTCGGCCGAACTTTGAAATTCTTCCATTTGTCAAAATTTCTGAATTTACCCTAATAAATATATAACCAAAAAATCCGCGCTTTTGTGCACTAAAATCAAATGGAAGAAAAATTTTTGCGAATTTTCCAAATTCATTCAGTTGACAACGCGCTCCATTGACAACAAGGCTGAAAATTTGAATTTTTCAACTTTGCCGCCATTTTTCCAGGTTTCAAGGCCTCGTGTAATTCTTGTGAATTGTCCACGAGACCTCAAAACCTGGAAAAAGCGGTGTAAGAGACGGAAAATTCCAATTTCAGCCATGTTAGCAATAGAGCTCGTTTGAACATGGAAAATATCACTAATACATTGCGGCCGAACATTAAAACTCTTCCATTTGTTCAAATGAATTAAAAGTGCACTGGGGCGCATTCGAATTCCATTCCAAATGCATACAAAAATTTGCAACAAATCACAAAATGTTGAGACAAAAAAGAATAAGAAAGAATTGAAAAAGAAGCGAAAAGTTCACATCGCTCGCCCTCGCTTTCTCCCACACCCCGATTTCCTTCTATCCGTTTTTTGATTTTTCGCAAAAATCAGAAAAAAGAAAAAATGGCTGAACGCACGAGGGGCATGGGGAAGAAGAAGAAATCGGAAACGAGGTGATCTCTCATTTGAAGGAAAGAAGAAGAAGAAGGAGATTTGTTTCACGAGGTTATTTCGAGCAATGTTATTAGCAGTTAGTGCTTTTCAATTTTGAAAGTTTTGATTGCCGCACTATTGGTAACATTTAAAAGATATTTCACCTATTAAAATAATGTGATTAAAAACAGACTGGTTTAGAAATGTGATTATTGAAACAGAAAAATTTGTTTGACGCATTTTTTGATATGGTTTCAAAAGTTCTAATAGTTGTAAATGCGCTCTATTGAGATTTTCTGAGCAGTGAGTGACCTATTAGCTCAAAAGTAGATATAGCAGGAAACGGCATAGTTGAAACAGAAATTTTAAATTGCGGTCTAGTTTCGAGGATCATTGTGAAACCACATTTTTAGAGTGAGGAACAATATTTTAGAAACAGGAACGTTTTGAAACCGGTTCAGGTCTAGCTGGTAAGTTTGAAAGTGTTAGTAACTGTAAATGCGCTCCATTGTCAATTCCTGTACATAATCGGCTTTTTCTTAAAGTCTTAATGGAGCTTCTACTCTAATGAATTCAGAACAGCATCTACCAGCGCTTGGTCTCTGAAATTAGTTACTTATATGAAACAGTTTTTTGTGGTTTCCAAGTCAAGGTGAAATGTAGTTCAAAATCACCTTACTCTTCATTTCGTGGAAAGTTTGCACAATAAACGAAATTGGCTTTCAAGTCATGTTTATCCCAAAACAATATCATCTAGAATATTGTGTCAGAAACTATATCTTTTTGTAATACATAGAAGTTTTGAGCAAACTTGAATCCAATTAGAAAGCGTCATTAGTCAAACTCAAAAACAAAATAACTTACAACTAGTTCTCTAAAGTTAAAGTTTTGAAACAGAAAAATATCGACAACAGAATAGCAGTTTGTTTGACAGCTCCAGCGGTTGGACATTTGTTTTTTGTGATAAACTGTTGTTCTAGCGCAGATTGTTTCTAATTCAAGTTCATAACTGAAAGTAGCTGAATAAAACAGGAAACATTTTATAGTCACCTCTAGCTATAGAATTCCTGCTGCCTAGGCGAATAGAATCACTCTAATGACAAAAATCTAGCACCTAATCTGACAACTAGAGTTTTGCCCGTTTCACTCAGTTTTCAAGTGTATCATGTTTTCAACTCCTGCATTAATATGATTATAGCCATTTCTCATGAGCTGCAGTAGAAGTGATTTTGATAGTTCGAAAGAGCTTGCTCGAGCATCGGTTCACAGGTTTCTGGTTTAATCATTTGAGCTTACTTATGTATGTTCAAAAATCCTACTGGACAATGGAAAATAATAACTGATAGCTTTGCTTTTTATAGATTGTTAAAAGCAACTGTTTCAACAGGATGATATTAGAAGATAGATTTTTAAATACAACAATAGCAATGGCGAATTTTCTGTATTTGAATCAACTTTCCAATAAATAATAAACTTCATTATAATTTTCATATCGCTCTGATCTCTCCTCCCTCTCTCTCTCTCTCTCCCTCCCCCCATCCACCTTCTCTTCTTGATCCGTACAGATGACTCTTATGCTCACTCCCTTCAAGCAGTGTCCATCCTCTTCTTTCGATTCGAGACGACGCCAACTGTTTTCTTCTTATCTCCCCTCCGGATAACATCAGTATGTCTGCGTCTCTTCGTCTCAAACACTCTCTCACCGCTCTCCGACTTTTTTGTTTCAACAATGTTTTGCTTTTTCGTAATTGCGACATTGATCCGTCGTCATGTCTTTTGCTCTTGTTTTAAGACAACAATTAGTTGTTTTTTCATGAAAGAGGTTCAGTTTTTTTGCAAAGGTTTTGGTTTCTCTTGTGGTTTTTGTTCTATACTGAAGGATTTGAAAATTTTCGTGATTCTTGATGACTTTTGATAAGTTCAGACAGTTGACATGTCAACAATGCATTTCGAAATATTTTTGAGGGGTCCAGTTCTTTGAATTTTGTGCATGTACTATCAATTTTAACTGTCTTTGAGTTTACTATTAGTTTGAGATAGAGTCGAATGAATCCAGAAGATCAAGAATCGAACTCACAATTGCTTGTTTGTGAAACTTTAGAGGTGAAACTGTAATAGTTTCTTTAACAAAATTTTAATGTAAACCTGTTAGGAAGAAGGCGATGATACAAACGCTAAGATTTATTCTTTTTGACGTTTTGAAACTGGAGATAGACTTTGGAACTCTACAGCTAACATGGGAATGATAGTCAGAATGCAACTCTAAATTTGCTGATTCAACCACTCTAGAGATTTGGATGAAAAATCAAAGACTAGTTAAACGACTCTCTGACGTTTCGCAATTGATCAATTCGAATCCAAGATATTTTGCCAATCGTGAATATTCCCACAGTGAAAAATATTGAAAAAAAATTACCTATTTAAAATGATTGACGTGTGGCAAACCATCTTGGTTGCGAAATGGTCAGTTGCGAATTCTAAGAGCCAGCTATGTCTTTGACTTTTTTTTCAAAAAACTATACCAAAACTTTGTCAACAAACCTTTTTTTTTCGGTTTATTTTTTTCTACCCGGGCAGGTGGGCCAGGCCGAAATTTAGCAAGTCTGCGTGAGCCCGAATATGTTCTCTTTTTCCAATTGAATATGTTTGGGGAATACAATAAAACAACAGGTAGGAGATTCACTTTTTCGCTGAAACAGTGAATGACTCTGGCTTTGATTTGAATAATTGAATTGATATATTTATCTCACCAGAATGGCTCCGCCATCCTGGCGGTTTTCTTAAAAATGAGAAATTCCGAAAAATTTATTATCCTCGCCGTGAACTTTCTTCTCTCACTTCAGAAAGGGAAGGATAGATATGTACTGGAGTAGCTATTTTTGACGCCTGTCGACCTCATTTCTCAAATTCACATCTAAAAAAAAAGTGGGGCATAATCCTCAAAGAATTTAGGATCGACTTATATGATTTTGGGAAAAATCGGTTGGGTGGGGGCTGCGCTAGGGCTGGCGAAAGAAAATTAGCACCAAACCACAAACAGAATTTGCCCTTTAATAATAGTAAGATTGTAAATAACGATAAATACTAAAAAACGATAGCTCTGTAAAGCCTTAACGTCTTCCATTTCTAGAACCTGGTTTGGTTTAGGTTCGTAATTAACACTATGCTACTAAGTAAAGCTAATTTTTCTGAAAAGTATACTATTTATCTTTTTTTTAGCTCCTATTGAATATCTCTAGGGATTATTGCAAAAAAGAAAACGGTTAGGATTTTATGACTTCGTTGAAACATCACTAAATTTTCAGTGATTCAACACTCTTTTTGGCTCTCCGAAAAACTTTCGATGCGCTGTTTGTGAATCGAATAATTTATATCTGTTTCTGTTACTATGGATTATGACCAAACTGAGAAAATAACTATTACTTTGTGAATTACTTTTCGTTTTTTTTTGAAAGAACGACACCGAGATGCTTATAGTTAGGCTGAAAAGTATAATGTTTCAGTTAGCCAAGATTGTAAGTTTTGAAAAGTTTACTGTTACGAGATCTAGGCAATTCAGTTATGTGTTTAGTTAGTTGCTCCTTCCAGCATAGATTAACAAAAATTACCTTTAATCACTTAACGCTGAGATTTTATATGTCTATTTTTCTGCTGTCTGACTCAATGATAACATGAAGCGAACCCAGAAAAATCTTTGTTGCTTCTGGTCAAAGGAAGATGGTATCACAGCTCCCGGGCTCTGTAGCTTGTTGTAATGCTTATGAAACCGTAAAGATTTAGTTTTTCAATAATTAGTCGTCAGGCTGAAATTACTGCTTCAGAATCTTTAGATGTTTTTGAAATGTTTTTAAGTAGACAATGTGTTCGTTCAACATGCTGCGAAAAAACTCTAAAAGTAACGTTTAGTACAATTTCTCAGAAGTTCTCTCGAATTGCTAAAGTAAATCTTGTTTTATTGCAATTGTTCCACACTGAGGTTGCTCATGAAGAGCTATTCTACTTCTTGTTCATTCAAATCTAAAGTTATGAGAAAGACTTCCAAAATGAAAATCTATTCTTTGATTGTACCAAAACCAGCATCGGAAAGACTTGTTGTTTATGAAGTGTAACTGATATTCAATTTAATATTCTAATTGATTTTCCGTCATCGAAACGTTCTGTTTCATGAATTCGACAATTGATATTCCTGCTTCCCGTTCAATAGTTACTCTTCATCCGGGTTAACCTCAGTACCAGCCTAAAACTTTACCTTTTCCTGAGATTCAGATTATAGCCAGCGGTTACTTTAGTTCATTCGGGATTTGATTTTGTGTTCCCTCAACGATTCTACAATCTAATTCTAAGACATATCAAGTGCTAGCATTGTGTACTCTTCTAGTCTCACAGTTTCTGTATATTGTGAAAATGAAACATTATTTGACCCGGGAAACTTCTAGCATTAGTCGCTCCGTTCTCATTTCTCTTCTAGCAAAAAATAACACGAATCGTTCATCTTGACACGTCTGCGTATATGCTCCTCTCAACTCCCGGGGATGATTGTTGTTTATGAAGTGAGACATGTCGAAAACGACAAAGAGTGCGGGTCTGTGTCCCACATGAAACGCGAGAGGGTCTTGTCCCGGGTTTCTCTCTCGGACCATGTCTTATGTCTCTTCTGATCGTAGTTATCCCTTCAGATGAGAAAGCGATGATGATGATGATGATCAACGCGTGGGATGAGGAAGAGACGCTAGAGGAAAAGACCTCTACCAGACTCCAGGTCTGTGGGAGAAAGAGAGGAGTGGAGGAAACGAGTGATATCGGGATGGGATGATGAAGAAGAGAGTGTCACTTCAAAAATAATGTTTTGATAGATAATTTATTGGTTTTTCAGAGAATATTTAAGTTTAGAAGGGACTAAAAGTTTGCTACAAGTAACTATCTAATGAAGAAATGTCGGAAGATGTTTGAATTATTGTTGAAGTCTTACGCGACTTGTTTCATATTATGTTTGTGACTTTAAGTAAACTGGAAACTGTTGAATTTTCAGTCAAAATTTCTAAAATTGTTCTGGCCGTCACATCAAAACCAACCCTAATGCATTCAAACTTAATACTATCCTGAAACATGAATGGATGGTATTTTTTGTTCATATTGATCTGAAAATTTTTCCCGCTTCATCTTTTTATTTTTGAAATGCATTTTCAATCTGCAATAGTGCTTTGATCTGTTTCGTTTTTCAATTTCGCCTCGGATTCTTTTTTAATCTTCGTGGGCCAATTATCTATCAGAACATCTTCCACCGGGAAAGTTATGAAACTCGCATTCAACAGAAAAATCATTGTTCCAACATTTTCATTTAACATTGATAAGATTTTAGAGCTAGTGGTCTATAAGGCTTTTTCATTGACGACTATACCTATTTGCAGTAACCTGCTTTTTCTATCCTTATTTGAAAGTATGCATTACCGGGAAGTGTGAAGATTTTTATAAGAAATCTTAATGCCCCATAAAAATGACATCGAGCTTTTAGCCAAACGAACATAATTTAAAAATTGTTGAAAAAAACTAGTCTCAATTTTGGAACTTCTCAATATACATATTTGTGAGCCCTCAACAGCTAAACTTATTCATCTGATTCAATTCATTGAGGGATGAGGCAGATACTGTAATTGAAGATTTTGCTCACAGGGACTCACTATTGTAACCTGTTACATTCTACGAACCTGAACTTCAATCGGATACATATTCCTATCAACTGGTTCAGTCTTGATATTTATAATTTTCATCGTTTTGATAAACCAAGTTTTTCTGATTCCGAAAGTTTAGTTGAGGCTCAGAGGACTGGAGTCCCACAGTTCAGCTAGTGTAGTCGTGATTTCATAATGCAATTTTTTCGGTTTCACTAAACCCACATAAACAGTTTTGAAGTGTACCTCATAGTGGTTCTGTTTTTTTACGTTTTAATTGATTATCATTCATTATCCACCAGGAAACCCAACGTTGATACCTTCCAAAATTTTCCAAAATTTCAAAATGACATATTTCCCTAAATTCGTTTCCTGCCTGTATTAAAGACTTTTACTTTACCTCCACCACATATTGCCTTCATAGATTTTTCGTATAAATTCAAAATTTTGTTTAAAAAAGTTTCCTGTTTCCAAAATTTTACATTGAGATCATAAGAAAACCTTTCGCAATAACAGTAAAAATTGAAAAAAAAAAACAATCTTCTCGTATTCTTCTCGATATAGGACATTTATATCTTGCATTTTTCTAGGTTTTTCCATTGATCAAGTGGTTCAAAAGTTTCTGTTATTTTTCAACTCTGCATTTTTTCAACTCAGCATTTTTTTCTTGCAAATTCATCAAAGTGGGGTGCTTCGTCGTCAAGACAACGTTTGCCAATATTGATTCCCGTTTTCCAGAATCTTCCCCACAATCTCAAAATAACCCTCCAATTTCCAGTCACCCAATCTTTACCCCCACCCCACCAAATGTCCGTGGAGCACTTGATATTGCCCTAGGTCACATGTTCGGGGTCCCCTGTCCCACCCCAACCAACAACTTCTCACACCGATTTGTATCAATTGTTCTTTTTTCGTGTGCTTTACCCTCCCCTCTCCGCTCCTATCAATCTTGGCGCCCAGAGAGAGGGGCTTCCTCTCTTTTTTCACTTCCATTCCGATGGACTCTCAATTTAATTTCATTTCGAAAGATGTGTAAAATCACCTTCTCCTCTACTTTTCTCTTTTCATTCAAAGATATCCCCGAGTCGATTTTTCATTCGACACACTCTCACACTAATCGCTTCGACGACACTTTTTACATTTTGAGTCTGTTCTTTTGTTTTTGGTCCTTCTTTTCTCTTTTCCTGATGATGTCTTTTTTTCTGGTGATGGGCTGTACGAAAGAGACTAGACAAGAGAGAAGAAATGGGGGTAATGAATGGGAAAGTGATAAGTTTGAGAGGGAGATAACATCCACAGACATGTTTTATGAGCAGTTTTTCGTGTTCTGGTAGGATAGAAAGAGAGTTCAAAAAAGCGATAGGGGTTTTTGAGAAGTTTCCGAGGATCTTCGGTTCCTATAAATTTAGTTCTTTGTGTGTTCGATTTCCAAATTATGGTACCTGAAATTTTGAATGATTAAATCAAAACCAGTTTAAAGCTAGTTCAGTAGATTGCTAACGTTTGCTTGCTCAAATTCTTCAATTTTTATATTTACAAAAAATCACCGTTTTCGGAACCTGACATTATTCATAATTATTTTCGGAAGAGCTAATTCTTGTATTCTCGTTGATTCCCTAACTTTTTAAAGCAGTTTAGGGTTGGTATAGACTAGCTTCAATGAACTTTGCGTTGTAGGCGAAGTTCAAAACTGCCGGTTTAAAATAATTATGAATGAAAACATCAAGATGAAAAAGTTAAATTTTTTCTTTGACAATATTTGTCTGTCATATGCACAGCTTATATTATTGTCGGAATAAAAAAATGACACTCGGCGTTTGCTGACTTTTAAAATTTTAAAGTCAAGCTTGGCTAGCTGAGCGAGAAAGTCCGCAGACACCGACTTTCACTTTCTTATTCTGACAATATCAGATCCCTCATGAGATCTGAAAATGCAGCTTATGAATCCAGCTTCAAGGTTCTATTAAATTATTTGATAAGGTCACTGTTTCTTCGTCATTTGATCTGGTTCTCCTTGAGAGCAAAAAATTGTCTACGGAGATGGAACGCGAACTCCTCATACTTGACAGTTTCTAGAAGCTCACAATTCGCATGTTATTATTTGTCACGACAATGATTCCATCCGAACTTATTGATTCTCTAATTCCATCTCAAATCGTTCTATTTCAAACATTTGCTCAATGCCTAATGGGTTTCTTTCTTAGAACAGTGAATAATTGCAAATCTTTTGTACTTTTATTGCCGTTTCAATTTCCTAATTTTTCACCGCTCTTTATTTGACTAGACTGCAACTTGAATGAGCGTTGATTTAATTTGAATTTTCAGTAATGCCGGTGCTTTTACGAGCTGTCGGGTTTGGCAGATCGTCCAATACCAACCGAAATCTGAGACCCGGTTCGGGGGTGAGTTTTCATTAAAAAAACAATAACTCTCGTCGATCATAAGAGATGAAGATAAGAAAGTTATACAGAATTCATGAAGCAGGAAAAATTAGAAAAAAGCCAAAATTATAAGAACGAGAAATCAGGGCCGTAATGTCAGAAAGCATGTTGTCATGGTCTTGTGAAACATTTGAAACAAGCAAAATTTGCTTAAGCAGTTCCACAATTTTTGTAAAATGCCGTTTCAAAAACACAGTATATACTGTGATAACAATCAGAGAATAATTTCTCGAAAGTCTTCAACTGCCCACTAAAAGTTGTAAAAAACTGAGCATTCACCGGAAACACTCAAATTCCTCAAGTTCTCCCTTTTCCAGGCATCCGGCGACCGTCTCCGACGACCCTCCCAAATCTCGGCAGGTGCTCAATCCTCTGCGACCCGACACTCCAACCCAGACAGAGATAAAGTAGTTCAAGTGAGTCACCTTGAAGTTGCTTGGGTCTACAGTATCCCAGAAACCATATTCAAACTACTGTTAATTGTAGCATAAGCAGTCAACGGATTACTACGGAGCCAATCAGTATCTAGAGTTCAAAAGGGTATCCCTCATTCTATTAATGCTTCTTCTTTTTCACTATTCCCTCTCCTTCCCTAACCAGTTTTCTGTTGTTTTTACCACCTCTATTTCCTGTTAGATGCTAGTAATTTAGTCCATACTGCGGTTCTGAGTCCTGAAGTGTGCAAATGCGCTCCATAGAACAGTTCTGAAAGTTTCTTGGTTTTCAGTTCAGTATTGTCAACAGGTAAAAGTTCAATAGAGCGTAATTGCAAACCCAAGTTCTCTGAACCCAGTATATAGCGGAACACAAGTAGTAGACATACCTTTTTCACTCTTGTGATCCTGAAAATCTTCAATCAGGGTTCAATTTTCAGAGTCGAGTTAAAGAAGAACCCGAGGAAAAAGAACCGGAGACATGGGGAAAGCGGTTTCATCGAATGTACAAGGAGTATCACATCAAGGTTAGTTTGATCTGCGAGCCAACTCTTGAATTCCGTAAATCTATAAGTGCTAATACGAATCGTATCGTTTTTCAGTACCTATTCCCACTGATGTTCATCATGTTCTACATGTTACTCGGTGCAATTATATTCTACTTTTTGGAGAGTGGAACGGCGGAAGAAGCGGCCAGTGAGGAGGATTATAAGTATAAGTGAGTTCATATTGATTGTTATCTTATCAAAATATTAGGTTGGAAAGTAAGTTTTTGACCATAATTGAAATCATTGGTTCTCGGAAACATGATTGTCACGAGGTCTAATTTTTAGTAGAACTTGTTCATCAAGGGACGGTAGCCTGGTAGTCAAAATTTTAGGTTCGCTGGCATTGCATTTGAGAAGTTCTGGTTCAGAGAAAAAGAGGGTGGAGTTTTGTAAAAAATTCGTGCTCTTTCTATCACTCATATCTAACCTCAGAGGAAAGAATGTTTCATGATCTTTTGATATGTTGTTAGTCAACTATTCTCAAACAATATGCAATTTTTTTTAATTGTCGATACTTGAGAATGTAGGTTTATCTGACAAAATATGGAAAAATCGGAAATTTGGCTTAACTCAAGGAAAACTAGATATGTTCACATGAAACTTTCTGGAAATGTTTTAAATAATGTTTAAAG
Organism: Caenorhabditis sinica; assembly: GCA_963932045.1. Lineage (NCBI taxonomy): Eukaryota > Metazoa > Nematoda > Chromadorea > Rhabditida > Rhabditidae > Caenorhabditis > Caenorhabditis sinica. Next base: position 17,184,105 of record OZ009940.1, read on the forward strand.
CATCTACCATGAAAACCAGAAAAATTGTTCAAAAGTTAAGAATTCTAGACAAAATTTTCGTTTTTAGTGGAAATTTTGGTTTTGCAGATTTTTGATTAGTCTTGTGTCCTGATCTTGCCTGGTGACCACACGGTTGTGGCATTTGGCTACAAACAGCACAGGACCCCAGTCTACTCTCCCGAAAATTCCAGAGTATCTCCTTTCTTTACAATAGAAACCCCAGCTCAATTTTATACTTTGACTCCAAAAATGACACTTTCAATTCTTCAACGTACAACTTACTGCGTATCGTTCCCATGGCTTTCCAATCCCGGGTAATAAACACTCATTTATCGTTCTTTAAAACGCATACTAAACAAAACTTGGAGCTTCACAGAAGATCAAATATTCCGACTTTCATTTATGGTCAAAAACTTTCTTTCCAACCTAATATTTCGTAAGGTCGAAATTCTTCAATGTTCTGGAACCGATAGTCTGTCTTAACTCTATGTGCTATCTGCTTCATTTTCACCTTTTTTTTTATAGAAAACAGCCCAAAGCTACTGACGTCAAGTCTGATGTCAGATTCGCAAGCAAAACGGGCTAACACTCCGACGCAATAGTACACTCGCTCCGTATGAGTTGTTTGTCCACTCAAAATTAAATGCCGTTTCTAGTTCTTCCCTTATTTCTAGTTCTTTTCTAGTTTCTAGTTCTTCCTCTAATCTTTTATTCTAATGCAGCGAAAACATTTATCTTCAGACGAGAACGCCGACTACTCCTTCTCCGAATGGAAGAACTTGTTGAAGACGCAGCTAGTCGACGTCGATCCTTCCGAAAGAAAGCATTAGAAGAAGCCATCAACAACTACGAACAGAAGTTGGATTTTTCCGTCAAAAACGAGTCTCAATGGACCTTTATGTCTGCGATGTACTTTGCGGGAACCCTTTTCACAACTATCGGATATGGAGATATTGCATGTACAACATCTGCCGGAAGAATCGCAACTGTAATCTACTCTTGTGTGGGAATCCCGTTTATGTTGATCACTTTGAATGATTTGGGAAAGTTTTTGTACAATAATATCAATGGATGTGTCAAGGGATTTGAGGATTTCACGACATACCTCGGAGCCTTCAGACTTTGTCGAAGAGGAAACGGAAATTTTCCGAAAGGAGATGATCTTGTGAATCTGGAGACGGGAACTGGCAATCCAGAAGTTCACATTGAAGTTAGCTCCCTTGCATCTGAATTGGGAAGTGAAAGGAATGAAAGTGATTATGAAGATATCGAGGATGAAGAGGAGAGAGCAATGCCGAGGATGAGTGTCAAAGTGGCTCTGGGTATTACTGTAGGATGGATATTTTTTTGTTCGGCACTTTTCAAATTATGGGAGGATTGGACGTATGGAGAGAGTTGTTATTTCATGTTCATCTCGTTGTCGACTATTGGATTGGGAGACGTTTCGGTGCAAAGGAGGGAGTGAGTTTTTTCATTGGAAATAGCACGCGTGCTATTTGAAACTTAAAATCTTGAGCAATGGGAACAATGAAGGAATTGTATTTTACACTTTTAAAAAATTTTGATAGAGCAATGGAAACCGACATGTTTTGTGAATATTGCTGTCTAACAGTTGTTATGAGTCAAAGTTGAACATGATCACTTTCACCAGATAACCAACATCACATACGATGCTTCCGAAACATTAATATTTCCTACTAGAACTCCCTTCTAAAAATCTCTTAAATTTTCAGCATGATGGTACTGTGCTTTGTATTCGTAATCGTCGGACTCTCCCTAGTCAGTATGACAATCAATGTGATCCAAGTGGCTCTTGAAGACTTTTATGTCAATTTGATAATGAAGCTCATTCTTGATTACCAGGAGAAAATGGCGGCGGGTAAGTGGGATTTTCTTCAATTAGGAAAAATGATACCATTCGCTTAACAAAAAAATAATAAAGCATCATCTTTAATGCGATATTAGAAACTGAAAACTTTTGAACATTTTTTTCGGTGTCACAGCATTAACAAATCTCGAAATGCGTTCCGACATTGCTTTTTGAGGCAATATGATCCTAAATAACCTAAATTAATCGCACTTTTTTCCAGGCGGGGACCAAATGGGTGCATCGGTGGGAATGATGAGAATGTGGGGAAACAATAAGACGGCGAAACTTCTGATGCCTTTGTTGAGCAAGGAGAAAAAGAAGATGGCAATGGAAAAAGTAGAAGTGAAGGCGAAGAATAATGGATTCGAGATTCCGGCGATTTTGACCGATTTGGATGAAAAGTCGGGAATGCCAAAGTTATTCCATATTGAAGAGCAAGCAGAGGGAGAGGAGCGACCAAAGGTGAGTGGTTTACGGGGAAGGTTGGTTTACAAGTTGATATTTTCCGTCGAGAATTGAAACGTATATATTTTCTAAAATCAAAGTCTTCCAGTAATCAGAAAAAAAGACATGACCCGCATATTCTTTTACAACATCTTGAGCCGTTAAATTTCATAAATGGGATAATATTGGGCCGTAGCCGGCAATAACTCTTAAACAGTAATCCTTTTCTCGTTTCCAGATTCTCGAAGAACTCGTCCAAAAACAAATCGAAATCGAGGAGGCCGCGGCGGAGAATGCCGTTCTGTTTGTGGCACACGACGCCAACACGCAGACCGATATTCTTCTACAGTAAGTGTTCTTCCGCATCTTTTTCTGTTTCTTTTAGGTAAGAACTTCAATCTGAGTTGTTCATAGACAATGAGTGGCATGATGGCTATGATTATAGACAATGAGTGATAGACTGGTTCAAATTTTTAATAACCACACTATTTAGAACGATTTCCAGAGAAGAAAAATGCCATCAAACCGATGAGAAGCAGTACGGTGAGGAGGGAACACAGACGGAAGTTTTGCAGTCGGATAATGTGAGTTTTTGCTTAACATAAATTTCAATACTCTTAGCCCATTACCGTGTTCAAAATTACAAAGTGTTAATAACATTTAGAAACCGTAAAAAATGTGAAATTGATTCGGATCCGATATCAAACATCCTTGGTTCAGTTTCATAACTTTTTTCATCGTTTTAAATCAGTATTATTCTTGTTGAAAACACATTCGTCCAATTATTTTTTCTCATTCAACTAAAAAATTTTCGAATGAAAATGCGAGAAGTCTGGAAAGCTTTAGAAATTGTATTTCTTGCTTCAAGATGTTCTGATGCATAATCAAAAATCCATAACAATAGTGTGATTGTGAATACTTGACCAACCTCATCCCAACCATATTTCCAGCTCGAATGCGAAACCCAAACCGAGACAGTACTCAACTCGATCGCCGAGACTCAAACCATAATCGTCGACTATTCAGACTCGGATACAATGACTCAACCTGTCGTTGTCAGTGTAAGTATTTCCCATATTCACTCGCACTCAGCACTAGTCATAAGCACATTAGTTTCTTTTTGCATGGCACTTATTTTATAGGAGTCTGATAGTCAGACGGAATATGTGCAGACCAAGGAGGAGGAGCTGCAGACGTATATCGATACGAATGATATGGAGACGTTGACGGAGATTGAGACGAAGAATGTCAGGATTCAGACACCTCAGCCGGTCATTGAGCAGAAGTGTGTGCAGACTGAGGATTTGGTGAGTTGGGGGGGGGGAGCTACATACTAATTTGGAAAAGCCTAGTAGTTTTCACTCCGGTTTTCAACATTTAGGACTTTGGTGAAACAAAAAAGGTTGAAAAAACTAAGGTCACCGTAAGCATCTTTGTATCCTGAAAAATCAACGAGTTTGATAAATATCTATATCACAATCACTACGAAAACATAAATTTTCCAGCACGAAGACCGAAAATCTCCATCAAAAATGTCCTCCGCCAAAAAACGCTTACGACGAGCGTTCGCCGGAAAGTCGAAACCAACGAGGAATAGTTTAGAACATCCGGTGATGAGTGATTGGAAGGATGTTGAGGAGAGTGAGACACAACAAGATGAAGAGGAGGAAGAATTGGGATCAGTTGAATCATTGCATTGGGATCCGGTGGATGGAATGCATGCGGAGAAGCAGTTACCTGTGAAGAAACTCAAAGCAATGTTCGATTCTCCTAAAGGACAGAGGAAGTTAGAGTGAGTTCTCGATTCATATGGAATGGTTATGATGGTGAAAGTGGTGGTTTTGGTGATGAACCAGCATGTACTGTCCGATTGAGAAAATTGAGAGTCCCAGAATTTTTTTGTTCAAATAGGATTCAGGATAACTGATGGAAATAAACTAACTTGAGCGCAAAAAAATACCCAAAAAGACCGTTTTTCTTCAGCAATGGATATCTTTAGAATAATTTATTTAGAAGAACCGCTATGTAACTTTTACTACGAATTGTGATCGAAATACTTTAATTGAGATTTCCTGAAATTTCCAGCCTTATTTTCGAATAAACATTCTCTGCATTAGAAAAAACATCTCTCAATCGGACAGTAATCCCTGCAACTCAATGAATTCCCTTTTGTATCGCATCCCCCAATTCTCCCAATCCAAACCAAATCTTCCCCAAAAATTGTCCGTCTCTCCCCTCTCTCCGCATGCGTTGGTTTTGCAGACGAAAATACTCGTCGTTCAATAAAAAACGAGAGAATTCGAGGTCCCGAAACAAATCCGAGTAACGCGGAACGGAGTACGCTGAACCCCTCTCCAGAATCTCCAGAATCCAGAAGACGTCACCTCATCTGAATCCATTATCAACCGATCTCGCCCTCTCTTCCCCATTTTCGCCACCCATCTTTCATTTCATTCTGCGGGCCCTTTTCTCATTTTCCCATTCTTTCGTTTGTTTTTTTTCTTTGAATGATTTTGTCTCGAGTTGAAACTTTTGCTTTATTTATTGTGCCGATGACACTTTCTGATAAATTTGTTTTCTTGCTAGAGTACCAAAACATAACAAGTGGATTTAAGCATAGATTCGGTCATTCTTAGTCATTTAGTCATTCTCTGCCCCAACCCCGAAATTCCCAAAATCAACTGGAGGAGATTGACAATCCGGAAAAAGTGGGTTCATTTCTGAATGGTTCCTCGTAGTTTGAACTGATTCCAGGCGGTAAATCTTTATGTAGGCATCAAAATATTCGACTTCATGGAGGAAAAACACACCTATACAGAAATATGTCATTCTCCCGTTTTCCCAAAATCAACGAGAGGCCTTTGATGAATCGAGAAAATTGACGTCGATTCCAGAATTCCCCCGGAGCAGAATTTGTTCAGTTTATGATTTTTAGGATTCTCACATGTAAGCACGACTATTCATGGAAAAAACTCAGAGGCGTGTTTTCAATTTTCACGCTTTCCTGAAAACCCATTTCACCGGAATCCATGATAAGGCCTTTGAAAATCGGGAAAATATTGACGTCATTTTCAGAATTCCCCAACAGTCGGAATTCATGATTTTTGGATTTCCGTCATGCTCACATGACCTAGAATCTGTCTATGGAGAGACATTTGAGGGTATCAGTCATTTTTCATTCTCTGCCCCATGTCCAAAATTCCAAAAATCAACGGGAGGCCATTGAAAATCGGGAAAAGGCGACGTCGATTCCAGAAGTCCCCGGGGCGACAGAATTTTCTCAATTAGCGATTTTTGACATTCTAACATGTGAGCAAGACTTTCTATGGAAAAAACTCAGAATGGTCATTTCAATTTTCCATCTCGACCCGATCCTCGAAATTCTCACTAGTTACGGGAGGTTAGTGAAAACTTGAAGAAACAAAGGGAAGTTCCAAAAAAAAAATTGCGAGTGTATTTTTCGCTGAAACTTGGACAACTTCATCAAAACAGTATGAATATTGTTCTGAATGGATGATGTGTGAAGCAGGACGTCATGTGTCAAAAATGGTTCCCCAGGCCATCAGAAGAAAGTCGATTTTTCAAAAAATTTTCACTCGATTCACTATATCGGCCGCAAAATTTTTTTCAGACTAGACACAGCGATTCTGAGCATAGATTTGAAATCCTCATAAAATTCCGCATCTTTTGAGCGTAAAATCAAGACAAACGGACAATATTCAGCAATTTCTCACTCAAAATCCCGAGACGCGCCGAAAAAGTGCTCATTTTTGTGAAAATTAGGAAAGTTTGGATGTTCGCAGATAGATGAAAAATTGACCTAGAAACGTGAATTTGGGCTTATTTTGAAGCCCAAAAACAGTAGTTTCAGAAATCGAGCGGGCCACTTAAATTCATCCATCACATTTCGAAATCCATCGCATGATCCCCGAATGTTGAGCCGAACACTGGTGAAGGGAGAGAATGACATATTTTGACCCAGGATAGCTACAACAAATCTAAACATAGATTCGGAATCCTCATAAAATTGCGCATCTTTTGAGCCTAAAATCAAAAAAAATGAACAAGTTTGAGCAATTTCTCACTTGAAATCCCAAAGCGCGCCGAAAAAGAACTCATTTTTTGTGAAAACGAGGAAAGTTTGAATGCACGCAGAGTTGTGAAAAATTGACCTAGAAACATGAATGTGGGCTTATTTTGAAGCCCTAAAACAGTAGTTTCAGAAATCAATGGGCCCACTCGAGCATTAGTTCTAGATTTCAAAATCCACCGCATGATCCCCGAATGTTCAGCCGAACACAGTGGTGAAAGGGGAAAATGGACATATTTCAGATGGTTTTTGATCATTTGAACTTGTTCCACTTATCGATTTGTGATCTAGTCATAAAAATGAACAACTTTGTGGAAAAAAACACAAAACATACATGGGCGTTCTCTTTCTCCACCCCAGCCCCTGAATTCCCAAAAAATCAATAGGTGGTCGTTGAATATACCCGGGAAAGCAAGGGTTCATTTCTGAATGGTTCCTCGTAGTTTGAACTGATTCCAATCGGTAAATCTTCATGTAGGCATCAAAATAATCGACTTCATGGAGGAAAAACTGACGAATACAGCAATAGGTCATCCATCACCCAACCTCCCGTTTTCCCGGAATCCATGGTGAGGCCTCTCAAAAACCGGGTATGAGCGACGTCGATTCCAGAATCCCGCAACAGTAGGAATTCATGTGTTTTGGGTTTTTGTCAATCTCACATGACCTAGAATCTGTCTATGGAGAGACATTTGAGGGTATCTGTCATTTTTCATTTCACCCCTACATCTCAAACTTCCAAAAATCAACGGGAGGCCTTTGAAAAATTGGAGAAACAAAGTTCAGTTCCAAAAAATAGCGAGTTTATTTTTGGCTGAAACTAGGACAATTTCATCAAAACAGTATAAATAATGTTTCCAACGGATGATGTGTGGGGCCGGACGTCATGTGTCAAAAATGGTCCCTCAGGCCATCTCAAGAAAGTCGATTTTTCGAAAATTATCCACCAAAATCACTAAAATCGCCGAAATTTTGCTCCCAGACAAGATACAGCAATTCTGAGCATAGAATTGGAATCAGCATGAAATTCCGCATCTTTTGAGCCTAAAATCATGGTATTTGGACAACATTGACTTTTTCTAGAAAAGCCCAAAGACGCGCCGAAAAAAAGCTCATTTTTGAAGGGGAAAATGACATATTTCAGATGGTTTTCGATCATTTGAACGTGTTCCACTTATCGACTCGTGATCTAGATATAGGAATGAACAACTTTGTGGAATAAAAGTCCCATACATGCAGAAATTTCTCATTCTCCACCCGATCCCAAATCTCCCGAAACCAACGGGAGATCTTTGAATATACCGAGAAAAGCGAGTTTATTTCTGAATGGTTCCTCGTAGTTTAAACTGATTCCAATCGGTAAATCTTCATGTAGGCATCAAAATATTCGACTTGATGGAGGAAAAACACAACTATACAAAAATATGTCATTCTCCCGTTTTCCCAAAATCAACGAGAGGCCTTCGATAAATGGACGAAAATCGACGTCGCTTCCAGAATTCCCCCGGAGCAGAATTTGTTGAATTTGTGATTTTTAGGATTCTCACATGTAAGCACGACTATTCATGGAAAAAACTCAGAGGCGTGTTTTCAATTTTCACGCTTTCCTGAAAACCCATTTCACCGGAATCCATGATGAGGCCTCTGAAAATCGGGAAAATATTGACGTCGATTCCAGAATTCCCCAACAATCGGAATTCATGATTTTTAGCTTTTCTTCACTCTCACATGACCTAGAATCTGTCAATGGAGAGACATTTGAGGGTATCTGTCATTTTTCAGTTTTCCCCTACATCTCAAACTTCCAAAAATCAACGAGAGGCCTTCGATAAATGGTGAAAAAGCGACGTCGATTCCAGAATTCCCTAATTATAGAATTCGCTTGTTTTGCGATTTTTTACATTCTGACATGAAAACGAGACATTCATGAAAAAAACTCAGATACATCATTTCAATTTTCGCTCTCGACCAAATCCTCGAAATTCTCACTGGTAACGGGAGGCCATTGAAAATTTGAGGAAACTGAGTTCAGTTCCAAAAAAAAAATTGCAAGTGGATTTTTGGCTAAAACTGGGACAATTTCATCAGAGCAGTATGAATATTGTTTCCAGCGGATGATGTGTGGTTCCTGACGTCATGTGTCAAAAATGATCCCCCAGGCCATCTGCCGGAAGTTGATTTTTCAAATATTTTTAAACTCAAATTACAATATAGACCGCAAATTTTGACCCAGGATAGCTACAACAAATCTAAACATAGATTCGGAATCCTCATAAAATTGCGCATCTTTTGAGCCTAAAATCAAGAAAAATGGACAAGTTTGAGCAATTTCTCACTTGAAATCCCAAAGCGCGCCGAAAAAGAACTCATTTTTTGTGAAAACGAGGAAAGTTTGAATGCACGCAGAGTTGTGAAGAATTGACCTAGAAACATGAATGTGGGCTTATTTTGAAGCCCTAAAACAGTAGTTTCAGAAATCAATGGGCCCACTCGAGCATTAGTTCTAGATTTCAAAATCCACCGCATGATCCCCGAATGTTCAGCCGAACACAGTGGTGAAAGGGGAAAATGACATATTTCAGATGGTTTTTGATCATTTGAACTTGTTCCACTTATCGATTTGTGATCTAGTCATAAAAATGAACAACTTTGTGGAAAAAAACACAAAACATACATGGGCGTTCTCTTTCTCCACCCCAGCCCCTGAATTCCCAAAAAATCAATAGGTGGTCGTTGAATATACCCGGGAAAGCAAGGGTTCATTTCTGAATGGTTCCTCGTAGTTTGAACTGATTCCAATCGGTAAATCTTCATGTAGGCATCAAAATAATCGACTTCATGGAGGAAAAACTGACGAATACAGCAATAGGTCATCCATCACCCAACCTCCCGTTTTCCCGGAATCCATGGTGAGGCCTCTCAAAAACCGGGTATGAGCGACGTCGATTCCAGAATCCCGCAACAGTAGGAATTCATGTGTTTTGGGTTTTTGTCAATCTCACATGACCTAGAATCTGTCTATGGAGAGACATTTGAGGGTATCTGTCATTTTTCATTTCACCCCTACATCTCAAACTTCCAAAAATCAACGGGAGGCCTTTGAAAAATTGGAGAAACAAAGTTCAGTTCCAAAAAATTGCGAGTTTATTTTTGGCTGAAACTAGGACAATTTCATCAAAACAGTATAAATAATGTTTCCAACGGATGATGTGTGGGGCCGGACGTCATGTGTCAAAAATGGTCCCTCAGGCCATCTCAAGAAAGTCGATTTTTCGAAAATTATCCACCAAAATCACTAAAATCGCCGAAATTTTGCTCCCAGACAAGATACAGCAATTCTGAGCATAGAATTGGAATCAGCATGAAATTCCGCATCTTTTGAGCCTAAAATCATGGTATTTGGACAACATTGACTTTTTCTAGAAAAGCCCAAAGACGCGCCGAAAAAAAGCTCATTTTTGAAGGGGAAAATGACATATTTCAGATGGTTTTCGATCATTTGAACGTGTTCCACTTATCGACTCGTGATCTAGATATAGGAATGAACAACTTTGTGGAATAAAAGTCCCATACATGCAGAAATTTCTCATTCTCCACCCGATCCCAAATCTCCCGAAACCAACGGGAGATCTTTGAATATACCGAGAAAAGCGAGTTTATTTCTGAATGGTTCCTCGTAGTTTAAACTGATTCCAATCGGTAAATCTTCATGTAGGCATCAAAATATTCGACTTGATGGAGGAAAACCACAACTATACAAAAATATGTCATTCTCCCGTTTTCCCAAAATCAACGAGAGGCCTTCGATAAATGGACGAAAATCGACGTCGCTTCCAGAATTCCCCCGGAGCAGAATTTGTTGAATTTGTGATTTTTAGGATTCTCACATGTAAGCACGACTATTCATGGAAAAAACTCAGAGGCGTGTTTTCAATTTTCACGCTTTCCTGAAAACCCATTTCACCGGAATCCATGATGAGGCCTCTGAAAATCGGGAAAATATTGACGTCGATTCCAGAATTCCCCAACAATCGGAATTCATGATTTTTAGCTTTTCTTCACTCTCACATGACCTAGAATCTGTCAATGGAGAGACATTTGAGGGTATCTGTCATTTTTCAGTTTTCCCCTACATCTCAAACTTCCAAAAATCAACGAGAGGCCTTCGATAAATGGTGAAAAAGCGACGTCGATTCCAGAATTCCCTAATTATAGAATTCGCTTGTTTTGCGATTTTTTACATTCTGACATGAAAACGAGACATTCATGAAAAAAACTCAGATACATCATTTCAATTTTCGCTCTCGACCAAATCTGTTGTCAGGTTGCAGGCTCCCGTGCCTACTCCTGCCACAGTTATTTCCTATAAAACCCCTAACTTTATCTGTTGTGTTTCTTAACTTTATTTCCTTTCTTTTCTTCCTTTAAAAAGGGTAAATTCCTTTCCCTTTTATCCCCCCAAAGCCAGCCCGCCGACCGAGGACCACACACGTCGACACCCTTTCTCTGCGTCTCTCACTCGTCAACACAGTCTGCCTCCCGCGCATGTGTCTGCGTCTCGCTCGCTACACCACAGCGCAGCAGCCAACGGGTCTCACCACGACACGACACACAGGAAACGAGAGTTACCGTAGTCGACCTGCGTCTTCGCCCACCTGTCGTCATTTCCGCTGGCCTAAATCAGATTGGTGGCTTGAGGGTCTGACTGCTACGCGCATCGCCTCCGCTCCAATTTTCCCCTAATTCCCCCAGAAGGCGTTCACGTTGGAGTGATACCTTCTTTCACTTTATTTTCTCCCCCTTTGTTTCTCTCACTTGTTTATTGTACTTCCCTCGCAGTATAATAAATGAGTTGTAAGGAAAAACTGTGTAGAATTCGCACCGCTCATCCCTCGTAGTACTGAACCACCCTTAGAGGGTGTTGCTAAACCATGTTCTCGCCCTAACCACCTCTAACCAGCGGGTTAAAGTGGAGTAATCTCCCCATAGGGGCGCCACATTTGGTGCATCGACCCTGAGATTCAATTTTTGTTGAAAATTTCCTCCCAGTGTTTTCTATACAAATTTTGGCGAACCAGCTGGTCGTTTTTAGCAACTGAGCGTTTTTGCGAATTTCCTTGATCACAGTTTTGCCCTCGAGAGTACAATAGGAGACTAGTGATAGGGAATCCGGCCAGATGAGGATTTCGAAACCTCTCCGCGAATTATCCAGCAAGGGCTTGATGGGTTGGACCCGTCGCCCGCTTTTCAGTCGGTACCTCACAGCTTGCTGTGGGGCTAAGGGGGTGTCGCCCTTCGCCGGCCTCTTTCCTTCATTGGATGAGAAGCTGGATAGTTTGCAGATGGAGAGATCGAAAAATCGGGCCCCTCGGATCAACAGCTCCACCGACAATCTGGAATCGTGCGAACTCGAAGCAGTAAGTTTTTGCTGTCTTTTTTCCTTCCTTGTCTGTCCCGAACAGGTGGTTAAGCCGTAAAAAGCCCACCTTAACGGTAATGTACCCCGTTTGAGGTACGGCTTTTTTGACGGGACTATGCTGAATAGATCAAGCCTAAAAAGTTATGTAAGGAGTTGGAACCTTTTTTGTAGCTTATTAACGGCCTTCGAGAAAATCAACTTTTTGTCAAAATTTCACGAAATCTGAAATTTTCATCTTCAAAGGGCCATAACTTTGTTTGTTCTCGACGGATTTTTGCAAACCAAAGTGGGTCATGAAGATAAAACATTCACAAATGTAATTATAAAAACAATTATGTTTGATCTATTTGTGTAAAAAAGTTATCCGTCGAAAACCATGAGTGCCAAAGTACCAAGGATGGCCTAAAATTTTTTATGGAGTATAACATTTTCTGGATTTAACTTAAAATGAAAGTCCGTGTTAGATTTAGTGTAAAAATATAATTTGTTATAGGGGTAACCGTCCAAATTTGAAAAATAATTTTGATTTAATAAAATTCTACTTTGACATTTTTTGGGAAATTTAAAATTTCTCACAATTTTTGCACTGAACTTTGAAAGATTGTTTCGGAACCGAAATGTTTAAAATCTGAGCTTTTCAATACACTTAAGATTGTTTGATTAGCTTCAGTTTGAAGCATTTTATGACCGTTTGAAGTTGGAAGGCTGATTTTGAAGTGCCCTCTGAAAGTCGAAAAATGAAAATGATCCTAGAGCTTTGAAACTTTTTGCATTTTGTAGATAATTTAAATACAAAACATATTGTCAACTGCAACTTTCTTCCATCTCTTCATCCGCGTTTGTAAAATAGCAAAAGGAGAAAATCGCCATTCTGATGGGCTCGATATTATACTTCGCAATTTTACGAACGAGGATGAAGAGATGGAAGAAAGTTGCAGTTGACAATATGTTTTGTATTTAAATTATCTATAAAATGCAAAAAATTTCAAAGCTCTAGGAGCATTTTCATTTTTCGACTATTCGAGGGCACACCAAAATCAGGCTTCTAACTTCAACCGGTCATAAAATGCTTCAAACTGAAGCTAATCAAACAATCTTAAGTGTATTGAAAAGCTCAAATCTTAAACATTTCGGTTCCAAAACAATCTTTCAAAGTTCAGTGCAAAAATTGTGAGAAATTTTAAATTTCCCAAAAAATGTCAAAATAAAATTTTATTAAATCAAAATTATTTTTCAAATTTGGACGGTTACCCCTATAACAAATTATATTTTTACACTAAATCTAACACGGACTTTCATTTTAAGTTAAATCCAGAAAATGTTATACTCCATAAAAAATTTTAGGCCATCCTTGGTACTTTGGCACTCATGGTTTTCGACGGATAACTTTTTTACACAAATAGATCAAACATAATTGTTTTTATAATTACATTTGTGAATGTTTTATCTTCATGACCCACTTTGGTTTGCAAAAATCCGTCGAGAAAAAACAAAGTTATGGCCCTTTGAAGATGAAAATTTCAGATTTCGTGAAATTTTGACAAAAAGTTGATTTTCTCGAAGGCCGTTGATAAGCTACAAAAAAGGTTCTAACCACTTACATAACTTTTTATGCTTGTTCTATTCAGCATAAGCCCGTCCAAAAAGCCGTACCTCAAACGGGGTACATTACCGTTTAGTACGGCAGGCAGGCGAAGAAGAGTTTTTGAGTACCGGATCCCCGAGAAGTTGCCATTGAAACCGGCGCCGCGTACGGGTGAAAGGAAAGAAGCTTATTGTCCCGCTCTTCGAAAAGGTTGTTAAGCCCTAAAAAGCCAGCCGAAGTAGAAAGAGACCGGGTAAATTCCGAGTTCAAAACAGTCAATGAGCGATTGTTAGAGAGCGGTGGTAGCGATCCAGCTGCTACATCCCTCGGATAGAAGTCTCCCCATGCTATTTTTGTGTCGTGCGAACTCGTAGCAGTAAGTTTTACTGCCCTTTTTCCTTCATTCTCTGTCCCGAAAAGGTGGTTAAGCCCTAAAAAGCCCACCTTAGTACGGCAGGGAGGCGAAGAAGAGTGGAGATCTCTGGACCCCCGAGAAGTTGCCATTAAAACCGGCGCTGCGTACGGGAGAAAGAGATGAAGCTTGTTGTCCCGCTCCTCGAAAAGGTTGTTAAGCCCTGAAAAGCCAACCGAAGTAGAATGAGATCGGGTAATATACGAGTTCATATCAGTAATGAGCGACCATTAGGCATGGGTTGTAGCAATCCATCATGATGTTACATCATGAAGAAGTGTAGGCATGGGCCTCACTTCGCGTCCTCTTAGTGCGTCTTCGGACGTGTCTCTTGTGCCCGTAGAAACTCGAAACACACACTTGATGCCAATGTCTTGTGTGCCTTCCCTCTCTGTCCCGAACCGGTGTGGAGCCCTAAAAAGCCCACCTTAGTACGGCAGGAAGGCGAAGAAGAGTGGAGATCTCCGGACCCCCGAGAAGTTGCCCTTAAAACCGGCGCTGCGTACGGGAAAAGGAGATAAAGCTTGTTGTCCCGCTCCTCGTTCAGCTAACACCTGAAGCGATTGGAGACCGGGTAATAAAAGAGTTTGAATGGTAGAATCGGGATATCAACAAGAGAACACGGACGGGCGTTTACCATGAGATTCGCTGTCTCATGAAGGGAGTTGGCACTGGGCCTTCTCCATCCGTATCACAGTCTTTCCCTGCGATTTCTCATGCTCATTAAGAACTCAAAGTATAGCTCAACGAGTTCATTCTCTTGTGCCGAACCCACATTGAGCTTGCTGAAACGGTGTGGAGCCCTAAAAAGCCCATCGGAGTAAGTGAGGGAGGTGTGGAAGAGTGGAGTTCTTCTCGTACCAAAATGGTCTGGAGCCCTAAAAAGCCGGCCAAAGTAGGGGTTTAGAACAGAAGCTTATTGTCCCGCTCGCCTGATAGAGTTGACACCCGTAAAACGGCAACTTTATTAGGAGTTGAGACCGGGTAATTACGAGTTTGAGTATTACGGTACGGAGTGTTCCCTCCGAAGTTTCTTTCTCTCTCTCTCTTCATTGTTTGGCATGGTTCTTTGGTGGCACTGGACAGTATGATCTCCCTCGCAGTACTATTCCTTGAATGTACGAGGAGTATATGCTTAGGAAGTGGTGGCTAGGAAGTGACATGGAGACTCGGAAAGCATTGGAAGGATGTGGTCAAACTTTACCCGATGGATGGATGATGTCACAATTGGATTGATGACATCACATATTGGATACGACGCAACCCTCTTTCTGTCAAGTCGAGATGAAGCAAGTCTTCAAGGATACACTCTTGTCATCCCCTCGCATTAAGTCGTCATCGTTCCATTCGAGGAAGAATAGTGTCGTATGTGGCCAACGTCCCCTCGCAATAGGAACACCCGATCCGATACTCCCGATTCGTCTTTCGCTTATCCAATGAGATTTCCTGACCGTCGCAAACCAATCACTCGGACCTGTCAGCCCACCGATCCAAAGCCACTCCTCACCCAGACATACTGAGCAACCCAGTCAAAATTCGTGTATGCCCAGCCAAAACAAAGTGGTAGCGAAGCTTCTTTATGAATGTCTTTTGCGACGATCCGCTTATGAGAGAAGAACTTACCCTTCGGGGTTCCGTTTAACGTGTCAGCAGATGATCATAAGACGTGATATAGGTGGAAAGATTACAGTCTGAAGCAAATCAGACTAGAAGGATGTCTCTCTGTAGTTTTCCTTCGATCTGGCCACCTGAACTAGGCTACTCTGTTGCCCATGATGTTCAAACTGCCTCTAGTCATTATAACCGTATGTAGTGTGCCGTAGAAAGCTACATGCCTGAGCCGATGTAACAATTGGTATTCGCAATCGTCTACCTGGTGTAGCTTTTGTATGAGTAAATTGCTCTGTGTGAGTAAGGATAGTTTTGTAGCAAAGCTGGTGTATCTTTCCTTGCTCAGATTAGGATTAGGTGAAGCCGCTGGGCAAGCCTTCTCTGAAAAAGCAAGTGTGTGATAAACTTGAGATCCTTCCTTGGTAGGACGAGCCTTTGGATCTGCCACCATGGCCCAGCGTGATGTTGGGTAGCCGGGGCAGGGTCGCCAGCTTGACACCATCTTAAAAGAAGACTCTTGTTTTGATCCCCCTTCTTGTCTTGTGTAGGCTAAGGGGTCAGATACGTTAGTGTGGAGGCACATTAAGTGGGTAAAGCCACACTTTCCAAAAAACACATGAGACCTCGTTCCAATTCATAAGACATGATTTGCATGAATAAGTGTGAGAATACTAAGTGTTCGGTTTCTTCGCTGTCGAGTTGTACTCTGCCTAGCGGTAGGAAACGGGTGTCAGATGTGGGATACTGCATTAGCAGGGTGCCCACGATCGGGCTGACATTCAGATCTTATCGTAGCAGGTGAACGAGACGAGCAGAATTAGAAGAACCGTTTCTACTTACTCATACAAGTTCGCGGTCGTGCAGATTTCGAGGCAGAATTTGCGTAATTCTTGTTCTGAGGAGTGTTGTTGATTCGGAAGAACTGTTTAGCCATGCCGTTTGAGCTTCTGAAAGAGTGTAGGAATGACACGTAGTACTGTCATTTCCCTTGATCGCTTGATTAAGAAGCTTGGGTTAATCAGAGAATCATCGGTGATTGGCAGAGCGATGCTCCCAAACCGGAGAAGTTCCAGCCCGTTTGGTCTCCTCCCTCGCTAAATCAGACAAGAAACCCATCGAGTAATTCGATGGTAGGTTATTGAAGTGATTCAATTTTCCGAACCCCCCTCTGGTTATGATGATCTTGGTTAGTCAAGATTAGATTAGTCGGCCTGTCATGTGTTGATAGTAACTTCTGGATAGGAAGGAGTTTTGAGGAGTTGATAGGACGTATTATACTTGATCATATTCTGGAAGCCAGACGGCAATCGCCCGGACATTTCGTTCGAGTTCAGTTTCTTTGAATTAGAGATAATACGCGTCTTCTGTTTTCTGTAGGTGCCAGTAGAACTAGTCTCTTATCGTTCTATAGAGGTTCGCGAGTACTTCCGTTCCCTATAATGCGTTTTGAACGATACGTCTATTGCAGGCGAAGTAGGTTGAAGTCGTAATGGTTCAAGGTGAAAATGGAGATAAGCGTTAGTGCAGCTTCAATTCCCTCGAATCAGAGACAACAACTCGAAGAGAGTGTATAAAACTAGTTCCGAAAACCCTCTGGCCCCCGGGAGCGTGCATTCACACGCTCCCATGGTCCAGTAAGATGCAGTAAGAATACCCTTGCCACCTATCAGATCCAAAAGAACACCCGATGATCTTAGAATTACTCCCTCATCCATGACTAGGAAACTCTGAGTATCTATATTTGGTACAAAGGCGTGATGGAGTACCGGTTTTCGGTGCGCTTAGTTGTCTAGGTTCAACGGATCACTTAGAAGTACCATTGTCCGAAGATTCTTTTTCTGGAAACAGACTTGGATAGTTCTTGAAGTGAGTGACCACCTCGCGTGGATTTATGATTTCATCATAAATAGTGGTAGAAGCTTCTCACAGAACGTTCAGACATGTAGAAAGAAAAGATGAAGTCAACTAAAACCTGATCAAATTTGTTTCATGAAAGAGAAAGAGAATAAACTAGTGAAATGAATGCTACTCGTTTCACACTGAATCGGTGACGATTCAAAAACATTTTCGGGTAGTACATTACGACTTCCGGTTCAAAAATGTTTCCTTCGTTAGGCATCATAAGTCTCGGTTCTAAATTACGTTGTGGTAATTTGGTCTCAGCAAGGACTTGACATTATAATTCAGACGTGACAAACCTGGATTATGAATGAAAGGAAATTGGGCTTATGACCTTCACGGCCTCCTTAGGCGAAACCTCGAATGATTAAGCTTCTTTGAAGTTTGATCTCAGACAATGGTGTTTCAGACAACTTGACTTCTACGTTCCGTGAAGCAAGGAGAAGTTCTGATGGCAGTCTTCTAGTCTGAATATCCCATGTCAAAAGTTGACAGTAAATCCCTCGATAGACAATTATCCCGGGTAATCAACTTCTTCCCACGTTGATAAAGTTTCTGAAAGCTATGAGCAGGCAATCGGAATTGTGTGGAATTGGAATAGAGAGATAGTTCGAAAACGATACATGGATCGTCTTATCTCTTGCCTGTTTAGTCAGCTGATCTCGAACCAGATCATATAGCGTAAACGATAAAGCCAATTGGTCGAAATCATGAAGTGCGTCATTTATGACAGAAGATTGATTTCGGTCCCCAGCCATCGATTATTCCTCAAGATTAGTTTGCATTGACGGCTTAGTGGAAGAAAGAGTTCAATTCACAATGATTTGCTCTTTATATTTCTGGATAATTTATTATCCAAATCACTTCTCTAATGTTCTCGAATTCCTTGAAAACGATTTTTGGTGAGTCGTTTCAACTGAATGGCAGTAACAGATAGAGAAAAAACTGTAATAATTGATCACTATTACTGTTGTCGAGTCCGTATCCAGCAATGGACGGCTAGTGACGACTCAATTCCGGAACTATGATGTCAGGTGGCTCCTGACTAGGTGAAGGATTGAGTGATTAGGATTGATAGCCTAGCTTGATTTCTGCCGTCTCCCCTCTACCTGATAAGAGAGACGAAGCGGTGAACATATGCAGATACCTTAATGTATATCATTTCTCGGAGGAGCACGGTCGGGATCGAACCGTGAAGCGTATCCTGTATTATGTGTCATGAGATTCGATTTTGAATATGTGGTTGCAGCGCTGTTCGCACGATGTATACCTACCCTCATAGAAGGAAACGTATTCAAAAAGAATGATAGATTGAGGCAATCTTTTAAAAGTCATCCATAATTTTAAGTAATTGTGCATGTCTTGTTGGAAAAGGAGTTTAGTGAAGGACTGAAGAAGTATTCGATCGCTTCGGAAGTTTGGATTTGAATTCTGGATACTGACACCCGGTGTTGAGTTATCGACTAAGGTTGGAAAGGTCGCGTCCTCCGACCGGTAACTACGTGTGAGCCTGCCTAAGCCCACGTACCTGACTGAAGCAGTAGATATTTGTTGCTGTGAGTTGGGATAGACACCATCATTTGATAAACAGTATCTGTGGCTTGGAATTGTCAACCGTAATGTTCGAATGCTATCAGAACATGAATGTTGCAGCGAAGTATCAAATGTAAATTGAACGAAAAAGCAAATAGCACCTTTCAAAAGAAGGTGGTCGTATTCCCTGGATATTGTATATCCTTGGATTATAATCCGACTCAACTGTGAAATCATGCTAAATTAGCAGCATGAAAGTAACTTTTATCTGAATAACTATGGTATCTTGTGGTCTAATTGCGTTGTTCCAGTCTCGTCTGGTTAAGAGAGAGGTTCGGCGAACGAAGAAAATCTATCTATTTTAAAAGAAGAGTACTCGTTTCGAGGCCGTATAAACCCCCTCGCACAAACGGACAAGTTTTTTCAAGGTGTTACAATCGTTCCAAAATGAATGACACATGGGTCTTCATCGGAGCATTTCCGGTCCTTCACAGAATTCCATCAGAAGCTCCTCGTTAAAAACGAGAGTAGTGAAGCATAAAAGAAATGTGCGAAAAATTAACAGCCACTATCCATCGTGGGGATGTGGTCCTTGTAAAACAACATTTGTCCTGAAACTTAAAGCTACAACGTCATGAGATAACATATAGTGTGAGTGGAGTCAGAGAGCCTTCAGTGGTGTACAGAAGATATGCTTGAATCTTGTGACAGCTGTCTTGGAGCCTAGGATCTCCATATCTTCATCCGTGTAACCGGTCTTTCTGTTCACATACGATATAAGGTCTGTTCCGGCCAGCTGGAAGGAGCGGTAACCTCGGGAACAACTCTAGCATGAATAGCCAAATGCGTAGAGCCCTTGGAACGTAAACCCGTATCGGTATTCTAGTCGCAAGAATATCGCCAGTTTTGAGTAATAGAGTGTCAAAGCGGACCAATCCCGGCTCTAATTAACAATTATATCGGACCGAATCACTAATGGTACTAGTGACTTAAGTTAACACGTTCTCCCACTTCACACGAACTCGGAATAAAACCGAGTATAAACAAATAAAACCTTAACATACGCCCAATCTATGGTAGTCCCGTGAGACTGTAATGGGGTGAATGGATGGTATGGAAACATATCGTCTGGTCAAAGTAAGAGTCTTTTCGCCCGGAAGGATCCACCGCGGTTGATGGGGAACCATCATAAAGCGACCGAACAGATCGGTAAAAGTGGAAGAGAAGACTTCAATCTCCTACGCCTTTGACCGAGCTAGGACATTGTGTGAGCATATACTGGAAACATATATGACAATTTCCGAAACTCCTACCAGTAGAGTGTCCCTCGATGGATGCCTAAGGACTAAGATAACTCCAGACAAGTTTGATAGCTCCGTGGTAAATTCGAGACCTGTTTTCCTAACGCTTTAGTCGGCCCGATATGTTGCTACTAGTACTAGTGATGTATGAGGAGGATCTCAGTAATACAAATAATTGTACGGGATAATTCCCTGATTGTTTGTTGCATGACCGGTATTATGGATTGGTAACCCATAACTGCCACCATAGAATTCTCACGTCTATGGTTCCCCCAATCGAGTTGCGAGGCTCAGTGTTGGAACGCTGCGGATTAGCAGACCACACACCTCGGGAAACCTTCAAAGCAGTTCCGACAACATTTCTCCACCACTCGGCTATCCAGTATCACCCGCACAAGGAATACTGCGATTTAAGATTTATTTGCTAGAGGGCAGTGACGATAATGGACGTTGTCTAATAATCCAAGTGAGGATTCTTCTTGAGACGTCAAGATCTATATTCTTGCACAATACAACGTATCGTAGCTCCCTGGTAAATCTCAAATCCCGAGCGAAAAAGAACTGTCCCAGAATTAACGCCCACTGGAATTGTCAGATTCAATCTTCTGCAGAGATAGATGATGCCGGCCAGGAAATTCTCGCTCAAGAATCGCAAACTTTGTTTAAAACCTTTTGTTTTATTCTCCTTTAAGCTCCTTATTCTTGCCCTTCTTGATCCCCCCCACTCTAATTTTTCTTTGTTTCAGCTATACCCAATCAATCGTGTGAACAACAACCATGTCTGGTACCGGACAACCCCCTGGCTTGCAACCGAATCCTTCGGATCAGCACCCAGCCGTGCCTCCGCAACGTGAAGCATCTCGGAACTTTACCAAAGCTTCCTGCAACGTTCGGAGAGCAATCACTCGAGCTTTCACTAAGGCTTCCACGAACCTTGGAAAGACTCGAGCCTACTCTGAGAATGCCCTCGGAAACAATTTGGATCTCAACCAAATCGACGGACTCCGGAAGGAGAATATGGCTATCCTCGCAATGATCGAATCGGATCACTACTTTTTCAATATCATCGAAAACATAGACTTGATCCTATCACCAACTGAACGATCTTCTCTTCGCGATGTGGTTACCGGATGGTTTGCCGGAAAACCACGAGAGGACACCGTCACCCAGATCAAGGATGCCATTGTCAACCTGGAATCGATCCTCACCGGCCATTTGTTCCAATTCGACAACGAGTTGTCTCCTCAGGAGATGCAAGATATCTCGTACGAAGTTACCAATGTGCGCCAAAACCCCGACAACCCTGTTGATTCTAATGAATCCCTTGAAGCAATGTTGTCAGATCATGAAGATTACGGTCTTTATGATGCCCATGATGAACCGGTCATCATGCGCTACGTTCCGCCTATCGCTCAGTTTGATAGAAATGACTTCAATGGTCATCTTCACCCTCGTCAAGAGGAATATCAACATGAAGAGGTTAGGCAACTTGTTCCACGGATCCTCAGTAATGAGCCCGAGAGACGTCCTCCACACCCGACGCAGGCGGTATGCCCAGCATGTGGAGGAGGACACAGTCTCATCCAATGCGAATTCCATACCCGCAAGCAGCACTGTGCTGTAAACGAATTGTGCATTTATTGCACGTCGAGCAGACACAAAGCCTTCGAGTGCCAACTCAAGGATCTCGAGTCATCACCGGATATCTCTGGTGGACGATTAGTGACTAGAGAAAGACCAATGATCTCGTCTACGCCCAAGTTCAAACCTCCTACGGAGTTTCGACAAAAATTCGTTTCAAACCACGATTATTCGGAAGATAGTGATGAGGACGAATGTCGTGCTCCAGAGGAAAGGAGACACCTCCGTCAGTCAAAAAAGGGATTATCCTTGTTCGATGTGAACTCCATCATCCCAAAGTTCAAAGGAGATCCCTTGCAGTACAAGAAGTTCATCAACCTGTACGAGAACTTGGTTCTTAAGAACCCGAGACTAAACGCTACGATGAAATTTTCCGTTTTGGAAGGAAAGCTCGAAGGTCCAGCTGGTGTATTTCTCGTGGACCTTGATGATCTGGAAGAAGCTATCAAAGAGACTCTTGAAGCTCTACGAAAAGGTTTTGATAAGGACATCACACGCAAAGCGGAGATTCTGGCTCGTATCAGAGACTTCAAATTCCATGCCTCGGATTATCAGAGAATGGAGAGACAGATTCTCGAGCTCAATACGCTAATCTTACGGTTGCGGGAGCGAGGGAATGACGTCAATTCAACATTCTTCGTCCAGCAGATAGTCGAAAAGTTCCCGGAGGTTGTGTGGGAAAAACTTGAGTCCCTGTACCAGAGCAATCCCCATCCCTCGATATCCGAAGTTCTCGACACTTTCTCAAAGTTCGTGGATAGGAAACTGTTTGGAAATCGCTTCCGGCCGGTGGCCGTGGCGTCCTCCAGGAACAAGGAGATCCCCGAAGAGACGCTGATGTACGCATCGCCCTCGAATAAAAATTCCACCCAAAAGGGAGGAAAAGGGAAGAATCGTGTGAAAGCAGGAAACATGGAGAATGCTAACCACCGAACTTCTAACGGAGTCAACAGCTCCCATCAGTCTAACGGTTTTCAACAAAGCCGTAGTCCACCAACTGGAAATGGTTCTCCCTCGGATAATTCAAAAAATCTCCCAAGAGGAAACCAATCCGGAGGACATTCAGTTCAAAATCAGAACAAAGGACCCTCGAAGCAGAAGCCCAAAGTACAAGGCATCCCTGGAGAGGTATTGGAACCATGCTACAAGCTCGGACGTGGATATGATGAAAGATTCATCGCCCACACCTTCCCTCTGGATCACTCAGTAGCAACCAAGTGTTGTTTCATTTGTGGACCGGGTCACTCGATCCTCCAGTGTCCGTTGTCATCATACGAAGTCAGGCAATACTTCAGAAAATATGGTTGTTGTCACAATTGTGCCCAACGCAATCATACCACTGATAACTGCCAAGGCTTCAGCAGATGCACATACTGCCAAGGTTCTCATAATACTGGTGCTTGTCCGCTCAAGGAATTCTACCGAGACCTTAAGAACTATCCCTCCGATGCTCCGGCTCCTGTTGTTAACGCGTTTTTTCGTGGCCCCTACGGGGGCTCTGATTAAACATTCTCGGGCATGTCCGGCCCCGCTGGCGCCAGATAAAGCAGCCTTGCCCACTGTAAATTCAAGTGTAGATTCTCGGAATCCCACTTCTTATTCTGTTTCGAACATCGAACAGTCTGAACCCCAAAATCCTGATAAATGCGTTCGCTCCTGTGTGTCAAACTTGCCGACGTTCCTCGAAAACCTGGATGAGGAAATGCTATATAATGCTTCCCTCGTAGAAGATAATGGCGAACTCTCGAAGTTACCATTTGTCTGTCTACGCATAGCTAATGGACATAAAGTCTTGGCGTTGGTCGATACGGGAGCATCCATCTCTATTCTTTCGCATGAAAGTGCGAAGAGGATGGGTCTTCCTGTCCTAGCGTCTAGACTCCTAACTATCTCCGGGTATAGCAAAACGACTACAGAACGCTCCAATATTTATCAGGTAACCATCATCACGGAACTTGGTCCAGTTCAAGTAATACTTGCCGGAGCTCCTTCAATTCCAAAGACTCAGTTTTTGTGCCCTCGTTTGAGCTCGAATGACTTAAAATTCATAAGAGATCAGAAGCTGGACACTGAAGTAATTCGTTATGATCAGAACTTCAATGGTCGTCATATCGATCTGATTCTTGGCAATGATATCATTCCATACATGCTGGGAAGATCGAAGCGAGTTTTGCTGCCATCTCAACGGTACATTGAATACACTCCATTCGCACCAATCATCTTTCCATCACCTCGCATCCATTCCCTCGCATCAATAACAGAGCAAGTTACAATTGTGGAAGATTTCCTGCCGGAAACAACTTCTACAGTGCTTGTGAAACCCTCGGAAGATTCGAATCCAGACGAAAGTCTTCGAACAGAGATCGCCCAATTATGGAATCTCGAAAACCTTGGGATTGAGGAACCTGGTCCTATTGAAGGACAGAAGATGAGAGTGAAAGACTTGGTAGCAGAGTTCGAAAAGAAGGTGCGCAAGGATGATCTGGGTGATCTAATGGTCTCACTTCCGTGGAACGGAAAGCAATCTCGGTTAGCCTCGAATAGAGGAGTGGCTGGGAAAAGACTCGAACAACTGATCAATTCCCTGAATAAAGGAAACGATCTTTTGGAGCAGTATGACGAGATCATCCAGACCCAGATCAAAAGCGGTATCATTGAAAGGGTTTCCCCGTCGATGAACAATAATACAGATCCATTGTATTATATCCCACATAGAGTCGTTGTGAAAATGAGCTCACATACGACAAAACTCAGAATCGTGCTGGATGCTAGCAGCAAAAAGACCGGAGAACTCAGTCTTAACGATTGCCTCGATCCAGGCCCCATGTTGGTAGATCTCTATGAGATTCTCATTCGATCCAGAATGTCAAAATTCCTGGTGGTTGCTGATATTGAGAAAGCATTCCATCAGGTACGCCTCGTTCCCGAAGACCGGAACTGCACTCGGTTTCTCTGGTTGAAAGATATCAGAAAGCCTCCCACCCTCGGCAACATCGTTGAATTTCGGTTCACACGCATTCCTTTCGGAATGACTTGCTCTCCATTTCTCCTTGCGGCTTACATCAACCATTTCCTCGATAACTCGGGAAGGTCGATATGCCAGAGAATCAAAGAGAACATTTACGTGGACAACATTATGATAACGACTGACGAGAAGGATGAGATTCAGGAGATTAGACGAGAGTCGAAATCCGAGTTTGTGGATATGAACATGAATCTTAGAGAGTTCATCACCAACTGCCCTGAAGAGATGGCGAAATTCCCCAGAGAGGAAATAGCCGCCGAGTCAACAATCAAGTTGCTGGGTTACTCTTGGAACACCGTTGAGGACACGTTCACGATCAAGCTGGCTAGACTTCTGGAGTCCAGACCTACGAAGCGCCAAGTCGCTTCAAGAATGGCAGAAACATTCGACCCCCTCGGATTAGTGTGTCCTCTTCTTGTCTTATTCAAATTGTTGATTAAAGACCTATGGGAAGATGGAATACTGTGGAAGAGCCCAATCGCTAAAAAACTGCTCCCCAAGTGGGAAGTCATACGGTGTCAGTTCTCTGAGGAATTCATTTCGATTCCCAGACTAATACGACCGAATGCGCAGTATGAGAGACTGAAATTGGCAGTCTTCTCTGATGCTTCCAAAGACACTTACGCCTGCGCTGTATATGCTCAATATGAGTTTGCAGACGGGAAAAAAGAGGTTGGTCTATTGACCGCAAAATCGAAGATCAAGCCTTCTGGGTGTACCACTCTCTCCATCCCCCGACTTGAGCTTCTCGCCGTCGAAATGGGAACGAGAATGGTTCGGACAGTTGTCAAAGCAGTGCATCCACTCATCCCCTGCTCCATACACTTTTTTACGGATTCCATGGTCGCTTTATACTGGATCCTAAAAGGAGAGCAAGTCAAATGCTGGGTACACAACCGTGTCAAGGAAATACACGAAGCAGCAGATTCTCTGAAAACATCAGGAAGCTCTGTCCTCTTTCATCACTGCCCCACGGATAAAAATCCAGCAGATATCGCGACCAGAGGGATGGGAAGTTCAGAACTAAAAGGTTGCACCTTATGGTTCAAAGGACCTCAATTCCTCCAAGATCCTCCAAACTTGTGGCCTTGCCGCCTAGAAGGAGATGTATCTTGTCCCTCGGATTTCAGAGCTCTCGTTTCGTCAGAAATGTTAGTGTCCAAAAAGAAATCCAAAACTCCCTCGAATGAAGTAGGGGAGGAGAGCGAGCCGAAGTTCTTCGAACTGGCTGAAGCTCTAAATGGTATGTGCATGACCATTGACATCGATGAGAAGTACAAATCGTTTGTTCCATATTCCCGCAGCAATTCCTTATCAAGAGTAATCTCATACACCCACTCGACTCTTACATGCTTAACAAAGCTGTTCAAGAATCATAAATGGGAGGGTGAGGTGATGAAAAAGTTCGTATCTCTGCAAGGAGATTCTTCAGACCTATCTTGGACCCTGAAGAGAAGAGCTATCGCAAGACAGCTCGTAATCACTGAACATTATAAGGAAGCTGCCAGCAAGGGATTGGAATTTCCAAAATCAGTGGAGCCGATCAAAGGTCCTGATGGCATCTTCAGAGTTCACCGCCGAGTTCCATCTCCGGTACTCACCAATGAGAAGTACAAGTTGATTCTCATACACAGGAATCACACTCTCGCCCGGTTAATCGTCGCGGAAACACACGTAATGAACGTGCACCTCCCAGCCATTTATCTAGTGTCGAGCCTCCGTACTCGATATTGGATCCCAGCTGATAAACAACTCGCAGACTCCGTTGTCCGCAGTTGTGTGCAGTGCCAGAAGGTCAACAACAAACCGTTCGAGTACCCATACGCAAAAAGACTCCCGAAGTTCCGGACTACTCCTTCAGTTCCGTTCCAACATGTTGGACTGGATTATGCTGGACCAATCCCATATCTCTGTGACGATGGCATATCCACGGATAAAGCGTATATCCTTATATACACTTGCCTCGTAACAAGAGCAACTCATGTTGAGTTACTCCCAGATGGAACTACCAGAGTATACATGCAAGGACTCAAGAACATCTTCGCCAGAAGAGGAGTACCAGCTTCCATTTACTCGGACAATGCAGCGACATTCAGCCTAGGAGCGAAGATCGTAACGGATAACATGTCTCGATATGTACCTAGTACGTCGATGACTTGCTTTCTAGCCACGCATCAGATAGACTTCCGCACCATAACCCCGCTCGCCCCATGGCAAGGAGGCATATATGAGAGGGTGGTCGGAATTGTCAAAAACCAGATGCATAAAGAGTTAGGAGGTTTATCCACCTCGTTCTTCAATCTCAGCAATGTTCTCATCCAAGTAGAAGCAATGATCAACTCCAGACCACTGACTCCAAACCCTCGAGAAGTTAGAGACCTCCCTGCTCTCCGCCCAATCGATTTCATTCTTCCATCAGTACTTATCGAAATTCCCTCGGAACGAGATAGTGCAGAAGACCATCAACCATTTGACCCCACACGAGACCCTACTATCACCGAACGTCGTACTCTCCAGCATCAAGCAGAGATAGACACGGTACTTGAAAGACTCTGGGAAATATGGACCAATGCATACCTCTCTTTTCTAAGAGAAAATGTTCATGCAAAACATCGTAGCTCTACTATTGTTCCTCGTATTGGACAAGTAGTGCTCATCAAAGTTGAAAAACTTGCCCGTCATAATTGGCCTCTTGGTGTTATAGAGGAATTGATCCGTAGCAAGGATGGAAAAACACGTACCGCTTCAGTACGCTGTAATGGTGCCATATACAGTAGAGCTGTGAATCTTTTGATTCCCCTCGAACTCGAAATGTCAGATCCTTATGAATCTGATGAGTCAAAGCACTACATTTGTCCACCAGACCCTCCCGGAATTGCTCAGTATCCAGTTACCTTCAAACCATTGAGAAGTCAAGACACTTCAAAGGATATTCAAAGTTCCACACCTCAGAGAGAAAGGGACCGAGAAGAAAGTCAAACAAGCTCGTGTATGCAAGAGAAGTCCCTCGAGATATCGAGATCTTCCCCAATTGCTAAATTGTCAAAAGTTGTCTCACACCATTCATCAAGCGATACATCAGGACTATAAAGTTGCGTTGAATCGGCAGCCTCAACTTCACCGTTTATCAGTGCTAGTCGTTCAGGCGCACCTGATAGTGAAAGAGGAACTACTACGCGTAGTCGCAACGAGTCGGAGAATACAGGATTCCGCGTACCCTCGGAAGTATCCAACTCAGAAAGCAGTGCTAGTCGTTCAGGCGCACTGTCGAGTACGAGGGATCTTCCATCGAGTGATCGCAATTCTCTCCGCATCGGCTCTTCACCGAACATCAGTGCTAGTCGTTCAGGCGCACATGATAGTGATAAGGAGTCTACCAAGTGTAACCGCAGCGAACCGAACCAAACAGGATTCCGCGTACCCTCGGAAGCATCCATCTCAGAAAGCAGTGCTTGTCGTTCTGGCGCACTGGCGAGTACGGAGGATGTCTCATCGAGTGATCGCAATTCTCTTAAAATCGGCTCTTCACCGAACATCAATGCTAGTCGTTCAGGCACATCTGATAGTGAAAGAGAGTCTACAAAGTGTATTCGCAACGAATCGGATAATGCAGGATTCCGCGTACCCTCGGAAGTATCCAACTCAGAAAGCAGTGCTAGTCGTTCAGGCGCACTGACGAGTACGGAGGATCTTCCATCGAGTGATCGTAATTCCTTCCGCATCGCATCTTCACCGAACATCAGTGCTAGTCGTTCAGGCGCACATGATAGCGAAATAGAGTCCAAAGACAACTACACAGAAGACAATGTGCAACCCAACCAGGATCCAGTTCAACAAGAACCAGAGATTCCAAAACGGAAGCGCGGTCGGCCAAAAGGCAGTGGTAAAAAGGATCGTATCCATCCTCCAGAACAGCCACAGGACACAGTTGCTAGTCGTTCAGGCGCAACTAACAGTTCCGATTTGCCTGGCACCGGTCAGCCACAAATCCCGTTGAATCACCGAGCCCGAACTTATCTTCCTCGGACTGCGAAGTCAAACCTCCCCAACTACGTTGAGGATGGTTCCGACCTCTAACCCCAAGGAGTGTTGTCAGGTTGCAGGCTCCCGTGCCTACTCCTGCCACAGTTATTTCCTATAAAACCCCTAACTTTATCTGTTGTGTTTCTTAACTTTATTTCCTTTCTTTTCTTCCTTTAAAAAGGGTAAATTCCTTTCCCTTTTATCCCCCCAAAGCCAGCCCGCCGACCGAGGACCACACACGTCGACACCCTTTCTCTGCGTCTCTCACTCGTCAACACAGTCTGCCTCCCGCGCATGTGTCTGCGTCTCGCTCGCTACACCACAGCGCAGCAGCCAACGGGTCTCACCACGACACGACACACAGGAAACGAGAGTTACCGTAGTCGACCTGCGTCTTCGCCCACCTGTCGTCATTTCCGCTGGCCTAAATCAGATTGGTGGCTTGAGGGTCTGACTGCTACGCGCATCGCCTCCGCTCCAATTTTCCCCTAATTCCCCCAGAAGGCGTTCACGTTGGAGTGATACCTTCTTTCACTTTATTTTCTCCCCCTTTGTTTCTCTCACTTGTTTATTGTACTTCCCTCGCAGTATAATAAATGAGTTGTAAGGAAAAACTGTGTAGAATTCGCACCGCTCATCCCTCGTAGTACTGAACCACCCTTAGAGGGTGTTGCTAAACCATGTTCTCGCCCTAACCACCTCTAACCAGCGGGTTAAAGTGGAGTAATCTCCCCATAGGGGCGCCACAAAATCCTCGAAATTCTCACTGGTAACGGGAGGCCATTGAAAATTTGAGGAAACTGAGTTCAGTTCCAAAAAAAAAATTGCAAGTGGATTTTTGGCTAAAACTGGGACAATTTCATCAGAGCAGTATGAATATTGTTTCCAGCGGATGATGTGTGGTTCCTGACGTCATGTGTCAAAAATGATCCCCCAGGCCATCTGCCGGAAGTTGATTTTTCAAATATTTTTAAACTCAAATTACAATATAGACCGCAAATTTTGACCCAGGATAGCTACAACAAATCTAAACATAGATTCGGAATCCTCATAAAATTGCGCATCTTTTGAGCCTAAAATCAAGAAAAATGGACAAGTTTGAGCAATTTCTCACTTGAAATCCCAAAGCGCGCCGAAAAAGAACTCATTTTTTGTGAAAACGAGGAAAGTTTGAATGCACGCAGAGTTGTGAAGAATTGACCTAGAAACATGAATGTGGGCTTATTTTGAAGCCCTAAAACAGTAGTTTCAGAAATCAATGGGCCCACTCGAGCATTAGTTCTAGATTTCAAAATCCACCGCATGATCCCCGAATGTTCAGCCGAACACAGTGGTGAAAGGGGAAAATGACATATTTCAGATGGTTTTTGATCATTTGAACTTGTTCCACTTATCGATTTGTGATCTAGTCATAAAAATGAACAACTTTGTGGAAAAAAACACAAAACATACATGGGCGTTCTCTTTCTCCACCCCAGCCCCTGAATTCCCAAAAAATCAATAGGTGGTCGTTGAATATACCCGGGAAAGCAAGGGTTCATTTCTGAATGGTTCCTCGTAGTTTGAACTGATTCCAATCGGTAAATCTTCATGTAGGCATCAAAATAATCGACTTCATGGAGGAAAAACTGACGAATACAGCAATAGGTCATCCATCACCCAACCTCCCGTTTTCCCGGAATCCATGGTGAGGCCTCTCAAAAACCGGGTATGAGCGACGTCGATTCCAGAATCCCGCAACAGTAGGAATTCATGTGTTTTGGGTTTTTGTCAATCTCACATGACCTAGAATCTGTCTATGGAGAGACATTTGAGGGTATCTGTCATTTTTCATTTCACCCCTACATCTCAAACTTCCAAAAATCAACGGGAGGCCTTTGAAAAATTGGAGAAACAAAGTTCAGTTCCAAAAAATTGCGAGTTTATTTTTGGCTGAAACTAGGACAATTTCATCAAAACAGTATAAATAATGTTTCCAACGGATGATGTGTGGGGCCGGACGTCATGTGTCAAAAATGGTCCCTCAGGCCATCTCAAGAAAGTCGATTTTTCGAAAATTATCCACCAAAATCACTAAAATCGCCGAAATTTTGCTCCCAGACAAGATACAGCAATTCTGAGCATAGAATTGGAATCAGCATGAAATTCCGCATCTTTTGAGCCTAAAATCATGGTATTTGGACAACATTGACTTTTTCTAGAAAAGCCCAAAGACGCGCCGAAAAAAAGCTCATTTTTGAAGGGGAAAATGACATATTTCAGATGGTTTTCGATCATTTGAACGTGTTCCACTTATCGACTCGTGATCTAGATATAGGAATGAACAACTTTGTGGAATAAAAGTCCCATACATGCAGAAATTTCTCATTCTCCACCCGATCCCAAATCTCCCGAAACCAACGGGAGATCTTTGAATATACCGAGAAAAGCGAGTTTATTTCTGAATGGTTCCTCGTAGTTTAAACTGATTCCAATCGGTAAATCTTCATGTAGGCATCAAAATATTCGACTTGATGGAGGAAAAACACAACTATACAAAAATATGTCATTCTCCCGTTTTCCCAAAATCAACGAGAGGCCTTCGATAAATGGACGAAAATCGACGTCGCTTCCAGAATTCCCCCGGAGCAGAATTTGTTGAATTTGTGATTTTTAGGATTCTCACATGTAAGCACGACTATTCATGGAAAAAACTCAGAGGCGTGTTTTCAATTTTCACGCTTTCCTGAAAACCCATTTCACCGGAATCCATGATGAGGCCTCTGAAAATCGGGAAAATATTGACGTCGATTCCAGAATTCCCCAACAATCGGAATTCATGATTTTTAGCTTTTCTTCACTCTCACATGACCTAGAATCTGTCAATGGAGAGACATTTGAGGGTATCTGTCATTTTTCAGTTTTCCCCTACATCTCAAACTTCCAAAAATCAACGAGAGGCCTTCGATAAATGGTGAAAAAGCGACGTCGATTCCAGAATTCCCTAATTATAGAATTCGCTTGTTTTGCGATTTTTTACATTCTGACATGAAAACGAGACATTCATGAAAAAAACTCAGATACATCATTTCAATTTTCGCTCTCGACCAAATCCTCGAAATTCTCACTGGTAACGGGAGGCCATTGAAAATTTGAGGAAACTGAGTTCAGTTCCAAAAAAAAAATTGCAAGTGGATTTTTGGCTAAAACTGGGACAATTTCATCAGAGCAGTATGAATATTGTTTCCAGCGGATGATGTGTGGTTCCTGACGTCATGTGTCAAAAATGATCCCCCAGGCCATCTGCCGGAAGTTGATTTTTCAAATATTTTTAAACTCAAATTACAATATAGACCGCAAATTTTGACCCAGGATAGCTACAACAAATCTAAACATAGATTCGGAATCCTCATAAAATTGCGCATCTTTTGAGCCTAAAATCAAGAAAAATGGACAAGTTTGAGCAATTTCTCACTTGAAATCCCAAAGCGCGCCGAAAAAGAACTCATTTTTTGTGAAAACGAGGAAAGTTTGAATGCACGCAGAGTTGTGAAGAATTGACCTAGAAACATGAATGTGGGCTTATTTTGAAGCCCTAAAACAGTAGTTTCAGAAATCAATGGGCCCACTCGAGCATTAGTTCTAGATTTCAAAATCCACCGCATGATCCCCGAATGTTCAGCCGAACACAGTGGTGAAAGGGGAAAATGACATATTTCAGATGGTTTTTGATCATTTGAACTTGTTCCACTTATCGATTTGTGATCTAGTCATAAAAATGAACAACTTTGTGGAAAAAAACACAAAACATACATGGGCGTTCTCTTTCTCCACCCCAGCCCCTGAATTCCCAAAAAATCAATAGGTGGTCGTTGAATATACCCGGGAAAGCAAGGGTTCATTTCTGAATGGTTCCTCGTAGTTTGAACTGATTCCAGGCGGTAAATCTTTATGTAGGCATCAAAATATTCGACTTCATGGAGGAAAAACACAACTATACAGAAATATGTCATTCTCCCGTTTTCCAAAAATCAACGGGAGGCCATTGAAAATCGGGAAAAGGCGACGTCGATTCCAGAAGTCCCCGGGGCGACAGAATTTTCTCAATTAGCGATTTTTGACATTCTAACATGTGAGCAAGACTTTCTATGGAAAAAACTCAGAATGGTCATTTCAATTTTCCATCTCGACCCGATCCTCGAAATTCTCACTAGTTACGGGAGGTTAGTGAAAACTTGAAGAAACAAAGGGAAGTTGCGAGTTTATTTTTGGCTGAAACTAGGACAACTTCATCAAAACAGTATGAATATTGTTCTGAATGGATGATGTGTGAAGCAGGACGTCATGTGTCAAAAATGGTTCCCCAGGCCATCAGAAGAAAGTCGATTTTTCAAAAAATGTTCACTCGATTCACTATATCGGCCGCAAAATTTTTTCCAGACTAGACACAGCGATTCTGAGCATAGATTTGAAATCCTCATAAAATTCCGCATCTTTTGAGCCTAAAATCAAGACAAACGGACAATATTCAGCAATTTCTCACTCAAAATCCCGAGACGCGCCGAAAAAGTGCTCATTTTTGTGAAAATTAGGAAAGTTTGGATGTTCGCAGATAGATGAAAAATTGACCTAGAAACGTGAATTTGGGCTTATTTTGAAGCCCAAAAACAGTAGTTTCAGAAATCGAGCGGGCCACTTAAGAGTCAATGTCTGACTCGTTCGAGCATAGGTCTGTAGGCCATGGCACACATAATTCGAACTTGTCCAAAAGTTTTAATTTTTGGCATGGTAAGTACCTAGGCCCATAGTATTAACATGCTATAAAAATTTATTGGCTCCGCCCCTTTTGAGCCATATAATATCCTATTCAAGTTGAAAAATAAAAATTTTTATTTTTGAAGATAGAGTTAAAATTTTCTCAGGGTTGTGTTTCTGACATGTTTTTATGCATTTTCACAGTTGACACCAAATTTCTATCTCTTACGGATCAGGTCGAAAATTTTGATTTTTTGAAAAATTTCAAGAAAATTTGTAGTTTTTTGCATTTTTCACAATGATGAAGTACTACGTTTGAAAATCTAGTTATAATTTTCGGATTCCTCACAAAATTTAACATTAGAAAAGTTACTTGACAAAAAAAAGTACGGGGACCGAATGGGTGCTACAGTTCAAAATACAAAAATCACATAAGGGTCCCCCCTTATGAAGAAATCAAAGAACAAAAATTTTCATGTGGTCCCCCCTTATGAAAAAATTGAAAATTTTTAAAAGTTTCGATAACGCTAGTTTTATCTTGTCCAACTCTCTATCTTGTCCAAATCGCCCTGAAATCAGCTAATAAACCGTCAGACATTTTTTTTTAGTTGTCTCAACTTAAAACTAGCGTTATCGAAACTTTTAAAAATTTTCAATTTTTTCATAAGGGGGGACCACATGAAAATTTTTGTTCTTTGATTTCTTCATAAGGGGGGACCCTTATGTGATTTTTGTATTTTGAACTGTAGCACCCATTCGGTCCCCGTACTTTTTTTTGTCAAGTAACTTTTCTAATGGTAAATTTTGTGAGGAATCCGAAAATTATAACTAGATTTTCAAACGTAGTACTTCATCATTGTGAAAAATGCAAAAAACTACAAATTTTCTTGAAAATTTTCAAAAAATCAAAATTTTCGACCTGATCCGTATGAGATAGAAATTTGGTGTCAACTGTGAAAATGCATAAAAACATGTCAGAAACACAACCCTGAGAAAATTTTAACTCTATCTTCAAAAATAAAAATTGTTATTTTTCAACTTGAATAGGATATTATATGGCTCAAAAGGGGCGGAGCCAATAAATTTTTATAGCATGTTAATACTATGGGCCTAGGTACTTACCATGCCAAAAATCAAAACTTTTGGACAAGTTTGAATTATGTGTGCCATGGCCAAATCGAGTTTCTCAGAGATTGACTGTTAAATTCATCCATCACATTTCGAAATCCACCGCATGATCCCCGAATGTTGAGCCGAACACAGTGGTGAAGGGAGAGAATGACATATTTCAGATGGTTTTTGATCATTTGAACTTGTTCCACTTATCGATTTGTGATCTAGTCATAAAAATGAACAACTTTGTGGAAAGAAAACTCCATACATGCAGAAATTAGTCATTCCCTGCCCCAACCCCGAAATTCCCAAAATCAACTGGAGGAGGTTGACAATCCGGAAAAAGTGGGTTCATTTCTGAATGGTTCCTCGTAGTTTGAACTGATTCCAGGCGGTAAATCTTTATGTAGGCATCAAAATATTCGACTTCATGGAGGAAAAACACAACTATACAGAAATATGTCATTCTCCCGTTTTCCCAAAATCAACGAGAGGCCTTTGATGAATCGAGAAAATTGACGTCGATTCCAGAATTCCCCCGGAGCAGAATTTGTTCAGTTTATGATTTTTAGGATTCTCACATGTAAGCACGACTATTCATGGAAAAAACTCAGAGGCGTGTTTTCAATTTTCACGCTTTCCTGAAAACCCATTTCACCGGAATCCATGATGAGGCCTTTGAAAATCGGGAAAATATTGACGTCATTTTCAGAATTCCCCAACAGTCGGAATTCATGATTTTTGGATTTCCGTCATGCTCACATGACCTAGAATCTGTCTATGGAGAGACATTTGAGGGAATCAGTCATTTTTCATTCTCTGCCCCATGTCCAAAATTCCAAAAATCAACGGGAGGCCATTGAAAATCGGGAAAAGGCGACGTCGATTCCAGAATTCCCTAATTATAGAATTTGCTTATTTTACGATTTTTGCCTTCTCACATGTAAACAAGACATTCTATGCAAAAAAAACTCAGATACATCATTTCAATTTTCGCTCTCGACCAAATCCTCGAAATTCTCACTGGTAACGGGAGGCCAGTGAAAATTTGAAGAAACAAAGGGAAGTTCCAAAAAAAAAATTGCGAGTGTATTTTTGGCTGAAACTTTGACAACTTCATCAAAACAGTATGAATATTGTTCTGAATGGATGATGCGTGGTTCCTGACGTCATGTGTCAAAATGGTCCCGCAAGGCCATCTGAAAAAAATTTTTTTTGTAAAATTTTCCACTAAATTCCCAATATTGACCGCAAATTTTGTTCTAGACTAGCTACAGCAAATCGGAGCATAGATCCTCATAAATTTGCCGGTTAGGAAGGTAGATCAAATTTTGTGACCCCTTTTTTGTGTAGACCTACCTCTTTATGTTTTCTCATCCTCCCACCTCCAACTTTTGATCTACCCGTATTGATTTTTGGCGCGAAACTCAGCACTCCCTCTTTGTTCCTCTACCATTCTCATTCTTTTCCCATTTCCTGGTGCTGAGTTGCTGACCCACATTTTATTGATTTTTAAATTTTTTAGAAATTTTCCAACCAGTTGGAGTTTCTAATTTCACTCGTTCCGTATTTTTCATATATTATGTTTGCATCGACCAAAGAAATTTATAATAGATTTTCCATGGAAACAGCCACACCACAAGGATTTTCTGCACCGATGGATCGTGGGAGAGGCCCGAGCGGATAAGGTTGCGGTACGTTTTTGAATATTTAGTTAAAAGTTTATGTCGGAGGGGAAATTCGACCGGAATTCTGCAAGTGCTCATGTTTCACTCGCAAAGACACGGATACTGTCGGTCAATGGTCGGGTGATGGTCCCTCTGTCGGTCGGTTGGCTGACGGTCAGTGGCGGTCGGTCAGTGGTCGGCTGGTTTCATAACAATTAAAATCATGAAACTTTCCTTCCAGATATCGAGAATCGCCGAATCGAGTTGGATGGAACTCGAACGAAGGACCGATGATCGGGATAGTTGGCGGACGATCGATGTCGAGCGAAGAGAGATGGAGAGGCGCGGATTTTGTAAGTTGCATGAGCAGTAGTTGCATTTTCTAGAAAGTTTTCCCTAGCTTCACATTTCTTCTCTGAAGATTGGTCGAATTTGGATTTTAGGGAGTAAACTTTTCTTAAAATTTTAATTTTTGACATCCAGTAGCGTAGTGCAGAGCATGCCAAATGGTTGGGAGATGACTTGCTAAAACTTGAAAGAGCCGAGAAATCTTCTCATTCATGCATTCATTCTGTGTACATAGTCTCCTTATTTTCCAACTCATTGAGTTTTCTAATTTCGTATTTTAACTTTCAGTGTTCATTTTTGACTTCCAGTAGCGTAGTGCCAATTCATTAGCGATTCGCAACTGAGGGCGATTTCATTTCAATCCCAATGCGAGTTTTTTTTGCACTAGAAGATCAAGACGAGTGCCTGAAAATTTTGATCTACATAGTGCAAAAATCAGCACGTCGCGCGCGCTATTGGAACGCTAGAATGGGAACAATGGGGAACGATGCTCCTGGGAATAAGGCTCCTGGAAACAAGGCGGTCCCTTTCATCTATTGTTACACACTTTGTAGGAGTGACAGCAGAAAAATCGATAACCAGTAGGTCAAATAAACACGACCCGGCCCCGCCCTTTCATTTATTGAAATCACTCTTCACTCCATCCACTTTTTCAGTTTCTAGGTGGTTTAATTTTTTTCTCCTTCTGGTATTGATTTTTTCCATTTTTGACATAGTAGGGAATTAACTTATTTATTTTATTTCTTGAGTCAGATTCAAAGAATAGCAAGTAAATTTCTATCTAAAACTATGTTCTTCTTCTTCTTGCTGGAGTCATCAGGTTTTGCAAGTCTTTCTTCGAGTCTCGTGCCAGTCTCATCCATAGAACACCAGGAAATCCCACGTCTTGGATTCTCTCTTTGAAGTCATCTTTCAATCTTTGGAATGGGCGGCCTCTTTCTCTCCGATTTTCCAGTGGGCACCATTCCGAAATTTTACGGTACCATTTTCTTTCTTCCCCGTTGGCAACCTTCCATCCCCAATTGATTTTCCTTTTTCACGACAAGTCCGATACATGTGGCAATCGCGTTCTCTTGGCAACCTCCTCGTTTCGAATTCTGTCCAAACGCCTAACTCCCATCGCTCCATCCGCCGCTGAGCTACGTCAATTTTTCTCTTTTCCACTGTTCTTAAGGTCCAAGCCTCGCAACCATAAAGGAAGCGGGGACTATTCAGGACAGGAAAACCCTCTTTTTCAGTCTTGGAGGCGCCCGACGGTCCGTAAGGAACTGTCGGTGCTTTGTGAAAGAACCTCATCCTGAAGCTATTCGTCGTTGGATTTCGTTGTTCTGTTGGGCACGAAAGATGTCGCTGGCCAATCCGTCCCCAACTTTGAGCAGAAAATCGATCCATTCATGATCTCCTGAGGTTATACGCGTATTGGCATTGAGATGAAAAATTTCGATGTGATCCCAAAGTGGGCTCATTTTAATGCTTCCACCGAATTGATGTGCCCGCGATCCTCTTCTGACAACTCGCAATACCTGCCTAAAATCACCTCCAAGAACGATGACTTTCCTTCCGGAATGGTCTCCATAAGATCCCTGCGCACCTGGTAAATAGTCTCCATTGGATTCCTCGACATCATACTGGTTCCACCACAGATGAAAACCTCAGTCTGGCGAAGGGAATTGGCTCCCTTGGTGTTCAGTTTCAGAAGACTCACTCTGCAATCGTTCCGAATGTCCATTTTGAACAGAGAAGAAATCGTCCGACCATCCGGAAAAACAGTGGATGCGACTTCGGTCCACTTTGCCGGATCCCGTTCCCGGAAAAAAACTTAAAGACTACTAACCCCTCCAAACAAATGTATTAAAATAACATTAAAAAGTTATCAAACTTTCAGTTTTCTAACTTAAAAAGAACTAACCCCTCCAAAGAAATATATTAAAACAACATTAAAAAGTTATCAAACTTTCAGTTTTCTAACTTAAAAAGAACTAACCCCTCCAAAGAAATATATTAAAACAACATTAAAAAGTTATCAAACTTTCAGTTTTCTAACTTAAAAAGAACTAACCCCTCCAAAGAAATATATTAAAATAACATTAAAAAGTTATCAAACTTTCAGTTTTCTAACTTAAAAAGAACTAACCCCTCCAAAGAAATATATTAAAATAACATTAAAAAGTTATCAAACTTTCAGTTTTCTAACTTAAAAAGAACTAACCCCTCCAAAGAAATATATTAAAACAACATTAAAAAGTTATCAAACTTTCAGTTTTCTAACTTAAAAAGAACTAACCCCTCCAAAGAAATATATTAAAATAACATTAAAAAGTTATCAAACTTTCAGTTTTCTAACTTAAAAAGAACTAACCCCTCCAAAGAAATATATTAAAACAACATTAAAAAGTTATCAAACTTTCAGTTTTCTAACTTAAAAAGAACTAACCCCTCCAAAGAAATATATTAAAATAACATTAAAAAGTTATCAAACTTTCAGTTTTCTAACTTAAAAAGAACTAACCCCTCCAAAGAAATATATTAAAATAACATAAAAAAGTTATCAAACTTTCAGTTTTCTAACTTAAAAAGAACTAACCCCTCCAAAGAAATATATTAAAATAACATTAAAAAGTTATCAAACTTTCAGTTTTCTAACTTAAAAAGAACTAACCCCTCCAAAGAAATATATTAAAATAACATAAAAAAGTTATCAAACTTTCAGTTTTCTAACTTAAAAAGAACTAACCCCTCCAAAGAAATATATTAAAACAACATTAAAAAGTTATCAAACTTTCAGTTTTCTAACTTAAAAAGAACTAACCCCTCCAAAGAAATATATTAAAATAACATAAAAAAGTTATCAAACTTTCAGTTTTCTAACTTAAAAAGAACTAACCCCTCCAAAGAAATATATTAAAATAACATAAAAAAGTTATCAAACTTTCAGTTTTCTAACTTAAAAAGAACTAACCCCTCCAAAGAAATATATTAAAACAACATTAAAAAGTTATCAAACTTTCAGTTTTCTAACTTAAAAAGAACTAACCCCTCCAAAGAAATATATTAAAATAACATTAAAAAGTTATCAAACTTTCAGTTTTCTAACTTAAAAAGAACTAACCCCTCCAAAGAAATATATTAAAATAACATAAAAAAGTTATCAAACTTTCAGTTTTCTAACTTAAAAAGAACTAACCCCTCCAAAGAAATATATTAAAATAACATTAAAAAGTTATCAAACTTTCAGTTTTCTAACTTAAAAAGAACTAACCCCTCCAAAGAAATATATTAAAATAACATAAAAAAGTTATCAAACTTTCAGTTTTCTAACTTAAAAAGAACTAACCCCTCCAAAGAAATATATTAAAACAACATTAAAAAGTTATCAAACTTTCAGTTTTCTAACTTAAAAAGAACTAACCCCTCCAAAGAAATATATTAAAACAACATTAAAAAGTTATCAAACTTTCAGTTTTCTAACTTAAAAAGAACTAACCCCCCCAAAGAAATATATTAAAATAACATAAAAAAGTTATCAAACTTTCAGTTTTCTAACTTAAAAAGAACTAACCCCTCCAAAGAAATATATTAAAATAACATAAAAAAGTTATCAAACTTTCAGTTTTCTAACTTAAAAAGAACTAACCCCTCCAAAGAAATATATTAAAATAACATTAAAAAGTTATCAAACTTTCAGTTTTCTAACTTAAAAAGAACTAACCCCTCCAAAGAAATATATTGAAATAACATAAAAAAGTTATCAAACTTTCAGTTTTCTAACTTAAAAAGAACTAACCCCTCCAAAGAAATATATTAAAATAACATAAAAAAGTTATCAAACTTTCAGTTTTCTAACTTAAAAAGAACTAACCCCTCCAAAGAAATATATTAAAATAACATAAAAAAGTTATCAAACTTTCAGTTTTCTAACTTAAAAAGAACTAACCCCTCCAAAGAAATATATTGAAATAACATAAAAAAGTTATCAAACTTTCAGTTTTCTAACTTAAAAAGACCGAAATCCGAGAATGTGTTTCCGGGAACGGGGTCCGGGGACCGAAATCCGGGAATGGAAAACCGAGAACGGGGTCCGGGGACCAAAATCCGAGAATGTGTTTCCGGGAACGGGGTCTGGGGACCGAAATCCGAGAATGTGTTTCCGGGAACGGGGTCCGGGGACCGAAATCCGGGAATGTGTTTTCGGGAACGGGGTCCGGGGACCGAAATCCGGGAACGTGTTTCCGGGAACGGGGTCCGGGGAACGAAATCCGAGAATGTGTTTCCGGGAACGGGGTCTGGGGACCGAAATCCGGGAACGTGTTTCCGGGAACGGGGCCGGGGAACGAAATCCGGGAACGTGTTTCCGGGAACGGGGTCCGGGGAACGAAATCCGGGAACGTGTTTCCGGGAACGGGGTCCGGGGAACGAAATCCGGGAATGGAAAACCGGGAACGGGGTCCGGGGAACGAAATCCGGGAATGGAAAACCGGGAACGGGGTCCGGGGACCGAAATCCGGGAATGTGTTTTCGGGAACGGGGTCCGGGGACCGAAATCCGGGAATGTGTTTCCGGGAACGGGGTCCGGGGACTGAAATCCGGGAATGGAAAACCGAGAACGGGGTCCGGGGAACGAAATCCGGGAATGTGTTTCCGGGAACGGGGTCTGGGGACCGAAATCCGGGAATGTGTTTCCGGGAACGGGGTCCGGGACCGAAATCCGGGAATGGAAAACCGAGAACGGGGTCGGGGGACCGATATCCGGGAATGGAAAATCGGGAACGGGGTCGGGGGACCGATATCCGGGAATGGAAAATCGGGAACGGGGTCCGGGGAACGAAATCCGGGAATGTGTTTCCGGGAACGGGGTCCGGGGACCGAAATCCGGGAATGTGTTTCCGGGAACGGGGTCTGGGGACCGAAATCCGGGAATGTGTTTCCGGGAACGGTGTCTGGGGACCGAAATCCGGGAATGGAAAACCGAGAACGGGGTCTGGGGACCGAAATCCGGGAATGTGTTTCCGGGAACGGGGTCCGGGGACCGAAATCCGGGAATGTGTTTCCGGGAACGGGGTCCGGGGACCGAAATCCGGGAATGTGTTTCCGGGAACGGGGTCCGGGGACCGAAATCCGGGAATGTGTTTCCGGGAACGGGGTCCGGGGACCGAAATCCGGGAATGTGTTTCCGGGAACGGGGTCCGGGGACCGAAATCCGGGAATGTGTTTCCGGGAACGGGGTCCGGGGACCGAAACACATTTCCCGGAATTCCGTCCCCGGACCCCGTTCCCGGTTCTCCATTCCCGGATTTCGGTCCCCGGACCCCGTTCCCGGTTCTCCATTCCCAGATTTCGGTCCCCGGACCCCGTTCCCGGTTCTCCATTCCCAGATTTCGGTCCCCGGACCCCGTTCCCGGAAACACATTTCCGGATTTCGGTCCCCGGACCCCGTTCCCGGAAACACATTCCCGGATTTCGGTCCCCAGACCCCGTTCCCGAAAACACATTCCGGGATTTCGGTCCCCAGACCCCGTTCCCGGTTCTCCATTCCCAGATTTCGGTCCCCGGACACCGTTCCCGGAAACACATTCCCGGATTTCGGTCCCCAGACCCCGTTCCCGGTTCTCCATTCCCAGATTTCGGTCCCCGGACACCGTTCCCGGAAACACATTCCCGGATTTCGGTCCCCAGACCCCGTTCCCGGTTCTCCATTCCCAGATTTCGGTCCCCGGACCCCGTTCCCGAAAACACATTCCCGGATTTCGGTCCCCAGACCCCGTTCCCGGTTCTCCATTCCCAGATTTCGGTCCCCGGACACCGTTCCCGGAAACACATTCCCGGATTTCGGTCCCCAGACCCCGTTCCCGGAAACACATTCCCGGATTTCGGTCCCCGGACCCCGTTCCCGGAAACACATTCCCGGATTTCGGTCCCCAGACCTCGTTCCCGGTTCTCCATTCCCGGATTTCCGTCCCCGGACCCCGTTCCCGAAAACACATTCTCGGATTTCGGTCCCCAGACCCCGTTCCCGGTTCTC
Source organism: Caenorhabditis sinica (assembly GCA_963932045.1). Classification (NCBI taxonomy): domain Eukaryota; kingdom Metazoa; phylum Nematoda; class Chromadorea; order Rhabditida; family Rhabditidae; genus Caenorhabditis; species Caenorhabditis sinica. The sequence goes on from OZ009940.1 coordinate 17,226,839, forward strand.
CATTCCCAGATTTCGGTCCCCGGACACCGTTCCCGGAAACACATTCCCGGATTTCGGTCCCCAGACCCCGTTCCCGGTTCTCCATTCCCAGATTTCGGTCCCCGGACACCGTTCCCGGAAACACATTCCCGGATTTCGGTCCCCAGACCCCGTTCCCGGAAACACATTCCCGGATTTCGGTCCCCGGACCCCGTTCCCGAAAACACATTCCCGGATTTCGGTCCCCAGACCCCGTTCCCGGTTCTCCATTCCCAGATTTCGGTCCCCGGACCCCGTTCCCGAAAACACATTCCCGGATTTCGGTCCCCAGACCCCGTTCCCGGTTCTCCATTCCCAGATTTCGGTCCCCGGACACCGTTCCCGGAAACACATTCCCGGATTTCGGTCCCCAGACCCCGTTCCCGGAAACACATTCCCGGATTTCGGTCCCCGGACCCCGTTCCCGGAAACACATTCCCGGATTTCGGTCCCCAGACCCCGTTCCCGGAAACACATTCCCGGATTTCGGGCCCCGGACCCCGTTCCCGGTTCTCCATTCCCAGATTTCGGTCCCCGGACCCCGTTCCCGGAAACACATTCCCGGATTTCGGTCCCGGACCCCGTTCCCGGAAACACATTCTCGGATTTCGGTCCCCGGACCCCGTTCCCGGAAACACATTCCCGGATTTCGGTCCCCAGACCCCCTTCCCGGTTCTCCATTCCCAGATTTCGGTCCCCGGACCCCGTTCCCGGAAACACATTCCCGGATTTCGGTCCCCGGACCCCGTTCCCGGAAACACATTCCCGGATTTCGGTCCCCAGACCCCGTTCCCGGAAACACATTCCCGGATTTCGGTCCCCAGACCCCGTTCCCGGAAACACATTCCCGGATTTCGGTCCCCGGAACCCGTTCCCGGTATTCGATTCCTGGATTTCGGTCCCCGGACCCCGTTCCCGGAAACACATTCCCAGATTTCGGTCCCCAGACCCCGTTACCGGAAACACATTCCCGGATTTCGGTCCCCAGACCCCGTTCCCGGAAACACATTCCCGGATTTCGGTCCCCGGAACCCGTTCCCGGTATTCGATTCCTGGATTTCGGTCCCCGGACCCCGTTCCCGGAAACACATTCCCGGATTTCAGTCCCCAGACCCCGTTCCCGGAAACACATTCCCGGATTTCGGTCCCCAGACTCCGTTCCCGGTTCTCCATTCCCAGATTTCGGTCCCCGGACCCCGTTCCCGGAAACACATTCCCGGATTTCGGTCCCCAGACCCTGAAACTGAAAGTTTGATAACTTTTTAATGTTGTTTTAATATATTTCTTTGGAGGGGTTAGTTCTTTTTAAGTTAGAAAACTGAAAGTTTGATAACTTTTTAATGTTGTTTTATTATATTTCTTTGGAGGGGTTAGTTCTTTTTAAGTTAGAAAACTGAAAGTTTGATAACTTTTTAATGTTGTTTTAATATATTTCTTTGGAGGGGTTAGTTCTTTTTAAGTTAGAAAACTGAAAGTTTGATAACTTTTTAATGTTAAGTTAATATATTTCTTTGGAGGGGTTAGTTCTTTTTAAGTTAGAAAACTGAAAGTTTGATAACTTTTTAATGTTATTTTAATATATTTCTTTGGAGGGGTTAGTTCTTTTTAAGTTAGAAAACTGAAAGTTTGATAACTTTTTAATGTTATTTTAATACATTTGTTTGGAGGGGTTAGTAGTCTTTAAGTTTTTTTCCGGGAACGGGATCCGGCAAAGTGGACCGAAGTCGCATCCACTGTTTTTCCGGATGGTCGGACGATTTCTTCTCTGTTCAAAATGGACATTCGGAACGATTGCAGAGTGAGTCTTCTGAAACTGAACACCAAGGGAGCCAATTCCCTTCGCCAGACTGAGGTTTTCATCTGTGGTGGAACCAGTATGATGTCGAGGAATCCAATGGAGACTATTTACCAGGTGCGCAGGGATCTTATGGAGACCATTCCGGAAGGAAAGTCATCGTTCTTGGAGGTGATTTTAGGCAGGTATTGCGAGTTGTCAGAAGAGGATCGCGGGCACATCAATTCGGTGGAAGCATTAAAATGAGCCCACTTTGGGATCACATCGAAATTTTTCATCTCAATGCCAATACGCGTATAACCTCAGGAGATCATGAATGGATCGATTTTCTGCTCAAAGTTGGGGACGGATTGGCCAGCGACATCTTTCGTGCCCAACAGAACAACGAAATCCAACGACGAATAGCTTCAGGATGAGGTTCTTTCACAAAGCACCGACAGTTCCTTACGGACCGTCGGGCGCCTCCAAGACTGAAAAAGAGGGTTTTCCTGTCCTGAATAGTCCCCGCTTCCTTTATGGTTGCGAGGCTTGGACCTTAAGAACAGGGGAAAAGAGAAAAATTGACGTAGCTCAGCGGCGGATGGAGCGATGGGAGTTAGGCGTTTGGACAGAATTCGAAACGAGGAGGTTGCCAAGAGAACGCGATTGCCACATGTATCGGACTTGTCGTGAAAAAGGAAAATCAATTGGGGATGGAAGGTTGCCAACGGGGAAGAAAGAAAATGGTACCGTAAAATTTCGGAATGGTGCCCACTGGAAAATCGGAGAGAAAGAGGCCGCCCATTCCAAAGATTGAAAGATGACTTCAAAGAGAGAATCCAAGACGTGGGATTTCCTGGTGTTCTATGGATGAGACTGGCACGAGACTCGAAGAAAGACTTGCAAAACCTGATGACTCCAGCAAGAAGAAGAAGAACATAGTTTTAGATAGAAATTTACTTGCTATTCTTTGAATCTGACTCAAGAAATAAAATAAATAAGTTAATTCCCTACTATGTCAAAAATGGAAAAAATCAATACCAGAAGGAGAAAAAAATTAAACCACCTAGAAACTGAAAAAGTGGATGGAGTGAAGAGTGATTTCAATAAATGAAAGGGCGGGGCCGGGTCGTGTTTATTTGACCTACTGGTTATCGATTTTTCTGCTGTCACTCCTACAAAGTGTGTAACAATAGATGAAAGGGACCGCCTTGTTTCCAGGAGCCTTATTCCCAGGAGCATCGTTCCCCATTGTTCCCATTCTAGCGTTCCAATAGCGCGCGCGACGTGCTGATTTTTGCACTATGTAGATCAAAATTTTCAGGCACTCGTCTTGATCTTCTAGTGCAAAAAAAACTCGCATTACATCATAAACTCTTTCTCTAGAAGATGTGTCATGATGGTAATCCGCCTTCAAAATCAAAGTATAATGTCGGCTGAACTTTAAGAAAAGGGAAACACAGATCTTGTATTCCCTTCTTTCTGACGTAAATTTGTTCAATATTGAAATAACAGCTAATAATAACTCTACTTTGTCTTCTGGCCCATTGGTCATATACCCGAGAATTTGCTAATAAAGTCTTACTGATATTGTTTAAAAAATGTTATATTGCTTTGGCAGCTTTTTTTGAACTGCCATTATCAGTCAGATCCAAATAACACGGCTCCATCTTATTCTGCAATTGTCGTGAACTGAAATGCATTGTGTGTAAACACCTAATCTCCTCTTGTCTGGTGACAAGGCAACTGCCACCACCGGCGGCATCACCACCCCAAGGGGGCAGGTGTGGGGTGTAACGCTACGTGTGTGGTCGGGCCCCTACTAGCCCACATGCAGCACACACAAACACTCGCACACGGAGTAAAAGAGAGATGGACGGTCCCTCCGGAGAGACTCAGAGACTCGGAGAAGAAAATGGGGGAAAAAGGAGGAATGCGAATGTGTGGTGTTGTAAGATGTATTCCTACTCCTCTTCTTTTTCTCCTCTCATATCCAATCTTCTTCCATTTTTTTTCCTCGTTTCCCTCGACTCCCCTCGTGGCAAGGAGAATTAAAAAAAGAAGAAGCGGAACCATACTCATGCGAGAGAAGAAACAAAACAAATCGATATTGTAATGCACATTTTTTCTGTCTGTGTGTGTGACACCGATGCGTCTGTTTCTCTTCTGTTTTCTGTTTTTCTTTGCAATCATTTGTTTCGACGTGTGTCTATGTTTTGCCCTTTTGCTTGGGCATTTGCTTGTTAGCCCTTTTGCCTTTGTTGTTTGGCATCTTACTATTATTAAAGGGCAAATTCTGTTTGTGGTTTGGTGCTAATTTTCTTTCGCCAGCCCTAGCACAGCCCCCACCCAACCGAGTTCTCCCAAAATTATATAGGTCGATCCTAAATTATATGAGGATGATGCCCCACCGTTTTTTTAGATGTGAATTTAAGAAATGAGGTCGACAGGCGTCAAAAATAGCTACTCCAGTACATATCTATCCTTCCCTTTCTGAAGTGAGAGGAGAAAGTTCACGGCAAGGATAATAAATTTTTCGGAATTTCTCATTTTTAAGAAAACCGCCAGGATGGCGGAGCCATTCCGGTTTCTAGAAATAGGTCCAGGTGTACTTTCAGTTATCAAGACATGATACCAGCCATGAAAATCTGTTGGACGTTTTCGTGATACCTAAATCTTGCTGCAGTTTCAGAAGCTCTAAAGTAAGCCTTAGAAAAGAAAAACAGTTCCCATAGGTAATACTAGTTGACCCGCACCCGCTCACGCGGGTCCTTGGTGCATTTTTGCTATGAGTGGTTACTGTACCTACAGTAATCCTGTCGGAAGCGAATTTTTTACAATACGCTCTTGAAGCGCTCGGTTACTCATGACTACTGCCAAAATTTGAAATGAATACCTGCACTACGAAGAAAGTTATTCAACAAAAAAATTTTGGACAGACACACACACACACACAAAACTATTCCTTTAGTAAGGAGAAGATTCTAGAAAGCACCAAAGTTTGGTGTTTCATCCTGACCAAGGCTGTCAAACGGCCGGCCCTGACGGGAAAATTTTCTGAAGCCGCGGCCCTAGGGCCGGCCGTGGGCCGCGGCCTAGGGCCGTGACTACAATCATTTCCTCATGCTTCAAGATGTTTTTTTCTAGATTTTTTTCCAGTTCGTGACCCAAAGTCTCAGTTCTACAGCTAGAATTTAGTTTTCTCGTTGATTTCAGTGACAAATCTGATGTTTTTCAAGCTAATCTTAGTTTTCAGGTCAAATTTTTTTTTTCATTTTGGTTTGAAATTTTGGGAAAATGAATGTTGATGGACACTTTGGAAAAGAATCATTAAAATGTCAGCACCAAAATTTAGCTTAAAAATGCATCATTTGTTCAAAACTCGTATAAATCTTTGCATGACCTATTTTAATCTAGCAAATTGTGTGTTACTGGTGGAATGCGTGAAACTGCATGGTCTAAATCAAGAAAAAATATCGCTTCAAAAAATTCCCATGTGAGTCTCACGGCCCTGGGCCGCGGCCCACGGCCGGCCCTAGGGCCGTGGCCCTCCAGGGCCGTAGGGCCGGCCGGCCGCGGCCTTGAAGGGCCGCGAAATCTGACAGCCCTGATCCTGACCATAAGTAAAATCAAAATGAAATGGGAAGCAGTAATTACCAAGTTGGCTGAATGTATTGTCGAAAAATATGTCGTTGATCTCATATAATTCTCTGTTTTGCTAAATCCCTCGACCCCTCCAATTAAGATATATTTACGAATCGACTGTGAGAAACTCAAAACATTTAATTAACTCGAGCTATCAGTTTGTCGAATCTAGTTTGGTGCGTTTTTGAAAGCTTCTATCTATCCTCCAATGCATTTTCAAGAATCCTAGCTGTTTTGTCAGATTCACAATTACATCTACATTTACATGCTATCATTTCCAAAAATGTGCAAAGGCGTATAATTTGGTCTTCATTTCTCTATTGTCCACACCGCCTCAAAGGTTAAAATAGGTGTAGGCTGTGATTTGGCTCATATGATCCCTCAAGATAAATTTTGTTGAAAGTTCGAGTTAATTTCCGGCATGCAAAAGTTTATTAAGATCAAACACCATAATGTAGAGATAAATGTTATTGAGCATAAGCCTATGTTTCGCCAGTGTTGAATCTTCATCTTCAAAACTTGCTCTAATGAGTTGTTATTTTCGTTAAGCTTTCCCCGAAGTCAGCTGTATTTTTCTGCTTTGCACATTTGCCCGCTGTGCCACCACCACCTCCTCCCTGCATGTGCTGATTAATTACCTTATTTTGACCACCCATAGCGACGCCCCTTCCTCTTTTCCTCCTCTTCTCAGTTACTCTCCCTCTATTTTTCCTCACTGCTCCTTTTCGTTTCCATGCGACCAGACTGGTATAAGTTCCTTCTTTTCAGTGCTCCATGACACCGAGCAGGATCACGCATGATCCTGGTACCACCCAAAATGACACATCTCCTGGCTCACCTTTAGAATCGTTGGCTTCCATGACAACAACATATTTCTCGGGATCAACTCCGGGAACATCAAGGAGCGATGTTGGAAACACAGCCAGCGGAGGAACAGTGAAACGTAAGCATCGAGAGGGAAACTTGTCTAGGAAGTTTTACTTGGAAGGGTATATTCAACGTAGCATACAAAACTAGAAATCTATGCTTTCTATTTTGCTATTTTTGGGAGACTAGGTCTAGACTACCTGTTGTTAGCTTCGTTGCTAGGAATGTATAAAAATGTCTCTAATTTTCATTAAAAAATCCCCTCTCGACCACAAGAATTTATGTACATCAAACTAGCGACAGAACAATAATTTCATTTTCAGGAAAAGCCGTCCATCCGATTTGGAATCGTTTATTTTTGAAAGCCAACCCTGAAGCCAACACTAACTCTGATTCATCGGTACCAACTGTACATTTGGGAAAACTTTCCGAACCCAATCTACCGGAGGAAATTGGGAGGAGTCTACAGGACGCAAACCAAGTAGACGATTCGGATGAATCATTGGAAAAGCGAGCAAAGCTCAATACTCCAGAAGAAGATGTGAAGAGACTGGTAGATGGCGACAAAATATTAACACCAACTGAACCATCTGAGAAAAGGCTAATACCAGATCATCCGGAAGTGAGTTAGAAAAACCAGCTTAATGCATGGAAACACACTATGTTTTGCAGATCAAGATAAAGCCCAATTCTCCAATCGAAAACCGAACCAAATTCAACATGAAGGATATTCTGGGAGACGACCAAGGACCCAGACCCGCTAAGAACATCGATGGCGTTCAAGTGAACACAGCGGAACCTTCAACAATCAAGCTTAAACCAAACTCTTCCAATGTGAGTCTCAACAACCATATAAATGGCAACGAAGGAAAAGCACCTATTGAATCTTTGGATCAGCCAGCACAGTCCAACTCTCCGAAAAGAGATGCGAAGAACGTAAATGTTAGGCAAGTGAAACCAAGAAAATCTGAAATTTCTGTGGAAATGAAAGTACCGCAAACGCCGTTAGCATCAAAAGCATCTGAAAAGCCCTCGGTATCACGAAAGTCTGAAACGCCAACAAATACAAATCCGCTGGAGACCTCATTAGACGCGGAAAGGCCGAGTACATCACTGGATTCAAAACAGCCTGTAATGCTATCGGAGGCAAAAAAGCTGAAACTCAAAATGGAATCAAGAATGTCGAAAAACCCCGATATTCCGTTAGAAGTGAAACAGTCTGAAATGTCAGGATCAGGAAAACCAGAAAGACCTCTGGAAGCAATAAAAACTGAATCGTCCTCAAGATCACAAAAGCCTGGAACGTTACTGGTTCTAGATCAACTTGAAAAGCCTCCCAAAGTGAAGAAGTCAGTACCAAAGTCAGGAAAACATGACATTCCGGAGAAGCTAGTGGAAACAAAGAAGTCTCAAATGAAATCGGAACTAATGAAGCATGGGATATCTTTGGCATCACAAAAGCTGGAACTATCTCTGAACTCGGAAACGCTGGGAGCGCCTTTAGAAGTAAAACAAACTGAAACACCATTCACTTCAGAGATTCCTGTGACACCGTTGCAGGCAAAGAAGCTTGGCATTCCATTGAGAGTAGAAAAGGATGTGACGCTAAATCCTAAAATGCCATCGGGGTCACAGATGTCGGAAAAGCCGCTGGAGTCAAGAAAGCCTGAAACGCCACGGAGCCCAAGTAAGCCTACAAGACCTGTTGAACCAAAAAAGGCTGACGATCCGTTGGAAGGGAATATGCCTGATCATCCATCAGAAGCAAGCAAGCCTGGCAATTCGAAACAGTCGGGAACGTCATTAGAGGCAAAAAAGCAGGAAGAGTCAGTGGCAGCAAAGGAACCTGGAATATTATCGGAGCACAAGAATCCTGAAGCACCATTGAAATTAACAAAGACTGAAAACCCGACAGAAGAAAGCCGTCCTGGACCGTCTTTGGGTTCAACACAGTCTGGTATGCAAATCAAAGCAAGAAAATCAGAAATGTCATTGGAAGCGCCAAAGCCTGAAAAAAAGCAGTCGCTTGTTTTCAAAGCCGCTGAAACGTCATCGAGCCCGGGAAAGCTCAAAAAGCTAGTGAAAACAAGAACGCCTAACACGAGATTGGAAGCAAAGAATTCTGCAGTGAGACCAGGAAAACCTGAAACTTCGTCAACCCCGAAAACTCCTGAGAAGCCAGTGGAAACAAGAAAGCCTTTCACGAGATCAACGCCAAAGAAGTATGAAGTGAGCCTGAATGCGAAACAGCCTGAAACGTCATCAGACCCACAGCGGTTTGAAGAGCCGTTAGATTCAAGAAGGCCAAAAAGGAGATTAGAAAAAACAAAAACTGCATCACCGTTGGAATCAAAAAGGTCTGAAACGCCATTTGCTCAAAAACAAACTGGAAAGCCATTGGAAGCGAAAAGGACCGAAATGTCATTGAGATCACGAAAGGCTGAAACGTCATCGGAACCAACAAAATCTGCGTCTCCTATGAAAAGGCCAGAAAAGTCAGTTGAAACAAGAAAACCTGGAACGTCATTGGATTCGAAGCAACCTGAAACACTAGTGGAATCTAGAAAGCCTATCACGAGGTCGACACCGAAAAAGCCTGAAGTCTCGCTGGAATCAAGAACGGATGAAGCAAGACTGGAAGTGAAGAATTCGAAAAGATCGGAGTCTGCTCAAACTTTGGAGAAAGAAGCAAACCCCAATTCACTCAAGGAAGATGTGAAGAACATTGATGTTAAACCGTCATTAAGTTCAAAGAAGTGTGGAATGCCACTGGAGTCAAAAAAGGTTGAAATGTCATTGAGATCACAAACGCTGGAAAAGCCTTTGGAAGCGAGAGAGTCAGAAAAGACACCAAAATCGCAGATGCCTGGATCGTCATCGAGCTCGAACACGCCTGAAAACCCTGTGGGAGCAAAACGGTATACTACTAGATCAACACCAAAGAAGTCTGATGCTCCGTCGGAACCAGAAATGAATAAAAGGTCATTGGAACATCTCGAGGTTTTGAAAAAACTCTCCAAATCCATGATTCTAAGGGGCCGAGTAGGAACTCCAATAGAAAATGCGAAAAAATGTCTAATGCCACAGAAACGAGTGAAGAAACGAGTAAATCCTAATCCTTCGGAGGGAGATGTGAAGACTGCTGATGGTAGGGGCCTACTGGATGAAGAAGCAAAAATACCAACTGAGCCTTCGAAGAAACGACAAAGGCCGAATTCTCTAGAGGAAAATGGAAGAAAGCAGCTGGATGGCGATCAAGTTGAAGCGCATTTTGAACCTTCGGAAATACAAAAGGTACCGAATGCTCCAGAGGAATTTGAGAACAACTTGCGTGATGAGGAAATACCTAATAATAGCCACTCTGAACCCGATATTTCAAATGAGCAGAGCTCGCTGGAGGCCCGCCAAGTTGAATCACGGACTGCGTCTTTAGAGAAAAGTTCCGAGTTCAATCCTCCAGAGGAAGATGTAATCGACCTGCTAGATGATCACGAGGCTGGGACATCTCCAGAACTTCTAGAAGAGTTTTCTGAACTTGATTATACCGAAGAAGATCTGAAAAACCTTACTGTAGAAGACCTTCTGGATGGCTACGACGTGGAAACTACATCGATGCAACCAACGATTCAAAATGCCCTGACAACTGTCCAGCAGCAGTTGCTCTTTCTAGAAGTTTTAGAAAAACAGCCGAAAGGTCCTCGACGGAGGCGTATAAGGAAGGAAATAAGTACACAGACTCCAAGACTAACACCAGCTCCAGCGCCACCACGATCAAAAGTTATGGTTCCACACCGTCCGCCTCCACCAAAGCCTTCTACTTCACCGCCGGAAATGGATTGGGATATTCCAGATCCCACTCTGCTTCCGCTGGGAGTTCCAATGGAATCTACTAAAGAAATGCCACCTATCGAAGACCCAGATGTTTCCCTGATAGATTACTTCAGAGAGAATCCCCCGGTAGGATTATTGCGAGAAGAGAGACACCAGCCAGAGACGACTGTCGAGGATCAGGGGAAGGTGTATACCGTACTTGAACCACCACCATCGTTGAGGACAGTTCCGAGAGAAGCTCCACCGGTTACAAGCTTTGCCCCTTCTTTCCCACTAGTCGCCAGTCCGCAACCGATAGTCGGTAGAGTCGTGGTACCGAGCAATCAACCATCAACTGCCAATAATAACAACGCTCACAGCAATCCAATCATGCCGGAAGCCGACCCAGAACCTCAAGGCAGTGACCCGTTATTCCGGCCAAAAGACTTTGTACCTTTACCTTTACCACGTCTTTCTAAGAAGGTAAGTGGAATTGCAAATATTAGAAAAAACTTGAAAATTTTGCAGGGACACAAAATCGGTCGACCCCTCGGATCGTTCAAAGTGTACAAGAGAGCGGCCGACGAAGTTCCTAAAGAAAAGAATGATGATAATGAGAGAAAGTGCTTGTGGAAGGCGTGTGGAATGAAGTTCGCCTTGCAAAGCGTGAGTTCGCCTAAGCGGTTTTGAAACGAGTTTACGTAGATCTCTGACATTCCTGCCGTCTACCCCCAGTTTTCTCGTATTTCGCCTGTGCACCGAACTCAACGACAAGACTAAAACTTTGCGCTTTTTCAGCAATATCGCCCCCAATAACGCTTTTTTGATAAAGAGTTCGTCGGTGACATCTAAATTTTGAGCGGCAAACAGGGGGACAGCAGGCGCGAACGACCGGATAAACTGCCGTTTACATGAATATGTTACTGACAAGTTTTTTTTTCAGACGTTCGTGGAGCATGTGCAAACGCATGTGATCGAAGATGGTAAAACCTACAGAAGATGTTTGTGGGAAGGTTGCAATCGGGCAGATCCATTCGATGCGTTTTACAAGATTCAATATCATATTAGAGGCCACACACAAGAGAGATCGTTTGTTTGCACGGTGAGCTGGATTTAGAATTTTTTGTACTTGTGTACAGTCTTTATGGATTTTCTATTAGTAGAAATGATTTTTTCAAGAACAAAATACTTATGAGAAACAGTAACTTCAGAATTTGACTGATTTCGTTTAGGCAAAGAGTACTGCAGGCCAAATCAGCATTATTATTGTAGTTTACGATTTCGAGGGAAAAATCACTGCTTCAAGTGCATTTCATTTTATTCAATCTCAAATATTCTATCGATTAAGACATAAAAATGATATTTAGTGGGAACCATTCATTCCGAATTAAATCATATTTGGACCAAACTCTGCTGATTAATTTTATTACAAAATCGTCGGTTTCGTTACCTTCTCTTGACAGTGCAATGTCTAAAATTTTTGATTACACACCAGAGTTGTTAGGAAGTAAAAATTTTTATCCGGAAGTCGGAAGTCGGAAGTCGGAATTCCTAACAACTCTGTTACACACTCATGTCAGTACCAAAATTTTCCAGGAACCCGGCTGCAACAAGTCCTACCTGCGTATGGAGAACTTGACCACGCATATAAGATCTCATACCGGAGAGCGGCCGTACGAGTGCTTGATTTGCGGGAAAAAGTTTACGAATGCATCGGATCGGGCATGTCATAAGAAACGAGTACACTCGTCGGATGTGAGTTTTTTGGGTATTACTGTAGATTTTTGGAGACATCGACTTTCTTGACCATTCTTGATATGGAAAGGAAGTTTTTACCACCACATTTTTTTCGGCTTCATTGGCTTTACTTTCCCAGACGTTCACAACTATTGATGCTAAGATGTGTCCATGAAAAAAAATTTGTAAAATTTCAGAAACCCTACCACTGCTGCGTCACCAACTGTGGTCGCCGCTACACGGATCCCTCCTCACTTCGGAAACACTTCTGTAACCAGCATCCACACCTGATGAAGGAGTTCATCGCAGGAAAGCATCGTGCTTATATCCGAAACAAAGAGAAAACATTTGATAAGAGATAGACATTTTTTAGACTATATTCAATGCATGCTCTACCTCGTTTTATACGCATTTTTGAAAAATTGTGATGTACTTTCAATATCAACTACAACATATACATACATATATCTCAACTTGATTCTTTCTCATTTTCCTAATTTGCCTGTGTTTCGCCTGTCCCCAGTTTTCTTTGTCATTATCATTTCTTGCTCTGTTTTTCAATGATCTTTCTTTGAAAATAAATACTTCTTTTCTTGCTTTATTTATTGTGCAATCATTGACACCTTTAATGAAGTATTCATTCCCGTTAAATTAAAAATTCGTTTCACAAACACTCAAGTTACTGAAAATACCGCTTTGACAGCCAATTGCAAACTTGTTCTGTTATTTTTTATTGTTGACTTTCTCCCGCTGACACCAAAAACAAACAAAGATCGGAACACCCAGGAAGAAAAAAGGAACTGTTCCAGGTTGTTGTGATTAGTTATTTCATTTGCAAGATTTGATAAGCAAGACTATCCGGAAATTTCTGCTAGCTGTTTGAGTTAATAAAAATTACCCGAAATTGGAATGCTGTTGAAAACATTGGTTTCCAAACTCCTTACTTTTGAGCTGAACTGTTTTCATGACTCAGGACATAAAAATGAACCTTCATGACTGGTATGGATTATAAACCTGAAACAAATGTTTGTTTTAAACTCTCCTATTTTGTTTCTGTTTCCGCATTCCTATGAAATTTTATTTTTGTTTTCCTTAATCGCTTTCATATTACTTTGTTATTTAGATGAAAGAACCAGGAATAAAGTCAAACTTTTGAATGCTAAACAGAATACAATTGCTAAGACAAATAAGCATAATTACTAGACGACATTGCGAAACTGAAAAAAAATTGCTGTTTCATTTGTTTTTCGAATTTTCAAATTGATGCACATGTCAGTGACCAAACGACTGTGCGTGCCACAAGTTCGAAATGGAACTTCGCCACCTGTTCAAATAATCAGTATCCTTTCATCTCTCACCGGAAATCTTTCAATTTTTCGTTCTTCGATCTAAATCTGCAGTTTGCATGGTAACAGGATTAATTGTGAACCTCTGAACACAAAAAAAGTGAAGTTGGTGACGCGGTTTATTGCCTAGAATTTTTTTTGAAAGAATTTGTTTGTAATGTTAAATCTTCTTTGTTATTACCAGGATACGTTTGCAAGACGATTTATGAAAAGTGCAAAACAAAAATGTTTTCCAATCTTGTAAAACCAAAATGAAAACATTCAAACAAATGCTCAGTGATCAAAAAATCATGCAAAATCCATACTGTTTTTCGAGAACAATACTGCATTTAGAACATTAAAAACCGCAACGACGTTGTTATGAAATCGAAGGTTCAAATTCCTTTTAGAGTGAAACGGAATGATATCTGATGGTGCACAAAAGTTCTGATTGGCCTAGGCTACAATGTGCTGATTCCTCGTTTCGAGGAAACTTACGGAAAGTCTGAAACGGACACAGTAAGAAATTGTCAGAATGTTAGAATCAGCGTCTAAGTGTAATTCATAGAAAATTAGAGATATTCGCTCCAAACACAGTGGTATTTTTCTGCGGAACTTATGGAAATCATGAAAGAGAGTTTTCCTGATTGATCTGCAAATAAAATTCATCAGCCGGTCGAAACAAATATATCTGTGTTCATTTTTAGAAAGCTGATCTTGCACAACACTGGTCTCATCTATAAAAAAATGAAGTCTTGCAACGGGGAAATCGCAATAATTTCAGCAATGTTCTCCTGAAGTTTCAAGTCAAAAGAACCGTGTACTTCTTTGCATTACAGTAGTATTCTAGGCTAGGCGTATCAATGATTGTTTTTGCTTCATGGGAAGTAGATACTGCCAGTTATTATTTTCCTAAGCAAAACTAGGTGGACTCAATGTAAAAATTAGAGTTGTCTCAATCAATTTGGACGATGAAAACTTTTAATATTGGCCCGTCGTATTAATGAAAGTTATGGAAATTTCAAAACAGTGAAGTTTTGATTAGGAGATCACAATGAGGACACCTCCTTAAGGCATCGTAATTACAAATACGTTGTGGATTTAAAAACATCGCTCTATAAAGCCATCATTGAACATTCACACTCTGTTCTACTCAACATGATATCTTGAAACATTGAATTTGATTCACAGTAATTGTCAGTACTGGATGTTATTGATGTACTGTCAATAAGGATTTTAGCAGAAATTATAAAGCTTTCGAAACAGCAAAAAGCTTTGCATTCAGCCAAATTTCTCAAAGACGAGTTTTTGGATCGCTTGGAAAATATCACATTTGTGACTCGACAACTTCCGGAAACTCCTTGATTCTGCGAAATCGACGTTTTTCAAAAACTTCAAGGAATTGCAGCAGTTTTTTGAACGAGTTGAGAATACAAACCTGCTGTATATTGTCAGTAAATCATCCCAATCCGCATTATGAAACACTTGAAACAGTACTATTTTCGAAGTTTATGAAATTCAAATTTAACGATAAGCATCACCTTTTGATGCTCAATGATCAGTCCCACAGATGTAATAGAAAAATGTTTTTCAAAATTAGTAACCATCTTCAAATCAAAACTATTAAAAAGTTATACCTAATCTTACTTATCGGTTGAGAAGTACTGATAAAGATTTCAGCAAAAATTATAAAGCTTTCGAAACGGCAACAAATTTTTGGATTCAACAAGTTTCTCTTGAATTTCAAGACCAATTTTTCGTACCTAGCATTTTTGAATTGCCTGGAAAACTTCAAATTATTTTCTAAATTCTTGGACTTCTAGAAATTCTACCGTTATAGGAAGTCCTTTAAAACATCAGGGAATCAAGTTCTTTTAATATGTTGAGAATACTCTGTACCTGTACCAGATGAGATCATAGTCAGCGAACTTTTCCGGTCTAAATAATGAGAAACTCAAAAGAGCTTTGTTTCTCAAAATTATGAAATTGCAAAAAGCACCCTATTGATGCTCAGTGATCAGTCATACAGTATCATCTCTAGAACATCAAAAACTAAGCATTATGAAAATGATACATCATCATCTGTTCCCTTCTCTTTTTCACTCTATTTTCCATATTTTGCAGAACAAAATAAATACAAACACATGCTGCTCCCTACTGTCTGAACATTGGTCATGCAAAAAAATGGGAATGGAAAAGTACATACATCATTCTTTTTCAGAGAGAAAAACAGGCATGTCAAATAAACAATCTGTAATGGACCGTCACTTTAGAGGGATTTGGAAAGGCTGAAACTTGTTTTTTACTGAAATTTTATAATGTTTTTAATCTCTTCCCTTCACTAACTGTATTTGTTCTACTCTCGGGCCGCTGGATCTGGAACGTTTTGTCTCTCTTTCGAACAAAAAATCACTGGCGCCGGTATTTTCTTGTTGTTGTTTGTGATGGGTTTTTTCTGCTTCTCTGCGTCTCTAAGCCACTCTCTTGGTCACAACGACCGCGAAGAGGGGGCAAAGAAAAAGTGGGCGGAGTCTAGGTCCCCCTTCTGGCTCCGCCCCCTTTTTGGGACGAGATAGCCTCGATGGCATTTTTGTTTCTCAGTCTCAAACACACAAAAAAGGAAACATGTTTGTGAAAGTCTCTGCTGTTGTATTCGTGCTTCTCGCCGTTGGTGCTCATGCTGGATTCTTGGATGATGTTCAAGGTGAGTTGGGGGAGGAGAAAAGTTGGAGAATCGTGGTGTATTTACTTATTAGATTAGAAAGATGGGAGATTTGATGTTAAGGTTTTGAAACTGTGAATTTTGTGACTTATTTCCAACCTTCCTGTTTCATACAGTTTATTAGTTTGAGAGCTGATATACTCTGTAATCTTAGAGTTGAGTGTACATGATATCGCTATTTTTTCTATATATCGTTTTGGTCTAGAAATCGTTTTAGAGGGATTTGTAGAAGTTTACTGGTCCATTCGTATTCGGTTTTGGTATTGTTTGGGTGAAGTCTAGCCGTAATGGTATTACCTACAAAAAGAGATCAACTTGATAAAACTTGATTGAAACAGAGTTGTTTTTCGAAATGCTACTGTTTTTGAAATTTCATTGTCTGAACTCTGAAAGGCGATCTCGTATTCCACTTCGAACTTTTTGTATGTTTCGCTCCGTCAAAGGTCGTCAGAACGAAACTTGTCTATCAAGCATCATTCATATTCCCTTCATGAAACTGAAATTTTTTGCGTACATGCTCAAATATTGCAAATTTTCATATTAATTCTCCAAAATTTTCTGTTTCAATGAATTGATATTCATGATCTTCCGAGACTCAGCTTCAATTCGTGCAGGCCCTCAGAAGGTTTTCAATTTCAAGAAGTCGAGACAGACCCTAAATTCAAAATCGCGTTATTAGGGTGTTCACAGCATCGAAAATGTTCATAGGCAATGTTCCATCGTAAAAAAGAATTTCGTTTCTTTTTCTAGTAAATTTGTCTGTTTCAGCAAGTTTATAGGACACATTTAACTGATGGATATTTTAGTGGGTCTCTTTCAACCTCATCAGAAAAATTGTTTGCTTATCAAAGCATAACTTCAGTTTCAGCAATTCCAAAGTAGCAGGAGTTTTAACCATTGCTATTGGAATACGAATTTCAGCAAAACTGAAACTTTTAAATTTTTTTTAGTTTTTCCTAGTAGATTCTCAGTTTTCAGTTGAAATGAATCAATTAACGGGTTATCAGCGTTAAAAAATTTTCTAGCCTATCACAATGTTTTGTAACAGTGAGAGAATTTAGTGCTGTTTCACGATATTGACTTCACCCGTTAAACTTAATCCATCTAATTTTTTGAATGACTCCAATACGGTTCGAACATTCTCTTTTTATTGCTATTAGTCGCCGAGCAGCTCACCAACTCCAGCAATCCCAAAAACGTTTCCAACAGACCAATCATCAAGTCCTTCAGTCGTCAGCCTAATCCATGCCTTATTTTCTCTAAGAACTTTCAATCTCTTTTTTTGTGCTCCCATTATCTTGTCCAAGCTTTTTTGCTCACTTCCCTTTTCCTCAACTGTTCCTTCTTCTTTTCTTTTCCTTATTTCCCTCACCAACTTTCCGCATCGGTCTCAAATTTCATCGGTGTTGTGTCATCTTATCCGGCTCTGCTGCCGGGATAAGAGAGACTCCAAAATCTTGTCTTTAGTCATTTTTATCCTCTTAGAAGTATCCGTGGGATGATGATGAAGATAATCAGAAAATAAGAAGTTGTTTTTCATTTGAATTTTTGAATATGGAGATGAGATGGGATAAGTAGAATCTTCTGAGAAGTACCCTTGCTCGATGGTCTCTTGACTTCTTCTTCTTTTTGGCCTCTTAGTAGTTGTGCTCTCAAGGTGAGCTCCTACATAAATGTCCTATTTATTCTTCTATTTTTCTGGAGAAGGAGATGTTTTCTAGTGTGAACTTTGATCATTTATGAAAAAGGGAACATTCAGGAATAGGAAAAAAAAGAGAATTCAATGTCCATACAAAAAATATTTTTGAGGGGGAGAATAGTGTTTGTGTGTGGTCAAGGACAATTGATCCAATGAGATGTTGTTGTTTGGGAGGAGAATTGAGAGGAGTTGGTTCAAGAATTTTCGATTTTGGGAGGTTGGGATGGGAATTTTCGAAATCAGAAAATAATTTCCTAACGAGATACACCGACTATTGAAAATTATAACAGTTCGAAGAATTACCAGCGCGTTGTAATAGAAAGTTTGTGCGGAATTACAAGAAGAAGCTCATGAGCCATGAACAGACGGAATTTTATGAGAAAATTTGAATTTTGGTACCAAATCCACAAACACCCACATTGATGGAATGGCAGACTCTGAGAAAAAGTGTACTTTCGGAATCAGTAATTTTTTATTAGTTTTTTTTAATTAGCTAAAATAATGTGTTTCCATAAATGTTTCATGATATCGAAACCCGATTGGAATACTAGGAAACTTGGGAATATCGAATGATTTCTAATGGTTAGAACACTTGGCACATCATCAAACGCTCAAAAGTGATAAAGTTATCCTTTTTGTCACAAGCTCGACTCATCATAGTTGAAGACCAACCAAAATTTTGGTCACCATCTGAAACAGAAAAATTTTATTGTTCCGTTTATTAAGAAACCAGAATGGTTAAGAAATTTTTCGCTGCTACACCGATTTTTGAATAGCTGATCTGTGGAAGTTGCTTTGATTCTTCCAAACAATTTCAGATAAGACTTCCAATAAAATTTCAATTTTGAAATTCAAGCTGAACAACCCATCAAATTTTCAAACTAAAGATCTCGGTTTCGCCTACTCATTAAATTTAACTTAAAATCGCTCTGAACGTTGGTAGTTTACGATTCATTTTATCTTACCTTACTACGTTATCAGATTCCGGATGAATTATAAGTTTTACTACTTCCTCTTTAGTACTCCCATATTTTGAGTCAGGCCGATGATCAAAGCGTGCCAACTTTAAACTGAACTCAAAATATGAGAAATTGTACTCTCATAGACCAAATAAACAATCAAGCTATTAGGGTCTGAGCTATTACGATCATTTGAAACCGAAAAAAACTTACTGGTTCAAATGTACAGTAAATCTAGTAGTATTATTAGAATTCATTACCAAATCCCTTTTGAAATGAAATTTCTGTTCTGAAAACGTTGAATCTTGAAGTAATAATGAAATTTTCCCACTGCGAAGATTGATCAGTAGTCAGATCTTAGAACATATCACAGTTCCATAAAACCGTAGATATTTACCTAAAGCAGTAACTTGGATTCACAATATGAAATATGCCCCTCATAACCTACCAAGCTATTTGGCTTTGATACAAGCGATTTGAAACCGGAAAAAATCTGTTTGAAATTCTTCGCAAAACTAATTCAGGTACTTAGAAAGCATTATCAAAAACACATGTTCAAGGTTTCTTTCGAAGTTTATTATATTGAGTCTGCGAAAAAACCCAGATGATTAGTCCGAAAATAATTCCAAATATTACATTAGAGCTTCATGAAACTGAGAAGGTTTTCCAAAAATCAACTATTTCATTAATTGTGACTTTGTTATTAGTCTATTAAAATTAGTTAATCAGCGTTGGCTTAACTCTTGGAGGATTAGTTCAAAAGTAATCCAAGCCTTTTTTCTGTTTCACGAAACTGAAAAGGTTCACAGGAGTTAATCCCTTCAGTAGTCCGTCTGCAATAGGGATATCAAATCTCAAAGAGTTCGGTTTCACCAACTACTTTAGAGCTCAACGAAAGGTTCACAAATAATCTGTCAACTGTTCGCCTAATGATAAGTAATCTTGTTTGCTTTGCATTACTCCCGGTTTCAGATATTCGGAATCAGAATAATAAAAAATTGGCCAGTTAATTTGTCGCTATTTTAGTAACCCTGCTAGTCCTCAAAAAAGTAAGAAACTACATTTTTTGAGATTATTTCTGCTTTGATATTCTTTTAATGTTTCTGTTTCAAAATGTTCATATGATAGAGAATTTTGTTTCTGCAATATTGAAAGAAGACTGTGTCGATTGACTTAATTTTGCTCTTCCACAAAGTGTTGCTCATCCACTGAACAACCACCCAGAATGAAAGAGAGATCTACTGTTCCCTCTTATTGCACAAAGAGTCATCAATCTTGACTACTGCTTGACTAGGGTCCTCTTCGTTTCCTTTGACTCCAAAATAGATTTATGAGCTTCTTCCTTTTTCCATTCTCCTTGTCACCCCCTTCTTCGTATTGACTCTTCAAATAGGGCTCAAATAGATTCTGTAGCTAGATAAGAGGGGTTCTTGGCTCTTTGAACCACAACAGCTTATTCCAAATTCTTCCCCGCTAATTCATCAAAAAGCGTGTCCACTTTCTTCTTTCTTTCATCCAATTCAGTGTCCAATCAATCAACTATCCCTAGTCTCCAATGAATACTCAATGAGCTCAGTTTTCTCTTTTTGCAGGAGTCTCCTCCGATGTCGGCGACTTCTTCTCGAAACAATTCCAAAATGCCAAGGATTTGTTCTCGAACAATCAGGACGAGTTGGACAAGAATGTGGAGAGAGTCAAGGAGTTGTTGACTGGACTCAAGGAGAAGATGAAGATGATTGAGCCAATGGCCAATGATGCACAGAAGGAGACGTTAAAGAAGGTCGATGAGTTCTTGGCCAAGGTCACCGAGTTCCAGGGAGAGGTTCGTTTTTTTTTTGGGGAATTGAGGAAATATGGGAATACGATGGGATTGAAACTAAAGAAAACGAAAGTATAGGGGTCCAAATTGGGATGGAAAGAATTGAAACATGTGATTACAGTTTCGAAAGGTGCATATAAAACTATGAAGGCTAGGAATTATATTGCGTAAGCATAAGGCTGATGAACAATAGGCTAGACCAGTGGCGGATTTGGTCGAGGATTCTTATGACTTCGTGACTTCTTGAAACAGTAAATAATCTTTGAATCCCTTTTCTGCCGATTCTTCAAGAATTCTTTTTCTCTATTATTAGTTTTACACCAAATTCGTAATTTCCCTTCATGTGCTTCCAAAATATGCCATTCCAACCCCAACCCACTCCAATTATTTTTCATTGTCCTCCACCAATTCTCTCTCCGCCCATTTTCTTCTTTTCCTCCTTCTTGATCCTGACGTCGATGCCCATTTTTGTCATCAGATGGAAACAGAAGGAGTACCTTGAAGGAGAACTGGTTGGATGATGATGGAAGAGAAATGGAAGGTCGAAATGGAGAAGGTCGTTGACCAGAGAAAACGGAAGAAGAAGGGAAAAGAGGAAAGAACAACAGATATTGTTGGTATTTTGGCAAGGAAGGGGAAAGATTTCGAAATTTTGAGGGAGAGGGGTGTTCGGGCAACGGAACACTAACTTTGTGTTGTTATCGTTTTAGGGAAAGATGAAAGGGCATTTGAACTAAAAATAGAGATAGGGCATATTGTTACTGTGATTGATAAGATATTTGGAAAAAACTAATGCGGGTTTGAACTGTAGTAGGAGGGAAGGTTAACTACTGACAGTGCCCATAAAATTGGACAAAAGTCATAAGCTTGAAACCGTAAAAAAGACACTAAAATGGTAATTGATTAATGTAAGAGCACAGCAAAATTTCACTGTTTCGGGATCAAGGTTTCTAACACTCAATAAAGTTCAGTCAATATGTCTGTAATATACGAAAGTTAATGTGAGATTGTAGAAACGAATAGCATTGTCTCTAACAAAAGCTTCTAACACTAAAAGCTTAGGGAAGCAGTAGTTTTTCTAAAATTAGGATCCGTCACACATAATATTCTGCAAGGACTATCACCACATGGAGATCACAAGTTATACCTTCTGCTTGATATAATAGCATGTTTTCAGTAGAATGTGATCTTCCTCATGATAAAATTTGATATTATATCTACATTAATGATAAACTATTGAAGTACCAGTCTGATCAACAGAAACTGAAGAGAAGATTCATATGAACTTCATGTAACAGTTTCCCATAGTTTTGAATTTTTAAATTTTTTCGGTATCGGTGTTTAAGCTACTGCATGTGTTTAGTATTCGCAATGAATAGATTGGAGCTGGACCTAGGAAACATGCTAAATAAACGAAGCGATTATTGATGAGTATGAAACTAGACCTTTTTTGAGGCATCGCTGAAACTGCTCATGTGATTCTAAAAGTCAAAACTGCTCAGTTTCATAAAGTATGTTTCTAGATTAGAACATTCTCAAAACGCTTAATCGATCCTATGTTTACATGAAATTCAAAACTTCAAACAATGCTTTTCATAATTCAAGATTAATCGTTTGTGATCACGATTCTTAACTGAGATTTCGCTCTAGGCAGAACGTGTTATCCACTTAAGGAAACAGTATGCGAAATGTATTCAAGACTCATGTAAGCACCAATCCTGACAAGGAGTCATCTTGAGAATTTGACTTCGCACGTTGTTCCCGAAATAATTGAGTTAGAGCATAAATTACTGTAGACATGGTGTAGTTGAAACAGTTGGTAATAATTGTAACTTGGGTAAATATGTTTTCGGTTTCACTTATGTTGTATCTGAAAAATAAGTTAGAATTCTAGTTAGTGGGTTTCTAGCAGCGATCGGGGAGGCATCGAATATAATAAGGCCATAGTTCTCTTGACCAGTTATCGTCTTGTTTACTATACATAAATGATAAGGTAGTGCTCCACATATGGTATCTCTGAAACAGCAAGAATTTTACACAGAAAATCTACAGTTTCTGAGTTCGTTGGAATGTTCAAGATAGTCACGTAGAATCGAACTTGAAATTTTTTCCTTGACTTGACATCCAACTGAAACTGTAATTTTTGTACCCAAATTAGATTTCTACTTTTGAAAATGGTTTCTGAACTTTCTTAATCAAATTACTCCCTTCAAAATTCAATCCATTTTCGCCTTGATCTATCCTCTCCCATTGCCGGAATCTGCCAAAATCTAAACGACCATCTCATGTGTCACCTGTTGTCCTTCAACTTCCCTCTCCGTTTAAAACTTTTTTCATTCGGTTTCCGTTTTTGAAAAACTGAACGAAACCCGAGAGAGAGAGTGTAAGGAAACCAGTTCTCAATTATTGATGTTTTTTTTTGGTTGAATGGATAGAGAAAAGAAGGGAAAAAACAAAACAACTTGAGTCTCGGGGAATATAGAGGTAATTGTAGGTAGACTCGCCGTTTTGGTAAAAAAGTGGATATGAAAAAAAAAGACAAGTGGAGGGAAATTGAGATTTGGGGGAGAAGGATTGGTGACACAATAATAGAGCAACTCAACATGAAAGGAACGTTGGTGGTACTGGGTAAGACGGAATCGAGTCTCAAGTAAGTGATTCGGTAA
Organism: Caenorhabditis sinica; assembly: GCA_963932045.1. Taxonomy (NCBI): domain Eukaryota; kingdom Metazoa; phylum Nematoda; class Chromadorea; order Rhabditida; family Rhabditidae; genus Caenorhabditis; species Caenorhabditis sinica. The sequence goes on from OZ009940.1 coordinate 17,249,880, forward strand.
AAGTGAAGAAAACAGAAACCAATGTAAGGAAACAGAAATTTTTGGAAATTACACCAAAACTGCTAGAACTTTTCGGTGGTTCATTGAAACTCAGTTTTGTCGTTTAGGGTCCGGTTCAAGTAGGTTTTGCGTAACGAAATCAGAAGTTTTTGAATTTTTTGCGGATCTCATGGAGCAAGTTTTCAGGGTCTATTTTTGAATCCCATAGTGTCAGAAATCTAGCTCCAATGAGAAAAACAATTTTGAATTGAAACATCCTGAAGGTTATGAGTTCTTTCCTAATTTTTCTGTTGCACTAGAGCGTAATTAATGATGCGGATATTTCGAAATTCAGTGAATTGAATGTCTGTGAAAGTGCTTGCAATTGAACGAGCTTAATATTCATAGTGGTGTGATACACATGAAATTTCTAGAAATTGAATGCTCAAAAAACTTGTCATCAGAGCACATGTGCTGACCCACGCATAAATACTAATACATGTCTTATTTCCATTAAAAAATGGAGATAACTTGCTTGTTAGGCTGTATTCGTTACAGCAAGAATTTGAAAACTTTCCTATTTTTTCGGTTTCAATAAAGCGAAATAGTTGACTCGGATTTTTCGAACCTTAGTAAGCTCCAAAACATGGCACATACTGAATGAATCTCTAATATCAAGTAAACCAAAAACTGATCGAACCTTGTTCTCATTACAACAGTATGGATCGAGAAAATCGAACATGATAAAGGCAAACCTAGAAAAGTCTCCGTTTCCGTGGGGCGCAATAGCTGACTTCGCTTTTTCAATATTTACTGCATGGCCGCCACTAACTTGGAAAAATCCAAGATTTCCAATAAGCAAAAAAGGCATATAACGAATCAAGGTCTTGCTCAATTCAGCCAACAACAAAGGGAAACTTGAGTTTTTGCTTTTGTACAGTATTCACACAATAATGAGAAAGGCCAAGTTTTGAAAAACTTTCCCGTTTCACTATAGCGTAATTACTGGTTTAGATTTCTCAAAAATCGGTTAAATCGTGAAATAGCTATCCGGATCATACTGATTTTAGAACGCCAACCATGCCACATAAATACCAAAAATGTTTAGTTTGCAATTAATAATCTCTTCCAATTTTTCAGGTCAAGGAAGAAGGAGCCGCCAAATTCGAGGAGAACAAAGGAAAATGGAACCAAATGGTCACCGACATGTTCGATAAGGGAGGAATCTCCAGCGTGCTCAAGATTCCAGGAGTCCAGAATTCATCTCCAATCGCCTCCGTCGTCTCCGCCGCTCTCGCTCCAATCTTCTACATGATCTTCGTTCAATAAATCCTTTTTTGGAATTCTGAATCTGAATTCCTCTTCTAAAGTTCCTTTTTCTATTCCTTTTTGTCTTCCCCAAATTCAATCTAATTCTTCTTCCTATTTTTTCCACTACTTTTCTATTTTGCCTCGCTTCTCCTTCGCATTCCTCGAAACTTTTTAGCCTCTACGAAACTCTTTTTTTTGTATTTTGTAAAATAAATAAATAAATCAAATTGACAGCTTCTTCTCTCATTAGGCAGTCTCTTGGGATGTTGGAAAAAATGTTTCAAAAAACTTTTCTTTTTGGAGAAAATGCAACTTTTTTTGGGGTGACAAGGGTACAAACAACAATGGGATAGGGTCTAGGGGAGGATGAAATTTTCAGGGAACAACAAGGAAAAATGAACTAAGCCTAAGCCTAAAAAACTAATCTGGAATTCAAATTTGAAGCATAAAAAAGGAGCACAAGAGGAACAACTAGAAATGGATGATGATGGATGAGGGAATGAGCAAATGAGCGAAAATGGAGCAAATATTTCCAGAAAAAACAGATTCAGAAGGTCAAGAGGGGTCTAGAAGACACTCGAAATTTTTGGCGAAAGAATTTAAAAGAATCGGACGAGCCTCGGAGACGGAGACCTTACGGGCGGTCTCTTTGGAGAGTGATGTGGTGGAGACGCCTTCGATTCCGCAACCGACGATCTGGAAATTTTGGATGAAAATTCATGGAATTTTTGGAGTTTTTAGGCCAGGAAACCTTAATTTTATGTGTCTCAAAGCCTATTTTGGCCGAAATTTGAATTCCCGGCAAATTCGAAATTTGAAGGGAATAGTTTGGAATTCAACTTTTTGACGCGTTTAGCATGTTATTTTAGATCTAAACTCTTCAAACACCAAAGTGGCGGGAATTCAAATTTTGAGATTTTTCTTTCTAGACTCTGGAGCCCAAAATGTACCATTTTTCCTGAGAAACGGTTCGAAATTGCCACGAATTCGAGACAACTTTGTCGAAAATTGTGCATTTTTCCTTCTGAAGTTTTTGGAAAAATCTATGTTTCCAAATTTGAATTTCGGTCTCTTTGGTTCAGATTTTTTTCATTTTTTTGTGATTTTCCGTTAATTTTTGACCCCCTCCCTCTAGAATAATCTTTACCCTTTTTCAGACTAACATTATCAAACCACGTCAAATCGGTATTGCAGTTGATTGCGATTCCGTGATAAGAGACTCCGCCGGACACTGCGATGCCGATTGCCGCCAGTTTTCGTTCTCCGTCTACCCAGACACCTGGAAAATGGAAAAGAGGAATTAGGAGGAATGATCCTGGAAGATTCTGGAAGGTGTATGATCACGATTCCAATATGAGGAAAAACCTAGAATTGGCTGTAGTGGGCGGATTCTGATGAGAATTCTATATATTGAAATATAGAAAATTCTAGAGCTCTGTAGAGATTCAGATGAGCAAAATGAAATTTTCTGAAGCATCACTTGAATCGACTATAACTTTGGTAGCAGTGAACGGATTCTGATGAAAGTTCTAGAGGCTGAAATGTCATTTTCGGGATAACAGATTTTAGAAACCTCTAGAAAGTTGAGAGTGATTCTTATGAAGAGAAGTAGACATATTCAGACGAAAATTATGCGAAATGAAAGGGTTTTTCATAGAATTTTTTTGTAAACAGTCATCCGATTTCAACGAAATTCCGCCCGTTTTTTTTCTCCAAAAAACTCACCCGTATTCTCAGTCCTTCCCACATTCCGAATCCCAAACCCCTCCGTCGCCGAATCAATAATAGTCTGCTCGAGACGATCGACGAAATTCCTCACACCCAACTGTCTCGTCGACACTCTTCTCACATCACAAATCGGATACAGTACCAGTTGTCCAGGACCGTGGAATGTGATAAGACCGCCTCGCGATGTTCTGAAGAAGATTCTGATGATGTTCAGGGGTTCAGAAGATTTTGGAGAAACCTGTGGAATTCTGCACCAAGTAGCTTCAACCGTTCCTCCTCCTCTTTGGTGTACCCTTTGCTCCGAATGCCCACTGTATAGACTGGCTGGTGTTCGAGGGCCAGGATAAAGTTTCTAGAATTTAAAAAAATTCAAAAATTCAAACGAGGATACTGTATGCTTACAAAGAAGAAGGTTCAGATTTATTCGCCTTCACCAAATCTACATATTTCTGTTGTTCTCTCAAAGCGGCACCATATGAAATTAAACCCAAATCGACGATTTTAACGGTGGATTTTTGAAAAAATGAACAGGAAAGACGCATTTTTGAAGTGAAGATTACTTCCGACGAGGTTGTGGAGCGGCGACGTTTCGGAGACGTTCTTCGCGGGATCTGAAATTCAAAATTACAAAAATTGGCGCGAATTTCAAATCTGCAAACCTCGAGTACCACTCGTGTTTGCTCGTATAGAAGATCTCTTTGAGCTCAGCGTTGATGGGCTCTCGTGGCACTGCTGATGCTCTGGCTGCTGCTGAGAGCCGAGAGGAGCTCTGATCCTTCTGCTTCGATGAGAGAGCAGCCAAATCGATTGGTTTTGTGTGCTCGTAGGGAAACTCTTGTGGTGGGTGCCACGCGGCGATGGTTCCGTTGGCGCAGACTACCACTTTTCTGGAAATATTGAGATTTTTGAACTGAAAATTCGCATTTCTCGGAGATATTTCAGTAAATTTGATTCAAAAACTATCTTTTTAGATGAATTCTCATCGAATTCGATGTTTGAAAGGGAAAATGATGAAACATGGAAAATTTTCAATCGAAATTTGGCCGGCTTTTGTTTGATTTTCAGAGAAAAATGTCTTTTTTTGTGTAAATTTTATACAAATCAAAAAAATTGTGATGAAAAACCGACATCATTACAAAACATGCATTAATCTCTGATCAATTTTTCGTCATTTAATCAGAAAATTGGTCGATTTTCATTGGATTTTGACCAGAAAATCGCTATTCTGGTCAATATAACTCAAAATTTCTCGATTTTAATTGAAATGTGATCAATTATCATCACATTTTTCGATTTTCTTCTTCCGTTTTTTCTCAAATTTTACCTCGGCGAATCGGAGCTAGCGAATCGACGGCTGACAGTGGAGAACAGATTCCTCAGCATCTCCTCATAGGCCTGAAATCCCTAATTTTCTTCTGAAATTTCTGATCTTTCAAGCTAAAAAACAGGTAGAAAACTCTGAAGATCACATTGAACACTTCCAGAACAAGAGAAAAAAGGAATGAAACTTGTAATAAATATTCTTGATTTGGCAAAATATGCTTAGAAAAAAACTGGTGCAATAACAATGGAACGGAAGGTGAAAAACGAGGTAAAAAACCAAAAAATCGGGGGAAAAAAGTGAAAAAGATCGATTGAAAGTGTGGAAAATTATGAAACAAGAATAACGAAGACTTGGAGAGATGGAATTACTTCTGATCGCCTTGTCCGAACATTCTCTGCAAGTTTTTGAGTCCTTCCTCGCTCATTTGCATGTCGCCGATCTGGAAATTAGGGAAAATTAATTTTCAGGGTTTTAGAGCGATTTTAGCCATTTTTATGGGATTTTTGAAGTCTAGACACATTTTCAAACATTTTTAAGCTCAAAAATCACAAAATTTCCCGTACATTATCAGCGGTGTACCACTGTCCGGATCCCATCGCTTGCTCATCTCCCTCCTCCATCTCGTAATCCTCATTGCCTTCCCCTTCGCCTTCCTCCTCTTCCTCATCATCGTACATTGGATCGTCCTCCTCTGGATTCTCCTCTTGTCCCTTCAGAATCTCGTGGTACATTGGGGTCACTGGAAAAAAATAAGTTAGAGAATGAACATGATCCTTATTGAAATCCGATTCTAAGTGCACCGTCTCCTCGATTTGAAATTCGAACTGCAAGCTACAGTAGCCCGAAATTCGAAAAAGTTTTTACGGTGGGTCTACAGCTAAATTTGATTATTTTTTCCTGGCGTTTTTCGATGAAAAACTTGAACCAAATTGATTTAAAAAATACAAGAACCGAGTTTAGCGTATTTTTAATGTCATTTGGCATGTGAAAAGATTAAACACTGTCTGCACTTGCGATTTTTGTTTGGCAAAATTGAAAATTTGTATCTAGTTTTTCAATTCATTATTGTTTTCAGTGTTTTATAGCTCAAAATGACCGGCGTTAAATTCTGCACAGAACTGTCGGATGATTTTGTGATCCGATCAGTAGTTTTCTCAAAATAATCAGAAAACCGCGAAAAATTGCGTTTTTCGACAGTTTTTCGCGGTTTTCTGATTATTTTGAGAAAACTACTGATCGGATTGCAAAATCATCCGGCAGTTCTGTGCAGAATTTAACGCCGGTCATTTTGAGCTATAAAACACTGAAAACAATAATGAATTGAAAAACTAGATACAAATTTTCAATTTTGCCAAACAAAAATCGCAAGTGCAGACAGTGTTTAATCTTTTCACATGCCAAATGACATTAAAAATACGCTAAACTCGGTTCTTGTATTTTTTAAATCAATTTGGTTCAAGTTTTTCATCGAAAAACGCCAGGAAAAAATAATCAAATTTAGCTGTAGACCCACCGTAAAAACTTTTTCGAATTTCGGGCTACTGTAGCTTGCAGTTCGAATTTCAAATCGAGGAGACGGTGAAGTGTGAAATTTTGACGAAAATTGGGCTTCTGGGGGCTGAGATACGGCTCAAACTATAATGGACCGATTTGGATGAAAATTACACAATTTAGAAGGAAATTTCACAACTCCTGAGATGAAAGTCTGCTCAAACCACTCACAAGCCTCCTTGTCATCAGGCACCAAACGAATTTCGAGACCTGGTCCTTCCTCATCATCGTCACTCTCCTCGTCTTCCAATTCGGCGGCGGCCAGCTCCAGACCTGAAATTATCGACGGTTTAGATTCAAGTTCCTTCGTTGGAGTCGAAGACGTGTACCTCTCTGCTCATCAGCCTCCTGAATCGTCCTCAGAATAGGCGCACGTCTTCGGCTCTTCTTGGCTAAAAAAAGGTGAAAATTTCGTTTCCGAGTCCATTTTCCTGCTCAAAAACGCACCCGACTTTCGCTGATCGACCATCATGAACACGTGTTCTGATGGGAAAACCGATGTATCCGTAGAGATTGCGTGAAGAACGATGGATGGATAGTCGACAGAAAATCCTTTGGAGCCCGGAGCACTGCTGATCCATGTCACTGAACTTCCAGTGACATAAAGGGTCCCATTTCCGAGAGAATCCGTGTTGTGATACGCCTGAACGTTCGGTGTGGTGATCTTGATGCCCTCGGTGGGCTCAGTGACTTCTTTGAGGATGATTGGCATGGCTAAAAGAAATTGTGTTAAAAATAAGGGAAAATTCTAGAAAATCAGAGAATATAGGTAAATTTCAGGCTAGAAAACCATAAAAATTCGAAAAAATTGGGAAAAAATAAAAAAAAAATCAAAATTCATTCATTAAACCTCAGGAGACAAAAAGTAAAGTGTTTTCGGGGGGAGAGAGAAAGAATTGACATGGAGTGCATTTTTCAACGAAGAACAATGTGACGCCCATTCAGACATCAACGAGCTCGGCTGGAAGTGGACTTTTTGGGTGCCTGGAAGAAAAAATTATTAGAATTTCTGGGAATTTTTGATTTTTGGGATATTCAGATAATAATATGCAAAAAATGCGAGTAGATTTTGAAAATCACCCCGAAAAAGCTGAAAAATCGCTCTGAAACACCGAAAATAAGATTTTTAGTGACTAAAAGGTGACCGTGGCCGATATTTCCGAAAATGGGCGGCAACAACGATCTGAATGGCCGACACCGCCCCTTTTTTTAGGAAATCTCGGCCTAGGCCCCCTCTGGATCATTTCAGAGCCGATTTGCGAGGTTTTAGGGCGATTTTTCAGCTTTTTAGTTTGAATTTTCGAAAACTACACGTATTTTTTGTTGTATTTGCAAGGAAAATGAAAAATGCGTACTTGTTCTCGAAGTGTTGCTTGTAGGTCTTTGGATCGGGCATCATGGCGAGACAGACGGTGCACTTGTGGTTGAGAGCCTAGAAATTTTTTCAAATTAAAATTTCTTTTCAAATAAAAATTTTTACCTTCGCTGCGGCAGCCTTCTGGTCAATGCCGGCCTTTCTCGCCGCGTCGGCCTTCTTCTGGTTCTTTTGCTGCGATTGGATTTTTTGTTGTCCGCGAGCCATTGCTGAAAATAACAAACATTTAAGAAAATTGAAAAATTCCAGAAAATTGAGCAAAATTAGGGAACAATGAGTAAATTTCGAAAAGCAAAAGTGCTCACGAGAGTCCGCAAACACAGCGACGTCAAAGTGCACCAGCTGGCGAAATTCTCGCACTTTGGCGTCTTAGGAATAGGAATAGCAAGAAATAGGAGGAAATTGAACAGGTTTTGAGAAAAAATAGAGAAAAAGGGAGACATTTTTTATTTGCTTAGAATACACTCGAGATGGCCTAATGATTCATTAGTTTATCGACTTTTTTGATGGTTTATCGCGAATTTTTGAGAGTTTTCGTCTCAAAAACCGTCGATATCCGCAGAAATTGAAGAAAATTTTATATTTTTAAGCTTTGTAACATAAAACTCCGAAGAGCTTTTTTCATTAGTTTCTCGACTTCTTCCACGGCTTTGTTGCGATTTTTGAGAGAAAAAACTATGAAAGTTGATAAAATTTGAATATTCATCACTCTTTCAACATCAAAAATCGAAAAAATATCACAAGATATTTTTTCATTTTTTAGTTTGTCGACTTTTTGGTCATTTTTTGAGAGTTTCTGCCACAAAAAAAAACTCGAAATTCGTGAAAATCGACAAAACTTCAATGTTTTTGAGCTTTTTCACATCGAAAAACCTCCCGAAACATGCAAAAAACCCCTGAAAAATCCCGAAAAATTCAAAAAAAAAGAAAAATTGTCGATGAGCTGGGTGGGTCTCGCCACGATTTACATTAAAGGCGCATACAGTAAGAACTTTCCTGGAGTTTCACCACGAAAACTTTAATTTTTTTCTGAATCAATTTCCTCACTTTTTTCCGATTTTTCTCTTAAAATCAAAGGAAAAACCATTAAATTTCGTAAATTTTCAGAAATTTCTCGTATGACTCGCATGACTCATCGATCAGAAAACACAATAAAAGTGTAAACTCGTCTCCCTCAAGTGTGTGCATGCTGCTCGTCTCACCCGACAAAATGGCGGCGTACGGAGTTGAGATTACCTTTGCTATCAGGTTTTTAAAAATAATTTTCTGACCAATTCTTTAATATATTTTTTAGAAATGCTCGCTTCTACCCGTCCGCCGATGGTGTCCGTATCCGAATTTTTAGCTTGGATAAGGAGATGGAAGTTATAGAGCAAGTAGCGGAAACAGAAGCTATATATGGCCAAGGAGACTCATTTTTCCAAGAAAAATTAAATGTAAATTTTCGATTCGAGAAGATGCAAAGGTTTCGAGCGATAATGTTTGTTGAAAAAAACTTTTCGTTGAGAACTTTTTTCAATTTTCAGATACGTCCTAAACTCAACTACTAACACTGTAATGGGCTCTATGGGCTCCGCCGACTTTGATATTTCCATGATGTTCGCTTGTGGAGGCCGTCTATCCCTTCCTATAACCTCCCCATTATCAACGATTTCCTTAGAAATTTCTGGAAAAGTTCCAGAATATTATAGTCAATTTTTGCGATTGAGATTTTCTGGAAACCATATTCACAGTCCAGATGGACTGCCCCTTCAGCTATATTTCATTTTGTCCATTCCGGCGGAAGAGAGGACCCTGATGCTTCACAAGTCGGAAATGCTGAGGTCACTCATTTTTTCTTCTTGTTATATTTTTAAAAATCCGCGATTTTTTCTGATTCGAATGCACCTGGGTTGATTATTAAAAACCTCGTTTAAAGCAATTTGTGGCCATTTTTTAACTCTGAAAAATCCAATTTTTGAAAGCGGTCAGTAAGTGCGCTCCACCGCACACGGCCCGCTTTCAAAAACCGAATTTCCCGAAATGAAAGATTGGCCATAAAATGCTTTGAACAGCAATTTGAGCACTCAAATAAGATGTATTTTGAAAAAGAAAAATATTGTGGAATTTGCGAGATATAACACAGTTTTTATAGCCTATTTCCAGCGTTTTTTATGTTCATGCTTTCAGGGAAACGAAGAATCCAGAATGGGCGGCATTCAGTGTCCCACTATTTTTGCTCAATTATTTCAACGAATCGTCGATTCAAATTCATGTCTATAACTATACACCGAATCATGATGATTCACTGGTTGGCCAGTGTACGACGACGTTGACACAGTTGCAGCAGGGTGTCGGGCATTTTAATTCGTATATGGTTAGTGGAGATTTTTCGGATTTTTTTTGGCCGTAAAAGCGCCGTTTGTAACGTTCCGACATCAATAATAGCTCTGAAATCGTAATTTTTAGGTCTAGAAGCTTCTAGAAGTCGAGCTAGCACAAAATTTGGCCATAAAAGCGCCCTCGTTGCCTTGAAAATATTTCATTGTAGGCCTAGAATCTTCGAGAAGCCCGACTAGCCCACTAAAACCTAAAAATTAGAAATTTCTTCAGCTAATGGAGCCGAGTGGAAAACGAATCCATGAGAAGACGAATGTGGAGTTAAAAGAGATGAAATTGGAAAACGATGGGCCAACTTTCTTCAAAATGTTGGCAGAGAAGTGAGTATTTGAATTCAAATTTATAAAATATCCAACTGTCCCGGAGCCCAAAATTTTCAAAAAACTTTTTACAAAATTTATCTTCTTCTTTCAGCGTCAAACTCCAACTGACCACAGCCATCGACCTGACAGCCTCCAATGGAAACCCAGTCAATGCCAATTCTCTCCACTACATCCATCCACATCAACCATCTCCATATCTCGAATCCCTTCTTCAAACCACTCCACCTCTTCTCGCATACCTCCCGAACCCTCAGAATCCTTGGATTGGGGCTCTGGGCTTTGGCGCAAAAGTCCAAGGACCCGGAGGTGCTCTGCAGTTGTCGCATTGTTTTTGCTTGGTAATTAGGATAAGAAAACTAATTATGAGCCAACTAATAAGTTTCAGAACGGCGCGCCAACGGATCCACGTGTCGAAGGACTGGCCGGACTGATAAGTGCCTATCGAAAAGCAGTGATCAGTTTAAGAAGGGGACTATTTTTAAAGGAGGATTCCGGTCGAAAAATTGTGTGTGCAGACACCGAAAATCATAATGAAAATGCTTTAAAATTGCTCTGAACTCCAGAAAATGAGTTCCGAAATGAGCAAAAATCGACCATTTTTCTCTTCTAAAATTCAAATTTTTCCAGATTCGCCAAAGCGGAAACCCGTCGTCACGTCGGTCTCTACTTCATTCTTCTGATCTATTCTGATGGGGGACCCGCCAACGCTCTGAATATGAAACGAACTATAGATGCTCTAGTGGATGCATCAGCTCATCCGATGAGTATAGTGGCTGTTGGAGTCGGGGGACAGGATAGGGATCATAGTCCGATGAGGAATTTGGAGAAGTTGACGTTGAAGCATTCGGATGGACGGCTGTTGGTTAGGCAGGTGAGAAGAAGGTCATGGGAACGATTAGCATAAAATTCGCTTCAATTTGGTACCAAAATCGTCAAATTTGGAGCATTTTGACGCCTTTTTGAGGATTCAGAATCCCAAAATGCTCCAAATTTGATGTTTTTGGGCTCAAATTGAAGCAAATTTTCAGCTCCATCACTGTCAAAACGATGATCTTTCCATTTTCCAGAACTACACCTTCATCGAATCCTCCGACCTAGAGACGTCCGACGCGTTGGCAATGATTCCAGTTCAGATGACCCAGTGGAAGAAAATGACTTCTCAATAATAATAATAATAATGTACTTTTACCATTCATGTATTTTTGATTTTTCTATGTCAATATTTCCCCCTGTATTTTTTATGCTCAAATTCAAATTCCCGCCTTTACGTAACCCCGCCCTCTTTTTTTCGCATTTTTTGCCACGGGTCTTTTTTACTAACTTCTATTAAACTTGGATTATTTCTTACACGTTGTACTCACCGCGATTTCCAAATAAAAGAAACAAGAACAACTCGAGTGGAGAGATTAGAGAGAAAATAGAAGAAATGTTTGGCACTTCTGGAGGCAATGAAAAAATGAATCATCATTCGGAAGAAGGCTTCGGATTCGGAATTCCAGAAGTGAAGAGATTCTTTCAGTGGATTCTGGGATGCACTTATGCGAAGAAGACGTTCAGGACTAGGTAAAAATAGAGAGGAAAGAAAATGCGCTCTAATGAGAAAAATCAAACATTTTCAATTTTTGAAACATTTCAAAAGATTTGAAAAGGACAGTCAGAAAAGACAGAAAGACTGTCAAAAACACTGAAAATTGTCAAAATTTGAGTTGAAAAGTACTATTCTAAGGATGAGGCAACAAGCGCGCTCTAATGAAAATCTATGGGTTTTAGACTAAATCTAGATTTTTCCTGAATTTTTTTTGTGATACAATCGGAAAAGAATAAATCAGCAATCGCGCTCTAATGATAAAAGCACTACAGTCTTCTGTATTCAGAATCTCCGAAATGTTCCATTTCGCCGACGCCCCACACATTGTCATCTACGAGCGGAACGAGGAGCGTCCGTGGTACTGGATGGTTGGAATGTGAGTTTTCCTTCAAGACGCATACAGTACCAGTCAAATGTTCCTGATCACTTCCCTCTGATTTTAAAGGTGCATACCGTACTTCCTTTTCAGAATCACAGCGGTTCTCATCGCCGTGCTCAGTCTCTACTACACCTTAGAAGCCGGCGTCCGTTCCGTTCGAAAATTCGCGTACTCTGTGCTTCACGAGCCCGTCCAAAGTACCGTATCCACTCCGAGATGCCTCTCTCCAACCACTCCATCCAGCAAGAAGACGTCCCCACAGACACCGAAGACTCCAGATGTCGTTCGTCAAAAAGTTCCAATGAACGAGCCGGTGAATTGTGTCTTCATTCGACCAGCCATTCCAAAGCTGAACATTGATGGAGGTCCGACGGTGGCGGTGCCGAATCTGAATTCCGAAGAAGACGTGACGATGGATGCGGATCGAGTGATGGTGACGACGCCGAAGAATCGGGAGGAGAAGAAGCTGGACAAAAAGGATGGTGAGAAGGAGAAGAGGGATAAGAAGAAGAGTCCACCGACGATGAGATTGGAGGAGGTGAACTTTGATGCTTCGTCGAATGTCAATGTGATTCCGTGAGTTGTTCTAGGGTTCTAGAAGGTTCTAGAAGGGTCTAAATAAACTCTGAAGGTCTTGTAGGATTCTAGAATCTTCTAGAAACTTCTGGAACATTTTCCAACTATTTTCGAATTTCAGAACCATGGCACCATCTCCCAACATGTCCACCGCCCGTGCTGACACTCCGAATCGAAAGTCTTCTGGAGCCGATTCTCAGAATCTTCTAGAATCCTCTTCTGAATCCCACTACCAGCCAGAAGATTGGCTCAAGAAACAAATTGACGGATTTGAGAAGCTCGAAGAAGAATCAGAAGACGTCCGAAAAGAAGCCGGAGCATGTGTTGTCTCACAATCGCCATGGGAAGTTTTGGAGGATCCTAAAGAGGTGGAAGAGATGGTCACTGGTGACTTTTTGAGAATGGTTCAGGAGGTGAGACCCCAGTCGAAAGGGAGGACTAGATTCTAGAAATTTCTTGAATTTTCAGCTCGTCGAAGGTAATCTCGGTCAGTATAATGACCTCGAAACCAGCAGTATCAAAGATGTCTCATCGGCTAGTCTCATTTCAAGTTTGATTGAGATTGAGTCGCCGTCTCCGGATTTTGAGGACACTCAAAAGAACTCGGAAGTTTCGGAGAGTGTTGAGACTCACAAGACCAATAAGATGGATGATGAGGACGATGTTGGGGAGGATGTGGATATTGTTGTCTATGGTAAATTGGGGTCGAAGGGCTCGAAAAAGTTCCAAAGAGGCCTAGACAGATCTGGAAGGTCCTGAAAGGTTCCAACAGTTTTGTAGAAGTTTCAAAAGCTTTTAGGTACATCAGACAGTTTCAGAAGAACCTAGAAAGTTCTTAAAAGTCAAAAATTCTGAGAATTCAGAGAATAGTATCTGAATATCTCCTCTAAAAGTTTTTAGAATATTCGAATTTTTCAGATTCCCTGCTGACTGCCGAAACTGAGAATGAGTGCTCCGGAAGTGTGCTCGTTAAGGAAGGTCAAAAGAAGGTCATTTTCCGTTGGAAGGATCACAAGCCCACCTCGATTGACTCGATCACACTGACTGGCTCATTCTTCGGATGGAATATCAACTATCCTATGAAGTTCGGGAAAAAAGAGAACACTTTTGAGGCGTGTGTCGATTTGCCGCCTGGATGCCACGACTACTTGATTCACATTTTCCGTTTTGATTGAACTTCTGTTGTAGATTTTTTCTCGCAAACTTATTTTTTATGTCGTAAATAAACTGAATTCTTGTAATCCTCAACCGTTACGTTATCAGTTGCTGATAAAATTTTTTTCGTGCCAAAAGAAATAGTGCAATGGGGCGCACTCACAACATTTCCAAAATACCCCCGCCATTTTTGAAAATGCTTAGTTTTTGGCCTAAATTTCAGATTTTCTCCTAATTAGGAGCCCTTTGAGTTATGTCTAGTGGTCTGCAAGTTTCTGCACTTTCTCTCTTTCCCAAAAACTTAATGCACGCTCCGAATTTTTCTCTCTTTTTACTTGTTGTCTGCGTCTTTTCCCTTATCGCAGAAAGCAAAGGCAAAGTTTTTGCAAGAAGGGAAAATTTTCCGCTTTTTTCTTTGTACTCTTTGACATTATACATATTCGAAAATCAGAATAGAGCAGGAAATTATTGAGTTTTTTAGTTCAGGAAGTTGAAACTTTCAGTGAGAATTTCCGATGTTGTTCAGAATTTGACTAAATTTGAAGAACTTTAGCAGGATTTAGAGCCACCTTTTCGGACCAAATTTTCAGAAAAAAAAATCACGATTTTAAAACACTTTTCAAAACTTTTTTGCACTTTTTTCCAGTGCACTAGTTCTCTGGCTAAGCTCCAGTGGAGCTCGACACACCTGGCTAATCCCCTTCTCTTCGAAATTGAATCTATTTACTTTCATTCTCTTTACTTCAAAATTGTATCTTCTCCTTCATCTTCCTCGTCCGTTTCCTATCCCCCTAAACGCCCTTCAAAATGATTTAATGAGTAAAACAGCAGCACTACTAGAAGCCGCGACGATTCGTCGTCGCCTTCGCCTTCGGAGGAGAAGAGACGAAATACTACACGAAACAAGGAGAGCCACTGTCTGTGACGAGACATCGGGTGACGCAGACGACGAGACGGAACGGAGGACGGGTACTAGACCTCCCAGACCGAAAACTACGGCACCCCACTATTCGGCAGCACACAGACAAATGAATGAAACGACGAAGGAGACTGAATTCGATTGTTTTTGTCGCTGTCACCTAGTATTCTGATTATTTTGTTGGAATTCTGAATGGATCGAGATGATAATAGAGATGTCAAACCAATGGAAGTGGATGTCGAGGCACCGGTGGAAGGAGAAGCAGAAGATGTGTTAGAAGCAGTATTAGATGTTGTCGAGATCGAGATGGATGTGCAGCAGGAGCAAAATGAAAAACTAGAGAGGTGAGATTTGCTTAAAACTTGAAAAATATTGCACCATTCCGAGTTGGCCTGGTCTCGGCTCGTTCCGGTCTTGGTTCGTAAATCTGTAGAAAAGTAGAGCGATAAATTACTGAAAATTCGTTGATTGAAAACTCTAATGAAAACTAACTGAAACATCGAATTTTGCTACGAAAAGGGTCTTTTGAGATAACTTGAATTCCCGAACCCGAGTCGGATCGGGAGCTACAAATCTGAAAAATAGATAATTTTATCGATTTCGAGTTTTCCGGCTTTAACTTTCAACATTCAGCGGGAGAATTGAATTTTTTCCAAAAATCGTGTATTTTGACATGAATCAATCCAATATTCTTGAAAAATTAAAAGCATGTCCTGGAGCATAGCCTGAAAATGACTTTGGACAGAGTTACAGATGCTCAAAGCCAATTACTTTCTAAAATTTTTGCCGATTCCTGCCGAGGATTCAAAACTACAAGAATAACGTATTCCCCCTAAACCTCCAGAAATTTCAGTCGTTTTATTCAAACTTTCCTCAAATTTCAGACGCCGCCAAAAGTTCCGCGAAAAAATGACTCGATTTGATTGTTTCTCTGCACTCACTGGTCTTCGAGTGGACCATTTGGATTGGCCAATGATAAAAGGACGTCATCTACAAAGGGAACCTTTGACGGGACCATCTTTTGATCATGGGGATCAATGTGAGTTTTTTGGGTTCGAAGAGTTAGAAAAAAAATAATTGTTCTGAAATTGGATCAAAGAAGAATTTGAAAATCTCATCAAAATGGATCCAAATACATAGTTCTAGAATTCTAAAAGTACTCAAAAATTGGAATCCTTGGAAAAACAGCATGTGATTTTAATATCAAATCGCATAGCTCGATGTGCACCTTTTTATCCATTTATTCATTGAAGTCCTTCTAAATTTCCAGATGAACCCCAATACAATCTCCAAACCTGGACTCGAGAAACCTTGCTCCAAGTCACCGCCACCCAACTCTTCACCACTGGTGTCAACCTCATCAACAACCCAGAAGCCACTCTTTTTGTCTTCCAGAGAACCATGAGATGCCTGGTGGCATACTGTAATTTCATGTATCATGATGCAGTGGCTCATAGGAGAAAGTAAGCGGGAAATTTGAAAATTGGTAAAGTAATAATCTGGAACTTTTAGGCAAATCAACAAATACTCACTTCATCGGCTTATCGGGTTGTCGGACTTCAGGTTGCATATGTTTTATCGAAAGTTTTTGGTGAGTATTCAAAATTGAAGAAGAGTTGAAAATCTACTAAACAATATAATCGGAGTGTTCAATAAAGAAGTGATGACACTGTAACTTAAAAAATTGAAGCAGAGCAGTAAAACTTGAATTTTTAAATCACTGTTTTGTACACAGGATAATGTGGTTCTGGCATGCCAGTTGCTCAATTTCTCTTTCTCTTGCGAAAAACCATTCAAAAAGTCATTTGGCGTCAGATCTGATGTCAGGTCCGCAAACTGACACACGATTTTTTGACTCGCCGCCCAACCTCCTTATTCCAGCCGAACCCAGACCCCTATTTGGAAACCGCCAACAATCAGTACATTGCCCTCCTCAACGAGTATTACTTCTCCAACACCGTACTCCATGACCTCTACCATGACCTCCAACAAAACATTCCCATCAACGCCCGAGGCAATCGTCTCATGCTCCAACAATTCATGTTCTTGCCAGAATTTCATCTCCGAGAGGAATACGATCCAATATTTTTCACCAATTTCATCAATCCCACTGGCTATAGTTTATCCAGGTTTCATGCATATAGGTTTCATGAAGCACTGGGATCCCCTCCACTGGAATCTGAGATTATCATAGTGTTGGATTGGATGGCAAAGCTGGTTATTAATGAGGTAGGGTTTGAGGGAGGCGGGAATTTAAAACTGTTTTGAAAAGTTGCAGATCTCCTACAAAACCTTGGTGTGGCAAGACCAACAAGGGATAACTGGGTGTCCGAGTTTGCAGTCCTTTCAGATGGCCATGGAGGAAGAGGGTAAGGATTTTGAAAACATAATTTTACCTAAAGTTCTAAAAAATTAACTACCAAAATTTTCTGTTTCAACTGCTCTATTTTTCGACACGAATAAAAACCAGCATATTCAGGATATTGTTTCATCAAAAACTATATTTTTGGTTTTTCTCCTGGACCAATTTTCATGAAATTTATACTAAAAGTTCTGGAATTTTGTGAGAAACTGCAAATTTCTAAACCCCCTAACCTTCCAGGCGACCCCCTCTTCGGCCTGGATATCGACTTCACTCCCTACTATCGTCCACCAGTGCCCGGCCGCGCCGAATATCACATCTTCCCTAAATTTAAGCCTCAAAGAAGAATCGATTTTGACTATCTTCTCACCAAGTACTACAAGGTTGCCCGAAAAACACGAGCTATGAACAATCTTCGAGAAACTTTCACCAGAAATAAGTTCCCCACAAGAATGTTCTGCTCCTGTGTGTACTCTTCGAAATTGGAGAGGAAGAAATAGTGATGAACATATTTGTGATTTGCCTGTCCGGCCCGGCCCGATCTGCTCGCCTTGGTTTTGAAATATTGGTAGACGAGACTGGGACCAGGCCGGGCCGGTCAAGTATGATAATACACCCTTTTCACATGTTTAAGATCTCATTACCTCTCTGATTTCTTGTTTCATTTTTTCTGAAATTCTGTCAAATATTCGATTCCGTGTGCCTTCCATCTCTTTCTTTCTCTCCTATCAACCACCTCATATTTCACATTCTGTGTCATTTTTCCGAGTATGCCTGTTGGTACCGGTACCATCCATGTTTCCGATTTTTTCATTGTTATTTTGCCAAGTAGAAATGTTTACCTAATAAAAAGTTCATATGCATACCAAATGAACAACTGCCACGAAATGACTCAGCAAGTGCGCCCCACCGCACAATACACTAGTGCATACACTCCGGCGCAACTGGTGCACACTGCAGAGAGGGTCATTCAAACAGTGTAAAGGTCTCCACTCTACCGCTGTGCTGTTGGTTAAGGTACCATTGGATATACGCAGATTTACTCTCCTGTGAGTGCTCTATCCGCAGACTTCACTGCACACTTTTTTCGTAGATTTCCGTTTGGATTTTTCGTTCTATTTCGTCAGATGTTATGAAGAAGGCGAGGAAAGGGTTTTCGATAGTTTTCGAAATGTCTCGTGTTGATGCTAGGAGAGTAGACATTATGAACATATGACCGTTAAGATCTTTGTGTTATTTGGGAAGAATCGATATTTTTCGGTTTCATTAAATTTGTAAGTTTCCTGTGAAACAGAGAAAACTGATTCATATTTCTCAAGAACCTGGTCTTGTATCCACTTACTCGAAAAATATCGATTATCGTTGAATGTATAGGAAGAATAATTATTAATTTTCTAATGTCTCAATAGGTTGTGAATTGAATTCAGGGTTTTTCGAAACGCTCAAGTTTTGCAATTCTAATCTAAATTTGGAAAACAAGTAGTTTTCCAACTGGTCTCATATGGCTTTGGTAGTACCAAATATTATTATTTTATCATCCTGTTTTGCCGATTCCAAGTGCCATCGAACTTTTTGTTACTGTTACAATATGCTTTCAAGTTTAGCTCAACTTTTGGAAACTAGTACCTTTGTTTTCCAAGTATGCTTCCACTATAAATAACTGAATTACTAACATAACTCTCCACTAGATCTTTCTTTGTTTCATTTCTCAATTTTCAACTTACAATTTCGCTATCCTCGCAAAGTTGGAACTTTAAACTGTTTCATCAAGCCTATAATAGAATATTAGTTTTTCGAAAGTAGTGGATCGGTTGACAGTAGTGGATTTCTTCTTTTTGTTTTGATCTGTACCATCTTTGCTGTTTTTCGAGTTGTATTACTCAAGATTGGTTCATCTCGAATGAAAAATTCAGCCGAAAAGTTCCCTGTTTCAGTATTGTCATAAAGTATGAGACCATAGATTTGAATTAGTATCTGAGCTTCATAAAACTCAATCAATCTACTTTCCTAGGCCTCCAAATAGAGAAGCCTAAATTCGATTGGTTGACGATTCATGAGCTCAATAGCTGCATGACTTTTGAATTTAATGAAGCAAAGTAATTTTCGAAAGCCTCTAGCCAAAAATGTGTTCAGATGGCCCCTGTGCCTATAATTTCTCCATTTCATCACCCTTCCGATGGACGATGTACAGTGGCACGCTCTCTTCACCACACATGGGTATTGAACCCAGCACAACTGGCATGGAAGACCACATTGTTATCCATTACACCAAGTGTGTGCTGGCGGAACACAATGCTAGTGTGTCTTATGTAGAGAAAGGGGGGGGGGGTGTAAAGGGGTAATGGTGGATTTCAGCCTAAAGATGGATCCTTATTCTGTATGTATTAGTTCATCTGGTCAGAAACCTTGGCTGTTTCATAGCCCTCTTTTAGTTTTTTGCCAATTTATCGATAGCAGTACTTCTTTTTCTGTCACATTACGTAATATTGTTATAAACAAGGGGAATAGAAATTGTCGAAAAAGTTTCCAGTTTCATTTGATTGTCATCAATTACTCGATATTTTTCTTCTCTAGTGGTTCACCTGTTAGTAGCGAAAACGTTTTGCCTATTTCTTTATTCCCTGCTGATAGTCTTGGCGACCCTGTGCGCCACCTGGAACAGAAAAGATTCGTTGCTTTGACCAAATGCCTACTGTATCAAGACGAGGATAGTTCTTGCTTGCTCAGATATGTTTTCACTTTTAATTCAAAAGGCAACACTGGGCGCAGTGGATCACATAGAGTTTAGCAAATTCAAGAGCTATCTGAAAGAGAAGATCTTTTTATGTTCATAGGAAGACCTGGGAATGTTTTCTGTTTCATGAGGTGCTTAATCATAATACGGAAATTATTGTTTCAGTTGGACATCCTATGTTTCAATTGGACAGCCGAATTTTTAATCATATTAGTAAAGAGCAACTTTCTGCAATCTCAACTGCTTCTTGGTACCTTAATAATCATATTGTCAGTCTCCCATAGTGAAAATGTGTTGTCATGCTAGATTTGTTGTGTGAGTGATTGACAGTTATTCTTGTAGTCGACAGTGACAATCTAAACAAACCAGCACTAGCGAATATGCCACAGTGTATAAGGTGAAGATCTTTGGTTTAAACAGTTTCTAACCATTTATTTCTGTTTTAGTTTCATGATCTAGGTATAACAGTAAGTACTAGTCATGCGATGCGAATCATCCCCACTCATCTCCTACCTTAACCGAAGTGCTCGAGTAACTAACGCTAGTCTCACACTGAGCATGCTTCCAGTTAAGTACTCCTTGGCTCTTTACGGCTAACGTTCTATTGCCTGATTTCACTTGTATAAGGTCCTTCTCCCATATTCTCCTTGTGGATGCTATGTCTTCTTTTTTGTTCGTTTGATTTTTTCTTTGTTATTGTCATTGTGTTTCTTCGTTAGGGATCCCATCACCGTTCAAACTTCCCGCGCTAGTCTTTCTGGAACGCACACGAGGCCGTCCACCTGGATCATTGTCTGGTCATACACCTATCGATCTCGTGCGCACATTATACACTTGTCAGCCATTCTACAGTCATTATTCAGTCACTACCCTTTCCAACGATCCCTCTTCCTCTCCTGACCCCTTGCATTATTGGTTCCCATTCCCAGGAACCCAATATTTTCCGATTGATTTTTCCTACCCTCAGTCTATGCAAACTTATTTTCAAACCTTCAGTGGGCGCATTTCCAGTCTCCTTCTTTTTTTCATTGATTTTTGTCCTAGAACTCCCGAACATCTTCATCGATTTTTTAGACCCTCACCAGTAGTCACTCATTTTCAATCATTCCACTCTCATTATGTTGTCCTGGCTACCCAAACCCTTCACCCTACCCATCCTATTATTGGTTCCTATTTCCAATTCCCAATATTTTCGTATTTTCATTCAATCATCCTCGTACTCCTTTCAACCCCTTGCATCATTGGGTTTCAATCCCAAAAGCCCTAGTTTACTTATTCATTTTACTTAACGCAGTCATACCTGGACATGATAGCCTTATCCTCATATCTTCCGGTTCAGCATCCCATTATCAACCAAGAATTTCTTTAGTCCCCACTGACTTTCTCGCCTTGTTACCTTTCTTTTTTCTAGTCCCGATATGTAGATTGAAACGATAATAACCACACAATTTTCCAGAACACTCTCTCAGCCAACCCTCTCAACCAACAATGGCTCGTGCTACCGCTATCGACATCGACGCCCCACTCTCGGCCGGAATTCGTAGAGTGAAGAAGAACTTCAAGAAGTCTCCAATCAAGAAGGCCTCTGTTGGAGGAATCAAGAAGAGATTTGGAGGTGGAAAGCCATCTACTTCTGGAGGACCAAGACGTCAATCTGGAGGAGGAATCAGACGTCAAAGTGGAGGAGGAGTTCCACGTCGTCAGAGTGGAGGATTCATCAAGGATTCGAGAAAAGGAGGCGTGCTTTCTAATGGTGAGGAATTCAAAACGTTCTTTGGATCCCGATTTCCTAGATGATCAGAACTCTCAAAATGACATATCAACTTTTTGGGACATCATGGATGTAGGATTCAAGTCTTCATACCAAATATTTCCAGAAAATCGCGACGTCCGCATCAACCTGTCCAACCTGGCCGCCACTGTCCTCTCAAGTGACCTTCGCCAACTCTTCGCTAATTTCAAGATCAAGAACGCCTCCGTCAACTTCAACGAGAAGGGGAATCCAGCAGGAACTGGAGATATCACCCTCTCCAAACGCAACGCCGATCTACTCATCCAGAAGTACACTGGAGTGTCTCTTGATGGAAAGGTCATGAAGTTCGCCCTGATCGACACTGCCAACATCGCGAACCGAGTGAAGTTCCCAGATGCTCCACCAAGAAGATCAGTTGGTCCATCGGGAGGAAGACCAACTCAACGGAATCCCAAGAAGCAAGGAGGTGGAAAGCCAGCAGTCGGAGGAGGAGCAGGAGGACAGAAGACTGGAGCCAAGAAGGCAAAGAAGCCGAAGAGAGAGCCACAAGTAAAGAAGACTGTCGAGGAGATGGACGCGGAACTCGATGCCTACATGGCCAGCTCCAACTAAATATGATCTCATCTGTTTCTTTTCTCGTCATTCATAATTTATTAACGTTTTCCGATTGCACATAAAATAAATGGTTGGTAAAATACATACTGTCCTGTTTTGCCATAGAGATACGACAGTAGGGTAGCAAAAATTGCAATTCAGAATACAAACATTCCAGTTTAAAAACAGTTAGCCAGCGAAACACTGTCAGAGCTCAATTTGTCCTATTTCATTAAGCTGATAAAACAGATGAGTAATGAATGCTGAAATACGAAGCCTAGGGTTGTAAATTTTGGATCTTAGCGCATGAAGGGAATACTGATAACTGATATATAAAAAACTAGAAGAATGCATAGATTGTTGGTACAGCTGGTTTGCAGATTCTTGAGTAATTTTACTGTTTTGATGATACTATAAAAATTATCGTGTGAAAGCTGTTATTATGCTATTAGCTCCATTGAAGTTCGAATTAACTACGGTCTACCCAGATTAAAGTGCCTACTTTTGAAGAAAACATGAAATTGGAATAGAACTTTTACAGTTTCTGAAAGTTCTGGTATATATCTTGTCACCCTGCTCCGCGATAGGCATTGTTCACACTTTTTGTTAAAATCGAAAATCCAACTTGTGTTCTCCGATTTCTTCTGTGCAGATCTCCGTCTTTCGATTTCAAAAAGTCAGAACCGTCGAATTGAGAAAAAAACACGGATTTGACCGAAAAACTGGATACATTTTTGATACCAGTTGACGCAGGTAAGTCAGAATCTGGGAGAAGATGTCATGGATTCATATAGAAAAAGTGACAAGGGTTTGAGTCAGAAACTACAACTAGAATATGGTAGTTCTTGCAGGGTCGATTTGAAGTCATGTAGGATGTTACTGTTTTGGGATACTGAGAAGTACAGTACACGTTTACTCACAATCGTTGAGAGAAGAGCTAGAGGAGATTTGTGAATGTTCCCATTTGAAAACTGGCAATACATCTAAACCGTGGTCCGAAGAAAATTATGATTGTGCTTCATGACCATTCAGTTAACATGGAAAATGTGTTTTAGATTCTGCGAACGCTTTATTTTACGATCACTAAATTATTCTCACTTTCCCAACAATGACGCCTACCAATCCCAAAATATCCCGCTGAATTTTCGAAACAATGAAGTTCTTCTTATTTATTTCACTAATCCCATTACATTGTTCGTCCTCCACACCATGTCATCAGATTATCATCAAAAATAACTCGACGAATTCCAACCGAAGTGCGGTGCTTGATGATCCTCTAATCATGTTTATCTAATCCAAATCCATCGAAGCGAGATTTTCGAAAACGAAGAAAAACTCATCCACCCGTTTCTTTTTAACAAGAAAACGTCATGGACTGAAATCTCGAAGAGTCGTGGAGAGAAGGAAGTAATTGGAACTAGAATAGAGTTGGACATCACATGTTAACCTTTGAGTTTGGAAACAAAACAGGATCCCAACAACAAACAAATCTGCAGATGATTTTGGAAAGTTTCAGATGCCAAGGTGGTGTTTACTAAAATGTTGATGACTCATACGAAGAAGTTTGCAGACGTCCTGATAGCCCTTTTGAACACGCTCAGAGAAATACCTCAAATGACTACAATAAGATGCTTGAGATTGTCCAAAAAGTGCTCCTGAAACAGTAACATGAAGTCATCTGGCACAGTCCCATTAATCCATAGACATGAAACTCACACAATGAAAACATTTCTGTTCTGCGAACTTATCAATTTGTGTTTGTTTCCAGTAGATTTAGTATCAGTCTCCGCTTTTTTATTCTGGTTGGACTCTTGCTACTTCAAAATGTAAGACGTTTCTGAAGATCTGGTATATATCTTGTCACAATGCTCCGCGATAGGTATTGTTCATAAGGTTTGTTGAAATCAAAATTCAATTTGTGTTCTCCAATTTCTTCTGTGCAGATCTCGGTCTTCTGATTTCAAAAAGTCAGAACCCTCGAAATTAGAAGACAACACGGATTTGACCAAAAAATTGACTACATTTTTGATACCGGTTGACGCAGGTAAGTCAGAATCTGGGAGAAGATATCATGGTTTGACAAAAGTAAAAGGTCGGGAAGGATTTAGGACAGAAGCTACAACAAGAGCAGAGAGTTATTAGTGGGGTCCAATCGATGAGTCACAAAAGAAAATTATACCGATTCAGAATAGTGAGGAATACTGTGAAACTTTCCAAAGAGTCAATCGAAGAGTGACTCATAGTAATTGACGAAATGTTGCAAGACCTCGTCGCGATCTTCCCAGTTTGTGTAGAATGACCAGTGTTCAAGTTTTCATAAAAGCTCAAATGTCGTTAGAAAAACCTGTTGGTGTATTTAAAAGAAATATTCCTTAGTTTAAGGATCGACTAATGCATCCTTGATAAATACCCAAGTGATGAGACAATTGTGAAACGGGAAATCGTTAAATTTCTGGTTATTATTTCACAATGAGACTTTCTATTCCTCAAAACTTTGGGACCAATATTGAATTGACCCAATGTGCAACGTCAATCACATATTGTATCATTATGCTCGTTCTCAATGGGTACTCGCAAAAACGTAATTTTTATGAAACTTTTAAGATGGAGTATTTTATAGATTCAGTATGCGATTCTTTCGAATCTCCAGATGAGTTTCATTCTCCACAACCCGTGATTACTCAATAAATAGAACTTTGTGCGATCTCAAAATATCGCAAAGCGTTTTCAAAACAATGAAGCTCTATTTCATCTCACTAATCTCATTACATCCGTCGTCCTAATTTTCCATGTCATCAGCCTGTTACCAAAATTAACTCGAAGAACTGGAATCATAAGGCGGTACTTGATGATTCTCTAACTATTTTCGAAAACAGCTTTTCACTAATCCAAATTCATCGAAGCGAGATTTTCAAAACGAAGAAAAACTCATGCGACCGTATCGTTTTGATGAAGAACACGTCATGGACTGAAAATGGACGGAGTGAAGGATCTGCAACTAGAATGGAGCTAGTGAACACAGGCTAACTATTAAGTTTGGAAGAAAAATATGAAAACAACAACAAAACACTTTGCAGTAGGTTCAGGAAGGGTTCACCTTTCCAGGTGGTGGTCTACTAAATTTCAGATGACTCACGAGTAAGAAAAGAATCGTAGTTCATAGAGTGAACTGGAATATCAACTTCTATCTTAAATTTTTAGAACAGCGAAAACCAATAAGAAAAAGAACCATCCAATTCTGAACTGAAACTCAACATACACCTCTGTTTCAACGAAGTATGAAAATAGAACGTTTCAAAGTAACTTTGATTTTCCTTCCGTACTTTTTTCCCGTTCAGTTTCTCAGATTCCCATTAGTAACGAATTTGGTGATTCCTGACATCATTTTTTTCGGAACTTTGCCTGACATCTCAGAATTGCGATACAGTAAAATTTCATATTGGGATACAACCATTAAACAAACTTACTGAAATGAGTCAGGCGGTTTTTTCGAATTGATACCTTATATTCCACAAAATGTTGTTCAAAAAACTTTTTTGACTACATTTGAACAACACTTTCAACGTCCTTTAGCTTCTCAAAGCTATAATTTGCTGAAAGTTCAGAAAAAAGAAGAATTTAAAGGTTTCCGGAATGCCAGAAAATGAGTGATCTTCGATCTTTTTTTGATTCCAATGACCGTTCTCAACGAATCGTGAAATTAGATGTGCAGTTAGAATACAGAATTTTATGTTGGTCGCGGAACATGAAAAATTGTAGAAACAACTTTTAATCCTCTAATAATGAGGACATTTTCAGTAGTTCTGATATAACCACTTTGTAACGGAAAAAAACGAATTTTTGTAACTTTTGTTTTTAATGACACTAATAACATTGCTTGATGGGAATTTGCACATCGATCAAAAACAGTTTGTAACAGTAAATTTTGTTATTATATTGGCTCCATGTCTTAGCTTGTTTATTCAGTGATACCACTTATTCTCGCCCGCTTCCTAAATCCAATTGACGATGAGCTCCAAAGGATCAACACAATCAATTTTCTCATTTTTCTCATTTTTTGATCTTGATGAAGCTCCGTGTTCTCCTAATTCGATAGATTCTTTCGATTCTAACATCTCTCCCATCCAATTTGTCATCTTCTGACTTCCCGCCCTTTTCATCCATTTCAACCACATCATTTCAGTTCCTTGATCTCTCTAAAAGTGGGCGGAGCGAACCGGGGTACAAACCATGTGCTCTGAAAATGTGGGCGTGGTCTAGTCAATCTGGACACCTATAAAAGGGGTCTCCGAACTCCTTATCCTCATTCGGTCCCCTCTCAAGCTCATCGCTTTTCCGACTCCAGTTCCTTCGGACCCCCTGAAGATGCTCTCCTCCATCCACCTCATCTTCCTGCTCTCCCTCGCCATCACCCCGGCCTTCGGCCTCAGTTGCTATTCCTACAATGACTACGAGGACAAGGCGAGCATCATTCATGGAATGCAGTTTTGTACTGCAATTTATGAAGTGGCCGACCACCAGGCCACTTTCGGAGGAGGGGACCGTCATCCGTCCCGTGTGAGCAACATATGGAATATGGCCAAGGGAAAGGACTGCCAGCTCCAGGTATGTTTAAAAATGGTCGGCTCTAGGACCGCAGAGACTCTGGGGTCCTAGAGCCGACCACAGCACGACCAGGTTCCAATGGTCCTCAAACAAATCCCTATCTTTTCAGCATGTCGAAAACAACATGGGAGAGCCGAACAGTGACATGTGGCTATGTTACTGTTTTACTTCCCTGTGCAACTTCCCATTCCAATATGACGAATTTGTCAAGCGAGGATTCACATTGGCCCCCCTCTACAAACCACACAAGGACATCTAACTCTGCTCTTCTGGCTCTCTCTCCCCTGGCTACCGGACTCCCTTGGCTCTCCTCTCTGTCTCCCGCCTTGCAATGGCTCTCGTTTCTCCAAATCAGTTCCTCATTTACCCCTATCTCTTCATTCTGTGTCATCAAAAGTGTGTTCACCTCGGAAAAAGTTGAAGAATAAATCATTGTTAATAAAAAGCCCAGTGTTCTGTTCTTGGGATTTCAGAGTCTCTCCTTCTCTTCGGATTTCTTCGTCGTGGTGGGTGGTCTGAAATAGGCGGAGTCAATGCGAATAGGTCTTGCTCTCTGGCTCTCGCAGTCCTTCTTAGACTACATTGAGAGATAGCGGAGCTGGAAGATGTTTGTCTTCGTTGGTTTTCTTATTGGGTAGTAGCTGAGGTTCGGATTTTAAGGGAAAAGTGGAGTCAAGAGAATATGCGAAGAGATTTCGAGGGCGAGGGAAGAAGGGCTTGGTCACGGCGGCTCTGAGAAGCTGAAATTAGGGAAAATCAACAACTTTTTGGGAACAGAGAAAGGAAATTTTGTAGTGAACTGATTATGTTGAAAATCTAAATACAAAATGGTTTCCTGGGACAATTTAGAAAAAAAGAGGGGCAAAAATGTTCTGACTAGTGTGAAACAGATACCTAGTTTAAGAGGTGAGAAAAACTGAAGTCCTTGTTTGGCAATCGCTGGATTATTGCGGAAACTTGCTACTCTTTCATATCAGGTCAACAAAACAGTGATTTTTCTACGAAATTTGAGTCACATTCCGTTCTGTCTTTGAAACTGCACCAAATTTCTTTTGATGAAATCTGAGGTTAGTTTTCGTTACAACGTTCCGTGCTGGTTTATTTATCAGTTAAAAAATTCTTCCGCCGATTATCGCGAAAATTTGTCTTCTTTTCTTATTATGCCAACACTACAGTAATTTTTTTCTTGAAAGTATTTCCACTTTTCTTGATATTTAACAAAGTTTTCCTAACATTCTCAAACTCCAAAAATAATAGGTTGGGGGAGATTCTAAAGGTAAGAACAAGGAAAGTTGAAATGTTGTTGACAAAGTTTTTGGAGGCATTTTCATTTGGTATATGTGCATCGTTCTCTGTACCAGGAAGTTGTTAAAATGAGCAATCAGTTTTTTATTTAATTAAAGTAGGAACTCTGGTGAATCGAAGAATTGATCCCAATAATTGTTATCCTCCAAATAGAAACTGACCATTTTGTGAGCATTCAGTTCCAAATGAATCCTCGGAGAACATGGCATTCAGTAGTTCTGATCTTGTCATGTTGGAAAACAGAGAAAAAATACTGTAACAACGTCATGCTAAGTTTGGATACGCCACCCATTCTGCAATTCTTCTTCATCGTTCCAAGGATAAACAATCGTAAGATCGCATCTCGAAACCTTCCAATGTTCTAATCCGTCCCATTTCGTAATGAACTTTAGAACTGAACTATGAGCGGAGGTGTCATGGATTCACTAATCCTTATTCCATGAATAACAATAGAAAATGAGATTATCTGGAACATGAAGAAACACTTTGAAGTGGAAAAACATGGAGATTTGTGAAGTCTTATTACTATTCAAAGAAACCAAAGAATATCCTAGGATAACTGAATTTCATTGATAAGCTAGAAATGGAAGTCAACATTTTGAAACATGAAAAAATGCACGGAACATGTTGAAATGCGGCAATGTGCGCAAGATAGAGCAAGTTCAACTGGCAGAAAGTGATCTCCAACTTTCTTAAAGGTTTTGAAATACTTTTAATTTTGAATGACGTCTACATCTGGCACTATTCTGGAGCACTAAGTGAACTCTGAGTTTCAAAAAACTAGGAGCTTGTTTCCGAAGGTTGTCTCATTACACATGCAAAATTTCAAATCGATCGGACAACTATCATCCATGTTGTGAAACGGAAAGAAAAGTGACACCCACCATTTTACCCCACTCTATTTGTGTCCGTTCTATCTTTATTAAGATCTCACAGTTTCTGGGTTGGGAAGAGAAATTCATAAGAAACCTTGAAAACTTCGATTTCCCCTCGGTTCTCACGGTCTAAAAATAACTCTTCACAATAGACTCACATTTACAGTCAACTATTTTTCCCAGAAGATATCTCCTGTGGTCGGTGTTTTTACGGCTATCATAGACATAAAGAATCCAGGTGTGTACTTGTATCACATGTACTGAATGTATTGATTGACCAAAATTCTATGGATACTCCATAACCTTCTTTATTCATTCCATTTTGTGGTGCTCTCGTTTTTCCAATAGTCCCGTTCTCTCTTTCCTCAACCTTACCTCCTCTTCCATTTATCGATTTTTTCAGACCCTTCTTCAAATCAAAACTCAAAAATGCCTCTCTACGTCTCCGTCTTTTCCAACACCAACGAGAGAATCAAAAAAGTTAAACAAAACTTCTTCGAGAAGAAGAATGACAAGAAGCCACAGAAGCTTGAAGGACTATTGAGAGGAATCAGAAAACTCTCAGAATTTCGTAAGTTGTCTTTTGAAATCATGGTTTATGATATTTAGTGGTTTGTACATGGTAGAAACCAAATTGCATTTTGTCCATCGTAATATCTTTCAGAAATCACCGAAGTTACTGTCGTCTTCTCGAACCTCCATCCATCCATTCTCGCCAGTGATCTTCGACTCTACTTCTCCGAATTCCAACTCAAGGCCATCTTCCTCGACCTGTGCCCCCAAGGACTCCCACTTGGAACTGGATCAATCCACCCCTCAGAGTACCAAGCTCACCGTTTGATTGAAAAATACAACGGAACATGTATTCTCGGAAGAGAAGTGTACTTCAAGTTGATAGACCAGTCAACGTTCAGTAGATTGGCCGCCAGTGAAGTAGAGAATGAAGAGAATCGCAGCCACTCTGCTCCATCTACCCCAACTACAACCAATATGAGTCCTCGGAGTGAGTACAGAAAAGAGCACATGGGACAGTTGAGAAGAAGATTCGGAGCCGCCAAGATTGCTAACCAAGACATGCTTGCTTCGACATTCTCTAATTTGTCGATTTGAGATTTTTCTATTTCTTGCGATTGTTTCCTGTTCCAATTTTTCAATATTTGATCTCTCACATTTTCCCATTTCAATTTTTCATTACATATCAGATCTAAATTTGTCGATTCGAATTTTTCCGATTTCTTTTTTCCAATCGTGTTTTGTTTGATTCCTGATCTCCTGTCTCATTATGAACCACTGAGTCCTTTTTTTGACGGTGCTTTCCCGATTAATTGAATAAATAAACTATGAACTGAGGATGCATTATGTTACACAGCAGGACTAGAAGACAATTAAAAAAACCAGGATTTTTCGATATGTGCTTCATATGATGGAAAGTTAATAATGAAGAATTTCGGTCTACCACTAACACTTTTTGAAAATCGGCTTTTTATGTATGTTCAAGAAGTAATGTTCCTAAAATATCTTTCAGTTTAGCACGATTTCAAAGCTACTGTTGAGTTCTGCGGACACTTCTGATATTAACTCGGTTTCATGTAGATCTTATCCTCATGTCGAATCTTGATGTTTCGATTCGAGTTCATTGAAATGATTAGTTTTTCCAAATCAGTTCAGAGCACCCACTACACAGCTTTCGAAAATCTGATGTTTCATCGTCAAGATGTTACAGTAAACTACTTTTCCCAAATGATACGGAAATTTCCTTTGTTATTCCAACTTTTCCCACAGTTTCTAAAAAGCGTCTCTTACCGTCATTCAACGAGTAATGTTAAAGTTTAGTACAATTTCAAAGCAAGACTCATTACTGCTAACTTTCCCTTGACTGATTCCACTTTTACGAAATTTTGTATCTAATACTCGGCTTCTCGTTTGAAAGTCTCCATAGCCATTGTGAACCATCAATAAGCTAATTTTTCGAAACAGTGAATTCCTTCAAAATTATCATGCAGATATTCCCTTTTTTGTTCATACTCCTAATCGATTTGTTAATGAAGACCACCTGTCCGCTTTTGACAATCCCATCTGAGGTCAGCCTCAATAGGTTTAGCCATTTTCATCCATTCAGTCTCCCATTTGTTCCCTGTTCCATGGTGTGTTGTCCCGTTCAAATTTCCCGCGCTCGTCATTCTTTATCGATTCATAATCCCATCGATTTTATGCGCATTCATTCCACCCTGACTGTTCAGTCACAACCATTTACAACGATCCCCCTTCCTCTTCCGACCCCTCCCATTATTGGTTCCCGTTCACAAACCCCGTGGGTTTTTCATATTGATTTTTCCTAACAGCCCTCTCTACCGTCATTCGCTAGTCAGCGCACATTCATTCTCAACTCTCTCCAGTGGTCGCATTTGCAGACTCTTCTTCATTTTCTTATTGGTTTTTTCCTGAAATACTTCAACCTCTACAGGTTTTTATAGATTATTCTGAACCCCTAACCAGTAGTTAACATTTTCATTCAGATAATCTTACTCTCATTCATTTCACACGTACTGTTACGGTCCCCCTACCCCACCCATCCTATTATTGGTTTCCATTGCCAGGACCCTTATTTTGTTTTCTATTGATTTTCCTACTTGTTTCTATTCCTATATTCAGTGTTCTCATTCTCTAGTATTCGGTGATCGAATATTCAACGTCCATTCCTTGTCTTCTATTGGTTTCTTCTAGAATCTCCTAGTTTTTCTGGAATTTCGTTTGTCCCATATTATTTTGTTAATGTTTCACTTTCGACATTTTCTCTTACTTTTGTCTAGTTTTGCTGCTCCTCTTCTTGTGTGCCTTCCTAATTTTAATTCATTATTGCAGAACACTCTCTCAACCAACAATGGCTCGTGCTACCGCTATCGACATCGACGCCCCACTCTCGGCCGGAATCCGTAGAGTCAAGAAGAACTTCAAGAAGTCTCCAATCAAGAAGGCCTCTGTTGGAGGAATCAAGAAGAGATTTGGAGGTGGAAAGCCATCCACTTCTGGAGGACCAAGACGTCAATCTGGAGGAGGAATCAGACGTCAAAGCGGAGGAGGAGTTCCACGTCGTCCGAGTGGAGGATTCATCAAGGATTCGAGAAAAGGAGGCGTTCTTTCTAATGGTGAGGGTTTCAATACATTCTTTGAATACTGACAAGATCCTCTGGAACCTCTATCGAGTATTCACACCAAACATTTTCAGAGAACCGCGACGTCCGCATCAACCTGTCCAACCTGGCCGCTACCGTACTCTCAAGTGACCTCCGCCAACTCTTCGCCGACTTCAAGATCAAGAACGCCTCCGTGAACTTCAACGAGAAGGGCAACCCGGCTGGAACTGGAGACATCACTCTCTCCAAACGCAACGCCGATCTTCTCATCCAGAAGTACACTGGAGTGTCTCTCGATGGAAAAGTGATGAAGTTCGCCCTGATCGACACTGCCAACATTGCGAACCGAGTCAAGTTCCCAGATGCTCCACCAAGAAGATCAGCTGGTCCATCGGGAGGAAGACCAACTCAAAGAAATCCAAAGAAGCAAGGAGGTGGAAAGCCAGCAGTCGGAGGAGGAGCAGGACAGAAGACTGGGGCCAAAAAGGCAAAGAAGCCAAAGAGAGAGCCACAAGTGAAGAAGACTGTCGAGGAGATGGACGCGGAACTCGATGCTTACATGGCCAGCTCCAACTAAATATGATCTCATTTGTTTCCTTTTTCATCACTCATAATTTATTACTTCTTTCGATTGCACATACAATAAATGATTGTTGAATTGAAATTGAAATATGTGTTCTGTTTCAATAAGAAGGGAAAACAGATGTGCACCGAAAAATTGTACTAGGATGTATTTAGAATTGTGTTTGACTAAAATGCCCAAAACACATTTGAGAAACTTGTTCCGGAACGGTCAGCCAAAAAATATAATAAACCAGAGCGCTAAAAAAATAATTCTTAAAGTGGGACTTTGTAATATCGTTTGTCTATGCGGTAGCTTTTTTCGATTCATTGTCAGCGCGGACCCCACTAGCTGTTGAAGATTAAAATCTGGTCCACCTGAAATACAGATTGCCTAAAAATTGAAGTGATGTGCCTGATTGATCTCCAACATTTAGCTCGCGCCAAAAATTTTAACGCGCAGATTCTTTGGAGCGCGTTGCCACTGTCGTGGTACGCTAGCATGTTCCTCATTCTCCCTGCGAGTAAGATTCCTCTTCACAATCACTCTTGCACACGTGACGCCTTATGAGCCTAACATAAAAAGAGCGGGACAGTGAGCGGGACAACACAATGAACTCTCCTCACATCTCTAAATCCATATTCGATTAATCGTACTCACTTTCATTAAATCGATTTTAATAGGTTTCACTGTTTCCATCTCTGCCCTACTCATAACCGTTAAAATGACTACCACAAACTCTTCTATTTTCCTTAAAAGAATCCAAAAAATCAATCATGGTTTTTTGAAGGGGA
The DNA here is from genome assembly GCA_963932045.1 of Caenorhabditis sinica. Lineage (NCBI taxonomy): Eukaryota > Metazoa > Nematoda > Chromadorea > Rhabditida > Rhabditidae > Caenorhabditis > Caenorhabditis sinica. The sequence goes on from OZ009940.1 coordinate 17,283,185, forward strand.
AATGCTGTAGGACCCCGACTATTACTCCGAAACTTGAGGAACGTGTCAAGAATCTTCTAGGAGCAGGTATCTTTTCACCATTTTCCAGTTTTAAAATAAGCATATGATATCCACCTCTAATTTTGTTTTCTTAAACTCAAAACTTTCCAGATTCCGGAGACGTCACCCTTGCCCTTTCCAACATCCACCCATCACTATTTGTTGTTGGTCTGGAGCAACACTTTGGGGAGTTCGAACTCAAAAATATTGCCATTGACCTTAATCCACAAGATATTCCAATCGGCACTGCAAACATCACGCTACAGAAATCGGAAGCTCTTCTTCTGATTCAGAAATTCTCAGGTGTTGAAATTGGGGGAATGGAGATCAACTTCAAGTTGGCCATTAACTCGAATCAGAAGAAGAGGGTTTCATTCAAGGACGACGTTGGTTCAAAGCAAAGCTCATTGAAGGAGTTCAAGAAGGAACGTGTGGAGAAGTTCATCGAGAAGCTCAAGACCGACAAAGTTAATCAAGATGTTCTCGCCTCAACTTTCTGTAATTTGAACATCTGATAACGTTTATTTTACTCCGTTTCTGTATTTTACCCAAAAATTGACTCATTTCTTTGTCACCTTTTTTTCTGTTTTATTGTGCTCATGAAGCTGCATTCTTCCCTGAAAATTTTGCTTGGAGCGGTGATAGATGCGCAATTTTCGTCATTTCTTGAGTTATGTACAGATATTCAATCTAAATTAATAAAGTTCGAAAAAAATTGGAAAAAAACGGTTTTTCCAAGTACATAAAACATGAAGTGCAATCCAAAGTTGATGGGGATCAGGAAATTAATAGTGATATTATAATGAGCTGATACAATCCAAAATAAATGAGAGATACTAACGCTTACAGTTTCTAAACAGTGACTTACTCTCATCAGTATTCCTCCTCCTTACTGTCAATAGTGATATGGTAGCTACTCGTTACTTTGCTGATGAGTAAACCTGATGTAATCGAACAGCTACTTTTCAAGACAGCAGGATTTTGGTGAGTTACTGATGTCTATGATTTGCGCTTCCTAATAATTAAGCATCAATCCATTCCCAAAAAACCATTTCTTAAAGTGAAGCCTAGTGCACAGTAACTGCTTTTTCGCGGAACTGTATGTACACTTTTGGTTAACTTCTAAAGTTTCCTGTATCTTGGACTTCTTAAAACCACTTGTTCGGATTCAGTGATGTTCTAACCGTTTCTTTTTCCACATTTCGTTCAGTTTTCATATAATAAAGTCGCTCAGTTACTATGTCGGTCTTTTTATAACCAACTAGGTACACAAAGAATCCAGGTGCACATCTTTATCCCATGTATAATACCAAACGTATCGATCGTCCATTATTTTGACAATGGGTGCTCTGTATCCTTCTGTATTCATTTTGTTTTTGTCCTTCTCTAGTTTTTCCAATATCCCTATTTTCCCGTCTCTCTAGCTTGCCTCTCCTTCCAGCCTTCCCACCATCGATTTTTTTCAGAACCTTCTCTTCTTCAACGTTAATAATGGCTCCATCAGTTGCTATCGCTTCCCACTTCAACGAAAGAATCAGAAAAGTCAAGCAGAACTTCTTCGCGAAGAAGAATGACAAGATTCCACAACAGCTTGGAGAACTTTTGGGAGGAATCAGAAAACTTCCGGATTTTGGTGAGTTCAGGGGTGAATAGGTTTCGGTTTCACATAGTGCACGTATAAGTTCTGGGAACTAATGCAAACAATATGTGATTTACCCTAAGTTTCTAGAATTCTGTTTCAAGCAGCTAATGATTTCCCCTTGTATTCAAACTGCTACTGTTTGGATACGCCATGTGTTATACTTTAACGTTTTTCCAGAAACCACCGAAGTCACCATTTCCTTATCAAACCTTCACCCTTCAATTTTGGCCAGTGAACTTCGACTCCATTTCGCCGAATTTCAACTCAAAACCATCCTCCTCGACCTGTGTCCCCAAGGACTCCCCCTCGGAACTGGATCCTTTCACCTCCCAAAATATCAAGCTCTTCGCTTGATCCAAAGATACACCGGAATGTGCATTCTCGGAAGAGAGGTGCACTTCAAGTTGATGGACCAGTCAACCTTCAGTAGGTTGACCGCCAGTGTGGAGGAGAATGAAGTGATTCGCAGTCATTCTGCACCATCAACTCCATCGACTTCCACCAACATGTGTCCTCGGAGTGAGTACAGAAAAGAGCACTCCGGACAATTGAGAAGAAGATTCGGAGCCGCCAAGATGGCCAACCAAGACATGCTCTCATCTACGTTTTGTAATTTGTCGATCTGAGTTTTTTGTTTTTGCTTTTTTTCCAGTTTCAAGGTCTTAATGTCAGCTTCCTAATTTCTCTTAGCTTCACTTTTCGCGTCTAGTCTCAATTTTGATCTCTGGTTTTGTTTTTCGTGATCCACTGAGTAATATTCCTACTGACGACTTGATAAAATAAATACTTAGCAAAATAAATGCAATTCTTAGTTTCTAGCAAAAGACGTTTCAAGATTATGGTAAAACACTAGGTAATCATAATGCACCGCTTACATCTCGGCACCTCATACTTCCTCTAACTGCTTTCTTCTTGATCATTTTCAAACTGTTTCTGGCAGATTTCAACATATCGTTCTCTACTTAGAAGCATTTCGGGTGGTGATTTCCCTATACTAACATAGATAGAGTGAGAGGTTAAAAAGGTCAACAGAACAACTAGCCTAGGTTTGCAGATTCTTCCTGACATAGAGTTTATGAAAAAGTACCTTTTTAAAACCTGAAAACTACTAGCGTCAGGTCATGTTAAGTACTGTTTCCTCAACTGAATAATTTGTTGAAAAAATAGTTACATCAGTTTTGTATGGACAACAATTCCCTCACTTTCACATTGCTTCTTTTGAAAATCAGACTGTTTACTGGTATTCGCATGCATTCAAAAATACATCATGAAAATTATTCTCAATTTCTTTTTGAGTTCAATGAGGTTGCCGGTCCTGCTCTCCATTTCTGGAATGCTCACCAGCTCCATTCAAGAATGCTATATTTTTTGGTATAATAAGTTTGCCTCACCAAAATACAAAATTTTTGCGGTTTCAAGAACTGGATGTACATTGTGCTCCATACTGCAAAATCAATTTGGTACGAATTTCTGGCAAATTCTATATTTCACGTTGCTGCAGCAGCATGCAATGTGAAAATCTTAAGCCCGCGTCAGTTTTAATTTTGTCTGAAAACCCCACTCATTCAGCAATACACCTTACTACTAGAGGATTTTTTAATGATGCTTAAAAACAGTACTTTTAGAAAAAAAAGTTTGAATGTTCAATCAAGCGAAATCTAGATCAAAGTAACCCAGGATAGCTTACTGTATATCTTGATGACTTCTCACCACATCTTAAACTTTTTAAATCATAAATTCAACTTTAAAGACACCGCTTCTCTATGCCACCGCACCCCAATGTTTTTCCCATATCTTCATCAGTTTGCCGACGACAGAATCATTTCCATTTTTTCTATCGGTGTGATCAAACAAAAAAGACGCCCCTCTGTGAAGAAAAAGTGCCAATTAGCCATGCGAACGTCCATCACACTTTCTTCTTTTTGCCCATAAAACTTGTGTGTGTTTTCTTCTTTTTCCGTTCCGTCCGTCGTTCGTCCGTCTGTGTTTGTGTGTCCATTTCGAATGTGGTGATTATTGTTATTACATGTTCTTCTTTGATTCTTGTTGATGTTGGTTCTTCAGATTCTTGATTCTTATGAAGTTTTTCTATCAGAAGAGCTGGAGCGTCGTCGAGGCCCGATCTGTGAAAACCCTCGGCCGTTTGGCCATCATTCGGCGGTCGGTCCCCTGAATTTTCAGACCAGGCGGAACCCGTAACTTGGGTCCCAGGGTTCGAGGCGTAGAAATATTGAAAATCTTCAAACAACTTTTTTTACCAAAACAGAGCCATTTCCTTCGATTTTTTCTGCTCCCCAACCAAAGAAATTTTTTGTTGTTTCTTTTTATTTATCGTTTTTCCATCTTCCTCTCCCTCCATCCCTCAATCTCCTTCAAATTTCCCTCTCTCCCTTCACATTTCTGGTCACTATCCCCTTGCCGCCAAATCCACTTGACCCATAATCAATCATCAAAATACACTCTACCGATCTCCATTTTTTTATTTCTCGGGAAAAATTGAGTTTTTGATGATGGAGTAATATTTTTTTAGTGAACAGTGTTGTATACGGATAACTTGGAGAATTGTAGCCGCCCTAAGACTGTGATAGTTGGATTGAGGGTTGTCGACTTTTGAAGACAGTTTTTGAGGATGGAATCATTTTTTTTGTTTTTATTGATACATTGCTAACAAAGGTTCAATGTTAAATTTTGAAAACTTTGTAAACTATAGCCTTAGGGAAACAGGAAACTATTGAAACCGATAGCAAGATTGAGACTTGTAGACTATCTGAAACAATAAATATTGAGGCAAAATTTACTGTTTCTATGAGGTCACATAATAGATGGAGTTTAATTTTGAATCTGATATGTAGATACTCCTTTAAAAATCAGATTCATTCAGTCAATAACATTTATGAAATTTTGGACTGAACACATTATGAGTTTTTCTCAATAAAGTTAACTTTTTTAGTAACGCTAACCGAAACTGAGCATATTTTTTCGCCTTTCATCAAAATTGTCGATATTGGTTATAGTTGATATTCGGAATCTTTAGTATTAATTTCGCAGTAAAAGCTATGAATTAACTGAAGTTAGAATTCAATAGATTTACCACGAGTTTGTTACAGAAACATTTTGGATAGAGCTATGTTTTTTTATGTTTCAAATTACTCCTAAGTTTCGAGCTGAGATTTTGATATTTGTTTCATGACTTTCAATTCGAAACACATTCATTTTCGCCTTGCAACTGAACCTAAACTTCAGTTCGATGATCTGATTTTCTGAAAACGATTTTAATCCAAACTTTCTGGTTAAAACCAGTAAGGTTCCAGTTTTTCGGTATTCTAACTTCATTAAAGACTTGTATTTTTTATGTGATTCTGCACGAAAAATCAAGGCTTCTTGTTTGCCTCCAATAATATCAAATCATCGAAACAGACAAAAATAGGGGTCTGACTAATTCAGTAAGTTTTCAGCTATTTAGTTTTTCTCTTATAATTATATAATTTCAATCACTTCGCTGCTATAGCTTATAAAAATATGGTTCGACACCGAAAATTTAATCATAAAACAGCTGTGAACTTTCCCTACCTTTTCGACATTTTTCCTGTTTCACAGTTTTCATATTAGTAGCTTTACAGATAACCATACGCTCGATCGTGCTTTCCAACAATCCCTATAATTTTCTCTCAAAATCGAGAACAACTCCTCATTTTCTCAAAACAGCTACATCTTCCTTTTTTATACTGTGTAATCATCTTACCGATCTTCAACCTTCCCTAACCAAAAAAAGTCACCAAATCTTCTGTAAAAAACCGCTGTAATTCCTCGCTCTGTTGTAAACCTTGTTAGCCTCCAAAAGAAGAATAGAGAGAGGGAAGAGAGATGATAGACGTGTCGAGTGATTGATGATAACAAAAAGGGAAAACGATTGATAACACATATTGTACATATTTACATACACGATGATTACATCCACTTTTTTTTTGTCTATCCAGTCGGATTTCCGCTTAGTTTTTGATATCGGTGAAGAAGCAAGTTCGCTTTGTTGATAATTTAGAATTTGAGCATAAATTATAGTGATGAAATCGGTGTGTACTTGAATTTGCATAGAAACAAGGAGTGGGAGTTGACTGATGAAGAATGTTGTAAAGTTTTGCTGTGCTACTATTTTTCGTTGTCAACATGAAATTCTTATGTAAAAGTTGATGTAAACGGAAAATCGGTTTTCGCAAACTTTCTGCTGGAAAGGAGATATTTGAAATAGTAATTTATAGAATCTGTCGTTGGTTTTTTAGATCATAGTTAATACTTGGCTAGCTGTGTAGAAAGTAAAGCAAATCTCCAAGAAATAAACTTTTCTTCAAACTTTAATTAATATATAGGCATTTCGAAACGGTTGTCTTTTTCACCTGATGTTGGTCTTAAGAAAGTTTTTTGGAAGATGGTCTGACCCTTTTTGACTGTTTTTACTCCAGAAAATTAAGAAATTTCATAGCAATCAGGATCTATAAAATCCTAACTTCGAAGTATGATATGAGAATTCTTCCGGTTTCAAGTGCTCTGTGAAGCATTATTATTGGGGAACGCGTAAGTGATTCAAACTTTTGGTGCATCAAATCTAGTCTTAAATTTCACCGTTTTGTAGCACTTGGAAGATCCAATCATTCACTGTACCGGATTAGATATCTAATGGCATCTAACGAGTTGAAACTGAGATGAAACAGGAATTTATTCGAAAAATACTTTTTTCTGGCCCCATAAGTATTGTTGCGTATTTTTGCTTGAATACCTTGTCATTTCCATAAGAGAATTACCGTTGCTCAAAAATGTTTCCGAACCGCATCTAGTTTGTTGTGCGGAATATCAGAGTGACTGAAATATTCAGATATACCAAACACATATTTGAAATACAGTTTCAGGATGATTCTAGGTGAAATCTGGAATTCAAGCAATTGGTTACACCATGAAATGTATTGCTTTAACTAGTTTTTTGTATTAACAGTATTAACACGATTTAGTAGACGTTAAATCAAGCATCTGGCAAGAATTCCAGCAAATTTTCTAAACTGACTGAAACGGAAAATTCACTTGCTAGATAAAAGTGTTGTAAGCAGTACATTTATTGTGAATAATTGTTTGAAATATTCTCCGTTTAATCTTATCGTGGAATTTTACCGGACTCATTTGCTTGGATTCCGGGTTAGTCGTGATGGTTCAGTTGATCATTATGATTTACAAATGTTTCCGTTTCATTCTCATGTCATCAAAACTTCAATTTACATGTATTGATCGCCAACTGATACCCCTGAATTTTTTTGAAGTATGCATAATTCGAACCTACCCATAGATGTAAGAAACCCTGTGAAACAATTTTTTTTGAGGAGCCCCCCTTCCCGAGATATGCCGCCTCCTAGATTTTCGCGTGAGATGGGCCTCCGCAGACTTTGACGGGTCATAACTCTGGTCAAAATTTTCCAATCAAGATGTTTAAAAAACCAAAATGTGTGAAATCTTCTTGTCTTTCAAATAATAACAGAACAGAAAGTTGAAAAAATGTCTTGAATGCTGAAAATTGGAAAAATGTAAAAAATGTCAATCCCAAATATTTTTCCAACCCAATAAACTTTATGGGACTATGACCAAAAGAAAGAGCATCTTTGATTTAGTATATAGTCAAAAAATCAGGATAGGTTTATCGATCATTTTTTGAGAAAAATTAATTTTTTTCGAAAAAAAAATTTTTTTTGAGAAATTTTTTTTCAAAAACGTTTCAAAATTATCTTTTCTTTTGTTGTTTTGTTGATTCTGAGTATAAATAATATTAAATTGCATCAGGATTCATCAAAGACCTGATATCAAAGAAGAACACATATGAGAATTTATGTTCTACGAGTTTTGGAAATCCAGGTCGTTGATGAATCCTGATGCACTTTAATATTATTTATACTCAGAATCAACAAAACAACAAAAGAAAAGATAATTTTGAAACGTTTTTGAAAAAAAATTTCTCAAAAAAATTTTTTTTTTCGAAAAAAATTAATTTTTCTCAAAAAATGATCGATAAACCTATCCTGATTTTTTGACTACATACTAAATCGAAGATGCTCTTTCTTCTGGTCATAATCCCATAAAGTTTATTGGGTTGGAAAAATATTTGGGATTGACATTTTTTACATTTTTACAATTTTCAGCATTCAAGACATTTTTTCAACTTTCTGTTCTGTTATTATTTGAAAGACAAGAAGATTTCACACATTTTGGTTTTTTAAACATCTTGATTGGATAATTTTGACCCGAGTTATGACCCGTCAAAGTCTGCGGAGGCCCATCTCACGCGAAAATCTAGGAGGCGGCATATCTCGGGAAGGGGGGCTCCTCAAAAAAAATTGTTTCACAGGGTTTCTTACATCTATGGGTAGGTTCGAATTATGCATACTTCAAAAAAATTCAGGGGTATCAGTTGGCGATCAATACATGTTATTTTCTAATTTGTTTTCCCTGAACTAGGTGTACTTTATCAAGGAATATTCCCTCTTTTGGTGATATTTTGACTAGTAGTCCCTGTCATTGTAGCCTTTAAAACTGAGTACAGGTTGTTTCATTGAAACGCATTATTCGAACATTTTTTGAATGTTTAAAATTTTTTGCATATTAATTTTAAACTCACGAAATGACAACATTAGCAATCTTCAGTTCTCCTCTCTCAATTGTTTCTTTTTCTCCTTTCTACATGTTATCAATGTTCGCTTAATCCTTTTCTCCTTGTCTCGTCCGATTACATCACACAGAACCGTTTATCATCCATGTCCCCCTATCTCCATCTCACTTTCTCTCTGTCTTTCTCTCCGTTTCCGAAAAAGTCCGGTTGAAAACGAAACGAGTTGCATTCTTTTGGTCAATTGGCAACAGAAGAGAGAAAAGATGATAAAAAGTTCTCTACGAATGGCATGGCATGATTATGACATTCCAGTGATAAGCGTGTCATGGTTTTCCAAATGTTTATATCGGAGAAATTGGAAAAGAGAAGTGGGAGGTGTTCTAATCGGTTGTAATATTATGATAGTGAGAAGATTACATAATGTACGCTTGTGAGAAAAAATTAGCAGTATCTAGAAATAGAAAAAAGTACAGCTTCAATTAGTTATTATTTCTGAGATAGCTTCAGAAGCAACATTTGGTGTGGGGGCAGATTAAGAATGCTAATATTTAATGAAATATAGAACCTAGGAATTTCCAAATATTCTAATGTTAAGCAAGTTTCAAATTTGAAATTAGAACCTTCTGAATCTCAACGCTAAAAATTACTTTTTGAGATCATCTAATAAATTTTTGTCTGTTTCTGAGAGTTGATAAATAAAATCGCTTATTCTCACAAATTGATTGACTAGGCCAGTCCAACACTAAATTTTCCGATAACTAGACAATCGAAAGTAAGACAAGGGAGTTATCAAAACTTTGATGATCGATTTGATTTCGGAAATTCACAAAAAAAGGAACCGATTTTTGAAGTCTGTGCCTAAAATTCGAACTAGAGATAAGAATCATCTGAACACCAAATTGGATCTCCAACAAAAATTTCAGAACCTCATGAAACTGTTAAATTTTCGATTTCTTCAGCCGCCCACAAGGATCTAGAGAATGTAACAACCGAAGTAACGAATATTTTGAACTAAAGAGATTTTGGGATCCTTGCCACCTAGATTACAACGATTATTTTCTTCTGTATCTTAAGCTAACCGATGTCAAAATTTCAAATCTTCCCCTATTCAACCCCCTCCACATGTGACCATATACTACTGTGCACCCAAGCCAAACCCACCAGCAGCCATAAAACCTCCCATAGAGGTGTCCTCCCCTAAAAACGGAACTTTACAATATTTGCACACCTCCATCTACACCTCCTCCTTACTCTTATCGCATTTTCCTCATCTGTTTATTCCGTTCTCTTCTCCTTTTGCTTCTTCTTTTTTTCGTATTTCAAATTTATGCAAATTTCACTGTCTCCACCTTAAATTTGTGCACTCAACCGTATCCTTTCTCTTTTCTCTTTTTGTCAGATTTCCATTTTCAGATAGCTTCTGAATCGGTTTCATTTAGATTTTCCACTCGTTTTTCGTTTTGCAACGAAACTAAAAACTTCCTAAAAAAGAAGGAAAAAACCTGATAGAGGGCAACAGAGGGGGGAGAGAATGATATAACACATTCATCTTTATCATTTTTATCACTTTGGAAAAAAGATGAACATTCCTTCTTTTTCGTTTCTTTCTTATTTTTATCTCATTTTGAATGAAAAAAACCAATTGACCGCATTTTTAATCTATCCTTCTTTTAACCTTTTCTGATCCTTTTACCTATTTTCTTCACATTTTTACTGTTTTTGACAGTTATTTTTTGTTGTCCTCTACTTTGTCCATGTTCCGGTAAGCACATTGCAAATATTGAACCTAATAATTTTGCCCATTTTGGAATTTCGACAAATTTTCGATCACTTCTCGACCACGGCGGTCGAGGAATGTTCAGTTTCTCATATGGAATGTTTATCCACATATAAGTGATAGTGAGTATTTGTTTGTATGCTTGTTTTGGTGTGGACGTTCCCTTCCTTTCCACTCCTCCCTTTTCCGTATTCATTGACGATGTTTAGTTTTTGGGAGGTGCAGTAGATATGCGATGACGTGGATTTATGAGGCATGCAAACTTGAGATTCTTGTTGTTTTCTTTTTTTTGGCTTTAGGAAGCTGGGAGTCTTTGAGGTTGTGGAGTTGAAGTTTTTGCAGTAGGTTCTCACGCTCAATGTAGGTGAAATTTTCAATTTCAGCCCTAAAATTGATTAAGAAACCAGAATTGCACGCAAAAATTTGCTCAACATTTTATGGCCAGATTGAAAAAGTGAAACGTTTTTAGAACTTGGAATTTTAGGAATAACTTTGAAGTCCACCTAATGTAACGTAGTCTCGTGCGTAACCGCAGATTCTAATTAATTGCTCTTTGATAAAAACGAATTCTAAAATTAATAAGAATGAGAAACATGCGGGGCACGAAATTTCTGATTTTTGTGTTAGTTCTGAAACATAAATTATTCTCCAATTTTGTAAGAATCGTTCGGTGAGAAGGCTCAATATTTTATGCTCATGGTGAAAAAGTAAACTTTGTTAGTAGCCGGAGCTTAAAGAATTACTATCATGGATTCTTTGGCCCAAATGACAAGTACATTCCCCGTAAGCTCTGTCTCTGGACGAACCGGGAATGAGTCGATTTTCGTGTTACTCAAACTTGTTCATCTCATAAAAAGCAGTTTATCTATTACCGGTAGATTGCTTTACACTAAACGCTTGTGCAAATTTTGGATCATAGCATTTTTCAATTTCATAGTTCCCAAAATATCATAAACAGATTGCTTGAAGTCCTATGTCAGATTGCTTGAAGTCATATGCCTATTTCGAAGCAGTGAAATTTTTCTTATTACTCGATTAGTTTTGAACTGAGTATTAGTTCGTTACTTTCGTTTGGTCATTAGAGTGATTAAAATCAGAGAACGGAGCAAAAAGAAGACAAATTACACAGATTTTCTGTTCCAAAATTCTATTTGACAAAATGTACTGAGAAAGCAATTTCATGAATTTTATTCTTCTGATAAAATCTGCATCTCACAGTGATGTTGTCCAGAAAATAAAATGAAAAACAAGCTTCCTGAAACAGAAAATTTTTTGAAAATGAAAGTCTGTTTCAGTAGCATCATATTTGTAACTGACTTACTACTCTAATGCTATTCATCATTTATGTCCATCATAAAACTGTAGAACTACTGAAAGTAGTTGTCATGTTGTAGAAAACCAGTAATGCAGTTGTAATTAGCAATTTTCCAAAAATAATCTTTAGGTTTTAAGATTTTCGAAACTGAAACTTATATTATCCTGTTTCAGATTCTCGTCTTTTCTCTGATAGAAAATAATTTCAACAGTGTGTGAGTAATAGACAGCTTTTATTTACTTGTAATTCCTTCCTTTGGCATTTATTTAACGTGGGATACCTCCAACCATCAGCTTTTATGCACTCATTGTAACAGTGAATATTTTCAGTGAATTTTCCGAACATTACCATTTCAACTGCTCCACTTTTCCACTTGTACTCAAACTTTGAATAGCAACTTCGATTTTGCTTCCAGTTGAGATTCTCCAAATTTCCATAATCCTATTACATGCATACAATTGTTTCCAGTTCTCCTCTTCTCTACCTATAATCATCATCATTTTGATACTCTATCAACCTCTGACTCACTCTCCCTAGTAGACTGTCCAGTTTATTGATACCTTCCATAACACATTCCCACGGAATAGAGTTGGCGGTGATGCTCCAAACATTCCCTTATTTTTCTTTTTCTCTCCAAAAGCAAAAGCAACAAACAAACAATGGTAGAGGAAAGAAGGATGTGTCAGCAATAGAACCATTCGCATTCTCCATTACTCATCACTTGGCTCTTTTGGCTAGTTGCAAAGCGGCGGCGTTCTTTTTGACTGGTTTTGAGTGGAAATTATTGGAATGCTAGTAATTTTCATTTGTTTCTGTTTTGCAATTCGAGTTAAGTTTGAATTGCTATTTCGAAGATGTAGAAGTTGATACTATCCATCTGAAACAGTTATATAGATAACTTAGTTCGTAGCCGAAAAGTCTTGTAAACTGGAATAGGCACCAACATTTTTTCCAGTTTCGTTCATAAGATAAATTTCCTTTCAACCGATTGATACCAGTATGACAATTTCCAATCAGCCTGCTTTCCTAGATTTTGTGATGAATATTCCAGTTGGGGGTTTTGGGTTTATCACACTATCAAAAATTTCAAGCTGTATTATGTTCAATTTATCAAGTTTCCTGTGTATCATACATCCATTATTTCGTTCTATTTTCTGTTATGCCATTGAGCGCCTTGAACTAAGTTCAAAATATTATAGCTTTTTGCTTATTGTATCCGACAGCGGCGTTTTCTTTTGACTCAAAGTAAAATTGAATGATTTAGACAGAGCTGATCCTTGTTTTTTGTCTTGGGTTAATTTCTATTGATACGTTCAACGATTTGAAAGTTCATACTGCCTATCTAAAACAGTAATTTAGGTTGAGACAGTAGAACACTGCACCTGTAGTTTTGCTAGTTCATGAAGCTACCCGGCAGCCTTCTCTTCTGTTCTAAATGGATTTCATAAACTTATCACATTTCTCCCGGAGTGGCAGCTGGATATATTTTTCGAATTTCATAACTTGTTTTTACTACGAAATATTTTCTCGGTTTCCAATTCTCATCAAATTTTCCACCAGCCTTTGTGTTCTCAGTACGCGCGTTGGAAACTTTTCAAACAACCCCAATCATCCCTTCATAGAGTTTTGTTCATTTGCCAGCTTCTTTCTGTCAAACATTTTGACAATTATGGACAATGGCAAAACGTGTAAATTTAGTCGTTTCTCGTTATCAGTGAGACTCTGCAGAACAGAGTCTCTCTTTGAAACTTTCTCTTGCATAATGGTGTATGCTTTGTTATCAATTAGGTATATGATCGACATCATATAATTGACGTTTATGGTTGTTACGTGTTTTGACTGGATACTTTGTAGTGAGAAATTTACCGTTTCTGATAGGTTTTGAAATTTCTGAGTTTTTCGGAAGATCAATGATACGAAATTCATGAGCTTCATGATTGATCCCTGTTCTAGAGGGACAAAGACACTTGAACATCAATTCTGATTATTCGGAATAATAATGCCCTTGGAATCAACTAGATTTATCAAACTAGTAACAAATGGAACAATTTTCGTTTCGAAATTGTGGGATTATTTCCAGTTCTGATTCGAAAAATTAACTTCCAGATCTAGGGCTCCTCAAAGTGTGCAGTTTGGAATCAAATAGGTTTTCACTATAGATCTAGAAGAAAAACCACCTTGAGTTTTTGAACATCTGAGGTTTTCAAGATAGAGAGTACAAATAACAATTGCATTGCTAACGCTTCCATGTATCTAGATCGAAAATTGCATCCTGAGTGAAACTGAAAAAATTTCACCTATACAACATTACTGTATTAGCGCTGAAAATCAAAATTGAGTTGATTGTTTCCTTGTATTTAGCTTCAGAACATTGAAAGGGCGGACTCGAAAACCCATGTTACTGAAATGGAGAGATAAACTTTCACCGAACCCTGGTAATGTAATTGAGTTGATTTTTGCATATTAATCTGCTAGAGCATCCTGAAAATTACAAGGTTTTAGAAACTTCCCCAGGACTAAAACCGTTGAGAGCCATTTAAATGTTACTGGAAGCTTGTTTATATCATGAGCACCTTACTGATTTTCTTTAAACTTTTTGAACTTTTCAATTTTTCCCGACTTTTTTTTCTTAAAATCTTTTTCTCTCTCTCCAATTATAACCCAAGAAAAAACTTCAAATTACCCTTTCCCGACCATTTTTTTTTTGCTTTTTCCCATCCTATCCATCTCATTCATTTTTCTTCACACTTTTCACTTTCCTCCGAATTGTTGTCCTTTTTCTTTTTCCTTCTTGTCTCTTTTTTCTTCCTGTATGGAAAAAGTATGGAAGAAGAATAGTACCGATTTGTTCTTCTTCTTGGTCTCCTACTTCGATATCTACTTCTGTTTCTTCTCTTCTACTTGAATGGATTTGCATATATTGGGGGAAAACATGAACAACCATAACAAACAACTGTAGTGGTGGTGGTAGAAGAATAGAATTAGAATTAGAATGTGTAAAAATGTTGTTGTTTTTCGGTTTCAAGAAGTTTTTAGTTGTGATCTGATTTGAATGTAAATGTTTGGTGTTGAACTTTGGGCATTAAATAATCTTCAAATTTAAGAGTTTTTAAAGCAGTTCAACGGTTTTGTTCGGTCTGCCTAGTGATTGGAGTGTTACTTCTTTATTGATTATTATCGAAAAAATAAAACTGCGACCTGGTTTCGGCTCTGTGTCGATTTACGAGGCCCCGCCCACAAAACCGTATGCAATGGTGCGCCGCTCTTTGCGGAGGGATTTCGTTTTGTGGGCGGGGCCTCGTAAATCGACACAGAGCCGAAACCAGGTCGCAGTTTTATTTTTTCGATAATATCTAAAAAAGGCATCTGATTTTTTTTCAAATTTTTCACTTTTTTTTCCGTATTGAAAAGTTGCTAAAATTATACTATCATTTTCTGTGTTGATAGGTTCAAGCCTAGTTGCAACAGAAAAGTCTCGAACCCTTCCCATGTTACTTTTTTGGACTGATGAGGAAAGTTTTTGTGGGCTAATGAGGAAAGCTAGGATACCCTGCGTTAGGATGATTGTCTGAATAAACTTCTGTGCAGGACGCTGGACACGAATACCCATTTTTGGATTTCAGTTCCAGTGATAGATAAAAGTTGATATTCTTCCGAGCGGACTTCTGAACAAACTAATAACGATGCACAAGCCCATGACCTTTTCAAATTATCGGAAGTTGAAACTTAATAATTTTCTACATTAAAAGAAAGGAGGCTAATCATATATTTGTGACTTATTTCACAGTTCCTGAAACTTTTCATAATGGCATTGATGGGTTGTCATTGTTCATATATTGAAAAAACTCTCACATTAAAAACTGACTGGCACAAATAGAAACGACCGATTGTTACGATTTTTTATCACAATGGATAAGAACCATCCAAAACAGTAGATTATGAAAAAGAATACCATATGATAACCTACTTCAATAATGTTTCTAAAAATAACTGTAATTGAAAACTGTAATGTGCCATGTCACATATTTGCAAGTACTAGAATTTATTCAATTCGAGTAGGCTTTCTGTTTCGGTAATGTTTAATTGGGTTTTTTTACCTATTGATCACTATAATCCCCGTGCTAACTTTCAAAACGTTCTGTATCAGAAAAATATGAACAGTTTTCAAAAGACTTTTCTTCTCCCTATAAACCCACAACAGTGGCTATAGGTCTTGACATGTTTTTATTCTGCTTCATCTCGTTCACTAACGACACTACTATTTTGGATCTTCACTTTTTCGATCCCATCGATGTCAAAAATCGCTACTCAAAAATACCTCTCTCCCTTCCAAGAGTGTCAAACCCTCTCTCTAATTTTCCTCTATTTGCTCAAATGTTTCTATCAGCAGTACCACACTCAAGTACAGTTGTGAGTTGCCATTGAGGTGCGAACAATGAGTGAAGAGTCTTCTTCTAGCTTCTCTGCGTCTCTCGCCCACTCTCTTATCACTATTTATCACCCCGAGTAACACATGTATACTGTCCCTCCTCCTCCTCTGCCATCCCATCACCATCATTTTTCAATTCCTCCTTCTCTTTTCTCTTTCATTTCAACCCCTTTCTGTCCCTGCACAATACAAATGCATCGGAATGCATACAACACAGAGTGAAATTTCATATGTTTCTCATTATTGTTGTTGTGTTGTATTATAGTTGTACTCTTTCCCTCTGTTTTCCAACCCGACATTTTTTTCTCTCTGTCTCTCTATCTCTGTCACTATTTTTTTAGAAATGGTGTACATTTTTATGAGGGGATTAATTTTTTTTTCGAATTTTTGAACCGAATGCCATGACAACTAGTTTTTTGAATATATAATATGTAGTTAGAAATGAAGTTGATAATGATAGTGGTATTAATGGGAAAGATTCGAATTTCAGTTTTGAGTCCTTCGGGTTTCAGAAATATTGGTTTAGTAAGGGAGTGCCACTAGTAGTAAACTTCTGAATTTTTCTAGACATCAGTCGAATAGCTACCATTGTGATAGAGTAAATTATTTTAGGTTTCAAAAAGTTCATAAACATTTGAATGAGTATTAGCAGTAATCCGAACGTGAATTTCTTTCTCGGAAACTCGAAATATGCAAATTTGTCACTAGCTTTTAGAGGTATCTGCACTCCCAACAGCTCTTCATAAATTCATTACATAATCTTGGTTGCATTAAAACCGAAAAAATGGCAATACTTCTGCATGTTTATAAATGTATGTATGAGCTCCATTGTCATTGTTTCTGATGCTGCATGTACCGATTTGAATTTTAAAATTTAGTACGACTTTCCAGTACCAATTGTCTCCATTTCATACTCCAAAACAAACATTTGACATGAAACAGAAAAAAAGCGTAGCATTGGGTTTCAGTTTCACTAAGTTCGTTTAAGTGACTAAGTTTCACAGATTATAATTATGGTTGTCTGTGATTAAAACTATCCATGTTATTTCTAAAATACATAACTTCCACAGTAAGAATAGAGTCTAACGACAATTTTACGTAGACCATGATACAGTAGAAAATGTGACACTGAAATTTAAGTTTCACAAGTACCATAATTTCAACGACGAATTATATGCTATTAGCATTGTCCCCTTAAGATCTACCGTAAGTACAAGAAGCCAAACTGAAAAATACAAGAAAAAGGATACCGTTTCCTCGAGTTCATGAGGGCTCAGATAAATTGAATTGCGAATTTCTCTTTGTTACAACTTCTTGTTTGGAATTCAAAATTTCAATGAAACATTTTGATCTACCTGTACTGCTTTTCCTACCACTCCCCTAACCTCCATATACAAGCAAATAGGCTACTTTATACTACAGTTTGCTTCTCACTTACAAGCCGTTTTTTCTCCCCCTCTGCTTCTTCTCACCCCCCCCCCCCCAATCGTCAGCACAAGAGACCAGTGAAAGAGCATAGAGTAGTAGGGGTAGGAGCACAAAGAGCAAACAGTGTCAAGCATTTCCATGATGATGCGATGGAGATGAAAGTTTTCCCCCCTCTTCGTCTGCGTCTCTCCTCTGATTCTTCTCTCTTCTCTCTCCATTTTTTCACCTTTCCGTTCTCTCTCTCTCTCTCTCTCTGCAATGTGCCACTGTTCTGTTCTCTCCAAAACTTTCTTTTCCACGTGTTTCTGTGTTTCACGTGGAAAAAGTGAAGAACATGCTCCCCGCGCAGAGCCCTCCGAAGAACACTTGTACTCTTTTTCTCTCAAAGAAATGCTCTTCAGCATTTCTCACCCCCTCTAAGACATGGTCTAAGTCCCTCTAATTTTTTCTCATAGGAAAACTTTCCACTCTTTTTGAAAAGAGAGCCGGACAGTTTGTATGTATGTATGCATGTGTCGCGGGCGCCGAAAAGACCCTACTGATAAGAGGAAGACACAGATTGTGTCCTCTTTTCACTCTCATAATCACCTCTCTTTTTCTCACTCTCATTGCCCGGTGCCAACCAATAACGCCGAAACTTTTCACTTTTTCACTTTACATGATGACGATGATGCACCGTTTTTTTGATATGGCAACCATACAAACTTGCAAAACTTTTGACTTTGATTTCCTTTTTTGTTACGTTTTTTGGTCACTTTTCTGGTTTTTCTGGAAATGTTTCACTGTTTCGCTTTGCCCGTAAATTGTTGAGCTTATCCCATGTTTTGATTTTTGACTGGTATCATCGGCAATGAAAGTTTTTCCTATTGGGAAAATCATTTTTTTAAGCGGAATTCAATTGTTTTGTGCATGTTTTCACAAACCCATTTCTTGAGTTTATCTTGTGATTCGTTGGCTTTAACGTTCGCAATCTTCGGTTTTCATCAAAGATTTTACTGTTAGACTATGTCCTCAAAAACATTCTCTCCAAAAAGTTTCAGTTTTTCTTTCTTTCTGTCTTGCTTGTTATATTTTCACCCCCTCGCCTTATTTCATTCTCTATTCAAAGACCTATCCGTTGGGTCTCGCCACGATTACAGTAGTACAGTAATCTTGCAGTATCTTTGAAAGTTTCACTGTTACACTTTGGACTTAAAATCATAAAGTTATGCATGGTTTGATGCCATCTTGATCAAAAGTGTTTATGAACATTTCTCACTGTTAGAGTTTTCCCTCTCTTTCTGTCTCTGCTTTCAAATACGACCTTACTTTATCTTTTTGCTGTTTCTCGACCTCGACTTTTATGATTATTGAATCTTTTTGTATTCATTTGAAAACTTCCTTTTCCAGAGCCATGGTGAATATTCCGAGCGACGCGGTCCCACCGCGACTTTGTGTCATTGAGAAGTTGAATGGCGAGACGGTGAGTTTTGCAACTATTTTCTTTCTAAAAATTTACCTGTTTCGGATGGTTTGTATTTTTGGAGGCTCAAATTGTACTCTACTGTTCCGTTTATTTAGAAGAAATGCACTTTTCCTACAGCAGTGTAAAAATACCTGAAAATGTAGAA
The DNA here is from genome assembly GCA_963932045.1 of Caenorhabditis sinica. Lineage (NCBI taxonomy): Eukaryota > Metazoa > Nematoda > Chromadorea > Rhabditida > Rhabditidae > Caenorhabditis > Caenorhabditis sinica. The sequence goes on from OZ009940.1 coordinate 17,302,065, forward strand.
TCTGCTCAACAGTGAGCCACTTGGAGGCTTTTTTCTTAATCTTTTCAAGTTTTGAGGACCCATTGAGTTTAAAATAATTGAAGTGAACTTTATTAAGTCACAGAAACAGTGATTTTTCCTAAAATATGAACAGTTTCATGGCATGGTTTCACAAGAACTGATTTGATTGAATTCAATTTTCATGTTTCAGATTCATCATTTAATTGTAGCGAAATTTTTCCCTGTGATGTGTCTTTGTTATCTTTTGATAAAAATGTTGCTGAACCTAATTACAAGAGAACAGAGAAATTTCCAGAGGCTTGGTACAACATTATTTCTACACAGCGCATCAGATAATTTTTGAGAAGAGCATTAAACGGAATAAGTACTAAAGAATTTCATGACAGCGTTCCACGGGGACTGAATTGATTAAAATAAATGTTGATGTTTCGGATTCATTGATGAAAGGTAGCGGTACTTTTGGTGCAATAGCCCGTAAACGGATTTGACATTGAAGCTGTCACAGAAAAAAGGGGAACTTAGTACCCATCAAAAGAAGAACTGTTTTTGTGGACAAGAGAATGGTTAGGACATTCTTAGTGTGCTTCTAGAGGCAATCAAAACGATGATGAGACTTTTTTGTTTACAATTTTGTGAATCATGAATAACATACATAAACTTGTTACATTTGCGCGTTACTAATGAATAAAAACGACAAATCGACCTGCAAGGAAAACTATGCAATTTATGATAGTTCTGAAACAATAATCATGCGTGAAACGCTGCACTACTCATGGAAACATTTTCGTGCTGTTTCAAAAACGACATATTTTTGTACAATTCCGTTCCATTCTAGTTACATTTCGCAATAAGAGGTAAGAACTGAAACATTTTGTGAACTTCGTGAAAAGAAAGTGCATTTTTGAATTTATCACTGTGACACGTGCCTAGCAAACTTAGCTTCTCAGTTGAAACTCTATCATGTTATTGAAACAGTACAAACATATTTTCTACCTTTTGAGTAAGACAGGAAGAGTTATAAATTTTAAGTTTTTGTGAAGATGGGCAGATATACTTTCTACAAGATTTGCTCTCCTTTTTCAAACTTAGCGATTATTTTGAAAGTCACAAGAGCTCACAGGTTTCTGACAACTCGATATTTCTTCGGAAGTTGTAGTCCTCAGGGAACATTGCAAATTTTAGTGTAGAAAGATGTAAGTATTCGCGCTTAAAGTGACTTCTGAGCACCTAGCTGGCAACGTTAGCTGAGTGAAGTAGTGATTTTTCACAAATTAAAGTAAACACACCCGATATAGGCAAGGTTTTCATAACGGCTACCTAAAACAGAACTTTTTGACTCAAAAAATTGATTCTCTATCGAAAATGATAATTTCGTTCAAGTTCTGATCAACAACCTGAAACAGAAAATGTAATTCAGATATGATAATCTTTATCACCAAAGCATCATTTCCATCAACCAATCTCATTTCCAGGAATATGGCTACAACTTGCACGCCGAAAAGGGACGTGGACAGTTTGTGGGAATTGTCGATGCGAACAGTCCGGCTGAGAGGTAAGCATAAAAAGGTTATAAAAGGCTGTAGAGAGATGTTATGGGCGACTTTGATAGTTTCGCTCGGAATATCAAAAATTTTCAATAACTTGCTCATATTTCATGGAAATGTAACAGTGAATTTTGAGGAACTGGAGTGTATGTATTGCCCATGTTTTTCGAATGGGGGGGAGTAATGATGGCATTGAATTTAGATTTCACCGAATATATTATGAACTTCTTGCAACACTAATAACTTTTTTCCTATTTCCAGAGGAGGACTGATCACCGGAGACCGCATTTTCGCAGTCAATGGACACTCGATTATCGGTGAGAACCATAAGAAAGTGGTCGAGAGAATCAAGGCGAACCCAAATCGTTGTGAGATGTTGGTCATCTCCGAGGAGGGAGCCAAGTGGTATCAGGAGCACAATATTCAAATCACTCTTGATTTGCCGAATGTCGAACGAGTTTCTCAGAAGGTTAGTTATTGGGAGGAAACTTGGTATGACGAAGTTTTAAAAAATTACTGAAGAAAGTTTGGATTTTCCCGAATATGGAATTGATGAAACTGAGTTTTTGGAGTTAGTATTTAATCAGATTGGTTTGGGACCACTGAAAAGGAATTTTATAAGAAACTTATGGTAGTACTGGGAAAATTTAGCTGAAATTTCACTACTGATGTTTAGAAGTCAGACAAGAAGTCAGATTAATTAAGCAGGCTGGAAAATTAGAACTAACAAAAACTACCAGAGCTACCTTACTAGGTCTAATTTCAAAAATCTTGGTTAAGATTTGTCAGCAACGAGCACACGACCTACATTTCGAATTACTAATCCAGCGTTTTATTTTTTGGATGTTTTCGTTGGGAAAGCTGGAAACTACTGCATTCGTACAGTTGACCCAAAGTATATCTAGAATTGACAACCGGAAATATTTTTATGTTTTTGAATCATTGTTTAAGTCATTCAATATTGACAGGGTGAATAGCTTAGAATAGTTACAGTTAAGAAACATTGAAACTGTTTTTTTTTTCAATAGAATCAGAGGAGAATCATCCTAAACAGTTTGAGCTACGAATAATAACAACATGTAACTGAAAATTGTAGTGAAATCTCATATCAGCGATATGTTCGATGTTACAACGTGCTCTACCGCCACATGACCCCTGGTTTGGAGACCAATACAGTTTTCGAAAATAAGCCACGAGAAGAACACAAAGCCACAAAATCTCAAAAAAAAAAACGATTAGAAAGCCAAGATTTTCACATTTTGGCCATGTCGCAGTAAAGCGCGTTGTATCATAGATAATAATACATTACGAATAATTTTAGAACTAGCTTCTGGTCTATGAAATTCTTTTTAAAATATCTACATGAAGAACGCATCGATCTAGACATGGGATAGTCTGCAAATTGTTTTGACATCAAAACTGAAAAAATTTGTTGAAAAAAAGTAAAACTTCTCCACGAGAAGTACACTACCTCAGCTCTGATTCGAAAGAATTTTTGACTAGATACTATACCCACTGACAACAATATGCTCACTAGAAATTATGGTGTCAGTGATACCGAAAAAATTGGCTTAATAGAAACACTTAAAATTTTGACCTCCTTTCTCAAATTTTTCACCTATGTCCTTGTCCCTTATCTTTATATACCCTTCTGAACCTACCCCTAAATGTCTTCTCCAGAACCACCGACAACGTCCGTCGAACAACTCCCCACCACCCAGCTCGTGGTATGCACCAACCACATATTCACAGGTCAGTCCGTTTTCCCTCTTGTTTCCTTTGTCTATTTCATACTCTTCCTCTTGAAAAACTACAGTATCCGATTTCATATAGTAGTTGTCACTAGCCGCAATGAGCACATCATAATTTGTTTTGTTTACAAAAAGTTTTCACACTTTTGCACTTTTCTTCTAAACACACTTGATCAACTGAACTTTTTCTGATTCTTCTCTCCATTCTGTTTATTGACTCGAGAATACGTACACACTTTGTTTTGAGGGAAGGTTCTAACTGTCTGGGTTTTGAGTCATGGCTGAACCATCTAGGGGGTCTGAGTCATGTTCACAAAGAGAGACAGGCTGAAAAGGGATAAACAAATAAGATGGGAAAGTAGAGGAATGGGAGTGACGTCATTTTTTGGAGAGAGAAAGGGGGGGGGGGTGGAAGTCAGAGAGCTGAAATAAAGCTGAATACATTGGGGGCGAAGTTAGGATAGTCAAGAAAAAGATCAGATGAATGGTCCAGTACGAATTGAAAGTAAAAAGCTTGATGACTTTATGACATGAACCTGAAACTGTCAAAGTTTGAAGGCCAAGTGCTCGTGGAACAAAAGTTTGGGCAACTTGAAGCGAAACTCATGTTTTGCAATTATTACATGTGACGTCAAAAACTCAGTTTTGGTAACTGTCTGAAACGGTTGAACATTATTTTTCGAACTACAGTGTTTTTGGTCATTACTACCGAGTAATTTTCCAAGTTTTCGAAACAAAAAATTACGGTTTTTAGTATTCACAATCTGAATCAACACTATTTTTCGTCGTTAAGAACTATTGATGATCTGATTATCTGCTTCAAGAACATGATATCGGTTGCAGATTTCAATTAGCTTCAGTGCGACGGATGACAACTGAAGCTTTACTTTTAAGTAAAAATTTTAATGCTTTAAAGCAGTGGTTTCTAGTTAGCGCTGGTATGTGCCATAATGTGTCGCACACATACTTATCCGCTCTATCTGGCATTTGGTAACCATTCAAAAGTCTTCGAATGGTTACCAAATATTTTTTGTGTTTCTCATTCCTATTAAGTTTTCGGAAAATCATAATAGGTTTATTGAGAAGTACGGTTGTGATAAAATACCCGAAGAAGGTAAACTGAAGATATTTCCATCATGACTGGGCTCTTCAAATGTTTGCAGTTTTAGAACTTACATAATTGTGATGATGCTTGAATTTGCGTAATCATTTACTCATTGAGAAAGTCCAACGTTGAACCATAAACTTTTTTGAAGGTTCCAGAAGCACGACAAAGGATCATTGTGTAGGCTTTTAGTTGATTATTTTCCGTTTATATGAATGGAATTATATTTTAGGTGATCTGGAGAACAGACCTTCTGAAATGAAAACATTCAAAGTTTCAATTTTTCAACTGTTTCAAAACTTTGTGAACTGTCTTTGTCTGTAATGGAACTTACTGTGATTCTAGAATTTCCGGCTTAAAAACACATAACTTTCTAAAGAAACATTTTATTCTGAAATAATCTTTCAAAAAACTTGAGCCTCCGGAAGACTTCAACTGTTTCGAAACGTTGTAAAATCAAGCTGATCTCGTTGTAAGCAATATATTTGAAGTTCTTATTTCAATTTTTATTTCAGTAGTTAGTCCCACTAAACAATTACACGGGCTCAATTTTTATTTATGCGCATAGTTCAACCCCAGTTGCTCCTTCGAATCTGAACTCCTCTGACCCGTCCTGACCCAATTCTTAAAGAACACCTGTTCATCTTCTTGCACTTTCTATGAAAAAAGTGTTTGTCCTACTGCTGACCATTCTCCAGCATGTACTTTCTTCTTGGAATTCCATTCCTCTCCACTTTCACACACATCTATTCTTCTTCTTCTTCTTGTCCATCACCACCATCTCTTCTTTTTCTTCCAAATCGAAGAAAACCAACCCCAAATCGTCTCAAGAGGACACAAAGAGAGGGTGGTGGTAAGAAAAGGGAAGAATATATTTGTCATGTTAATATTCCATGGTCGATAAAAATACGAAAATGGTTTATGGGCCGAAGAAAGGAATCATATACTATGCATAGAGGGGAAGGGAGGCAAAAAGTTATATATCTTGACAAACAAAAGAGCTCGACAAACTTTACCATTTTCGTCATTTTTCGCCCTTGGAGCTAGAAGTTTCTGACGTCTTCTGAATTCCTATTCTACTTTGGATTCCATTATGGATGAACGTGATTCAAAAAGCAATTCTGAAGGTAACGAAGACAATTTCCGAAAACCAATCACCGAATGGATCACCTACCTGTACACGTCGATTCTGTACTATTTCTGGCTGATCTACAACCGCTTACCATCTCCCCCTCCTACCCAACAACGGATTACCAGTGACAAACCACCAGAGGAGAGATCTCAGATCAAGAGAGACTCAGACACGTCGAGAGGATTCTCGGAAAGAGTATGCTACTCGGAAGAGACGCAGACTGCGGGACGAGTAGCGGGAAGCCTCGCGGCGGCGGCGCCAAAGGATTCATCATTATTGTCGAAAACGACAACGACGACATCGTCGTTCGATTGCAACAACTGTCTCGCACCTCATTCCTCCTCGTCGCCCAAAAAAACCTACGTCTCCAGTCCCTCTTCACAACATAGAAGACGTCGATCGTCTCCAGCGACGACGAAGAGGTCTTCTTCTTTTTCTACCTCAACGTCTTCCACCTCTTCACCAAGATCGTCTACTTCTAAATCATTCCTCCACCGTGCCCCGTCCCCCACGTCTTCTGAATCCACGATAGTGCCGTCCGCTTATTCTTCTAAAAACAGCAGCAACAAGAAATTGATCGCTGTGGTGCCATCGGGAAGCCACGTGTTGGTGGGAGTGCCGAAATTGGATTGGAAAACGGAATCGATTCGAATCAAAAGGACCAGGATGAGTGATTGGTTGGACGCCGAGCAGCGAGATGTGATGAGAGAGTTTGATGAGGTGATAAGGATAGGAGAAGAAGAAGAAGAGAAAATGACAACATCTGGAAGGAAAGGGATTCTGGTGTTGAAGCAGCAGCCATCGTCATATGGGAGTGTGAGGAGTCTGGAGTCGGGGTTTTCGTCATCCAGGACTAATAAGGTTAGTTGTGGGAAGTCGGATTTTAGTGTTCCAAAAAGTTTTGATTAGTTTTGATTGTTTGTGAAACTGATCAGGTTAACCTTTGACTTAAAAAAATTTTGGGATCGTATCACTGTTACACTAAAGCGTTATCCACTGAAACTAATTTTGTGATACTGATCTCGTTTGGCGTCTATGTCCACCATTTTGGGTTTTCTTCGTTACTTTCGAGAAATGTTTCAAGTTTCTCACAGCTTATTAATGTTTCAAATCTTGAAAATTTTCTGATCAGATCCCCAGATCCTTTCTCTTTTTTGTGGTTGAGATCATTCTAGATATTGTTTCTAATGAGTTTATAAAAAATTTTCCATCCCAGTTTTCAATGTTTCAATTAGCTCATTTGTTGTTTAAATTTCTTTTTCCATGTTACGGATTGGGCCTGTGTTGGATGGAAAACGTTGGAGTTGTCTCTTCTCTGAATTGCTCTGTTTCTATCCGTTAATTTTTAGTGATTTGAAGTAGCTTGGTTCATTATTTTTGAGCATTTTTTTGAATTCTGCAGAATTCCAATCCGAACCCTTTAAAAATCACCGAAAGTGGATTACTTTGAAGCAATATACGCCCTTCCAAATTTTTGGGACGAGCTCGACTCTCCCTTTCATTTTGAACAACTATAACTTGCCTTTTATTCAACCACATTGCTAGAATTCAATGTAATTTGAAAGCTCCCAAAATTTCAATTCCAACGATCCGAAAATCATCAAAAACGGACCATTTTGAAGCAAGTTATTCCCCTTCAATGTTTTTGGGCGAAATAATGAGAGAGTCCAGAGAAACTAGAGCATCTCGCTTCTCTGCGTCTATAAGATTTCATTGTTTTGTAATTTTTTGTTGTACTAATCCTCTTGTTTAGATTCTCCTTGATTTCTCAACTTTTCGAAACTGTCTTTTTTTTTTTTGAAAAATTAGTCATACTTCCATTTCTTCCAACTGTTTTATTTTTGGTATACCACCATTTGTCAGTATCTTTTCTCTTTTCGTATTCCCTCTATTCTGACTCATTCTCCTCTTTTCTACATTCTCCAACTTTTCACATATGCATACACACAAAACCCAAATATTCCAAATTTCTCGCTTTCTTCTCCATTTTCACAAAACCGCATAGAGAGATACACTGAGAAAACACACACGAGGGAAAGAAAAACTGTTAGTTTTTCTACATCTCTGCGTCTCTCAATCTACCGTACTCTATCTCTCTTATGTCCTCTTGAAGGCGAAGCTTCATGTGTGTATTTTGTAGAAATGAAATGTGTGTAGATCATCATATTTTATATATATTGAGACGAGAATGAAGAAGAAATGGTTTATGATCGAAAAATGGAGAATGAGAAGAAAGGAGGAACTGCGGTGGTTTCGAAAAAGTAAACGAGAAATTTAAAGAAAAGAGAAAGAAAGAGAAAAGGGATACATGATAACAATGTGATTTAGATGTGGGAAACTGAAGAGAGGGGTACCGGTTACAGGGCATAATATGGGTACACCTGTGTTTAAAGGGGGTGTACACTAATTCCAAAATTTTGGAGATTTTGATATCATTCGACGTAGAATTTCTGAGAGATCAACTATTTCTCTTGGACCCTAGTCTGGAAATCGCTCCTTAAAACGTTATAGGCCAAAAACAGGCCAAAAATTAGTACTGAGAGTGTGCAGATTTACACGTTTTCCACTTTCAATTTCGTAGAGTGTGCAAAGTGAAAAATCTGCACGCTCTCAGTACTAATTTTTGACCTGTTTTTGATGTATATCTTTTGAAAGAGCATTTTTTGGACTGGGGTCCAAGAGGAATAGTTGATCTCTCAGAAATTCTACGTCAATTGGTATAAAATTTTCGAAATTTTGAATTAGTGGACTCCCCCTTTAAGGCAGAAAACAGAAAACCAGGCTAGAGACAAGGAAATCACATAGGTAAGGGAGGGACGCAGAGAAACGAGACACTCTAGTTTCTCCGCGTCTCTCACTATGTTTGAGTTGATAGAATGAAAACACTAACAATGCTTAATTTATTATCAATCATCACTGTCTCGAAACAGTCAAATAATTTATTGAGAATTTGAAAATTGGCAATACATAGGAATCCTTTTAGCAAACTACTTTTTGAAAAGAGATACCAAATTTTCAGCACTTCTAGCCAAGTTTCAGCGCTAACGAAATTGTCAGTTTCGAAACAGTGGTATTTTTTGAGACTTGGAAAGTTTCATAATTTAGTCGCGTTTTCTCTTTTACATATTATAGATACTGATTTCAGTTTGAACTCTGAAACTAGACACTCCCGATCCGTTGCCGTCTAGACGTTTTAAGTGGTACTGAAAGGATTATTAGAATAAGAAAGTCCAAACTAAGTTCCAATTACCTCTGTTTCGAAACAGTGTGAAACTCTTGGACATTCAAAGTATTGGTATTGGGTGACGCGAACTCTCATAAAACAATATGTAATATTCAAGCGAAACTACAGTAACTCTATACAGAGCCCTATTTTTTAAATTCAAATTATTTATCGTTTCAAGTTTTTTTGTCGACAATGAGTTGAAAAAGGACACTGTTGAACTTGAGCAAAGTTTTTCATACTTCATACTTGAAACAGTTGTCATTTTTTTGCGAACCAACGTTTTTGCAAACTTCCAAAAACGTACATCTGGAATCGTTTCTAGGTTCGTGGAAGTACAGTCAGCTTTTAGAAAGAATACTTTTGCCACATATCAAGATACGCTGTAGAGAAACTGAGCTTGTAATGCTTCTCCGAACTTATCAAAAATTATCCGTTTCATGATTTGCACAATTCGATACATTTTAGGATCTTGTGATCTCGGCGGATAGAATATTCTCTGATTATTTTGGAACCCTTATTTTTACTTTACTTTATCTAGAGCTAGAAAGATGATGTCTTTTTCAAAACGTAATCTCTACATGTAGGTGAGACACGTCTGAAAAATAACCGTTTCGAGAAGTTTTGAAATTTTTGAGTTTTTAAGTCATAGCGATTCGGAGATTTTGCACTAGCCATTTAATCAGAGAAAATAAAAAAGTGAAAGATTCCAGCTTCATTCAGGTTACATGGTTGAAAAGAGTCTTAAACCCTAATTGATCGAGCCCTAGACTGATTTTCTAACTAATTCTCCATCCAAATTCGTCAGAATTTTTCACTGAAGCATTGAATCTCAACTCTTCAAACCGTCTTGTAGAAAATTGCATTGATTAATTGTTTTTATTAACTGCTAGACGAAATTTCAAAAACCAATTAGTGTACCGATTGACTTTTCAAATGACTACTGTTGCAATATCATCGTTTTGAAACTGAAAACTTTTCTAAACAGTACATCTTTCACTCCCAAAAACGCTCCCAAACTATCTTCATGTTTTGATCAGATAGGCCCATACGTTTCATTCAAGCTATAAAATGAGTTCAAGTTCATCAAAAACAGATTACTGTTACATTTTGCTCACAAGTTTTGTCACTTCTACACTCTTCGATGATTGTTCATATTCTACATACATCTTGCTTCCTCCCTCACGTTTGCCCTACCGCCTCTTTCCAAATACGACCTTCCCCCCTCCCTCGAAAAATAATTATAATTGGGGTCCCCCATTAAAGGAGACACCTTTTCTCCTTTCCCGTTGTTTTTTATCCACCTGTCCTTCGTGAGTTGTCTCAATTCTTCGCTTTCCTTCCGTTTCTCCGTCTGCGTCTCTTTTAGGAAATCTACTCTCTTGTCTTCGGTATTTACAGTTATCTCAATGAAGCATGACGCATACATCACAGCTTCTGAGAAACAGGGCGGCATTCTTAGACTAATTTCTTTTGATTTTTTAGGCTGACTGTAACTTCTGCTAAAATGTCATTTTTCCACTTAGTTAAGGATGTTTTACTTGTCAAGGTTATAGAAAAACTTCCGTTTTCCCGATGTACTTTTGTAATTGCTTATTACTTTTTTGAAGCCTGGGCATACATAAGTACTTCTTCTTATTCTAGAACTTTCCTTCCTAAAGATTCAAACTTTGGCAAACAGAAAAATCGAGAAAAAACAAACACATAAAACCTTGGAAAAGAACATCCCACAGAATTTGGGATGTAACTTGTCGGAAAACATATACATGTTCAGGACACCACTTCTCACTTTTAATGTTTGTTCTCTTTCTTGGTTTTCTCTGGAAAATTTGTCTTGGATGTATTGGCAACTAGTAATAGGATATATATTTTTGGAAAGAGACTTTGAGTGGTTTGGAGGATATGTTTGTATAGGTTCAGATGTTTTTTTTTTTGGTTCAGAGGGGTTGAATTGAAATTGGGGGCTTTCTAGGGTGTTATTGGATTAGAAGGAGTAACTTTGAAGCGTCGATCGAAATAAGAATGTTAGCAAAAGTTCATCATGATTCTGAAACTGTTAAACTAATGTTTTATGGTTATGATAATTGAGTCCTATTGCCGATTACGCTGTTAGATGGCTTTTCAAAAATTTATAAAATGTTCGAAATTTTTGAAAAATTTACTGATTCATCTGGTCTATAATTTTCTTATGAATCTGTCATACTTCAGTCAATCCGTGATACCGCTGAAACTTCCCCTCATTCTCCTTTCCAAAAGATTCAGAAGGCTCGAAGCTTTTCTTGGCTGTTTTCGAAAGCATTACTGATTCCAGACGGTGATAATTGGCATCTTAACATTGAGCATTAGTTTTTCGTGATTTTAAAATTCAAATATCGATATCCATCTTCCACTCTAAAAATCTTGAACTAATAATAGACATGGAGTCGAAGCAGAAAAACTACTAGGTCCGTATTTTCGTGGATTTCATTATTTTAATTTTTGCATTCCCAAAATTTTTATTACGGTTATAGTTAACTTTTGAAAGTTCAACCGATTTCTGTTTGGTTATTAGGTACTGTCTGTGTAAAAATTTGCTCTACCTGCATTCAGACTGTCATAGCAAACCTTTAACAGTTTTATTTATTGTCTAGTTTTCGAATTTGTCAATACGTCCTTATTCCTCAATTCACCGATTTCCCAAGCAATGAAATTCTTGTGAAAAATCGTTTGAAAATCACAAACGAAATGTTCATGTATACTTTCAACAATTTTCAATATAATCTTTACTCTGAAGTATCTTAAAACAATAATTTTTGCATTACAGCTTTTGGAAATTTCTCCTGTTTCACAACTATGTGAAACAGCAATGAAAATTTCAAAATTCAGTAATTTCAACTGATTGTGAGTGTTTTCCATATATCCCACTTAGAAACCATAAACAGTTTGGCGCTAAAACTGACACCCAATTCGTCAATAGATATGTGTAACATATCCATATATCCATATAATTTCCTTCGCCGACAAATTATTAGTCATCGTCATCTCGACCATTAATCTGGCACCTCCCTCTCTTCCACACCAAAACAGGCGCAGCGGTTAGATTTTATCTCCCCATTTCTAATTCAAATTCCGTGTCAATTTCTGTTTCCCTGGGAGGAGGGGAAATTCTCACTTTTTCCAGAAATTGCTACTCCTACTAATTCAAAATTAAAATATTCAAATTTACAAAGTTTCACCTACTAGTGAAAACAAGCATTTTCAATTCAACATCAATTGATTTGAGAGTATTGTCTGAAAAAAATAAGATGACGTCAGTGATAGACAAGGTGGGTAACTAACCATGAAGGGGTATCCTATTGTCAATACAAATGTTGTCAGTCTTCAAGTCATTCATTCCCCCCCCCCCTTATTCTTACTACAGTGCAACAAAAAAATTTCCGCCAAAAGAGATCAAAAGAAAAAGAACCATTGCCAATGTCCAGTCTTGTCTTGGTCAACCATTTCCTCGGCAAAAAGGGGTCCCCTTTTTCCCCGATGGTTACCCGAAAACAATTGAAAACACGTACCTCTTTTCTCGTCGTCGTTTACCCAATCCTACCCCTACCGTTCTACTATTGCCTTGTTGTGTATTTGTCCCCCCTAGTATTTTCTTGTTTGGCAAGGTGGACAAATAGAGGAAGAGAGAAGAAGACGAGGGCTCAATGAGCACAACAACATAGGAGAGAGATGAGTAGATGAATGAGTGACTTTTGGAGATGGTGGAAGTACGTCTATGTACTATATGAATCATTTTTTGATGTTCTTATAGACGGATGATGTTTTCTTGTTTTCCTTGGGTTTCTAGCAGGGTGTGTCCTCAGAGGTTCTGAGAATCTTTCGTAATCTGAATATTTTCAAATATTTCAAACTTTCCCTGTTTTATTAAGATTGAAAAGTTGGACTGATTCAGTGTGTCGTTGATAGCGTTGATCCTGCAATTTTAACAAAATTCGAAAAACGTACAGTTTCGGAAAGTTTATTAGAAGCTCGTTAGTTTTTCTCGCATAGAGTATAGTTTTTCTCCCACTTCAATTTGGAAACTTTACTGTATCAGTGAGTTAAGTTCTAGTCTAGTTATTTCCTTTCTGCAATAACCGATCTCCAATAAAAACATGCTCAACCAAGAATTTTCAAAATTCTTTCTGCGTTTGATACGTTTTAACTCTATCAGTTATCAGTGCTCTAGAATCTTCCACTTTTGGAAACTTCACTGTTTCAGTACATGTTTATCCATCCACGCTAGTTGGTTCTACGATCGACAACGTATAAGTTCATCTCAATTAGCTTCCTTATCAATCATCTGAAAGTCATAAGTGCTTAGACGTTTATAGATTTCAATTCACAGAACCAAACAGCTCATTCAAATTTTTGCAATTTTGAGACTTCCCTGTATCAGTGAACTTTTATCTAGTTAAAAGAATTTTTGCCAGCAGTGTGTCTGAATTCACAATTCGCCTGTTTTTCTCGATACATAAGCACAGACAATCTCCCAGTCCATTTTTCATGTTCATGCAACTTTCAAAGGCTGTTCAACAAAATGTTCAATCCTCTCAATTTCCACAAAACTTCATGTTCTCCTCTGCTTTTTTTCTCCTCCAACTCTCGATTCGGATTCCTTTTGTAGTTATTATTCCTTCTCCTCCTCCTCCTAGTCCTCTTCTTGTTCATCATACCACTACCCTATTTTCCTTTTTCCTTTTTCGAGAATGGTGTCCTTGGCCCCTCTATTCTTTATTGTTATATTCGTCGCTTTTTATTTTCTACCATTTCCTTTTTCGTGTCTTCACTCACCGCTTGTTGTCCATTCTTGATCCGATTTTCTTTTTTCTAGTGTCACTGTTTTTTGTGGAAGGGAAATTGGAAAATTCCTTTTATGCACTGATGTATGCGGGGGGAAATTGGGGATGTGAGTTTTTAGGTTGCAAGTGGTGCTGCGGCAGTGAACTTAGGATAGAGGGAATGCAGATAAGGGCTTGGTGAAAATGAAATTTTTTGTCAAAATCTAAAAATGTTTTCTGTTTCGAATTTTTTATAAAACTGCTACTTGATTTTCAAATTCACTGCTGTTGACAGTTGTGTGCCCAAATCCACAAGTCTACTCTAAGTTAAGCTCATTCATACATCATCATCAACCCCGAAAGCAGCCATTTTCAACCTCATTAGAGAGTCGTTTTCTTGCTCTCTCCATTTCCCTTCCTTTCTCGAAATTTGTTGCTTACTAGTGCCCAGTTGCCCCTGACAACGCCATCATAGACACATGAATTTTCACTAACTTCCTTCCTCTCTCCCTTCCCTTTTTTCTCGAACTTCCAAGTTTTCGACTAGAAAAGCGAAGGCTACATTTTGTGTATTCTGAATATGCGACGGTGCTCTAATCCGTTCAACTTTCTTATTCAAGGATGTTCGGGAAGTTGTCAGAGGGTAGGTACAGAGAGGATAGGGAATATAAAGAGGAGGAAAGGAGGAATTCAAAAAAACATGCTATTGATGAACATTAAAAAATGTAAATTGTGTGGAGGTTAGGAAACTGTAAATTTAAGAAATTTCTCAGTCAACTTGTTAGTAGGTTTTAGTAAGCTCATCAGTTAAAGTTTGACTTCATGAGACTCCTTCGTTTCATTGCAGAACCTGTCCATTATTGTGGAATAAGGCTTTTAGATCTTGTTAAGTAGAACAAAAAAATCCGGTTACGAAAACACAATGCTAGGTGCCATACCATTGTTGATGAAGTGGGTTTACAAAATTTATGGAAGTTTGGAAACAGTGATAATATCCTTCTTGTTTTGAGCCTTGGAATCGCTTTTCAGTAGTTTACTAGTTGCATTTTGACTTCATGATACTTTTTCTTCTTCATCTTACAAGTCATTATTCTAGTTATTATCGTTAGCATTCTCGCTCGTCTATCACTGGGAAATTAAAATGTTTAATCTTGGGAAAAATACGAAATGGCAAACTTCCCCCATTTATTTACTAATCTTGTGAGAACGAGTTTAATTTGAGAACATAAATATCCTCTTCTAGAATATTGATTGATAGCAATAACAAAGATGACAATTATATGAAGTTAATGTAAGGTAGAACCCCACTATAAATTATGAACCACTTGAAGCGGTTCTCAAATCTGCTAAATTTTTGACTAATGACTGTTTCTTGGTGAGAGTTTGATTTCAATACCGACAAGAAACGTTTTTACGAAATCTAAATTATATGATAAAAGTAGCTTTAGATCTGCGGTCGAAGACAGCATCGTTAATTTTGCATTCTACAAGAAAATACAAACCACTTGAAACTCATTTTTTTTATGTTTCATTAAGTTAGTATAAACTATTTTAATCGTTATCGGGTGATTCCAGCCACCTGTGGTACTCTCCGGCACTTCTAGCCGATTCCGAGCCTCAATTGAAACCATCGTCGGTCTCTTTGAAAGTCAGCCAATATCAGTTCTCTAGTGTTCGTTTTAATAATGGAGTTCTATGTACATCTTCGATTCCAAATACCTTCATTTTGCTCAGGAATTGTTTATGATATTCCTATGATTCTAACATGGTCTCGTGAAAACACCAAGGTTTATGTTTAACTTTCAATTTGTTCTGTTCCATCTTCTTCACTAGAATCCAAAGCAACCACACCCTATCATTCCTCCTCTACATCTTCGTCGACTACTTCCAAAATGTTCCACCTAATCTGCATTCTCATAGTCTTATACTGTGTGACAATTTCATTCACACAGTTTCATTCCCTTTTGCCATTCTCCCGATTGTTGTCCACCACCAACCGTTCACTTTTGTCTTCTCCTGCCACCCGAATGTCCGACAAGTTATAAACGCCGACGAAAATAAGTATCGTTTTCCACGAAAACGACCAATTATTCTGCTGCGTAACAGATGTGAAGCAGAAGAAGCATACAAGCATAGGGGGATAGGATACGTAACAAAGATGTTACGTCTTCAGGTTTTCGGTTTTTCTAGAATGTTCTGAAGCTTCTGAATCTTGAAATGTTGAAATGTGTATTGACGTCTTCTGAAGTTGAATTCTGTTGCAGAATCCCGAGATGTAGGGTTAGGTGTTCTAATTTTAATAATAGTCTCGTACATTTTTGAAGTTTCAGTTCGAAACTAAAATTTTCCTGTTTCAAAACGTTCGTGAATTCGTGAACAAAGTTGTTGTAGTACTGATCTTGAAATTTTAAATAATTTTATGTTCCAAAACTTTGATTTTAGAGGGATCTAGTTTTATAAAATTAGTCCCAAGCCCGCCTTTCCAGCTAAAATCTCTGATTTCTCTTGATTTTTCTCTCCATTTTTCTTTCTGACAATTATCGAAAATTGAGGTCAATTTCTTATCTTTTGTGCTCTCTCCTTCCGTTTCCAACCAAACAACACAAGAAAAATTTTTGGTCTTGGCCTTTTGCCTTTCCTCTCTTATAATAGAGATCAATAGGTAAAAAAGCATTCACACACACAATGACAATTCAAATGAACTCTATTCTTCTTTTCTGAAAGTAACTAAATTTCCATTTTTCAGTCGAAAGAAACGCCAGTCTTCGTACCACCACCACCACCACCAACCGACGTCATGTACTTGCCGAGACTTGCTGAGTTGGTAAGTAAAAGTTTAAAAGATATGTCATTAGTTAGAAAAAGTATGGCATGATTAATACGGGATCGGTGAAACTGAAAAAAATCTGATTTCCGTGAATAGAAGGAAAAACAAATACGTAGAGCTTTATGCGTGTATATCAGTGTTGAAACTGAAACTAGTGAATTTGCGAATGTTATGAAACCGAAAATTATGCATAAATTGTCGCAAAATTTTCACTTTTTCGGTTTCAATTAGGTGATATTTTCGAAGCTTCAGTGTTTGTGTAGTCTTATGTCGAAAAACACTTTCAAAAATGAATAACTCGAGCCTCTCCACTAAATAGCTTTGTGAAACCCATAACTGTCTTAAGAAGAAGTCGGAATATCAAAATGTTCTGTTTTATTTTCTAAGTTTTAGTTTAGTAGCTTTTTATTCAGCAGATACGTTACGAAGCAATTTCGGAAAACATCTGAACAATAGTGGGAGAATTGGAACAGAATCTTTTGCAAACTTTCGATGTCTCCTAATTTTGACAATTCTTGCTTTTACAACCCATAATAAAATTAGATCTCCGTTTTCTAGAAGTTCTCAAATACAGATATTGAAACAGAAATAACCCAAAAAACGAATCTTCGTATTGTTTTTTTTTGCGTACCTTTTTTTTGCGTTTTTTGCGTACCAAGGGAGCGAAATTAGAACAAAATGATACTAGCCTCTTGAAAACGTAATGTTTCTAAACAATGATGTTAATTTTCGATTTCAAACATATCACAGACAACGGTGAATCAATGTTAGTCGAATTCATGCCTTACATCCAGGCCAATAATAGTGAACATTTTTTAATTTCACTTCTCGAAGCAACCCTCGTTGAGTATTGATAACAATATTGGGTTAAATGTGATCTGTTCATATCCGTGTCCTATCAACTTAGCTCAAATTGAACTGCAAATACTGACCGAATCGCAAACTTTTGCAATGCAAATTATAATTTTACTAGTTGAAACATGAATTAAAATAATTTTGGTAGTTATCTGAGCGTTCTCAATGATACCGCTAAAAGACTATCTAAATATAGCTGCAAATCATCAAGAATCATCCGTGCTCCTTCTATTTACTGAGAACTAGAAACTATTCGGCAACAAGTACACTTCATGAAACACTGAAAATCTGTCGAAAACCAATTTCAACGATGTCCCCGATTCCAGAAAAAATCCACTCCCGACCAAGAATTCGGCTTCAACTTGCACGCCGAACGCAACCGTGGTCACTTCATCGGAACCGTCGATCAAGGAGGTATCGGACAGTCAGCCGGTCTGGTGATCGGACAAAGAATCGTCGGAGTGAATGGAGAATTGATCTACCCGAATACGGGACACAAGGAAGTTGTTGCTCTGATCAAGAAGGATAATATGAAGACGACTCTTTTGGTTGCTTCGGAGGAAGTGGACAAGTATCACAGAGATCACAGTATTCCATACTCGTGGGATAATGTTGAGAGAGTCGGAGGAACACCTGCTATCAATGTCGAGACTTATCATCATCATGAAGAGGCTCCGGCAGTGAAGGCTAGCCAATATGATGTGCCTCCATTGAATCCACATGTGAGTTTTTCTCTATGAGGTGTAAATGAGAATAGATATCTAAGAAGGCTTGAAGTAAAGAATCTGAAACTGTTAGATTTGACGTTTTCAAGTTTCAAAGTTTTCCTGTTTCAAAGTGTTCTCATAAAAAGCTATGTTAGATTTTTCATATTTTTCATAATCTATTTTCTTCTAATTTTCCAGAGCATCCAAGTCAACGAGGAACGCGAAGTGTCGAAGACCACGATGACCACAAAGACCACCGAAACCACCAACAACTATCAATACAAGGTACCGTTCTTGTTGGAAAATCATCATGAAAATCAGGAAAATATGATGGATACAGTAACCATCACAACTTGCTCTTTTTTGAACGTAAGTGATCCGACTGGGACAACCGATATAGGAAATATGGGAAAAACTTCTAGCTTGGCATATTTCTATCGCTTTCTTCGCTTTACTTCTACTAGATTTTTTTCGGTTTCAGAGAGGTTGGATTAGAAATTGGAGTGGCTGTTAATGGTAATTCCCTACATTTTTAGGCAAATTCGCTCTATTTAGAATTTTAACGGCGCTGACAGTAATAGTGGTACTAAAGACAGCAAAAAACACTTATTACTTTTAGCTCCTGTCATAGGGAAAATCATCAGAAAATCCCGTGCAGCTTATCAAAACTCCGATCCTCCCTCCACTTTTCCAACCACTTTGAAACCGATAAAATTCTATCTGAGTACCCCTTCTCTCCCCCTCTATCGGTTCCCTGTCGGATCACTTTCTGTTCTTTATTCTGATTTTCAATTTTCAGAGCATTTCATTTTCTTTATTTTGTCTATGTTTCGATTTCTGAAAGTTCTCAGCTTCACTTTCGGTTCAAAATTTGTGTTCCACTCACAAAAATCTCTTGCTTTCTCTAAGTTTCGATTCATAAACAGGACACCAACACCGCCTACGATGCGTACGCTGCTCCACCAGCCGAATCTGGTGATCTCATGGATCAAGTGTTCGGAAAAGTTGCTCTTCCAACCGTCGGAAATACGGTAACCATTCACAGTCATACTGAGGAATTGGCCGCTGCTGAAGATGCTTCTTCCGTCTCTTCTCTGTCTTCTTCGCACCGTGAAAGTGCTGTCGATGTGCCAGTCTCGCATCAGGTTATTTTTTCTTTTGATTGGCTCTTTTTTGGTTTTTGGCTTGGGTAGATTGGGTAGACGATATTTGGGATTATGGTGGTTTTATGTGTAGCCGAACTAGACTAACTAACTCAATATTTTCTGTTGGTTTGCTTTAATTAAGTTCTATTTTCTGAGCCAGTCATCATCCATAAGATCAATAAGCATTTCCCACTCATTTGCAGTTTGTTTGGAACCATCCTGAAACAGAAAAAATTTCGATCTTGCAGTTGAAAATCTATGTTTCTAAACGTAATTGTATTCACAGATGTATTCATAGATGCAATTGAGATACTTTGATCCTACGATAAGTTCTATTCTAGATTTTATTTAATGTACAACCAGTGCTCCGAATGTAGAAAAGGAATTTCAAAATGGTACGAAAACATCGAAATTGTCTTTGGATGTTGAAACAAACTTTTCTGCTTTGATAAGGTTTTTATAATCGCTTTTTCTGTTTCACTAACATTTCTAAAATTCTAATATTCTTTGAAAAATATTAGTTGAGAAATTCACATAGAATGTAATCACTTCTGAATTCAAAAATCTTATCCACTGTCACTATTCAAATATCCAATAAGACTCTTTCAAATTCTGCTCAATTTTCAGTACGTCCCATCGTACAACACCCAATCTCATCAACATGAGCAACACTCTCAAACTCATCACCACCACCATCATCATCACAATCAACAACAACAACCGTCTCCATTGAGCAATGGATCGAGCCATGGATACGCTGCTAGCTCCACTAGCGGTAAGTAGTCGATGTTACTTGATATGGGCAAAAAACGAATTCGAAATCATGGGGTTACTGTTTCAATCAGCTGTCAAGAAAACTTACTGTTTTTATAGCTGATATCTTGTTTTGTAACTTAGGATTTCTTGTCTCCAATGTGTCTAGGCATAATTATCAGACAATTCCTAATTTGTCGAACTTGCAGGATACGACGACGACGACATCTACCACTTGTCGGCCAGCGAGGCTCGCGAACGTCTTCGCAGGAAGAACCAAAAGCATCATATGTGAGTTTTTGGGCAATCCACTATCAGGACCCACTGTCCTTTGAACCAAGAGGTTTCCAGTTGTACCAAACTTTCAAAAAAAGAAAACAAAAACGAATTGCATTGGGTGGGGTCGTACCCACGATTTCCCCACCAATACCTTGACGCGTTACCGGCTGCGCCACGCGTGCATTAACCATTCCTGTACCGAAAGGCGTACTTGAACTACCGTTGCTTCCAACTTACTACCGTTGCTTCCAACCACCATTCTGTTTCCAGGCACGAGATGTCGCTCCACGAGAAGTACCAGCTGGTCAGCAACATGTAACTCTTCTCAATTCAGAATTTCGACGTCTTCTTAATTTTCTCATTTCCATTTTCCCCATTCTTCTCTTTCCACAGAATCACACACAATCATTCCCATTCCGCAGTAGTTGTTTTTTCGTCTCAAAAATTATCGAACATGACCCCCAAAAACTTATTTTTTCAAATTCCCCCAAAATTCTGTATTTCTACCTGTGATAAATAAGAAAACACTACTGACCGACTAGATACTATTATTTTATTTTATATTTTTTTGAAAAAAATTTCCAAAAAAAGTTTCAGTTACTTTCTGAAATTTATTCAGTTATTTTTTTGTCAAATGTGCCTTCCTCTTTTTCTTTATATCGTTTTTCGTTCCAGTTTCTTCTGTGTCGGTTGTGCAATAATGCAATATCTTCTACTTTTTCCACTTTTCGTCTCCTACTTTTCCAGTCTGAAATAAAGTTATTATTAATCGCGAACTCTCCGTATTACGATAATTTATTAGGCGATTTTTGATGAAAAAAGAGAGGAGGGACAAGTAAAACAAGACAAAAACAGGAGAGACACAGAGACAATTATCGGAGGGTCAGGGATGGAAAATTTTCGGGGCTTTTTTTGAAAAGCAAGAACAACGAAAAGAGGGATGAATTGAGAAGATGTGAGAAAAGAAAACCGGCGCGGAAAAATGTGTCTGTACAGGTACTGTATTTAAAAGTGAGATAGGATTCATTCCTTCTAGGCACGAGCCATGTACTCGTCGAGTTCGGCGTCCAACTCGGCGGCCGTCTTGTGAGCCTTTGGCTCGCGCTTCGGCTTCTTGGTGATCTTCTTGGCTGGTGGTCTAGCAGATTTCGCTGGTGACTTGGTTGAACGGTTGTTGCCGCTGGTGGCTCCCGAAGATCTGCGGATTGTGCTTCTTCTTGGGACTTCTGGTTGGCGAGGGACGTATGTATCGATGACAGCGAAGTTCATGGTCTGAAAAAATGCAATTTTTTCAGAGAAGGTTTTAGAACTCGCGCGCTTCAAATACTGCCCGCAAGAGACGAAGGATTAAAAATAGCTCGAAATAGCCGGAAAACTAGGAAAATTGCTAGGAGAATGCTATCAGAAAGCGATGTTACACTAATAGTCGCAAAAAGGAGGAAAAGGAGTCAGAAGTCGACGAGCGACTACAGACTTTTCGCCGATTTTTTGCAAGTTTTTTAGTGTCGCATCACCACTTTGCGAACATTTTGGCTGCTTTTTTCACTTTTCCAGCCCGTTGGTAGAATTTTTCGCCCAAGATGGTGCAAAAATCGCTGCAACTCGCCTCAGAGTCCGAAGTTCTCAAAACACGTTGACGCACTTTCAATCACTGCTTATCCTACACAGTGACTGATTCTACCAGGAAAATACAGATGCCCGAGTGCTTTTATGACCAGACACCGGCATTTCCTGATGCTCAAGATATCCGCGACGCAAGCACGCAACGCACACACAAAGATCTTACCTTCCCATCAAGAGCGACGCCGGCGAATTGCTGAATGAGCCGATCCGCGTTGAACTTGGACAGAACCAAATCGCCGGTGCCAACCGGTGTACCGTCCTCGTTGAAGTTCACCGACACTTTGCGAAGTTGAAATTCATGGAAGAGCTCCTGCAGGTCGCTCGAGAGCACAGTTCGCGCCAAATTCGAAATGTTGATTCGCACCATTCGCTTGTCTGAAACCAATGGTTTTCAGATATTTGAAAGCAGGGAAGATTCAGCTACTGTTTGCACCAGCTCCGATCGACTTGCGGACAACACTGGCTCCTCCGCCACTGCTTCTGCGACCACTTCCTCCTGACTGGCGTGCTTTCGAAACGACACCACCGCTGGTTCTTCGCTTTTTGACGACGCCAGCGGCCGCTGCCTTCTTGATGGGTCGTTTCACGCCTCGCTTGTCGGTGTTTCGCTTCTTCTTCGACGAAATGATGTCGGAGAGAGCCATATCGATGGGAGTTGCCTTCACCATTTTCGTGCTGGAAATATGGAAACATTTGAATTTGGCGCGAAATTTGAAGAAGAAAGAGTCGTAAAAGACGAGAGAAGTAAAATACAAAAAAATCCAGAAAAATTCGGAGAATAGACGAAAAATTGGAGGATTCTAGACAAAGTGGAGCTTAAAATCAGTCAAAATTAGAACTTTGGGCTGAAAATGAATAAAAATCACTAAAAACGATGGAAAAAGCAAACTTTAAGGTTGGTGATCAAAGATATCGAGATTCTCGTTGAAAACGCTTCAAACTGTCGTGTCAAAAATGCCAGCAAGCTGTGCCGACAAAGGCCGATGAATCAACATTCACACTGAAACGCTGTTACGGAAGAAACCCCCATTTGTTCTGGAATTTTTAGTTATTATCGCCTAAAATATGACTGCTAGAGCTTCCGCCGGCCAAATTTTACCCGAAAAATGAACAAAATGACATGAAAAATTCGAAAAGTCTCTGAAAAATCAGCGATTCCCGCTAAAATTCGAGAAAATTCGCGCCAACGACACTCCGAAATAACGCAGTGCGCGGTGTTTAGCGAGAAAATCGAGTCGTGTGGAGTCCTCGAGGACAAGCGCTGAGTTTCCTAAATTTTCGAATTTCTACGCGAATTTATTGATTTTGAGTGATTTTCTAGAGATTCACTGCATAATTTGGATTTTCTTTGATGCAGAATAAATTAAATTTATGCTTGAAGTTCATTTTTGCTCGGAATTCTCATTTTAAACCGTTGAAAATAGCATGTTTCGTTTCGAATCGTTATTCATCGATATTTCGTTTCAGAATGGACGGCAGCGCCACTCCAGGACCCGGTCAAGCTCATGTCAAATCGAACAGCATGATTTACATTTGTGGAGGTTGGTTTTGAGCGGAAATGATCGGATTTTAGGCGAAAAATGAAAAAAAATAGGGTTAGACCGAAAATGCAATTTTTCTACCGAAAATTCATTGGAAATACAGATATTGAATGAAAAAGTCGTCTTTTTCAGCTGATTTAGACCAAAAAATCGACATTTTCGGCCGAAATTAACCTGGAAGTTGCGATTTTCGCGGAGAACCATCTTAAGTCATTTTCGACAGATTTCAACGATTTCGTAGACATTTTCGGCCAAAATTTATGATTTTTAGGTCAATTTCTCTCCAAAAATACGAATTTTCGACTCAATTAAACCCAATTTTTCTTCCAGAATGCCACGGCGAGAACGAGATCAAGCCGAAGGACGCGATCCGATGCCGAGAGTGCGGATATCGTATTCTCTACAAGAAGCGATGCAGAAAGCGTAAGTTCTTCGAGAAAATTTTCCAATAAAATAATCATTAAAAAATTTCAGTGATGGTCTACGATGCTCGCTAAAAATCGTCAAAAATGGTCGGAAATGGTCTCTCTCCAACTCCACACCAACCACCTGTATCATTTCGTTAAATCTATTGTTTTTTCTCTTCATTTTGTCCTCTTCAATTAATTTCCCTTTTTTCGCTTCTCAATGAAAATCGTTGTTTTTCGGTGCTTCAATAACAAGCCAGGTGTTTGGCCATCTGCCACTATGCTGGAGCTCCACTAGTCGGAGCAAGTGAGCGCGCGCCGGAAATCTCTATGGCAACCGCTCGCTTTTCCCTTGGGCTCTCCCCCTTGCTCTCCCTCTTGCGACTTTTCCTTAGTCTTATTATTTGTTTTCTAATTCAAAATGCGACCCAATTTACTATGGGTTGATAGGCTCACTGATGATACCGGCGAATCTGGGTGAGTTTTTTAAATGTAAAAATTTGCTAAACTTGCGGAAAAAGAGAAAAGATCAACGGGCCACTCGGGGGTTCGAACCCGCGACCTTTCGCTTGAGGAGCGCACACACAACCACTGTGCTATACGCGCGATCTAAGGAAAGCAAGGCAATGGCAAATATAAACCCGCGCACAAAGAGAAAAAATCAGACAATTTTTGCCAACAAAAATGGTTCTTTTTATTTTTCACAAATGACAATTTTTTGGGGGATAAAAACTGGGGAATAGATGGGATAGAGATAGACATGAAAATTGTTCCTGAAATATGAAATAATATGAAAAAAGTGCTGCTTTTTGCTCTGTTTTGAATAGAAAATTTTTGTTAACGGGTGGTGTCGCTGAAATGTGTCGAATCATGGAGAGAATGGGTCAGTTGAGTTACTTTCCGAAGCGGAGGAAGTTTGGCTTGCGAGACTCGCGGTCGAAGTTGTCGAACGAGCGGCCGAATCTGGAATAGTTGTTGGAATTAGCGGTAGAGCGAGGCTTGTCAATAGAGACTCGAAAATTGTCAATAGAGCAAATTTTCAACATTTTCGAAATCTAATGTTGTTTTGTCTGGAACTCTGCCCAGAATAGGGTATGTTGAACGATAATTATAGTTTTTGGTGTATAACTTTCTGAAGAGCAACTCTAACTTTCAAAAGTATGAAAAGCTTCAAGCGTTAGATCCTCTATATTTCAAAAATAAGGTTTTCAACACAATGCTCAAAGTGTTTATCTAGCATTCCAGCTCTAATGATAGTTGTTAGAAAGAATAAGAACTCCATGAAAATTTACTGCTTCATGTTGTTTGCATTACGTGGAGAAGTGTTCCAGACCTCAGTTACAAGACAGTACCGTATTTAAATCATTAACTATATAAAAGGCGCCCAAAAAACCCGGCCTCTTCCATAACCTCTCACCTCAAGAAATTAGGATCAGCAGATCGCTTTCCGAATCTCAAGAAGTTCGGGTCGGCGGCAGCTTTTCCAAATCGGAGGAAGTTAGGGTCGCTGCGACCTGAAATACCATAATCCTTATTTCTCAAGCTCCGCCCATTTCGAATCCCTAACTGACTAGCTTTATCACAGGAATCTTTGTTTGCAAGTATACTGAAATTGAGTTAAAACATCTGAAAACTTTGCGTCAAAACTCACCGAAACGGAGGAAGTTCGGGTCACCGCTGGCCTTTCCGAAGCGCAAGAAGTTTGGTTGAGAGCGTCCGAATCGGAGGAAGTTCGGGTCTGAACCGGCTTTCTTTCCCAGCGACTTTACGGCTAAAAAAGAGCACAAGAGTGCTTGTGCTCTTTTCTAATAGGGGGAGGGAACTCACCTGCGGATCTACCGTATCTCATGAAGTTTGGCTTTCTCTTCTCCATCTTTTGCAGCGCCACCTCGGCGTCACCCTCGCAGTTTTCGCCTGAAGTAGTAAAAGTTTTTAGGGATTGATGTTTCAGTTGTTCGGTTAAACTTAGATGATTTGCTGGAGTATTTGATTCCCGAAAAAAATCTATTAAGGTTGCTTAAGATTACTGTTTGAGCTAGTACGTTTGTGTTGAGAGCAGCCCACTTTCTCTAGTGTGTGGCTGGATGTAGCTCCAAGTTTTTAGGAATCAAAATTTCGGTTTTCTAGAGATTTCAGTTTCAGTACACTTGTAAAGTTATTTCTTCTTGGCATCTACAATGCGACGGCAAGCAAGCTGAGAAACCTGATAATCCTCGACTTTTCAAAAATTTGGCTTTATGCCACGCTCATAAAAATGTTGCTGTTGCAGCGAGCTTGTGTTTTTCCGAAGTTATCTCCACTCCCAATTGTTCCATATATAAAACAATATTACCTAGTAAACTGAAATCTATCTCGTTAGTAATCGGTTCATTTACCAACTCCACAGAGAATGTCTTTAACTGTTACACTATAGCGTGTTTACAATGCGTCTGTCAGTCCTCCACCAAACGGAGCAACTACATTTGGTAACTTCGAGTTTCTAGAGAATTCGGTTTCCGTGACCAAGTGAATTCACAATATCTTGTTGCCTTGAATGCATTCTCGCTTTGCGTTTCAAGGTTCTGAAATCCATTCATGCAGTGTTCCAAATCTCCGCTCATTTCCATAACCGCATGAAAAACTCACAAAGAGCATAATGTGTCTATCTTATGTCTTGCTGATTTCCGAATAGTTTTTAACACAAAATTCTTCTAATAAAGTCAAGATTGTTGCTTCTTTTTTAGAAGTGTTTTTTTCCATCTGAGGATAATCAGATCTGTCTTGATTGGAATTTGCATGTAGACTTCTGGTAATAAAAAAGGAACTGATTTCGAAGAATGCAGTTTCAATATGCTCACATTCAAAATTCAGCGAGAACGTATTCAGTAAATGATAGGCTTCCAAATGTAGTGATTCAATTTTTGTACAGAACGGATGCAGCAATATCAATCGTCTGAAGCCTACTAGAACATAAACTTATTGAAACCGAAGTTCTATGTTTCAAAGTACAATTAGGAAAATTTGATACTGCTGATAACTACTTGTATCTTATCGTGTCTAGTACCTTGAATGTTGGCACAAAATTTACTGTCTCAAGTTGGTGTTTTAAGTATCGGGAACATTTCCACTATTGATCTCTGAGCTAAATATTCTTAGACTGAAAATCATAGATAACGGAAGCATGTATCAAGCCAAGCTGGTTGTCATACCTTACTGTAATTTGTAAATGATTATTTTTGAAAATTGGCTTAATGTTGGCAATTTAGAGCGACGACAACTTGATTCGCACACAATTTTTCACGTCTGTGTCAGCAGTTCGCAATTAGAAATTAATGTTTTCTTATGTATTATCATTTATATGGATTACTGAGGGAATCTACGGTTTCATTATCTGCTCATCTAGGCGTCCCATCTTTCTCATATAATGATCGACGAAGAAAAACCTTCACTCTATTAATTAATTTTTTGGAATACTCACACATAGAACAAAAACTTGCTACAATGCACAGTACCAATACTTCAAAAACAAAAACTACAGTTTCCCCACCTGCACATCTAACCAAGCCACACATACTACCCAATGACAGATATATGCTATACTCCGCACTCACCTAAATAGCTCATCACTTCATTTTGTTCCATAGTGGAGAGCATCGAGAAGACCGTGCAGAAGTCTGACGTGGCTCCCGGTGTGCAGCATTCCGCCGACACCTTGAAACAACAAAAAAATATTTTCTAAAAAGTTCGTTAGAAAAAAGATACAAACCTTATAAGTAGCTGCCACGAGGAGTAATAACCCCACTTGGTAGAGTAGAGTCATGATAAAGTGAGGATTTCTTTCAAGCTTCGGGGTATTTATAAGAAAGCCTACTATTGCTCGGATATTCCGGGTCAACCCCGCCCACTAGGTACAGTACTCCAAATTTGAACCCACAACCCTTGTGATGAAAATGATGATGATGATGCGTGTCTAAGTATGAATAAGGGTATGATGATATTTACTAAAAAGAAATTTTATATAATTTAATCTGATCATCCTTAGCGGAGTCTCCGTATTGTCTTCGTTGCATCTGGGACCCCTGGCGGGCGTATTAATTGAGTTAGACATGACACCCTTATGAGAAGGGACATTTTCCTTATTCTTCCGCTATAAGGAAGGGGGGGGGGGGGGGAAGTGATGACGAGTATAGATAGTTTTTGCTGACGGGGGCTTGGAGGGGGACCTAAATT
This sequence comes from Caenorhabditis sinica, assembly GCA_963932045.1. Classification (NCBI taxonomy): domain Eukaryota; kingdom Metazoa; phylum Nematoda; class Chromadorea; order Rhabditida; family Rhabditidae; genus Caenorhabditis; species Caenorhabditis sinica. The sequence goes on from OZ009940.1 coordinate 17,329,962, forward strand.
TGGAGCAATGTTAGGCTATTTTAGTACTGTCAGGAGGTTTCTGTGGATTTTTTTCCAATGATCATTTTCAGAGTTTCTTGAGAAAATAGGCGTCATTTTTTGAGATCTTTTTAGAATGCCTATTTCTGGGAAGTATTTTTAAAGTAGTTGAGCATCTCGTTGAAAAAATTATTGCTTTTGAAAGATAAACATTACAGCGAAAGACATATCAGTATTTCTTTATAAGTACTTTTTTTCCAGAGTAACCATCTATGATTTGGCATTCAAGCCAGATGGATCTGAACTTATTCTGGCTGCTGATAACAAGGTTTTCCTTTTCGATGTCAATGAGGGAGGACAGATGCAAACGTTGAAAGGTGAGCGTGTAGAAATAGTTTATGAAAGTCGACCAATCATTAACGAACAATCGAGCCAGGGTTTGATATAAATGACTTGAAACAGGTTTTCATGAGCTCTTGAAATTTGAGGGGGTTATAAATTTAAGTCTATTTTGAGTCATAAAAATGATATTGGGTGTATGCGAACATGCCCAGAGTTGTCGAAACTAATAGAAAATAAATGAGAATCACTTGAAACAGAAATTAGTTGATAATACTAGTCTTAAAGCGTTTCCTATCGCTAATAAAATCAGCGAAGATTACAGAAAAAGAGATCTCCTTTCAAATTCCTAGGCCTTTTTATCGAACAAGCTAAAACTGATCCCGGTGATGTGTAGACCTTGATACTGCAGGCTCCAATTTTTTCAGTTTTACCGGGTTCTTAAATTACAATATAGATAGCAAGGTTAGTAAATTTAAGATTGGCGAAGAAGTAAAAAATTGAACATCAAGGAGAGATTGTGTTTCCGAAACCAACTTCTTAGCAAGCTATAACTCGAAATTTTGAATAATTTGGAAGAAAACTAGTTCCATTTCAGATTTAGCATAATTGTTTTTGTATTTTCAAACTTGTAGTTACTGGAGTGGCATTTTTTATAAAAGCTAAGTGTTTGAAAAATAGTAGTATGATACGCTTCCTCAAGCGTTTGTTCAACACCTCAAGAATTTTGGAAGAGTTTTTGAAACAGTACACCACGAAAAAATCAGGATTAGTGATCGTATCTATTGAATCAACGACTTCTAGATAAACAGAACGAATACTGTTTCACAGTCACCAAATCTTGAGTATTCAAAAATTTTCATTAATAACGTTTTACCCCTCCCAAACTTGTATTTCCATTTTTTTAGGCCACAAAGATCTCGTCTACACAGTTGCCTGGTCTCACGATGGAGAGCTTTTTGCTTCTGGAGGAGCTGACAAGCTGGTGATTCTATGGAATGAGAAACATGAAGGAACACTGAGATACAGGTAAAACGAAGTGACGAATCAAATGATAGACTGTTTTTTTGCTCAACAAAAAACATGCTTCACTATGCTTTCGATTACGTCGAACAGCTGAATCACATGTTTATGCAATTCTTCTCATTAGACATAATTTTCAGCCACACCGACGTCATCCAGTGCATGATGTTCAACCCCTGCAATCAAATCCTTTTGACTTGTGCTCAACAAGAATTCGGACTGTGGTCGACGACGAATAAGAATGTGATAAAACAACGAAGCACCATCAAGTGTTGCAGTTGTGCCTGGAATACGGATGGGACGATTTATGCAATTGGACATGGCGATGGAACTGTGTCGCTGAGAAAAGGGACCAGTGTGGTAGGTGGAGATAAAGTGCGTTTTAAGACAGGTTTTTCGCATCCCCAAAGTATATTGGCATGGTTTTTGTTGTGTTGGACTAGTGGAGCATCTACTTTTCATCGAATGAAGTCATCTTCGACGACTCCAATGCATGATGTTCAATGAGAGAGATGAAACAGTGAAAGTGACATTAAAAATAGTTTCAGAGAGCATGTCAGAATTTCTCGAACTAAAGAAGATTCAATGAAATTCTCGAGCACGAAATGCTAGGTCAAACAGAAAAATTACTGTCAAGGATTTTTTCGAAAAGCATGCTGCTCGCAATAAACTGCTCGCAATAAAAATGTGCATGATCCGAATTTCCAGACCGAGGACCCTCACGCAGTCATCAATCTAAACCACCCCCATCCCGTTTGGGGCATCTCCTTCTCTTCGAATGCAACATTCGCTCCAAGGGACTCTCAAGGAAACCCGACTGCCATCGATGAAATTATGGCAGTGATCGATTGGAATAGACAACTTTCGTTCTTTACGATGGATGGAGAATCAAAGGGACAAGTCGCATTGGATTATGAACCATCATGCCTCAGTTACTGTCTTAACGGAGAGTATCTGTTGGTGGGAGGGTCTAACAAGATGTTGACTATTTATACGAGGATGGGTGAGTTTAGAACATACCGGGATGGTAATATTTTTAAAAGTTGAGTAAGAAATGTCTTGAAATACTGTCTCAAAACTCCGGCTTATAAAAATGATGACAGTTTGAAACAGTAAAGTGCTCGGTGGCTCGTTTTCAATCAGTGTTCAAGAGAAATTGAAAAACAAACGTTTAGAACTTTAAATGCAGTTTGAGAAACGGCAAAGTTTTTGCGCCTGTTGTACAACTTTAGACAGACAGAAAACAAGACCTTTAAAAAAGTGATTTTGAATTAACATCGCTAATAGAGAAGCAAACCAACGGTTGCTATATGTTGACCATCTTTATGGCTAGCTTTTTGAAAATCGCAAAAATTTTACTCTCTCGTGAACATCATAAAAGTGACAGCTTTTAAAGATGATTAATCTTCGGCCGCATTTTTTTTACAAAAGCAAAACGCAACAAGTTCCATTTCCAGGCGTGCAACTTGGTGTGGTTGCCCAAATGGACTACTGGATCTGGTCGGTGTGCGTTCGTCCGGGAACACAAGTCGTTGCGATGGGATGTACAGATGGAACACTCTCATGTTACAATATCATTTTCAGTAAAGTACACTGTGTGGATCATGCCAGATATGCTATAAGGTGAGAAGATGGATTGAGAAGATGAATTGAACAGCACAGAAGTGTTTGAATAAAATGGGGATCACGAAACAGAATTTTTCCGGAGATATGTCTCTTTGTTATGAAAATGGTTCTAGAAACACTTTATCAAATTCACTGTATCAAATGGATCTTAGGAAATTGGAATCTGTCTAGAATTCAATGGACTTTAATTCAGTTATTTACTTATGATCTCTTCAGTTTTGATAGCTTTTTTTAAAAGAAATCTTACTGTATCAAGTTCTACATGAAGTTATAAAATCACTGATGACATCGATACAGCGTTGACCTGTCATGCCCTATTCTCCAATTTTTCAGAAGATCCATGACCGACGTCTTTGTCCAAAACCACGAATACCGTACAAGTTGCTTGATCAAATGCCAGGATCTCGTCAAAGGAATGGCTCTCTATGACACTAAACTCGCTATCCAACTATCCGATAGAATTCAAATCTACAAACAAACCTCTGGTCTCATGAAGCATGATCGGAAAAAGTATCTGAAATACTCTCTGCAAGACACTATCAAGAGGGATTTGACGTTCTCGTTAATGGTAGGTCGGCGATGGTGCAAATGCGCTCCGTTGAAGCTCTGTTTGTCTTCAATCTCATTGGAGCGCATTTGCAGAGAGAATACATCACTGAAGAAGATTTTTCAGGTAGTGTCACATGGTCACTTGGTGGTTTGCACTGATGATAAAGTGGACTGTTATGACTTCAAGGGGCAGAAGAAGAGATCGTGGAATATGAAGTCGACAGTTCGGTATATGAAGGTGAGTGGGGTGTTACGGTCGTCGAAAACGGTTGTTTTGGCTCCGCGACATTTTGCAACCGGTCATTTCGCAACCAGCCGTTTTGCAACGGTGTAAACCTGCCCTCTTTTACGTTCATTTCGGTTGCGTGTGATTGAGGGTACAATAAACCATTCCAGGCACTTATCTACATTTGATAAAGTTTGATTGTGCAATACCAAGGTTGCGAAATGACCTGATGTGAAATGTCGCAGAGCCAATTTTTTTCGGTTTCTATAGGTTTTGAACTTTTCTGATTTTCCGAAGGAACCTATTTGTATGTCCTTTACATTCAATTTTTTTCAGGTAATCGGAGGCCCCTCCCACCGTGAAACTGTTCTCTTCGGGACCACCGACGGAAGTGTCTTCAAAGCATACGTTGACAACGACTACCCCGTTCTCCTTGACAATCGAAAAACTTCCATCAAGGGTGTCGACATGAACGCCAACCGTACCATCCTTGCTTCAATCGAAGACACTCTTGTCTGCAAATGGTCGAATCTTAAGACAGGAGAGACCCTCTTACAAGAGCCTGGTGTCTTGAGTGTCATCTTCCACACCGTCAATGAGAATCTATTCGCTTATACCACAGCCAATACTCTCTATGTGAGAACACTCGCTGCGCCTGGACATGTGACTGCTGGAGTTGGTTATGTGTTGGGATTTGTGAAGAATAAGACATTTTGTTTGGTGAATTTTAACTTGCTCCCGTTGGAGGTACCGTACACGATGCATCTGTATCAGTGTATTGAGAAGGGAGATTTCAAGTGAGTTTGGATTACTGTGAGGGATAGATGCAAAAATTACAGTTTCATGTGTTTGTGAAAAGCCTTGTGAAAGGTTATCATTTGATACACGTAACTTATGCACTAATTCAAAGTAGAAATGTCCTTTAAAAGCAATTTTTGGGTTTGTTCATAAAAACAATTCAAAATGGCTCATATTGTGCATGTTCTCTATAAATAGTGCTCTATGCCCAAAACAATCATCAGACCTTAAGACACTAAAATATGAACAACAGTTAATTGAGCAAAATAATTGTTTTTTCCTGTTTCACGACATGCATTATAATATCACCAACTTACTAAACACAATGTTCTCGCCTTTCATCTTGTTCAATTTCCAGAGAAGCCCTCCGCATCAACAATCTTGGCGTTGTGAAGAACGATACGAAGTATTTGGCCCAGAAGGCTCTGGATGCTCTGGAACTGGACGTTTCTCGAAAGGCTTACAAGAAACTTCGAGACAAGAAGATGTTGAGAATTATTTGGGAGTTGCAGGTGAGGATTAGGAAAACAAGAAAATTGGCTAGATATCGAAGAAAACCATTTTGCAATAATATGTTTATATTCTGAAACAGTTATCTGCCCTCTCCTATTAATGAAAATCATAGCCTTGTGACGTTTTGAAGCATGAAATTAAGACTTTGAAATAAAAAAGAGATCGTAATAATCAGATAGTTAATTGTGTGAAAGCTTTTGATAATGAGGTTCTGGGACAGTCAAATTCTTATTACCAGTTATTCTATCAATAGACATAATCAAAAGTTACTGTTCCACTCTGTTGTTTGAAGTTTGACCAGAGCAGTATTTTTTGATTCAGGTTTCGATATCTTTTTGAAAAATTAAAACTTTTCAGAAACTCAGAAACGCCGGTGAGCCGGACACAATTCTTCGTGCCACCATTGCCGCCTATATGAAAAAGTTCAAGGAAGCATCTAGAACTTACAAGGAGAATGGATTCGAGAACAAGGCGATGGAGTTGTTCACCGATATGAGAATGTTTGATGATGTTCAGGTGACTTGGTTATCGCGTGTTGAGAGAGTATTAGCTTAAAATTGAGAAGGGTCAAGTTTTATGGAGAAGTTGAAACCGAAGAAAAAATATAGGTGTTTTCAGTTTCAGAATCTCTAAATAAGTGCAAAAAAACTGGTTTCTTTAATGTTACCGTGATAAGCTCAGAAAAATAGTTTCTTCAATGATAGCCACGGTCCCTGAACAAAAATCCAATTTTTCCAGGAAGTAATGACAACTGCATCTGGAGAAACAAAAAAGATGTTAATGAGGAAGAGAGCCAGTTGGGCAAGAGATGCGAATCAGCCGAAGATTGCTGCTGAAATGCTCATTTCTTCAGGAGACTTGGATAAGGCAACTATTTTGATAATCGAGAATGATTGGTTGGAGTTGTGAGTTTGAGAGAAAAAACGCAGTTTTGGAAAGTTACAGTATAAACGGGATACTAAAAACGAATCTCTTACCCAGACTTATGTGACAAACATTTCTGTTTTAATTAGCAAATATTTGGATCCTTAAAGTTGATTAACTGAGCCTCGCGTATTTTAGAGCCATCGAAATCTCACACAAAATTGACAAGAGCGACTTGGAGACAATGAAGAAACTGTCAGCATACTTTATTCGGAGACATGAATTCGGACTGGCATCGAGAATATTCCAGAGCATCAATGATATGAAATCAATTGTTGATATGCATGTCAATGCTGGACATTGGACTGATGTGAGTAAAGATATAAAACAGAGATGCACGGAATTCCGTCTTCCGTCTACCGTCTTCCGTATATTTCTAAAGTCATTTCCGTGCATCTCTGATGTAAAAGCTGGATTGAGATTGTAGACTCAACACTCCGGTTATTATAACGATGAAACATGAAATGTCGTAGTTGACCTGATTTGTTTAAAAACCAAGCCCTCCTTTCGAACAGTATCAATAATAAAGTTATAATTTAGAAAGCGAAACGTTGACTGATTTCCTGAAATCGGTAAACATGACGTTTGGAGAGAAACAAAAAATAGAAATCGATTTCCAGCAACCAATCGATTATTGGACATGATTATTAATTTTATCCTAATTATGAAACCGTAAAAAGATCATAAACTTGTGGACTCCTAGACAGTTTCAGATATTTGAGTATCTTAAGAGTGTCTCTCTCGTCAATAACAAAAACAGATATCTGAAATTGAAAATCTCCCTCTCCCAATTTCCTTTTTTCCAGGCCTTCGCTATCGCTGATCGTCATCCGAAGTACGTTGAAGACGTGTACCTACCGTATGCCAGGTTCTTGGCTGAAAGGGATCGATTCGAAGAAGCACAAAAGGCATTTCATCGGGCTGGAAAAGAACAAGAGGCGATGCATGTGTTGGAACAACTCACCACGAATGCGGTTAATGAGAATCGCTTTGCCGATGCGGGGTAAGAATGAAAAAATGAGAAGAAACACTATCGAGAAAGTAGTCAAAAAATTAAGGTCTATTTAAAACAGTAAAAACATGTTCGATTTTGTAAAATGTTTCTTTCGTTTCTCACTGTTGATGTTTTTTTCCTTTCCTATTCAGCAACAATGCTTGTTGAGGGCTCTTAGAAAAAAGAAAATAAATTGGTTTTCATTACTGCCTACGTTAGAAACAGAAACTTGTACCGAAGTATCAAAAAAGTAAGACATATTGAAAAAGTTCTAGAAAGCCACAAAGTCAAGGCGATACAGAAATAGCAAACATTTTTTGTTCAAAAATTTACCTGTTTCTCATAGAGGATAATGAAAACGTTTAATCTAACAACATAATAGTACGTACTTATTCCGTGCAAGCCAAACCATTCTGCAGATTCTACTACTGGTTGCTCAGTCAACAATATTTGGATCGAAGTCAAACGGAGGAGAACTTGTCACTATTGGCCAAAGCAAAAGAAGCAGCACAGTATGCAGATGCATACTACGCCTACTACCCGGTTTTCATATCTTGTGTGAGTTCGAGGCAAAAAGGTCTTAATGGTGGAAACAGAAAATCGCATTAATTGCTAACATACTGAAACAGAAAATCTTGATTTTTGTGTGTGGGCTTCTGCAATATGAGTAATCTCCTCTGTTCCATGTAATCAACTTCAATTTACAGTCTTGCAAGATTCTAGGCTGAGAATGCAATGCAAAAGAAATTGGTGAACGTTTTGTAGCTGAACCGTTTTCACAATCTTCGAAGTTTTCTGTTTTCGATTTAACAATCGAAATAATTATATAAATTGTTCATTACTAGAGTCAACTTTTTTTGATTTCAGAGCCAACCATTCACCAACGAAGAAAACGAGCACATCCTCAACATGGCCAAATATCTCTCATTTACCCCTTACATTGATAACATCTCCAAAGTGTAAGTAGAGTTTTTTTGGTTCCTCATGAAAATGTGATCTACCAGATTCGTGTACTACACGATTGCAAAACTTGCCAGCGAGATGGGAGCATACAAGTCAGCCAGAACTGCATTGGATCAGTTGACAAGATTGAGAGTTCGACCGAATTTCGATTTGGATGGAGCAATTGAGACGATGACTTTGAATATAAGAGCCAAGCCGTTCACCGATGTGGAGAGTATGCAACCGATGTGTTATAGGTGAGGGAACACATTAAAACATATCAAGAACAAAATACAGTAGTGATATAGATAATTATAGAGATTCTGAAACACACATTATTGTTAAAAGAACGTATCGTCAGAGAGCATTATTAGGAATACCCATTGTCAAACTAGCCAACTGAAAATATATGAAAATTTGCATGCTTCATCATTTTCATGAATTCCACTATCACATAGAAAAACATTGACAACGTGCTACGATGTTTCTATTTCCAGATGCGGCCTGAACAACCCCTTCCTTGGTGGAATGTCTTGTATCCATTGTGAAACTCCCTTCATAATCTCCTTCGTCTCTTTTGACGTCCTCCCTCTAATCGAATTCAAAATCGACCCGGATATAACTTTTGATGAAGCCAAGGATCTCATAGAAAGTGAACCCCCACTAACAGACGACGATTATAATCCATTGAGATCTATCAAAAAGGGCGTCAAGGAGATAGTTTTGAATAGGGACTCTCTGGCGAGACTCGAAAGAGGACATGTCATTATCCAAACATTCCAACCTCCACTGATGCCGAAGTTTTTGTTCAATGTGATGCCAAGTATTGCAATTGCTCAATGCAAGGGGTGTAGTAAGGTAAATTTTGGAAATGGAGCATTTTTGACTGGTATAAAGCGGTTTGCATTGTGTTCCCTTTTCGCAATAACTCACGATTTATTGACTCCAAGAAACTTCCTGATAGAAACCGAGTTTTTTTTCAGGTGTTCGACTTGGATGACTTTGAGATGGCATGCCTTAGAAAGGGTCATTGTCCCTTCTGTCGAACATCTTACGACAGAAACGAAGCATTTTTCGTTGAGGATGAGGAAGAGGAAGAGAGTTCAAGTGTGCCAAACTTCGGACAGTTTTCCAGATTTTCGTGATAAACTTGCTTTGTTTGGTTTGGATTTATTGTGTGATTTATACATTGCTCATATTTTTGCGTTTTAACATAAACATTTCTCTCAAAATTTTCTAAAATTCCATTGTTGAGAATGACAGATAAACGTCCCATTTCAAATGTTGAATTGAGAAATCTTGGCAGCTTCAGCAAAAAATCGAGATGTTTTTTTTCTTTCCTCATTTGTCTTTTTTTGGCTGATTTTTTCTTATCAGTGAGGTGTGTATAAGTTTTCTGAGTGTCGTCACAGTTTACCGAACAAATTATTTCCATTTTACGAGAAATGTCATTTTTGGATTTGGCAGAGAGTTGTTGTGTATTTTTCTTAGAAGAAAGAGACAAGACCACTTCTCAAACAAAAGAGCAATGAGACAAGGACGACTACTTTCAGAAAATGTCACAACTCTCGAAATCATCATCGTTATCAGCAGTGCACCTCACTCTTCCTCACTCTAATTTTCCACCGGCTGTTGCTCTTTGTATAACTTTCTATGTCTCAATAACTGTTTTACTGTAAAATTGTTCCATTAGTCAACAGCCTTTCACAAGAAACTCTTTCTGGTGAGTTCTTAGAACAAACCCAACCGACGATTTTCTGATTTGTAAACTCGGTAGATTTAGTAAACTATTACAACTTCTTTTCATTGTAAACAGCTCGTTTTTCCATCGTCTTGATTATTTTACTTCCAGTCATGGCATTTTCCCTTATCGCTTACACGAGTATCACCCACCACAATTTGTCAACAAAAACGTTTTCAGTTTGACACAAGTTCGAAATGTCCAGCCTCAGCTCTGCGCTCTGTTTGAAATGCGAGAAAATTTATGGTGAGTTGAGATGTTTTATGATCATTACTAATAGCTTCCGTCTATGTGTCTGTGAAATTTGTCCGAGAGGATGCTCGTACATTTCTTTTTCCGAAAATATAAGTTCTTGAAATTTCAACTCATTTTCGCTGTGGCGCCCGTTCGGTGTGTGGGAGGAAAGAGGTGAGAGACGCGTTCAACCAAATGCCAAGAGGTTGGAACCCTTGAAAGGGACGGAAACCGCCTGGTGTTCTGTAATTAATGGCCAGTCAATAGATGTTATTTTTTTAGACAGCTCTACTCGGAGAATGTGCACGGGGATCTGTGATCATTCAATGTGTGAGCCATGCTTTGACAAGAAACTGTCAACCATCTGCCCGACTTGTAAAAAAGGAAACGCGTTTGCTGTGAAAAAAATCAATTTTGAAGCTATGAATATCTTGGATCAATTGCAATCGGGAATATCAATGATGAAACTCAAGGATGGAGTTACGGATAAGGAAGTGAGATTTTTTAATTTTATGGGAAAACGCGTAAGTTAAACGATCGAGAACGATTAATGCTGCGCTATTATCAGTGATATGAACTTCGTGTAGCTAAAAAAGAATCATCGATTTCTGCTTCAAAGGTTAGAAATTTTGAGAATATTTTTCATAGCGTAGTTGTTGCTGATTAGAGAGCAACACTAGAGCGCAATTCCCCACTTTAGTTAAAATTGGTTTTTCAGTCTCTCGCAAAAGGTCCGTGTTGCGAATGCAGAGAACACTGCAACAAGCTCCGACTTTGTGTAGACTGCTCTGTGGAATCAGAACTCCTTGTGAAATCTGAGAATGGAAACGTCAAATTGACCACCGACACTGTTGGGGAGCATCTGGAAACCAAGATCCTCAGAATCAGGAGTTCTGCTTTCTGCGCTGAATGCAAACTTGAGAAGAATCTTCATGAAACGCACACTACAATGCTCGTCAAAGACATCAAGGATCTAGCAGATACCACGGAGATACTGAATGCTTTATCTGTGGTGTCATTGTCTTTGAATAAGATCAAGAGCTCGACTGAAGAATTTACCCACATTCGAACACCAATAAGGGCGTTGGAAACAGGAAATCAACTTATCGAACTGGCATTGAGTACCTTACTCACTGAACGAGGAGAGAATAATACTCCTGCTGAAAATGGACTTTTGCTTTTTGGCAAACTTTTGGCAAAACTTGCAGGATCCTGGGGGGAAAGCGGTTTTATGACTAAAGTATACCAAAAAATCGACGAGAAACTGGAAGAAGCAAAATCCCCGGAGTATAAACGAGAGCTTCTGACAGCGAAAGAAATGATGAGGAAGTATAGGGAGCACTGCAGCACTATGGCTTCTTTCGGAAAACTTGACGCCCAAGATTTTCAATTTATCTATGACATATTGGAATCTGGAACATTCCAGACGATTCTCGCGGAATTTCAATCTGAGTCAGGAGATGGAGGGTCGACAGTTCCGGTTCAAGATCTTTTAAATATTTCGAAGGATCTTAGAAGATCGATTCCTTTTAAAATTCCCCGGGAGTATGAAAAGTATGCGGATTTGGCTGAGAGCTGTTGTAAATTTTTCATTGGATAAAGTTTATTTTATATAAAGTGGTACTGCGTGAATAAATCAATGTATGAATTTATTGGTGATGTTAACAAAACATTAGAGAACAAATCAAAGAAGCAGTGACGTCAGACAAGAAAGACAACTTTCCGAAAATGTCGAAACTCTCATGATCATCATTGTTATCAGCAGTGAACCCCACTCATTTTTATGTATTTTGCCCAACATTCTTTGTCTCTCATAAGTTTCCTCACTGTAATATTTTTCTCTGCTTCTTCCAACTTTTTTTTTGACGAAAAACGCCCATCGCATCTTCCTCATCCTTATTTTAGCTACTTTTGTTTTTCGATCCTTCTAACTTTTTATTTTTGTTGATTATATCTGATTTTCGCTCTCACATTCTATCTTCTTCATTGTCTCCGATTTCTTCTACTAATCTGAACTTTTTTGAAAATGTCGATTCTAAGTACCGCATTTTGCTTGAAATGTGAGAAGATGTATGGTGAGTGAAAGAGCTTGTATAATCAAAACGTTTCTTAAAACTTCAGACCTCGAGAAACGGAAAATGTGTACAGGAAAGTGTAATCATTCAATTTGTGAGACATGCTTCGACCAGAAACTATCCGATTCTTGTCCGATTTGCGAGATAGGAGACGCTTTTGAACAGAAAAATGTGAATTATCAAGCTCAAAACATGCTCTCGGAGCTGTTGGAGACGTTTTCGTTGGACACTCTCTTGACGCGAGATTTTGAGTCAAAAGTAGGTTGCTTTCTTTCAAATTTATAGCATTTCACGAGGCAAAAAGAAATACAAAATCAGATAGCAATTGAACATGAAAATACAGCACATGGGGACAGCATGAATTGTTCTGACCCAAATTGTTGTGAGATCGTTATGCTCAGGCAAGATAGTTAGGCAAATATTTGAAAAATTTCTCTTCTTAATTTATATTTGAACCTACTTTTAGGACTTCTAAAACCATATAGTGTGTTGCGTGTTTACTTTGTTCGCCAAAACTTTTGCATCTAGAATGAAAAAATGGATTCACCATAACCAGGTCATAGGTCCTTTTTTAGAAGTTTTCCAAATCTAATTTTCGAGTTGGTCCTTTTCTTTCAATTAATTTCTAGAACGTTTTTCAGAACTTCGGCGAAGGTGCATGCTCAGAATGTCGACAGCACAGTACAAAACTTCGAGTCTGTGCAGATTGCTCAACAAGATCCGGTCTTCTGATACTCTCCGACGACGGGAAAATTCGACTGACAACAGAAACTGACAATGAGCTTCTTGAAACCAAGATTCTCCGTATCCGGAGTGTTGCAGTATGTGCCGACTGTGCACTGGACGGCTCCAAGCATAAAGGACATAATCTGGTCTTTGCCACAAAAATCGAAGAAATGCAGGATACTTTGAAAGCTCTTGAAATTTTCTCGTCATTTTCCATTTTTTCGCGTAAATGGATAGACGAAGCAAGAGATTGCAAACAGATGACTGGCACAGTAAGGGCATTCTCGGCATACGCTCAATCTCTTAAATTGAGCGAAATCTTGTTGAAGATGACAAGATACATAGAAGATCAACGCGAGAAGGAGGTAATCCTTTCTTTTTTAACAGTGCTCAATAATATTTCTGCTGGAGGAAGACCAATATTTAAGCATTTTCACGGCATCCTCAAATGGAAATAGAAATCAAATTCTTTTTCTCCCCGGGGTCACCGACCGAAAAAGGAAATTTCTCAAAATGATGGGAAATTAGCACTGAAAAATCGCCTTTTTCGCCTTATTAAATTTTAAAAGACCTATTTTAAAAATGTGTTCTATACATTTTCTAAAGCGTGTTCCAATACGTCTATTGACCCAGAAAACGTGTTCCCAATTTGGATTGGAGGAAAGTTATTTCAACTCAAATTTTGAATTGGAAAAATCATGTTTTTTTGAATTTTCGGATCTGTGTCGGAGAAATTCAGAAATTTTTTTTACACATTTTGAAGAGAATTTTACGGGGCATTCATTGATCTAAGAATCAATTCATGAAGTCTTGCCTGCAATAAATTATTTCAGCTCAAACTTTCTAAAAAATTTGAAATTTGAGTTAAAATAACTTCCCTCCAATCCAACTTGGGAACACGTTTTATGGGTCAATAGACGCCTTTGAGCACGCTTTAGAAAATGTATAGAACACATTTTTGAAATAGGTCCTTTAGAATTTAATAAGGCAAAAAAGGCTATTTTTCAGTGCTAATTTCCCATCATTTTGAGAAATTTCCTTTTTCGGTCGGTGACCCCGGGGAGAAAAAGAATTTGATTTCTATTTCCATTTGAGGATGCCGTGATTTTCTGGAAATTTATATGAAAAAATCTAAAAAGTTAATGGAGAATGCTAATAACGAAAAGGAAAAAAAGGAATGGGAAAACATTATCAAGAAGTTGGAATCTTTTCATGAACAATTTTCCTCACAAGAATCGGTCTTTGATTGGAAATCAACTGCTCTTGAAGCCATTAAAGTCTACGAATCTGGGTTAATTGGAGAGATCATGAAATTGCCGACAGATTCCAGAGTCACTCGCGATATTGCGAACACTAGTAAAGATTTAAGAAGAACAATGAAGCTACCACGAGAGATCGAGAAGTATGCAAATGTGGCTGGAAGTGTACTCCAATTTTTCTTTGGAAGTGACGAGGAGAAGAAAGTCGAGGAATTAGACTTGGATTGATATGTATGTATATTAATTGTAACTTGCTCAATTTGTCGTATTTCGGAAGATTATTGTTTTATAATAAACAATTTTAGATAAATATACTGTCCAAAAGTGTTATGAAAAACCTCTTGAAGATTCAGAGAGTATACATAAAAACAATAAGTTAGCACCAAAAATATGAATACTGCGACTACGGCTGCAAATGAGTTATAAGAAGTCCTCACAAACCTATACATCGGTCACACACTACTTTGAAAAAGACGGGGACCTTTTTGATCATATTTCTGTACTACGGGGACGGATCGAACTAAAAGCGAGGGCACCATGCTCAATAACAACCGTCTTGAAGATGTTCATTTTTTTTGTGTGCACGCTATAAGTCTTGTCCTTATCTTTTTGGTAAATCACATGTGTAAACTGTTAAAACTAAATTGTTTTATTTTGCATGAAAATGACAACAAAATCTATTATCAACAAAACGAGGCAATTTCTTCCTCACTCTTATTCGTAAGTGTTTCCTCCTCCCTATCATCTTCGTTTTCAGTCATTGTATCAATTTCGCCGCCCTCTCATTCATTTTAGTTTTTCATCCGCTGTAGATCACAAATATGTCACTGTTGAGTGCAACGCTTTGTTTGAAATGTGAAGAGATTTATGGTAAGCATACTTGTGATTTGCCTGCCCGGCCCGGGTCAGCCCGGCCCGGGCAGGCAAAAATTTTCTCGGCCCGGCCCGGCCCGGTCGGCCCGATTTCAAAAAATTCGAAAATTTTTTTTTTGAAAATTTCGATTTTTTTGCTCAAAAATCGAAAATAGATACTTTAAAAATTTCAAAAAATTTGACCTCAAAAAATCGGGCCGGGCCGGGCCGGGCCGGTAGAAATTCCTCCATCGGCCCGTAACAAGTATGATGGTAAGTAGGATTTACATTGAACACTATTGAACAATAGAAAAGGTAAGAAAGCAAAAAAATTCTGCGCTAAAACACAGGGATGCATACAACACAAGTTTAGTACGAACAAGTAATACTTTTTTCAGATCTTGACAATCGGAAGGTGTGTATTGGAACGTGTAATCATTCAATTTGTGAGACATGCTTCGATCAGAAACTGTCTGATTCGTGCCCAATTTGCGAGACAGGCGATGCCTTTAAAACGAAACACATGAACTACCAAGCTCAAGGGCTGCTCAGAGAACTAGGCGGTTCTTTTCCACTAGACACTCTTTTTAATGAAATGTACGAGAGGCAGGTAGGTGTTCGAAATATTCGTTGTATCTGATAGCAGAGCGTGGCCAAGTGTTTTATCAAATCCTGAGTCATCAAGGTTTTTTCGAGTACTTGGTGGAAGTCCAACATCAGATTTTTTTGTGTTCAACAACATTTCTCGCGAACATAAATCAAATAAAAATCGTTTTCTAGTAGATGCTCAAAAAATGATAACATTATGAGCAATCTTTAGAACAATAAATTCGCTTTGTAGTTTCGGGAAAACCCGAATACCCAATCTCGCATCTCGGATAAATCCGGTCTGAGTTTTCCAGATACGGGTGTGCTCACAAGGGTACTCGGGATCGCGCTTTGCCTAAAAGTAAGCGTGACAAATGATTTGATTTTCAGAACACCGGCGAGGGTGCTTGCGCGGAATGCCATTACAACAGTGAGAAACTTCGAGTATGTGTCGATTGCTCAACACAATCCGGCCTTTTAATTCTTTCCGATGATGGAACACTCCGATTATCCACGAATACTGCTGATGAGCTTTTGGTCACAAAAATTCTTCGTATCCAAAATGTCTCTATATGTACTTCTTGTGTCGTGGACAGAGCTAAACATGAAGGACACCGGCTAGTGCTCCTCAGCAGAGTCGAAGGTATGGAAGATGCATTGCGTTCTCTTCATTCGCGATTGGGAAAAGACGATTGAGGAATTGAAGTTTGATGACCTCATGCACTTCATTATTATCCAAGATTTCTGATATTTTGCTACAAGTTGTGTGTGCTCGTTTTGAAAATATATTTGTATGAACCTTTCATTTGGCTTGTCTACTTCTATTTTCTTTACTAAATAAACTTCTTGAAACCATAACATGATGTTAATTCTTTATTCAACTTCCAAGAACAACAAAATCAGTTCTGAACCAATTTCCCATTATGAGTCAACTCTCCAGTAAGTTCCGTAATATCTTTAGTCAAGTAGAACTGATAGTATTTGTCATCAGAAAGTTTCCCAATCTCGAATAGAGGAAGAAGGTGAATAGTGACTTCAGTTTCCTTGTTGGCTTGATTACAAGTATGGTAGAGATTCGCCTTGACGTCGAAGTACTGTAAAATATTATTTTTGTAGTTCTCAATAGAGCGCACTTACATCCGACCAAATCTCATCTCCAGTCATCTCTCCTGTCACTTTGAATTCAGCATGTGGGGTTGATGAGTGATCAATGTGAGGCCGGGTGATTTCATCGGGGTTGTTGGTCCTGAAAATTCAAATTTGAAAAACGCTCTATCGTACTTGCTTAATTTCTAGCAAATGCGCTCTATTGACAATCCGCTCACCACACAACATCCTTATCAAAAAACTGAATGCTGTATCCGAAAGAGTCTCGATTTGGAACACGACAAATGAGATGGACGTAGAATGAGAAGTAGAACTTCTTGGATTCGGCGAGAGTGAAGATTTTGATAAGAAGAAGAATAGCAAAGATGGAAAATCCACGCATTTTTTGAGAGGAAAGGGAGAAATGAATGGAATGAGTTGGAAATTGTGATGGAAGTATAAAAAGGCTGAAAGAGGCTAAATTTTTACTGATAAGTCAAATTCTGTCTTGCAAGATCAAGATCTTGTGTTTTGCACGTCATAACTCGCTCTCTTGGGCCAAATTGAATGAAAATTCGTCAAAAAACATTCAAAACAAAAATGAATTTATTGAAACAAATGACTTCAACTCAAAATCAATTAACAAAAACAAACGTTAACCGCCACCCCCATCCTTTTTGTGTCCCTAAAACCATCCAGTTGGTGCAATCCTATCGTCGATTAAAGTCTCAGAGTGAATAATCAGTTCCGAATATCGAAGTAGCGGGTGACTTCGAACATTACTCTGATACGTTGTGTACGATTTCAACGGGTAACTCTCCGGAGCTATGATGGTGCTGATCTCATCGAAACCTCCCTTTTTGGATAAATGCTCAAGAATGCTAGTCTTGATTCGAAGATCTTCTGGTAGTCTTATCAAGTGTTCCGAAGAGATCTTTAGAGTGTTGACTTTGAGCACTTCCCTTCCAGAGAGAAACTTTCTGGTCAAGTATCGAACAGCATTCCAGATGGAGGTGATGTACACCAAGTTTTCAGTTTTGAAGGCCTTGCCCTCGCGGAACAAAGACAGACGTATGTAATCACTGAACTCCAAAGGATGTTGATTTTCACTGTAGCGCAAATGATCGATCGGTTTGTCTCCCGTTATTAAAACATCTCCAGGCAATCGTTGAACTTCATCATGACAATATGGTGACTTGTCAGTTGGATATCCGTTAGTTTCGTGATAGCTTTTGTAGTGCTTTGGATCGTCGCCCACATACTTTTGGAATCGTCGAATCTGGTAGTCAACTGAGTTCATTGAAAATGACAATGTGTCAAAATCCAGGCTTTGAATCCGCAGGGGAGCTCTTTTCTCGATGTCTCGAAATGCTGGGCATGTGAGATGTAGGTTGAATCTAATAATGAAAATAAATTCGATTTCAAATACCATTTTCTTAACTTACCGAACATTTGGATCCATATGTTCTAGGATAACCATAAGGTTTGGATAGGAGAGAGACATTGGTATTTTGAAATCGAAGTATTGAGTCGATTATGATCGACGTTGAGGCGAAAAAGGGGTTCTCGACGAAAATCAATAGAGTATTTGGTCACAGTGTGCGATTGCGTAAAGGACCCTGATGGAAGGGGTCTTCCTGAGATATCTGTCTTCTGGGAAGAGGCCCTCAATTTTTGGCACCCTAGCGTTCCCCGTCATGGTTTCAGAGGTTCCGTTCGATCGGGGAATTCGGCCAACCGTTCGACCGCCGACAGAAAACTTGCCTAAGCAATTTGATTGGCGCCGACGATTTGATTGGTGCCAACGGTTGATCCGGTAGGCGATCGGCCGGCGGTCAGACAACGGTCGGCAAATTTTGACATGTTAAATAAGTCTTCTTATTTTATTGGGAGAAGTTTCAAAATAGACCTTAACCAATCTTTTTGCCTAATTTATTATTTTTCTGGAGCAAAAATTCAGATGTACTAAACAAAAACTTGTGAATATCATTTTCTGCTCATTTTCGGACTCTCACCGAAGTGCAGCAAAAAATCGTTTTTTTTAGAAGTCATAAAATGGTTTATTGAATAATTAGTAGATTAAAGATACAGATTAATTTTTCTTAATGTTAGTTCATAAAGTTCAAAACAAATTGACAATTAAAACTACCAAAACGATAAACAATGATCTTGAAACTGCAGAATTCTTATCCTTTCCACTCTTCCTCTTCTTGTCCTCTTTCAACCATTTCTCAATATTCTTGTCAACAAAAAGTCTTGCTTCTTTAACTTGAGGAAGATCATCGCTTCCCGCGTTATACAGTTCAGCACAATGAGAAGTGTTTCTGATTAGAAGAGAGACAACTGAAGGGTCTGTGGAGTTGTGGAGGACTCCAAGAGCGTGCCAAGGATCGACATCTCCATTTGTGAAGACTACGTTGGTTCCCTGGAAGTTTAGAGGTTGGTGATTTGAAAATTTGAGATTTGAGGGAAAAGTTTACGGTTTCAATAAAGTTGTGAAAGTTAGGGAATGATCTAACATACAATTTGATGTAGACATTGGACTCGGAAATGAGGGGGAAAATTCAATAAAGTTAAAATAATTTTACGGTTTTAAAATCTTCATAATAGGTTTTGGACGGTCTAGGTTTTATTATGGCGTTCAGTCTATCTCTTAACAGAAAGCAAGGTATTCAGAGTCTACAAATTCATGTTACAACTTCATCATGTCAGAAGCTACTGAAATGAATCATTAGTTTTTTTCTGATGATATAGTCAAGTCATTAAATAAATCTCACCTTGAACCCCTCCGACCCTCCATATCTGAAGTTCGACATCTCCACAGCGTTATCAATCATATACCGAGAGTACTGCTCCCCAAATAGGTCTATACAGTCTTGGATGTAGTAGCTGAAAATTGGGAAAAGTTTCAGACTCAAAATGGGATTAATCGGTTCCAGCTTCAACACAATATGATTACGCATGACTCAGTCACAGCGTATTCAAGTTTCACGAATATTTTTCAGAAAGATGTTCCTTACCTCACTGGACTAACACTTCCAAAAATACTATTCCCCGAATCGGTGGTCTGATAGAAACCAAATTCCGTACAAGTTTGCCACGTCCACAGCTTCATGTTACTATAATTATCCCATACTTCTTCTGGTCTTGCCTCGTCCAAGGCGTCAAACAAAAATGGAAAACGCCCAACAGGGTTCCGTGTACTATTCATCATAGCTTCACACATTTTGGCGATTTCCGATGTTTTTGTAAATGCACCCTTTCCGCCTCCCGCGTATTGTACAACGCTTGCGAAGGGTCCCATAGCGCCTTCGAAAAAGTAGTGAATATCTCTGGTGGTGAAGTTGAGAGGTAGATCTGTATCGAATTTCTGCTCAATAAACATTCGGCCGTCTTCGGTGTAGATCAAGTCATTCAATATTGTGAACGTGTCTTTGATCTTCTTATAACAAGAAGGATTGAATCTCAAAAACGCATTCTCCACAACCATCATATACTCGTAAAAGTCGGTTTTGGCTTGAACTGGAGCAGAAGATGCGACCGCGCCAATGACGAGATCCGGGAAAAGTTGACGCATCCAGGCAGAGAGCATTCCAGGATAAGATCCTCCGATAGTGATCCATGGATTGGTGGTGTTGGTTCGGTAGTTGATGGTTCGGATGAATTCGGCAATGTCGTAGAGGGCTTGAAGAGAGTTGAGGTAGGTCAAGTCGGTGTTGTTTCTGAAAAATCAATATTAAGAAGATACTATCTTCAAGATAATAGCGATGTGATAAGAGGACAATGCAAAACAGAAAAATTTTCAGTATCGAAATGTCTTTATTTTTCTTGAGAGGAATCTGACACTTCGGTATACAAATCGGAGTTGTGTGGACTGCTTTTTTGGAATATTTTTAGAATGTAAACGCGAATCTAGAAATACAAATTGAACTGTT
Organism: Caenorhabditis sinica; assembly: GCA_963932045.1. Taxonomy (NCBI): domain Eukaryota; kingdom Metazoa; phylum Nematoda; class Chromadorea; order Rhabditida; family Rhabditidae; genus Caenorhabditis; species Caenorhabditis sinica. Next base: position 17,350,371 of record OZ009940.1, read on the forward strand.
TCATACTTCTGTTATAATTGCTTGTTTCATGCTACTGCTAATGGGCGAACACCTACGTCATCTCTAAATATCCAAACTCACTCCACATGACTATCTCCATAGTATCGATGCTCCAACACATAAACCACTCCTCCATATTTCTCTGCTCTCCTCATCGCTTCCGAACTCGCATTCTTCACATCATATCCAGATTCTGGAGCCTCGCCTCCGATCGACAAAAAGTTGGGGCCATTTGGCTTTGCGAATTTCCAGTTTTTGTAGAATTTTTGTTGGAAAAATCTTTGATTTCTATTGTCAAAGTGATCCACTTTTTGTCTGAAAGTTGAAGTCTCAAAGTGTTCAGCGGAGAAGTCGTTTTTCTTCGATGCGGTGGTGACTGGATTGATGAGGGGACGCATTCCGTGGAATCTTCTTTTGGTGGTTTTCTGATTTAAGTTTTGTATTCTAACTTCATTTTCTTTGAACTTAGAGAATGTCGAAATTTTTCGATGAACCTTCTTGACCTTTTTTACTGGTGGTTCCACTGGAATTGTCCACGGCTTCTTTATATCCTTCACGTGTATTCCCTCCTTCGGTCCGGTAACCCATTCTCGTACATTCTCCATCACAGAATCCTCGACATCTTCAGGTAGGCTAGAGAAATCGACAAAATGGGAAGCATTTGGGATACCCCACACCACCACTGAATAATCGTTGGATTCAGTATGCGCAAGTGCCGCCCATGGATCATTCGCTGCATTGATAAATACTGCATTTGTTCCGTTGTAGGGTCCATAGATTTTCCTAGAGTGCTCAATATCGTCTCGAATTCTCAAAGCGGAAGTGGCATTTTTGTAGAGCTCCGGGAAAGTGTCGAAACATTGTTTGAGGAAGATACTCGTGGGCACTACTGATCCGAAAAGACCATTTTCATTGTCATTGGTTGTGTAGAACCATCCGAACTCGGTGCAGATTTGGTATTGCCAGAAGCGGCGTTGGTTGGGTTCTGAAAAGCTTGTATGGCACGGTCAGGTAATAATGGAAGAATTTTGATTAAATAGATATGAATGTGAGAAAACAGTTAAAATTTGAGAAAAATTCCGATCTAAATCGGTTCTACATTCTAGGTTTACAAAGCAGACTCATTTGGTACGATTATTTTTAGACAAAAAAATTAACGAAAATTTTATGGAAAGTTCTCCTCATAAATCAAAACTGAAAAATAAACATGTTTCAGCATCTTTATGAATTTTCCCCTTCTTTTTCAAACTGGTAATTGAAGAAAGGTAGTCAAATTCTCTTCAGGAATACTTATTTTATTTCAGACGTCCGCAAAATTTTTTCCCGAAAAAAAAATCCGTTTCATCAATAACACTGTTAAATCGATTATATAGATGGCAAAGCTCACAAACTAAAAATATGACCAAATACCAATACTTCCCAATACTCACCAAAAATCTCCTTTCCTCTTTTGTCCTTCCTATTCTTCAATTTCTTGATATAATCCTGATAATTCGTTTTCATCGGAATATATTGTCCAGTGAGCTGCTTGCTCAAGTAGGTGTAGGCTTGATGAATTCTTTCAACTGGATGCCTGGTTTCAAAGTCGATCTCATCACACATTTTGAGTATAGAAAGGTTGAACTGAAAAATGGTCCCATGAGAAGAACAATTGGGGAGAGTAGAAACGGTGGACTCAAAAACGGGGCGTAGAAACTGGTAACTTTTGCGAAGATTTACTCTTTCCGACTGTTAGTATCAACTATTCTTATAATTTGAGCTGATGCGATTGCGGCCTAAATACCATTAAAATTAATAAAGTTGAGCTATTTTGAGCATAATTTTACTGATTCATCCCTCTTACATCATACACAAAGTTTGAGCAATAGTATTCTTTCTTCCATTTCAAGCTTACCTGATCATTGTACTGCACAATCTGCTGAAATGGAGCTATCAATGACAAGTAGAACATTTGAATATTGTCTGTTGTCAGATCGTCATTCATATTTGATCCCAATCGGAACAATTTGGAAAGCTCCTTTCGCCCATAATCGGAACTCATCAAACTTTGAAGCTCTTGGAATCCTTCCGCGATCTTTCCAAAGCACTCCTCACCACCGGTTTCCAGAATTTCTTGTTCAACTTGATCATTGTACTCTGAAATTTTGTGTTACGTCACTGGAGAGCTTGAAACGCGCTCTATCACTCCAGAAGGTACTTTGAAAGGATATAATGCAATAGAGCGCATTGTGAAAATTACTCACTCCAAAAATCAAACTCCCTCATCATTGGAGCAGAAACTATGACTACACCAGAGATCATATCGGGATACAGCTGTCGAGCCTCCGCTGCAATCACTCCACCGTATCCAGCACCCCAAAGAACCCATCTGACATCTGGATCGAAGTGGAAGTGGGCATTGGTGTGGTTGATGAATGTGATGATGTCACGGATGGCATTAGTGGAGTTGAGGTATTGGAGGTTTTGGGCGCTGAAAATTGGAAATGTAATTACTGTTTCGATAATGGGATGTGAAACTATATGGGGGTTGTGAAACAGGGTTGAAAAGAAAATTTAGGATTCTTTTCGCCGAATGATAATAACTGATATTATCAGAAGACGTGCAACATGTCTCTTGAAAGTTTCAGATTTCAAGGTTCTTTTTTGCCAGAAACAAAAAGTAAGAACTCAAATACTGACTCTCGCGATTCAAAAATTCATGTTGTTTTTCTGTTTCAAAATCTTCATAATCTCTCAATGATTTGAATATATCCATTGTGTCAATCTGATCATAAACTCACTCCAACTCCGGCACTGACTCTCCATAGTATCTGTGCTCCAATGCAAATACAGTTGCTCCGAATTCCTTTGCCGATTTCATCATGAAACTTTCCTCATCTTGAATCACATTTTCATGAAGTGCTTCTGCTCCATTAACATAAAGAAATACAGTCTTCTTGTTCAATGAATAATGTTCAGAATACAAGTATCTCTGCTCGAACTTTTTTGAAGTATTCGAGCGTGAGTGATCAAGAGTCTGGTGAAAATAGGCGCTAGTGACGCCAATATCCAGATTCCGGAATTCAGAAGAAGCAAAAGCCGTAAGATATTTGGAGAAATGGAAGTGGTTCGGGTTGATGGAATTGGAAAGTTTCAGCACAATTAGGAGGAGAGGAACTATTCGATAAAACATGGTGAAATTTGAAACCAACTTTTCGAATCGGAAACTTTTTATATTCCAGAATATTCATAATAACCTCAATTCTTTGTTACCATTGATAATGGAGCATTTGAAAGAAGTGAAAAAGTAGAAAAATGACAAAATAAACAATAATAAAGGAGGGGGAGAACAGTTTAAGTATTCAATCAGTTTTTTAACAATGGGATTTTTTTTCTTGGCGAGTCTTTGATGACTCACTAAAAGAGGAAAAGTGGAGAATGTTTTGATACTTTTCAACGAATATGTTTCATTAAATTTATGGAAAAACAAGAAGATTTATCTATGCTACAATTCGAGAGTCGATTTATCATAATCGTTGGAAAAGATACTCGATCTTGAACACTTGCTGAAAATGAAAAATCCCACATTTCCGTCGCCCATTGTGATGTTCAAAGATCCAAAATCTGAACGAAAAATGCCGTACTTTATTTCATGATATGTTCCATTTTGATCTTCAAAAAGGTTCTCGAATCGACGGAATTTGATGTCCCTGGAAAAAAACCGTCAGTTTTTTTCAGTACAACAATAAGATACTGTCTGTTTTCTAGTGATCCAAAAGACGCCCTGGTCATGAAAGTGAAAAGCTCTTCCATTTCAAAACTATCAAAACTAATCACGGATAGGGCGTGTTTCAGAGCGCGGATGCACCCGAAAACAGTATGTTCTGCGCTGGGTGATCAAAACTTTCAGACCTCATTCTTGATCTACCGGTGCGAAAATTAGAGCGTGCACTCAGATTGAGATGGAGCGAGTCGCCCGAACTTGTGAAAAACAAATAACTCACTCATCATCTCCATTCAAACCCAATTCCCCTCGCACTTGCTCGATGCACAAATCAATATCGATGATAGTCCGAAGAACGATGTTCACAATAAAAGGTTCAGAATTCGGTGACCATCCGCCGATGAAACTCCGAATCATATTCTTGAAATCTTCCGATCCAAAATTAGTGTAATATAGGTTCAGATAGGCAGTATGAATGGTTAATAGTTGCTCGATGTCCATCCATGTGGCGTCCTTGATCGTTATCATTTGTATTGGCTGGTTCAGGTTTTCGAAATCGCATTTGAATTCAGGACGCGTTTTGAAATCAAATTTGATGCAGCTCCAGTTTTTTCGGCTTATGATCTTGTTAACGAGTGTGGAGTTTTCTATGACATTTTGACTTTTCAATGCCATCTGAATCTGTTTCATGTCGCCGCATATTCTTTCGATGATTTCTAGAGTTTTTTCTTCCTCAAATTGGTCGATGTAGAGGGTGAACTTTTTGAGTTTGATATGGAACAAGTCTCTAAGGTAATGAATCCAGATACTGACAGCAGAGACGTAGTCGTACGAGTAGTATAAATCTAGAGAGTGTTCTTCGGCTCTGAAAAAATCGTCGGTGAAAGAACCGAAGTTTCTGCAACTTACTTCCAAACCTGCACCTTCGGAATCTCTATCCTTTGTTCAAAACTTGATATATGAATCCCTTCCATCAGTTTCGCAAACTTTTGCTTTTTCCTTCCTCGCACGAACGACGATACTTTGCTCCATTTCCCTGCCAACCCCTTCTTTTTCTCAGGGAATCTCAGAAATCGAAAAATCCACTGTGGAGTCGCTTTCGAAGACCAAGATGACAATTTCACACCTTCCACCGAACAATAATCCATTTTAAGTTTATTCTTCAGGAGATATTTGTAACGACCTTTTGGTTTTAACAACATCTTGCATATTGCTTCGCTCGACTTGCTAGTTAGCGACAAGAAGACTCTATAAAACATATACTGTGGTTCAATTTTCCAAAAAAAAAAAAACTCACTGCTCAAAAGGAGTCATCATCTTTAGAATTTGTTCCAGTACGACAAGAGGAAGTAGAAATAACGGGAGTCCAGAAGATGGAGGCATTCTGGAGAGGGAAGAATATCGAAAATGTAGGTCTGCCCAAGGAGATGAGGGAAAATGGATGAACAGGTGACGTGGCAATAAGAGAGGTCAACGAATAGAAAGAGACTGCGGTTGGAGAAGAGAATTAGAGAAATGACGGTAGTTGGATGGAATACAGTCACACCAGAGTCTGTGGGACTTCTGGTACATTGCCCTCGTTATTGGTGTCATAAGTCCTGAGAAAGATGGCACCGTGCTAAATAAGGTCAAGAAAACTGTGTGACAAAATAAAGTTTTTTGACAGGGGTACGAATTCCCAATGTAAACTACAGAGCCAATCCTAACAGGAGCTTTATTGTGAAAATGAAACTGTAAAACATTACTTGCAAGAAAAAAGGTTTTTATTAACTTTGAAAATGGAGTTTCAAAATTTTTCAATTGTTTTGTCAGACTCCCATCTGTGAGGCATGGTTTTCCAAATTCAGAACAGTTTAGATATGCAGGTTATAACGAGTCCCATCGTAAGTTTCAGAAAAGATGCTCTTCTCTGGCTGTGTGTAGAACTGGATCCCACCTTCTCTCCTGTTTACCATTGAAATTATACCAGAAATGAAGTTAGGACGAAAGATTCTGTATTCGATTTTGTGTTGAATCCCATCCGGTCTCTCCACGATTTCAACAGATCCCAGGAACCTGGTTCTTCGGGCTCTAAAGTTTAAAGAGTTCTTGATATTACTGTCATAGTCAACTTACTCTTCATCGTTTTCCTCATTTTCTGATATTACAATCTCGTCTCGAATCTCAGCTATCAGATTATGCAATTCCACGTCTTCACAAAACTGAATTTTCACTGCGATCCATTTTGGCCTCCATCCATTGATCCATTCTTGAAGCAACTTCTTGAGATCGGTTGCCTTAAAGCTAGTTTCATACAGAAACAAAAATTGCACTTCCATATTCAGAATGTCATCGAGAAGCATCCATTGTGCATATTTAATTGAAATGCGATTAAATTTTGTATTCAAGGTAGTGAAATCGTATTTGAATTCTGGAGTCGTATCAAAGTACCAGTACAAATTGTTGCTTGCAGTTTGTCGGTTTAGGAGTCTGTGGATGAGCTCTTGCTTCGATTCCCCTACTATCAATCGGCTACTCAGTTGAAAATCAGATATTGGTTTGGAGCAGAATGTATCCACAATTTCATAGCATTCTTCATCATCAAAAGGATGAATGTGAAGATCAAGCACCTTCAGGGTTATGTTGAACAAATCTTCCAAGTACAGAATCAGATTTTTCGTAGCAGAAACATGGTCTCCAGAATGACGAAGGATGAGGCAGCGCTCGTTTCTGAAGTGGGGATTTTTGGAAAGAAATTGGGAATATACTAACTTTTCTGGATGTTTTCTTATTTTAATGCCTGAGTAGTAAACTCCTTGCATCACTTCCTCAAGTTCTCGTACTGCTTTCTCTCTTCGAAAAACTGATTTTACTCTGCTCCATAGTCCCCTGGCTTTGATTCTTTGTGGTGGCATTTTCTTTATGTAAATGCCCCAATCTGTAGTGCCATAGAAAGATAATCGTATTTCTTGAATTACAGAATAGCACAACGAAAACTCGCTTAGATAGCCTGGTTTCTCACATTGAGCTCGCGTTCGGATCGATTTGCAGATTTTCTGACTCGTTTTGCTGCATAGAGACACTGCGATTCTGAAGTCAAACTTTGAACTCGAAACAAAAGAAATGTGACTGAACTTACAATTCGAAGGGAGTCATTAGTTTCAGGACTTGATTTAGAACTAACAGGGGAAGAAGTAATAACGGAAACTTGGAAGACGTTGGCATTTTGAATATGAGAAAAACGAAAAGAAGACGTGGGAAGAGAATCAAACAGGTGACGTTGACCTGGGGTCAAATATGAGTCGAGAGAGTACAAAAATTCGAGAGAATAAGAGAAAGGAGAGTACAGTATCCTCTCGATGTGCACAGTCTATGAGGGCCACCTGGTATATTGAGGTTATTGTTGGTGTCATATGGTGTGGGAAATTGGGATTGGTGTATCCTTTTACTCGTCTCTAGTTTGTTTCTAGGTCGAGGTGTGATGCTATTGAAGTTTAAGTGTCATTTCTCAGATCCAAAGCAAAATACTATGCATGAAGAAAGATTTCAGAATCACTATGGCATTATGCAGCAATTAAAGGACAACACTATGTAAGCCTGAGCAAATAAATGATATAGATTCATAAATTTCCTCTAGAATAAAACATACATTGGACGAATTAGTTTTTAATACAAGTTGTAACTGGTCCCATCGAACGTTTCAGAGAATATGCTCTTCTCCGGCTGCGTGTAGAATTGAATCACTCCTCCTCTCCTATTTGTCATAGAAATGATACCAGAAACAAATTTTGGACGGTAGATGCCGTGTTCTATTCTGTGCTTATTTCCTTCCTGAGTCTCCAATATTTGCTCTCTTCTCAAGAATCTAGATTTTGGAGTTCTGAAAAGCAAACTGGTGATAGAATTTAGGATTCATAGCTTACTCTTGATCATTTTCAGCTTCCAGAACTGCTACCTCTTCTAGGATCTCAACTATCAAATCATCCAATTCTACATCTTCACAAAAACAAATCATCACGGCTATCCACTTTGACCTCCACCCGTTAATCCATTTCTGAACCAATTTCTTGAGATCTGCTGCTTGGAAGTTTGTTTTTCTCAGAAAAAGGAATTGCACGTCAACATCAAATAAATCTTCTAAGTTCATCCATCTTGCATCTGACAATGTCAGTCTGTCAAGATTTGTTGTCAAATTTTTGAAATTATATCTGAATTCTGCAGTCGTATCAAAGTTCAAGTGCAAACTTTTGTTTGCAGTTTGACGGTCTAGGAGTTTGCAAACGAGAGCTTGGTTCGATTCTCCCACTATCGATCGGCAACTCAATTGAAAATCAGACAATGGTTTGGAGCCGAATGTATCCATAATTTTAAGATTCTCCTCGTGGCTAAACGGATTGATGTGCAGATAAAACTCCTTCAGGTTGATTTGAAACAAATCTTCAAAGTAAAGTACCAGTCTTTTTGTCGCGGAAACATGATCCCCAGTGTGACGCAGGATGAGGAAGTGCTCGTTTCTAAATTGCTCGTTTTGGAGTAAATTTATGAATAGACTAACTTTTCTGGATTCTGCTTTATTATGATGCCTGAGTAGTGCACTCCTGGCATTATTTGTTCCAGTTCTCGTGTTGCTTTCTGTTTCCGAAAAACCGACTTCACTCTGCTCCATAGTCCCTTGGGTTTTCTTGTTATTTGTGGCATTTCTGTCAAAAAAACCACCCAACCCGTAGTGCCATAGAAAGATAATCGTATTTCTTGAATAACAGTATATGCCAACCGAAACTCGGTTAGATAGCCTGGTTTCTCACATTGAGCTTTGGTTCGAATCGATTTGCAACAATGTTTACTTCGTTTGCTGCATAGAGAGACTGCGATTCTGAAGTTGAACGTGAACTGGAGACCAATTAAGTAAACGAACTTACAATTCGAATGGAGTCATCAGTTTCAGAACTTGATTCAGAACTAACAGGGGAAGAAGTAATAACGGAAACTTGGAAGACGTTGGCATTTTGGATAGGGAAAGTATCGAAAACGAGAAGAAGACGAGGGAAAAGAAAGAAACAGGTGACGTTGACCTGGGGTCAAATATGAGTCGAGAGTACAAATTTACAATAGAATTAGAGAAAACAAGATAGTACTTACTGTATGTGCACAGTGTACGAGAGATTGCCAGCTGGTATATATTGGTATATTACGTTGTTATTGGTGTCATATGGTGTGGGAAATTGGGAATCTATTATAGATTTTGAGAGGAATCAGTTGAAAATTAAAAGGCGAAAGGGTAGTGCTATTGGTATTGACTGCATTTCGATAATATCAAATTTTTCGGATATAATTTTTATTACTTCATAGAACTTAATTTTGCAAAAATATGATAATAATGTAATATGGCAACTAATTGTTTATGACCCTGAATGTTCATCAAAAATATTTGAATGTTGCTTGATCATCGACTCCGACCAAATATGAATCCATAATTTTGTGTTCCGCTCAACAGAAAATGTTGCAGTGCAAAGATCTGAACGACGAACATAATACCCAATTGTATGAGATATTCCTTGGGATGTTGTCTTTTCTTTCACAAATCTACAAAGTTCTACTGACTGTATTCTGCAAATTTGGTTCATGTTTCAGGAAGTAAATTTTTTCACTCACTTAATCTGACATGTTGTTTCATCGTAATCAGCTTCACTAAGAATACTTCGCATACATTCGTCAATGTTCACATTTTCCATCAATTCGATTTCCAATTGAGACCATTTTGGAGTCCAACCGGTTTTCCATGTTTCAATCAGTTGTATGAAGTGCTCTTTCAATAATTTCGACTGATTGAAGATCAAAGAGTGTATATCAGTGTTGATTATTTGGTTCACAGTTACCCAATGAGAGTATTCAATTTCCAAAGTCAATAGCTTACTTTGAAGATTTTGGATTTCAAAGTTGAATTCGGCACTTGGATTGAATGCCATCTTCAAAATATGAGTCGCGTTTTGACGTTTCAAAATATTTTTAATAAGTTCTTTATTCATATTCCCAATCTCCTTTCTGTTTTTAAGAGTGAAAAACTTCAGTTGTTTCCCTTCAGTTCGGAAGAAACAGTCAGCCACTTCAGAAGCTGTGCTTTCTTCCAACTCCGCGATATCCAAGTTCAGTTTTTTTAGAGGCGCGTTGAACAAGTCTTCCAAATGCAGGATGAATGCCTTGATGGTAGAAACTTGATCAATGGATGGGGACAGTCTGAGGGAGTATTCTGTACATCTGAAGAGTTTTTCATGACTGATTTGATCTTTCAGCTCGGCGGTGTACAATAACTTTAATTTTGTGGGGAATCAAAAAGTTTCTTGATAAATAAAAAGTTTTCTTATCCAAGATGACAATAATTTTGAACTAAACTTCTTTCTAAAATCAGTGGAATTTTTGAAAAACTTCCCAAACAATGCAACCAACTTACTCATTCTGTCTTTCTGTTGGATGGAAAGTAGATATGAAGAGATTATTCATCAACTCCGTATAGCTTCCATTTGGCCTAATTGAAACATTTGGCCGGAGAAATGAATGAATCCTATTCCTCAGCCTTGTAATTATACTTGTTGGTTCCGAAACTCTCATCACATAGAAAGTCCATTGAGTCGAGGGAAAGTCAGAAAACGTCATTCGTATCCCTTGACCAAATGAATAGTACAACATAAATTCGCCAGAGTTTTTCTCACATTGTGCTTTGGTTCGCATTGACGAACAATAGTGTTTACTCTTCTTGCTGCAGAATGACAACGAAACTCTATAAAAATGTACATTATCTTTGCAATACAGAGTCTGTATTTTAGCTCCAACAGACTGAAATAAAAACCAGGAATGACTCACATTTCGAACGGAGTCATCAATCTCAAGATTTGATTCAAAGCTATTAAGGGGAGGATGAAAAGTGGGAATTCGGAAGGCGTCGGCATTTTCTAACGGTTTGACCTAGAAATAAGAATATTGACGGAATGAGACTGGTCCAGGTGACGTTGATTTGGGGTCAATAGAAAGTTGAGAGAGTACAGAAAGACAAGATAATTAGAGAAAACAGAGTACTGTATCCTCTGTGTGTAGAACCTGAGGGGCATCGTCAGCTGGTATATTGATGTCATATGGTGTGGGAAATTGGAATTGGTGTATCCTCAATCTGGCCTCTACCTCTTTTCCTTTAAATTTGTTCTGCTTTGTGCAAAATGTCAAATCTATCCAAGTTTCCGTTATTCCAACTTCCTCAAATTGCACTATATCAAGCTATGACGATCCTGACTCCATTTGAGTTGTAAGTATCATGTCCCATGGATTAAAGCCTATTTTATTATATAAATTCAGAATTGTCGTGTCATTGTGCAGCAAACGGAGCAAAGCCATATGCAAATCCATTCGAACTCGAACACAATGTGACAAGGAGTTCAAAGATTTAAAACTGAATTATTCTTCTAGTAAAGAAGTTCGGTTGTCGTTCTTCCCATTCAGATCTTCGGATTGGGTATTTGCGCTTTCAAAGTTGCCTGAAGAGAAAACCAATAAAGTTTGGAATAGACTCATGTCAGTTTTTCGAAAAAAGGGAGAAAAAAATGGAAAGAAAAAATACATAAAACTTTTGAATGGAATTCACTTTTCAACATTCGATGAGGTTCAGAAAATAGAGGAAGGGTAAGTTTCTCTTTTAGATAAAGTTTCAAAACGAGTTTCAGAATAACCAATCACTATCTTTCCCTCTATTACACTGGCGACTTCTTCGATTCCATCACCTCTTGGATTCTCTATGTGGAAGATCTATTCAATGTCCGCCTGCAACATCTAGAGCTCTCTATTGACGAATATAACGATGGAGAAGTTTTGGATAAATTCTGTTATCAGCAGGAACATCCATTGATATTTTTCACACTCACAAGCAAAATGGTTCTGGGAGAAGCTGCCAAGGTAAAAGCCAGTCAGATTCTAAGCCGTCAGACTGCGGAAGGAACTTTGTACTTGGACTTCAAAGCAACTCCCGAGTTCACCTACGACTTCACAGATCTGACTACAAAACCGAGATGCATCTGCGTTCTTTACTCTAATTGGATGAAATTCGAAGTATTATTCGATATGGATATTCAACATATTTATCTAGACGAAACAAAATTCACATCTGTCGATTTGAAGCAGCTCCTTCGGAAATGGGTTAATGGATGGATACCGAAATGGTTCCACACCAAAATCCAGTTCAGCGAGGTTATTGATTTGGACACTTGCGTTACCGAAATAAGATCGGAAATGGATGAAATGGAGACTAAAGATGATAGGTGAGACTTAAATTTAAAAATTCAGCTTTGAAAAATTCAACTACTTTCAGAATAGTAGACATCAAATTTCTAAGAACCGAAGAAGTACAAGGCTCACGAGACATGCCCTTCCACAAAATTAGTTATAATGTCTATCGTCCTGATTTTGTCAGTGCCGTTATATCAATTAAAAACGGGTCGTTTGGAGAATTCACAATGTCGAGTGATCCAAAATGGAGCATTTTTTCATCTTCTGAAATTTGAGACAAGATGTAATGTTTAGTATTTCATATTGCAACTTTTTAAAATTATCTTTTGAGTGTTTTTTGTCACAAAATAAAGACAATGTATGCTTCCTTTAGCACCCTTTATGACCCCAATTCAACAGAGGGTGGTCCCCAGATTGTGCACACAGAGAACAACTGTATCTTGTTTCTCTAAAACTCTCATGTAGCCACAGTGTTTCTAAAGTTGACCTGTCACGTCACCTGTTGTTCTATTACCCCACGTCTTCACCTACTCCCATTCATTTTCGACACTCTCTACCGTTGAGAATGTCCACGTCATCTGGGTTCCCGATATTCCTCCTCCCTCTTGTAGTTTTGCAGCAAGTTCTGAAATTGATGACTCCTTTTGAGCAGTGAGTTTTCTCAAAGAATTTAGTTGTTTTTTAATAATCGAATTTATCTACAGACTCGTCTTGTCACTGACCAGCAAAACTAGCAAATCGATGTGTAAGATGTTACTAAAACCGTCGAAAAAATTGTTTTGCCAATTGACTAACGAACATAAACTGGAATATTGTACGAGCGAAGGAGTTAAATTGTGTGGGGCATCTACTGAATGGATATTTCGGATAGAAGAGTTGCCAGCGCCGAAAAAAGGACTCAAGAAGCTTTGGAGCGAAGTTTTTAACAAGAAGAAGAAGAAGGATACGTTTGTGAAACTGTTCGAGGAAGTTCATATATTTACCTACAATGCTGTTGAAGATGTTCAAGAAGAGTAAGTCGCGATTAGGATTTTCCACCCCACGGGAAGCATTTCAATCGGTTGTGTAGTAGTACTGGATCTCTTAATTCAGCGTTGGTTTTCATCACTGGTTGTTTCAGAACAGTCAAACACTACCTCAACCTCTACTATTGTGGCAACTACAGTGGCGAGAATTGGTGAGGAGAATTTTTTGTACGATCCATAACTTTGCCGAGACTACTCCAAATGATATGAAACTTTGCACGGATATTACTAAATAGTTGTACAACACAGTCAGAAGTTTTTGTTAACCATCCGCCACTCGTGACCTAGTTAGCTCCACGGGTATAGCAGAAATCTAAAAACCCAAAAAAAACTATTTTCCTGTGTAATTTTTTTTGAAAATTTTTTTGATGAAAATGTTGCTCACGTCCCAAATATGCATTAGAGAAAGTTTGGTGCACGTGGAATGTCGAGTACTCGTGTTATGTAGGTCAAAGCTGAAATAGCACTTTTAGTTTTTGAGCCCTAACTTTGCTCAAAATAGCCCAAATTTCTTCAAAATTTCACCAGAATGTTTCTTTTGAGTTGCTCCACAGAATTCATGTTGAAATTAATATTTCTAAGAATTCTCATTTTTCGACTCTCAGGCCAATTCAAAATCAGTACTGAACTCGAAAAAATAGAACGATTTCAAAATGAGAGTTTCAACATGGATTCTGTGGAGCAACTCAAAAGAAACATTCTGGTGAAAATTTGAAGAAATTTGGGCTATTTTGAGCAAAGTTAGGCTCTCAAAAACTAAAAGTGCTATTTCAGCTTTGACCTATATAACACGAGTACTCGACATTCCACGTGCACCAAACTTTTTCTGATGCATATTTGGGACATGAGCAACATTTTCATCAAAAAAATTTTCAAAAAAAATTACACAGAAAAATAGTTTTTTTTTGGTTTTTAGATTTCTGCTATACCCGTGGAGCTAACTAGGTCACGAGTGGCGGATGGTTAACAAAAATTTCTGACTGTGTTGTACAACTACTTAGTAATATCCGTGCAAAGTTTCATGTCATTTGGAGTAGTCTCGGCAAAGTTATGGATCGTACAAAAAATTCTCCTCACCAATTCTCGCCACTGTACCTTACTGCAGTTGAGACAGTTATTCGTTATCTGGAAGATCTCTTCTCGGTTGACTGTAAAAGAGTTACTCTCCGAATTGATCAATTTGATGAAGACAAAACTCTCAAAATCCTAAATCACTTCTGCTACCATCGGAAACAACAACTGGCATTTCTCACACTGGATGGCGATTCAATGATAGATCAGTGTTTAGTTCACAATATATTGAATCAACTTTCAGTGACAATTACATTGAACTTGAATTTTAAAACAAGTCCAGAGTTCTACTACAGCTTCGAAAAATTCAAGCGTAAACCTATTATCATGAAAATTGAAAACGCCGAATGGATGAAATTTGATCAAATTTTTAAAATTGACACGCCTCACTTGATTTTGAAGCCGACTACTTTCACAGCTAACGATTTCAAGAGACTGATGCGAAAATGGATTGATGGATGGGAGCCAAGTACGATAATTTTGGATATTTTGTTTGGGGAGCGTGTAGACATCGATGCGTGTATGCAGGAAGTTCTCGGTGAGAACAATGGAGAGATTGATGGGTAAGGACAAAAAAATCGGCTTCTCAAATGAGTTATCGTTTTCAGTAGTGCTCGAATCAAATTCAGAAGAATCAAGAAGCAAGTAGAAACACCTCGCTGGATCATTGAAACGATCAAGTACGGTGTGTATCTGCCGAATTTTTCCTCGGTAGAAATCACGATGAAAGTAGGATTTTTCGGATTTTTCCAATTTTCGACTTATCCAGACTTCAGCGTTTTCTCGGACAAATTTAACACCGCTAATTTTGAGATAATTTGAAATCCACTTTCTTTTTATTTTATTGTATGTATCTATTGTACCTCTGATAAACATCAGTCTAAAAATTTGAACGCTTTATTTGAAAGGGTTCCTAAAAATTTGACTAAATTCTCGTTTGTTGTCCTTCATGGTAATCTCATGGTTCATGGTAGTCTCCTGCTCGATTGTGGCTGGCTATTTTTGAATCACCGCTGTGTAGGAACATGAAATCGTAAAAGGATAATATACAAAATATCAACCAAATTCATCGCGTTTGAAAATAGTGTGCCGCCTCATGCTTGAAACAGCCCTGGCATGTTTTCTTAGTGCGGATCGATCAATACTTCGTTTCGTTTGACCGTGCCTGGGGTACAGACACAGTGGGAAAGACAATGTGGTTTCGGGTGAAGGTCAATCTAGTGGAGGTGTAGACGAAGAAAAGAATTAGAGTCAGTCATTATGCATAACCTGTTAGACATCGTTAGTAGATATGACATGGGAATGTTGTTTTTTTTCTTATTCTTTGTCTCTTTTCGTTACTACTAGTTTTGCCATCAAAAAGTTTTTAAACGATTTCCAAAAGAAGCATTTTCAGATAATGGTTTTAGAACTGCTTGCAATGCCTGACTTGATCTTGGCCGAAGTTTTCCAACTACTTGATGTCACTGAAATATTCTTACTATCGCTTTGCTCGACTAGAACTCATCAAAATATCCGAGCACTTTCCAAGTTGAACTGGAAAAAGTTGGTGTTCTTGTGTGATAGTTTGACTGATAGCATTATTGTCAGCGTCGAGAATTCCAGGAAAGTAATAACTGAAGTTCAGAAGGTCTCTCGTTATCAATATGGGCGTCGAGAAAAGCTCACCTTTGCTGGACAAACTGTTGATTGCAGGTAAGAATTTCGAAATTTTGAAAAATACACCATTCTGTTTTCAGATTGATTGCTTATGATTTTCAACCTACCCGGATGCAACAAAATGTAATTGGCTCTGATTCACCACAACGGAAAATATTCTACAAGGGTTGCGATGAAAATAAAATCCAAGAGTCATTGAGCATTCACGTCGCCTCTTTGTGCAAAGCCAATCCTGAAATCAAAGTCATCCTCAAATTAAACTTTTTCAAAACATTCATCCCAAAAATCGAGGGGGTTACTGAACTTCAAACCAAAGGAGATCATTCTAGTGTTGGTTTAATGGAACACTTGATTGAAAGGTTTCCAAATGTTAACACTCTTCAAATTTATTCCATGTTTGGGGATCTCAAGAATTCCTCAAATATTCATAATATGACACACTTGTTCGTAGACTACTCATACTGGTTGGCCTCAAATTATCTTTCAAGACTCCACGGTCGTGATATCTTTCTTGCTGAAGCAAAATGTTCTGATTTTGTGCTCATTCAATTTGTACAAAAATGGGTAACCAGTGCAGCCTATCAAAACTTGGAGACTGTTATCCTTGGAACTGCAAATGGGCACGACTTCAATCCTTCTCGAATTCTCCGCGAGTTCGATACGGCCCCCCTCAAAAACACATCGCTACCAAAGGTTTACTATTACGATACAAAGTGAGTTTGCAAGGAAATACATATGCAATTCTCTTTTTTTATTGATTTTCAGGTTCTTCAAACTCCCTTACGATTGTGACGATTATGTAGTGATCAGAAGAAAAGCGGATAACAAGATGGCAATGATTAATATGGGACTAGGCGCATTCTATTTTTTTGTTTTGGAGCAACAATCGATTCAATAAATTTTTATCTGTACTTTTTTTTAAAATCGATAAAAATATTCAGAAAGTTAGAATATTGAATTTCTTATTTTGAGATAATTTCCAATCCACTCTCTTTTGATTTTTTTATATGCATCTATTGTACCTTTGTCAAAATTCTTGATCAAATTTCAACAATTTTATTTCAAAGGATTCACAAAAATTTGAATGAATGCTCTTTTGTTATCCCTCATGGTAATCTTAATAATATCCGAATCGAAGCGTAAGAAACTGTATTCAATTTTCTTGATTGGTCCTTTTCTAGATTCCTCCGTGTCCTCAACTCTTCGGATCAAGACTTTTTGAATTCTGAAATGTCTCCATATTTTCAAGATTAATGCTTCATGGTGACTCACTCTTCGATGTTCAGGAATTCTTGGCCTTCAGCAGAATGGAGATTGACCATTTCTCTGATCCATAAATCTAGGTCAACATTTTCCTTGAAAATAATTTCCGCATTACTCCATTTCGGAGTGAATCCAAGAAGCAGTTTTCGAAGCAAGAATATCAAATCTGTTCCCGCAAGCGTTGATCTTTCTAGTAAAACACATTGAAAATCCAGTTCCATCAGGTGTTCAACACTAATCCAGTGACAATGATCGATATGTAGAAGAATAGGTTTTTTACTGATTCTGTTGGGTTCCCAGGAGAAATCCGAAGGTGGGTGGAAGTCCAGCTCCAGAGTGACTTTTGCATTCTGTCGATGAATAATGTCCTCTATTAGGGTTTTGTTGATTTCCCCTTGATCATCCCCGTTTCTCAATACAAATTTCCTTAATGGTTTTTTGTCATCACTGCAGAAAGTATCTGTGACTTTGTAGATCTCTTCTTGTTCAAGATGTAAGATATCAAGATTAACTTCTCTGAGAGGGACATTGAAGAGATCTTCTAGGTAAAGAATCCAGTTTTTGATTGTTGAAATCAAGTCATTAAAGGTGTACAACTTGAGCGTGAATAGTGTCACTCTGAAGATAAAATTCGTTTAAAAAATGTTGGTTTAATATTAACTTACTTCCAAATTTTGACATCCGGAACAAAAGTTTTAACTGAAATTCCTTCTTGAATTTCCGTCAAACTATTTCGTCGAAACATAGAAGTGCAAAATTTTCTTAATTTCGCTATGATTCCCTTCTTCCTCTGGAGAGTGTTCATTTCAAAATACCAAGACATCAACGGTAGAGAATCAAAAGTCAATCGAATGAACTTTCTTTTTGAGGAATAATTCAACTGAAAACCCCCCAAATTCTCGCAGCATTGAGCTTGGGTTCGTATTGATTTGCATATCTGTTTGCTGGCTTTGCTGCATAGAGAAAGTGCTATTCTAAAATGTGAAGATTTCGGATATGCACACATGAGAACCAAATACTCACAATTCAAACGGAGTCAGTAGTATTAAAACTCGATTCAAGACTACAAGAGGCAGAAGAAATAGTGGGAATTTTGATGATTTGGGCATTCCGGAGGGTGTAGATTTGTAAACGCAACGACGAAGATGCGTGAGAAGACGAAGAACAGGATAAGTGTGTAAAGTCAATTTGGAAGAGATAGAGGGATAGTGAGAGGATTAGAGAAAAGGATAATGTGTGCACAATCAGCAGGATATCGTCTTGTGAACGGAATATGAATACGGGAGTGTGGACGATGCGCTCTAACGAAATTTCTGTGCGGGCCTCCCTGTGCCTCGAAGATCAAATCGGGTCCATTATTTTGATGTTTTCAACAATAATTTTTTCAAATGAAGGTTAGATTTTTATCTTATTATTCATGTCTAAATCAAAGAGAGTGCGCGCCGAAGATTCGATTTATCGGAGATCCCGATTTTTGCTACGGTATCTTTAAAGGCGCATAACTGATTTTCAAACTGATTTTTCCGATTTTCTCAGTTTTTAAGCAATTTTTCTTCAAAATTTTGCAAGAGGTACGAAACAATCATGCATCGAAGTCATATTTTATCAGAAAAAATGACTGAAAATCAACCAAAATTGAGAAAAACGGAAAATCAGTTTGAAAATGAGTTATGCTCCTTTAAAGTTTTCGTGGCGAGATATCGTGCTCTACAAAATGTCAAATCTTCGGCGCGCACTCTCTTTTATGGAGATCTGCATAATAGCGGGTTTTCGGCCTACGATCCTCACAAATTTTAACTCGGAAACTGCGGCGGAGCGGATCGTTCACACACTCAAAGGGCGCTTGTAAATAGGCAACGACGTACTACTAGCGCCATTCCCCAAGAGCAAAAACGCTCTAGCGCCAAAATGACAATCGCGCGTTACTTCTCAGTGTTTCGGTAGATCAACGGCCAAATTGGAAATAATATGTTAGCGATATTTCGGACGGTTTCTTGCGCTCAAATGCTAACATGATTTTTGGAATTCGCACACAAATTTGCATTGAAGAGATCAACGTTTTCCAAATTCGGCCGTTGATCTACTGAAGTATTGGAAAGTAGCGCGCAAACGTCATGTTGTCAGCGGAGCCCAAGGAACCATCGGAAAAATCGCTAATATTTGTAAAATTTTGATCTCTCGAGTGCAAAATTATGCGCGCGAGTTTTAAAAACGATGTTCGCAATGGAGCTCATTTTCCCTGGGGAAAATGTCGCTAAAATTAACAACAGATTTGTTCATGATTTACATTTATTCTCGAAAAACATCAAAATCAAATATCATCAAACAAAAGGCTAAAGATCCTGCAACAATTCATCATAAACCTTTACCGAAAAATTACGTCCTTTGGAGGGCTGCGAAAAATGAAAGCTGGCATAAAATCCCGCCTCGATCGCAACTAAAGCAGTGATCATGCCTGGACAGAAAATTCCATACTTTATTTTTTCAAGTATCCCGTCTGGGGTAACTCTTCTGGACTCAATCCTTCGGAATTCGATTTTCTGTGCTCTGAAACTTTGACATTTTTTGTTGGATAATTTGAAGTTGTTCACTCACCCTTCCGTATTTCCTTCCACTGCACGGATTTCTTGCTCAATCTCATTCATGACAATATCCAAATCGATATGCTCCCCAAACACAAGTTTTGCTAAGAACCATTTCGGATGCCATCCATCGATCCACTTTTGGAATAGACACTTGAAATCGGAAGATTTCAAAGATGTTCTACCCAGGAATACAAAATCCATGTTCATATCGAAAAGGTTGTCCAATGTTATCCACCTAGAATTTTCGATCGATAGAAGTGTTGGCATTGTTCTCAAGTTTTTGAAATCGTAGTTGAATCCTGGTCCAGTTTTGAAGTTCAAGACCAAACCTGTTGTGGCGTTTTGACGATTGATGATCTCTCGAATGAGATCGTGCTTGGATGGTTCCACGTTTCCAGTTAAAGTAAACGTCGCCACAGGTTTTCTATTTCCTTCACAGAATTCCATGATTTTAGGAACCTGTTCGTGGTCGATAAGACTATTCAAATCAAGAGTGATGACGGCGAGATTCACTTTCAAAATATTTTCCAATAATAGAATCCACGAATGAATAGGAGTCATGACATCTTCACAATCAAAGTATAGGGTGTACAATTGTCTGCAAAGTTGATTGGTATGCCGATTTGAATACCGTAAACTCACCCTTTTTTGTTCCCCTCTCTCGATGCGTAACTGGAGACATAGACTCCATCGATGAGCTTGTAGAAGTTTTTCTTGGCATGGAAAATCGAAGAGAAAAAGTTGTACATCATCGATTTTGATTTTGGGAGTCTTTCAAATTGGAAAATTGATTTGAATATGGGCGAGGATATTTCCACTTCTTTCATCGAGGAGTACTGCAGTGACAAGGTTTCGATTTTACAAAATCCTTTTTTGTTAGCTTTTCGTCGAACTGATTGGCATATGGTTTTACTTCGTTTGCTGGTCAGCGACAGGATGACTCTGAAACTTGAGACTTTGATACTTTGACATCCTAATAGAAACTTACGATTCGAAAGGAGGCATCCATTTCAGAACGTGCTGTAACGCTATAATTGGGAGAAGGAATAGCGGGAATTCGGAAGACGACGACATTCTGAAGAGTGACAAATAGCACAGAATGATGGTAAAGAGAAGAAGATGTGGGAGAAGGATATGAACAGGTGACGTGGCAATAGTTCAGGTCAAATGGAAAAGGATACAGTCACTTGGTGTGTATGCACAACCAGTGGAGTACCGTCTGCTGACCTGTTGACGTCATTAGGGCTTGGGAAAATTGACAGTTGCTTAGGGAGGTCAATGTCCGTTCTGTATTGTGAACCGAGTCCAACATAACACTCTCTAAGATTTTATTGACAATAAACCCAATAGGAATGTATATGACAAACTACGAATAGTTCCACACACGTGGATTGTAACTCTCAGAGAAGATGCTCCCATCTGGATGATTGCACAAATGAAACCATGCAAATCTTCGATTTTCCATTGTAATTATGGCGCTTGCAAAATCAGGACGGTAAATTCCATACTTGATTTTTTCCATGATCCCGTCTGGGGTGTTTTCGATATCTTCGACTCTTCGGAACTCGAGTTTTCTTGTTCTGGAAAAAAGTATATTGAATAAAGGAAGTTTTCTCCGGGTTGCGATTTGACGGGTTAGCCTGACGGACTGCCAGGCCCGGCCCGTCGCTTGAATTTTATCGCGAAAAACTCACACTCCTTCTTGCGGAGCTCCCAAGTTCTCATTGATCTCGCTTTGAATCTCATTCATGACCGTATCCAAGTTCACCATCCTCCCAAACTCAATTCTTCCCGAACACCACTTTGGAACCCATCCGTTAACCCAATTTCTGACAAATTCCTTTAAATCAGAAGACGTGAATTTTGTTCCGGAGAGAAATAGAACGTAACTTGAATTGTTGAACAGATGATCTATGTTCATCCAATTGGCATGTCCAACATAGATTGAATGAGGTTGAGTTTTCAGATTCCTGAAGTCAAAATTGAAGTCGGGACTTGTCTCGAACTTTAGAGAAACATTGGTTTGAGCATTTTGACGAGAGAGGATTTCATGAATAAGAGGGTAATCTGATTCTCCAATGATCGATTTGCTATGGAGTTCGAAACACAATAAAGTCGATTTTCGGTCAACACAGAAGATGTCCAGAATTTTCAAACTGTCATCCTTATTCTCATCAATGTGAAGATGCAAATGTCCCATATTTCGTTGGAAGAGATCTTCCAAATAGAAAATCCAGGTCGTGATCGAGTTAAAAGTATCGCCAGTGTAATACAAATACAAAATTTTCTTCACTCTCCTAAAAGAAAATTCTGTGAAAATTTCAAAAGATACTGGATAAACTCACTCTTTCCCAACTTTCTCGCCTGGCTCAAGACTAGAAATATACATTCCGTCCATTAATCTTGCATACTTTTTATCGTTTCGATCATTCCTCTTACGACGGAAAATAGAGATAGCTCTATTCCAGACTGGTTGCTTAGGGGGTGCCGGTAATTTCGAAAACTCAAAAACCCATTCTGGAGACTTGTAAGGGAAAAATGAGATTCGTACTTCTGGAGTTGAAGAATAATCCAGTTCTAATCTCCGAAGGAAATCTGGGTTTCGACATTCCGCTTTCGTTCGTATCGATTTGCATATCCGTTTGGCTTTCTTGCTACATAGGGATACTGTGATTCTGAATTCCAACTATGAAGTGGGCGGGGTTCCGCTTCTATACTTACAATTCGAAGACTGTCATAAGTTTCAGGACTTGATTCAAAACTATGATAGGGAGAAGGAATAGTGGGAATTTAGGAGGGGGTGGCATTTCACTAGGTGGAGGGGAAATGGAGAAAATGTGGGGGAAGAGAAGAGCAGGAGACGTGGCAATGGTTTGTCGGTAGGAGAGCAAGAGAGTGTAAATAGGTGAGATAATTAGAGAAAGAAAAAAACGAGAAAACATTCTCTCATTGTGTGTGCAGAACCTGAACCAGTGCGGTACTGTCTGTAGGTAATCTGACGTAATTCGGGCTTGAGAAAGTTGACTGTTGCTTTGAAGATATGATATCTTATAGCAGCAACTTCTATTAGCCATATTCCAAAAGGGGAAACGCGCTCTATCGCCAACTTGGTTGGAACTCGGTTTTTTTCCGGTGTTGAGGTCACGTTTACTCCACGCAAACATTTCGAAATTTTGTCACTGTGGTCCGATTTGCCTACGTGGATTATACGTGACCTCAACACCTGAAAAAATGGTGGCAAATGAAGGTTCCAACCAAGTTGGCGATGGAGCGCGTTTCCCCTTTTGGAATTTCGCTAATATATGATACATAAAACGTATACTGTAGTTTTGAACTTTCAATAAGAACATGGCTCTCCGATTGTAAACATACAGTTCAAAAAGTGTAATTTGTTTCAGCCCTTAATTCAAGATTGCGATAGGAAGAAAGCGCAGAAAAATAGTGACCTCTTAATTACAGGGTGGCTCATAAGTATCCAGACTTATGTTTTTACTGGTTTTTCGTAAACTAGTGAGCTCAAGTTTGAAATTTTTATAGGCTAATGTTGCCAAGTTAGGGGGCAACAGATACAAAAAGTTTCGATTTCCCAAGTCATACCCTAATTCTAAAATTTACTAAAAAGTGAAAGAAGAAATTTGCCGGTGCGCCGCACCAATTTTCGAGCTTCTGGATACATAGTTTCAGTATCGCCGAAGGAATGTTTGTGAAACTTTGCACACAGTACAACGAAACACTCAGCTAGTTATACACAAAAAAACTGGAGCAGGGTTCTAATGTTTCTGGCAGATAGAGCATGTTTTGTACCATCAACTCAAAATGACTGAAAACCGTGTAATTTTACCTTTTTCAAATTTTTTTGAATTGAGATACTTTTAACATCCCATTTGCTTTGATATTCTGTTTAAACCTGTTCACAATAATATTAAACTAAAGAGTTCACTATTGCAATGCTCTCAAGCTGGAAAACAGAGATTGAAAAATGATTAATTAGTACTGTGCGGCGCACTCAAAAAGTCAAAGATGTATACGGCTATGGCTCAGCCATTTCTCTATAAAAATTGGCGGGAATGAGCATTTATTATCATGAACTATTTCTTCACATGCTGCACAAATCATATTGCTGAATTATTAACATGAACCCGTGAAACGTCCACCCGAAAATCGGCGATTTCAGTACAAATTCGAGAAAATCGTGGTATCCTATGATCAATCAGCCATAAAAGCTGATGAGGGTTGTATGACAGGTAGTGGACGTGCAGATAGTTTCACAATAACTATATTATCCATTTCAAAAAAAATTTCTGAAATAAATCACCCGACAACAGAACAGCAGTCTCTGGAAAAAAGTCTGGATACTTATGAGCCACCCTGTAAACGGTTTTATTCTCCCCATATATTTCGAATCCTATTCTCACTTTTATTGACGACAGATTAAATCTCGGCAAATCATGAGCACTACTTTATTGAACTACCAAAAGCATTTCAGTACATAATTATTCCACAAAGTTATGATTTTCTTACAAGAGATATCTAGCAAATACGGCAATGAATGAAAGAATAATGGTTGAGGTAGATGCAAATTTAGTAGTAGTCTGAACAGTTACAGTTGAGGCACTCGGGTTCACAGTTGACCCAGTTCCCGGAGTTCCTGTTGGAGCAGCAGTGGTTCCAGATTGAGCCTGTCCCAACCAGATGGCAATGTTTTGATCAATCAGATCCCTAACGACTTTAAGTCCAGGAACATCTGCATCTCTGGCTGGATACATATCTGCACAATGGGCGGTTCCATTGATCAGATACGGTACCACTGATTTGTCATTCGGGTAGTAGAGTCCCAAAGCGTGCCATGGATCGACGTCTCCGTTAGGCATCACGACATTGGTTCCTCGGTAATGGAATCGTTCTCCGTACTTGTAGTTAGTGCTATCGATTTGAGAGTCGATGGCAATTCTTTGGTAGTAGGTGTTGAAGACGTCCATGCACATTTGGACGAACATGCTGAAAAAACAGGTTAGGTTTGGTGAAAGACTAAATTATCACATCTTGGTTTTGGAAATATTGAATATGAGAGTGCTGAAACAGTGATTTTTTAAATGTTTTTAAAGTAAAATGAAAACAGTGTTGCTGATTTTATAACGAGTTCTATTTTTATGACCGGTTTCAAACACTCCATACAACTTCGAAAATATGGAAAATTCCATTGAGGTGCTCGCCCCTTTCCCCTAGTTTGAATACTCACTTCACTGGAGTTGGCGATCCGAAAATTCCATTTCCAGAATCAGCAGACTGGAAGTATCCAAACTCATTGCAAGTCTGCCATGTCCACAACAAACTCGCTCCAGAATCTGGTCCATACTGCTGAGCAGTCACCAAGAAATCAATCATATCCTGATACTTGTTATCCAATCCTGTGTAATTTCCTCCTCCTTGATAGAAAATGCTCATGAACTGATTGAACTGCACAATGTTATTGAGAGGGGTGTTCGCGTCGTTTGTCATAATCTTGCACATATCAGGAATACCGTAACCGTTGGCATATGGTCCAGTGTTGTCTCCAGAATACTGAACGGCTCCTTGGAAGTTACCGTAGATGTTGGAGAAGAAGTAGTGCTGATCGGTATCAGTGACATTGTCTCCGAATGGTGGCTGGAGTTGGAAGATGTCAGAGAGATTCTGGCGTCCTTCCTTGGTGAGGAAGAGGGTTCTCATGGTGTTGAATCCAGATTGGATTCGGTCCGCGCAAGTGGGATCGTAGGTTCGAATTGATTTCTCGACAACCATCAGGTACTCATAGAAGTCAGTTTTCGCATAAACTGGTCCCGAAGAGGCAACTGCTCCAATGACAAGATCTGGGAACACTTCTCTCATCCAAGCAGACATGGCTCCAGAGTAAGATCCTCCGAAAGTGATCCATGGGTTGCTGGTTCCTGTCTTGATGTTAACGGCCTTGATGAACTCGGCAAGATCGTAGAGCATCTGGAGGGATGTCAAGAGGTTGAAGTTGTCGTTGGTGCCTCTGAAAAATGTTGTGTTTAGAAGAGATCCCTATGTATCTGTTACAAAGTGAGCGTATTTTCAGTTTCATGTGCATCGTAAAACTGTTGTATATATATTTTACTGATTGCTCTTTGACGCATCTTACTAAAAATGACTTACCCAACTTTGCTGTCTCCATAGAATCTATGTTCCAAAAGATACACAGTTGCTCCATATTTCTTCGCCCAAGTCAAATAAGTGATATTCTCATTCAACACCCATCGGGCACTCTCCGGTCCTTCTCCTCCAATCATCAAGAAGTTTGGACCTCCTGGTTGAGCCCATTGCGCATTTTTAAAGAATTTCTGTTGGAAGTGATTAGGATTCTGGTTATTGAAATGATCCTCTCTCTGTCTGAATGTTCCTTGCTCGAATCCTGGTGGCATGTCAGCATCCATATTATAGTCTGGCTCTGGGAGGAATCCATGTGGGGGTCTTCCAAGGAAAACCTTCTTGAATCGTGGTTCTGGGAACGTCTTCTTCGATGGAACATCATCTCCAAGTGGGGAGAATCTTGCTTCAATGTCTTCTTTGACAGCGGTCTTCTCCAGAATCGCGTACTGCCCCCATGGTGGGCGGGTCCATGGAACCGTGGTGTTGACTGATGTCTTTGGATTCTTTGGTCCGTTCACCCACAAGTTGATATTCTCAGCCATAATGTTGTGAGCATTGATGATGAAAGTGTTGTTGGTATCTCCTGGGAACATGTCAGAAGCCCAGGATGCAAGGGGAATAACATAAGCGACCACAGAGAAATCAGCGGTGTTCTCTTTTCCAAGACGGCTCCAAGGATCGTAGTATCCATTGGTGAACACAACATTTGTTCCAGAATAGTCGTAAGAGGATCCGTACAAGTTGTTATAGTCGATGGTGAGATCACGGATAGTAGTGGCGTCAAGGTTGGCTCCAGGGAAGAGATCAAAGCATTGATTGAGGAAGATACTGTCAGGAACAACTGCTCCGAAAAGTCCTTGTTCGTTGTTGTTGGTAGTGTAAAACCATCCAAACTCGGTACACATTTGGTATTGCCACATACGATTGTCGACTGAAAATTATTTAGGCTCAATATTATTAAGAGTTCTCAGAAGTACAGGTAGAACCAGATGAATATGAGATTGACTTCGAACGCTATTTCAATTTCCACAGTTTCAAACAGTTTGTTTTATACTGTATGGTTTTCAGGAGTGATACGCGAACTCTTATTCTTGGGTATTCTACATACAACTTACTATAGGTCGCAGTTGGACTTTGGTCCCCAAGATCATTAATAACCGTTTGATATGAGGTTACCAAAGGCATCACTGTTCCATTATTGACAGTGGTACTGAAGTAGACGTAAGCTTGCCAGATGACTTGCATTGGGGTCCAGGTGCTATTGTCGATTGTGGTACACAGGGCTCCGATGTCGATGTTGAACTGAAACACTTATGTTTGCTTAGACTCAAAATGTCATAACTTACATCATTATTGAATTGAATCATCTCTTGGAATGGAGCAATGATAGCAAGGTAGAACATTTGAACATCATTATAGTTGAGGTTAGTCTCATCCAATCTTGGATTCAACTGGAAGAGATCAGAAATGTTTGATCTACCTTCCGGAGTTCTCATCGCAGCGCGAATATCTGTGAATCCTTGCATGACCTTCCTGTAGCAAAGTTGTCCTCCCTCTTGAGAAATTGACATTTGTACGTGATCATTGAACTGCCAGAAATCGTAAACATGGGTGAGTGGGGCAGAACTGGCAATGACTCCAGCGACGAGATCAGGACTCCATTTTCTAGCTTCAGCTGCAATGATTCCACCGTATCCAGCACCCCAAAGAACCCATCTGACATCTGGATCCATGTTGAATTGAGTATTAGCGTATTTGATGAAGGAGGTGATGTCTTGGATGGCTTGGAAGGAATTGAGGAAGCGGAGGTTGTTGGCGTCGAATTTGCTAGAATGTAGAAATCTTGTGTATTGAGTTACGACAGAAGTGACTAGTTAGATAATGTTGCTGTATCATCAGATTTGTTTTGGCAAATTGATAGTTATCAGTGAGCTACTCTTTTGGTTATTATCAGGGGGAGAGAGAAAAAATAGAAGAAGTCACCTTCGATCTACGGATCAGATGCATAGCAAAACTTTACATACTCATGATCCTCGTGAAACAGACTAATTAAAATAATTAATTATCAGTCTCATAGTTGCATCAAAGAGCTTTTTCGCTTCAAAGCTGTCAATGACTATAATAATTAACATCTACACTTAAACTTTCGAAAATAGTCGTTTTCTAGTCGACCTCCTTCTGCACATTTTTTACAGCTGCAACTTGCTTATATGATCTTGTGCAACTAGCTAAAATTCGATTTATAAATAACAGATAATTCACTCACTCGACATTCGGCTTGGATTGTCCATAGTATCTGTGCTCCAGCGAGAAAACAGTAGCTCCAAATTGCTTCGCCGTCTTTACCACTGGATTCCTCTCATCAGTGATCACACTTGTCTCGAAATCTCCTGACACCGAAATGTACAAAAATGCAACTTTTTGATGCAATGTGTATTGTTGAGTGTAGTAGTATCTCTGAGTGAAAGTTCCAGAAACATTTCCAGCGAAATGATCCAATAATTGGGTCATGAATCCAGTGGTAACTGCTACATTTGCATTTCCAGTGGAGAGAAGGGCGGCTTTGTTGAGCTTTTCTTTGAAATGATAGTGGTTTGGGAGGATGGAGAAGACAGATGCCGCCAGACAGGCGAGCACGAGTAGGTTTCGAAGCATTACCCCTGAAAAATGATAATTGTTCTTGTTACGTATATCAAAGACAACATAAATAGCAAAAATCCAAGACTATCTAGAGTAACTGAAACCGAAAGAAAAACATTTATCAAAAAACTTCAATTTTTCAAGTTTCAGAGGTGAAACTTCAGCTAATAATCGGTATAAGCCGAGTGTAATCTGTGCTAAAAATATGGTTTGTGATAAAAATGTAAAATAAGAAGAAGAAGAAGAGAAAAATTTTGGTATGTTTGTGACCACTAAAAGTTGAGAGTTTCCTCTCCACCAGTGATAAGGAGCAAGTGCAATAAAAACGGTCTTCTGCCTGTGATTCAACACCGCAGAGAATTCGAAAAGAGAAGAAAATTGAAGTTATCAGTTGAAAAAGCGAGGGAGAGAAAGATCAAGAGCGAATGGGCGGGAGAGGTGCGGTTTACTACAAAAAGTTTTTGGGGAATTTTTATGTTTTTGTACTTGTTTCTGGTTTCAGGTTTCAACGCTTTATTTAAGAATAGACACACTTTTTTCTGTATGAAGTGTGCACAGCGTCGTTTTATTTTATTAACAGAGTCACAAAAATGATTATATACAGATCACATATTGTTTCACAAGAGATATTTAGCAAACATGGCAATGAAGGACAGTATCACAGTTGAGGAAGTAGCAAATTTAGTAGTGGTCGGGACAGTGACAGTCGAGGTACTTGGATTCACAGTTGATGCAGTTCCAGAAGTTGGAGCAGCTGTAGTCTGTGTTGAGGAAGGGGCAAATTTGGTAGTGGTCTGGACGGGGACAGTTGAGGAAACCGGGTTCACAGTTGCAGGGCTCGCTGTAGTTGGAGCTCCAGTCGTGGGAGCCGACGACGTAGCAGCCGCCTGACTCAACCAGAGACCAATATTCTTATCGATCAAATCCCGGACCACTTTGAGTCCAGGAACATCTGCATCTCTGGCTGGATACATATCGGCACAATGGGCCGTTCCATTAATCAGATACGATACTACTGATTGATCCGTAGATGCATAGAGACCCAGAGCGTGCCATGGATCGACGTTTCCATTGGGAAGTATCACATTGGATCCACGGTAAAAGAATCGCTCTCCGTACATGTAGTTAGTATTGGCGATGTTGGAGTCAATGATTCCACGCGTGTAGTAGTTGTTGAAGATGTCCATGCACATTTGGACGAACATGCTGAAAGTAGAAATGAGTTACAGTGTTTCAACAAATGAGGATTTTACTGCCGTCAAATTTTCGAAAGGGGTAAAACTCAGTCTGTGAAGCCGAAACTTTTGAGGATTAAGTAATGACCAGAATGGCTGCGCCATCCTGGCGCTTTTCTTAAAAATGAGAAATTTCAAAAAAAAATGTATTCTTCTCCCCGTGAACTTTTTCTCTAACATTCTTTTGATAAGTACTGGAGTAGCTGTTTTTAACGTTTTCTGACCTCATTTCTCAAATTCACGACTAAAAAAGTAGAAGGGCAATATCTTCAAAAAATTCCCGATCGACCCATAGAATTTTAATCAAAATCGGTCCAGTAGGGACTGAGCTAGGGCCGGTGGAATAATTTTGGCACCAACGGACAGACAGAATTTGCTCTTTAATAATAGTAAGATATAGACTTTGATATTTTTACTGCACCATCGTTGGGAAATTACGAGATTGTAGAAGCAGTTTTATATTCCTGGATACCTGATCACTTTCTTATTTCCAAAATATAAACATTCGTAGGAAGAAAGTTCAGTTAACTAGAAAACGGTCACCTGTGAGGCTGAAAGGCTTGATGAAAGTAAATCGGTTAGCAGATGCATAGCCGTCAAGCAATATTATTTCGTAACTAATGTAAACAGAGCACATAAGTTTTCTTTCTGCTGCTTTTTTTTTCGAAAAGAAAATCTGTTTCACTTAGTTTACATTTCCGTCGAAAGTTTTTATGTACGATTCATCTAAAACATTTTCAAACAACTCACTTCACTGGAGTTGGCGACCCAAAAATTCCGTTTCCAGAGTCCGCAGATTGGAAATATCCAAACTCATTGCACGTCTGCCATGTCCACAACAAACTTGCTCCAGAATCCGGACCAAACATCTGCGCATTTTGAATATAATCAATGTAATCTTGATAGTTGTTGTCAATTCCCGTATAAGTGTCCGCTCCATTGTAGAACATTGTCATGTACGCATTGAAAGCCACGATATTGTTCATCGGGGTGTTTGAGGCGTTGTTCATGATTCTGCACATGTCAGGGATACCGTGCCCACTGGCATAAGGGCCAGCATTATCTCCGGAATACTGTACGGCTCCTTGGAAGTTACCATAGATGTTGGAAAAGAAGTAGTGCTGGTCAGTGTCATCAGTATCGTCACCAAATGCTGGTTGGAGGAGGAAAGCGTCGGAGAGATTTTGACGTCCTTCCTTGGTGAGGAAAAGTTGTCTCATTGTGTCGAATCCTGCTTTGATGTTATCGGCACAGTTTGAATCATATGACCGGATAGAATTCTCTACTACCATAAGATATTCGTAAAAGTCAGTCTTAGCATAAACTGGTCCAGAAGATGCAACAGCTCCAATAACCATATCCGGGAATACTTCTCTCATCCAAGCTGACATGGCTCCAGAATAAGATCCTCCGAATGTAATCCATGGGTTGGTAGTTCCTGTTTTGAGGTTGACGGACTTGATGAACTCGGCAAGATCGTAAAGCATTTGAAGGGAGTTCAGGAGACCGAAGTTGTTGTTGCTAGCTCTGAAATCAAGATAACGATCAGTCACCTAATTCATTGTAATCACGGGACATTGGTACTTTCAGTCTTATGAACGTTTGGAAACAGATGTGTTCTTTAGCAATGTCCCCACCCTTTCTGAAATTGTGAAATACACTCACCCTAAGAGACTGTCTCCATAGAATCTATGCTCCAAAATATATACAGTTGCTCCATATTTCTTTGCGTAAGTTATCCAAGTAAGCTTATCATTCAACACCCATCCTGGACCCTCTGGTCCTTCTCCTCCAATCATCAAGAAATTCGGGCCACCCGGTTGAGCCCATTGAGAATTTTTGTAAAACTTCTGTTGGAAATGGTTAGGATCCTGGTTGTTGAAATGATCCTCTTTCTGTCTAAATGTTCCTTGCTCAAATCCTTGTGGCATATCAGCATCGATATTATAATCTGGCTCCGGGAGGAATCCATGTGGGGGCCTTCCGAGGAACATCTTCTTTTGGAACTTTGGTGTCGCAAATTTCTTCTTGGATGGAACGTCAGTTCCGAGAGGAGAGAACTTGGATTCAGCTTCAACTTTAGCATCTAGGACTGGAGTCTTCTCGAGAGTAGCAAACTCTCCCCATGGTGGCCTTGTCCAGGGAACAGTAGTGTTCACATACGTCTTTGGATTTTTGGGACCGTTCACCCAAATATTAATATTCTCAGCCATCAATCTATGGGCTTGGATTATAAATGTGTTGTTGGTGTCTCCAGGGAACATATCAGAAGCCCACGAGGCTCCAGGAATCATATAAGCAACGACTGAAAAGTCTCCAGTCGTTTCCTTTCCAAGACGACTCCAAGGATCGTAGTATCCATTGGTGAAGACAGCATTAGTTCCGGAATAATCGTAAGAGGAACCATAGAAGTTATTGTAGTCAATAGTCAGGTCTCTGATAGTCATTGCATTCAAGTTGGCACCAGGGAAGATATCGAAACATAGGTTGAGGAAGATGCTACTGGGGACGACAGCTCCGAAAAGTCCTTGTTCGTTGTTGTTGGTGGTGTAGAACCACCCAAACTCGGTACACATTTGGTATTGCCACATGCGGTTTTCAACTGGAAATGATAATTATTGTAGAACTCAGTTATGCAAGTCAATATTCTGTGTACCTCGTAGTTGAGAAATTTAATTTCCTAAAACCAGTGAATGTTAGTGGAGCACCATAAACTGTCAATAGATTTTTGCTCAAGGACATTGAGAAACGGTTATCATTTCATTTCTTGTCTAGAATCTTGTTTTCAGGGAAAAATAAATTATTCACAGCAAACCAGGAAAACCAAGAACCCTTTTCCTAACGGTTTCATCTTCAATATTTCATTGAAACCCATAACTCACTGTTAATTGCGTTCGGGCTTTGATTCTTGAGATCATTTACAACATCTTGATAAGATGTCACCAAGGGTACAAGTTGTTGGTAAACAGTGTTACTGAAGTAGACATAAGCTTGCCAAACGACTTCCATTGGGGTCCATGTGCTCGTGTCGATGGTGGTGCACAGGGCTCTGATGTCGATGTTGAACTGAATAAATGTTTGTTTTCAGATATCTGTGCACCCTAGACCTACATCATTATTGAATTGGATCATCTCTTGGAATGGAGCAATAATAGCAAGCCAGAACATCTGAACATCATTGTAATCCAGATTCGTTTGATCCAGTCTTGGGTTCAATTGGAAGAGATCCGAAATGTTCGATCTTCCCTCCGGCGTTCTCATTGCTGTTCCAATATCCGTGAATCCTTGAGAGATTTTTCCATAACAGTTCATTCCTCCGACTTGACTAATAACCGCCTCAACTTGATCATTGAACTCCCAAAAATCGTATTTGTGAGTAAGTGGAGCAGAACTGGCGATCACTCCAGTGACGACGTTTGGATTCCATTTTCTGGCTTCCGCGGCAATGATTCCTCCGTATCCAGCACCCCAAAGAACCCATCTGACATCTGGATCCATGTTGAATTGAACATTTGCGTATTTGATGAAAGCGATAATGTCCTGGATTGCTTGGAAGGAGTTCAGGAATCGGAGGTTGTTGGAGTCGAATTTGCTGGAAAAGAAAAAACCGATGGAATAATTTGTTCTGGCGCATCTGGTCCTAGCATACTCTCAGCTGTTTTTTTTCTCACATCGGGCTTTTGAATAATTTGCCTGTTTTGTAAACATGTGATCAGTTCAAAATTCCTACATTCTGATTAGTCAAGCCCTCAAGCTAGGTATGCGCCTGAAACTCACTCAACATTTGGTTTTGACTGTCCGTAGTATCTGTGCTCCAGCGAGAAGACTGTCGCTCCAAATTGCTTAGCCGTGTAAACCACTGGATTTCTTTCATCCGTAATCACGCTGGTCTCAAAGTCTCCCGACACAGAAACATACAAGAATGCAACTCGCTGATGCAATTTGTACTGTTCTGTGTAGTAATATCTCTGACTGAAAGTTCCAGAGACATTTCCAGTGAAATGATCTAGCAGTTGGGTTATGTATCCCATAGTAACAGCTACATTGTCATTTCCAATTGACATACGGGCGGCTTTGTTGAGCTTGTCTTTGAAATGATAGTGATTGGGAAGGATAGCCACGGCAAATGCCGCCAGGAAGGCGAGAAAGAGTAGGTTTCGAAGCATTACCCCTGAAAAATGTAGAGAATTTCGAATTTCTGTTTCATATCGCCTATGAGTTAGAACAAGATATTGAGATCACAATTGAGAGGTCATCTACAAAGAAATAACATTAGTCAAACCAAAAACTACCAAAGCCAATGATCTGAAAAATAATGATAATTCTTCCTGGTCTCCTCTACTTGTGGTTGGTTTTCCACTAAAAAGTTTATAGTCTAGATGATAATGAAAATGCAATAAACTCGGTATTCCACTGCTGATGATTCAGTCACTCCTATAATCAAAAACTAGAAGAAACTGTTTATCAGTTGGGGAAAGATCGAGAGCGAAAGAGAAGCTACGTGCTTATTCGGGAGGAGGGCATGGTCAAGGATTGATAAAGAATAGTGTGAATGGAGAAGAAGGAGGAGAAGCGTATTTTGAAGTCATCATTGAAGGTAGTAAAAGTTAGGAGTGCACGTCATGTATGTCTACATGTTGAAAATTGGGTTGAGCAAATAGAGATACTGTAATGTACAATCTTAAGTCACTTTGTTAGACAGTAAATCTAAGCATAAGGACGGAAAAATAATAATAATGCTTCCTCAGTTTACTGTTCTAACTTCTAGAAGTATCTTACAGTAAAACGTTAATCTGGAAAAAGCACGCACGTTGATATTGAGATTGAGAACATCGTCCACGCTCTTGGAACGCTAACACTTCTAGCCACAGTTCAAAACTCCTAAAAAAGGAATACGGTTAAGAACCTAATTATCATGAAAAACCGATTTGGAAGGAGTCGGAATACTTTTGCAAATTGCAAGTCAATTCCGGTCAGGATTCAAAATACCATCTTAAAATCTTGATTCGGAAACTTCATAGCCCAATTCTGGAGCATTTTATAGCAGCACTCTAAGTAGACAATTTGAAAAATAACCTAAAAAGCAATAAAAAAGTACACAGATTATATCAATAGATCTGTGACAAGTTGAGAAAAGCCCGACCCGAAAAGAAAAATTAAACAATGGGGAAGCACTTTTTTCCCGAGTCTTATCAATAGGGAAACCCGCTGATAATTCCCCAAAAAAGGGTGCAGAATCTAGTTACTGTTCGTCACTTTTTATGCAATCTTGTTTGTGGTGCAGGTGCACTGATAAGAAAATAGAATGAAAAGATAGAGGTGTAGCGAGAAAATGTGATAGAAGTACTGGTGTTTCAGTGTTGGTTTTGGCAATTGGTACTAAAAAGACCATTAACTGATCTAATCTTGACTTGCCTGGGCAAAAAATGCTCTCGAAATGATGTCAATTGGTTTTGAAAAAGACAAACTTTTTGGACGTCAAATGGCGTCAGAGGTGCAAATTATTGATACAGTAGTAAGTAATGTGCTATGTTTCAAAAATTCATTATGACAATGGGATCCAAGAAATCCAGATGGAAGAAGAAAAGATCAAGTATCTCATAAGAGATATCTAGCAAATATGGCAATGAATGACAGTATTACTGTTGAAGAAGAAGCAAATTTAGTGGTAGTCTGGACAGTCACAGTTGAAGCACTTGGATCAACAGTAGATCCCGTTCCAGGACTTGCAGTGGATCCAGTTCCAGGCGTTCCTGTAGATCCAGTAGGTTGAGCCGGAGCCTGTCCCAGCCAGATGGCAATATTCTGATCAATCATATCCCTAGCGATCTTGAGCCCTGGTTGATCAGCGTCTCGCGCTGGATACATATCTGCACAATGGGCGGTTCCATTGATCAAATACGATACCACGGACTTGTCAGTTGGGTAGTAAAGTCCCAAAGCGTGCCAAGGATCCACGTCTCCATTGGGGAACACAACATTGGATCCACGATAATGAAATCGTTCTCCGTACATGTAATTGGTGTTGGCAATGATTCCTTCAATGGTATTTCGGTCGTAGTAATCGTTGAAGAGATCCATGCATATTTGAACGAACGCGCTGAAAATTGGTACATGTAAGCAAGGCTGTCAATTTTCGCGGCCAGCCGCCGGCCGGCCGGCCGCGGCCGGCCGCGGCTGGCCGCGGCTAGCCGCGGCTTTTCAAAAATGAAAATTTACGTTGAAATTTTCAAATTTTCAAAAAATTAAAAATTCAAATTTTTGAAATTTTCAACTGAAACGTGAAATTTCCAAAAGCCGCGGCCGGCCGCGGCTAGCCGCGGCTTTTGGCGGCCGGCCGCGGCCGGCCGCGGCTGGCCGTATGACAGCCTTGCATGTAAGTAATCAGCTTTCTTCAATAAACTCACTTCACTGGAACTGGAGATCCAAAAATGCCATTTCCAGAGTCAGCAGTCTGGAAGTATCCAAATTCATTGCATGTTTGCCATGTCCACAATAAATTCGCTCCATCATCTGGTCCATACGATTGTGCATCTTTCAGATAGTCAAGATAGTCCTGATAATTGTTGTCCATTCCCATGTAAACAGTATTTCCACCATAGAAGTTTAACATGTACTTGGTGAATTCAAAGACATTCTGGTATGGAGTATTAGTGTCGTTGGTCATAATCTTGCACATATCCGGGATACCATAGCTGTCAACATACACATCAATGTTGTCTCCGGAGTACTGAACGGCTCCTTGGAAGTTAGCGTAGACGTTGGAGAAGAAGTAATGCTGATCCAAAGCAGTGACATTGTCTGAGAATGCTGGCAGGAGCATGAAAGTATCGGAGAGGTTTTGACGTCCCTCCTTAGTAAGGAAAAGTTGTCTCATGGTGTTGAATCCAGCTTTGATGTTATCAGCACACTTGGAATTGTAAGAACGGACGGATCTCTCTACTACCATCAGATACTCATAGAAGTCGGTTTTAGCGTAGACTGGTGCGGAAGAGGCAACTGCTCCAATTACCATATCTGGGAACACTTCTCTCATCCATGCCGACAAAGCTCCAGAGTAAGATCCTCCGAATGTGATCCATGGATTGTTAGTTTCTGTCTTGAGATTGATCGCCTTGATGAATTCAGCAAGATCGTAGAGCATTTGAAGAGAGTTGAGAAGGTAGAAATTGTCGTTCTTGTCTCTGAAATTTATCGATCTCATAAATGTATTCAAAAGTATGGATTGAAACAATATTATAATTGAGTGGTTAACCACAAGTCAAACTTATGTCTAACATGAAACTGCAAAAAAAACTCACCCAACCATACTGTCTCCATAGAATCTGTGCTCCACCATATACACGGTTGCTCCATATTTCTTTGCGTAAGTTATCCAAGTGAGATTTCCATCCAATACCCATCCTGGACCAGCTGGTCCTTCTCCTCCAATCATCAAGAAGTTTGGACCTCCAGGTTGAGCCCATTGCGTATTTTTGTAGAATTTCTGTTGGAAGTGTGTAGGATCTCGATTGTTGAAGTGATCTTGTCTCTGTCTGAATGATCCTTGCTCGAATCCTGGTGGCATATCAGCGTCAATATTGTAATCTGGCTCCGGGAGGAATCCATGTGGGGGTCTTCCGAGGAACATCTTCTTTTGGAACCTTGGAGTGGCGAACTTTTTCTTGGATGGACCATCGTCTCCGAGAGGAGAGAACTTGGATTCAGCTTCAGCTTTAGCATCTAGGACTGGGGTCTTCTCAAGAGTAGCAAACTCTCCCCATGGTGGCCTTGTCCAGGGAACAGTGGTGTTCACGTATGTCTTTGGATTTTTCGGACCGTTCACCCAGATGTTAATATTCTCAGCCATCAGTCTATGGGCTTGAATGATGTAAGTATCGTTGGAATCTCCTGGGAACATATCACTAGCCCACGATCCACTTGGAATAATGTAAGCGACAACTGAGAAGTCTCCAGTGGATTCCTTTCCGAGACGACTCCAAGGATCGTACCATCCATTGGTGAAGACAGCATTAGTACCAGAGTAATCATACGCAGATCCATAGAAGTTGTTGTAGTCAATAGTCAAGTCTCTGATGGTCATGGCATCCAAGTTGGCTCCTGGGAAAACATCGAAGCAGAGGTTGAGGAAGATGCTAGTTGGAACAACTGGTCCGAAGAGACCATTTTCATTGTTGTTGGTGGTGTAGAACCATCCGAATTCCGTACACATTTGGTATTGCCACATGCGTTGATCAACTGGAAAAGTATAAAATGAGGTCAGAATCTGTGAGAGAGTAATAGGCAATACCTATTTTGAAGTCTGTTTTCTAAAAATTGAGGGATTTAAAAATACTAATGGAACAAGATAAAACAAACTGCTGAAAAGCTCTATTTTGAAACAATGGCTATGAAACCGTAACTTCGAACACTATTAAATTTTCGTGATCTGTCAGTTTAGTTCGTATTACTTACTGTTGACGGCATATGGGTATTCATCCTTGAGATCATTGACAATATCCTGATAAGATGTCACCAAGGGTACAAGTTGTTGGTAGACAGTGTTACTGAAATAGACGTATCCTTGCCAAATGACTTCCATTGGGGTCCATGTGCTCTGGTCGATGGTGGTGCACAGGGCTCCAACGTCGATGTTGAACTGGAATATATTTGATTAACTATAGTTCCTCAGAAATGCTTGCAACTCACATCATTATTGAATTGGATCATCTCCTGGAATGGAGCAATAATAGCAAGCCAGAACATCTGAACATCATTGTAATCTAGATTGGTTTGATCCAATCTTGGGTTCAACTGGAACAAGTCCGAAATGTTCGATCTACCCTCCGGCGTTCTCATTGCTGTTGCAATATCCGCGAATCCTTGAGCAATTTTATCATAGCACATCTTTCCTCCAACTTGGAAAATGGCTGTTTCAACTTGATCGTTGAACTGCCAGAAATCGTATTGGTGAGTGAGTGGTGCAGAACTGGCGATAACTCCAGCAACGAGATCAGGACTCCATTTTCTGGCCTCTGCAGCAATTACACCACCGTATCCAGCACCCCAAAGAACCCATCTGACATCTGGATCCATGTTGAATTGAATATTGGCGTACTTGATGAAGGCGAGGATGTCTTGAATGGCTTGGTAGGAGTTCAGAAAGCGGAGGTTGAAGGAATCCAACTTTCTGTAATAGGGTGAATGTAATGAAGGTCCGGCCGTTGCACCATTGGGTGTTGAAACTATTAGTGAATTTCTCAATCGATTAAAACATTATATGTTTTTCAATATCGTAACTATATTTTGACTGTGACTTTTAATCAAGATTCTAGAAGGATCATATCTATTTTCCAAGTTGTCATACCCTCGTGCGAGGTAATATCCCATAACTCACTCAACATTCGGTTTTGAATCTCCATAGTATCTGTGCTCCAGCGAGAAGACTGTCGCTCCAAATTGCTTAGCCGTGTAAACCACTGGATTTCTTTCATCCGTAATCACACTGGTCTCAAAGTCTCCCGACACCGAAACATACAAGAACGCAACTCTTTGATGCAATTTGTACTGTTCCGTGTAGTAGTATCTCTGAGTGAATGTTCCAGAAACATTTCCAGTAAAATGGTCTAAGAACTGGGTCATGTATCCAGTGGTGACTGCTACATTATCATTTCCAACTGACATACGGGCGGCTTTGTTGAGCTTGTCTTTGAAATGATAGTGATTGGGAAGGAAAGCCACGGCAGATGCCGCCAGGAAGGCGAGCACGAGTAGGTTTCGAAGCATTACCCCTGAAAATTTTCGATAATTTCGAATTTCAGTTTCATATCGTCAATGAGTTAGCACAAGATATTAAAATAATAATAGAGTTGTTAGTGTTATAGCAATATTCGTGAATATGCATTATCAATTTCTCAGTTTCAAAGTGGTCATGAAAGGTCAAACTATATGTAACCAATAATCTCACGCTGAAACCTCTATCATCTGTAACTAAGAACCTGATAAAATGATGATAATTCTTCCTGGTTTTCCTTTGTCTGTGATCGGTTTTGTACTAAAAAGTTTATAGTCTAGATGATAATACAAATGCAATAAACTCAGCCTTCCTTGTATGATGATTCAGTCCTAGCTATCAGTTTAAAAGATCAAGAGCGAATAGAGAGCTACGTAATTTTTCATGAGGAGGGCATAATTAAGGATTGATAAAAATATAAGTCGTCGTTCAATATTGTAAAAGTTAGACTTAAAAGTCATGCATGCCTATATGTCAGAACATGATCTTGTGTGAATAGTGATACAGTGCTTCTTGAAGCTGGGATCTGATTCATATGTTTACCAAAACCTCACGAAGTATTTATCAAAACTGTAAGCGAATCTCAGAAGATCTCTCCAATGCAAAACAGAAAAAATTATGAAAATCAGATGTCCAGGAACAACATTTTCGAGCATTGCCAAATGGAAGTAAAATAGTGAAGCCCAATGCCATGAGGCTTCAAAAAAGGCTATATCATTATCTCAAAGGAAAAATAGGGGAAACACTTTCCCCGAGTCTTATCAGTGTGAAAACCAACTGATAATTCCCAAAAAAGGTACAGAATCTGGTTACTGTCCGTCACTTTTTATACAATCTTGTTTATGTGAAATTAACTGATAAGAAAACGGGTTGAATGGAGAGTGGTGTTGCGAAAAACGTGAAAGAAGTGCCGATTTTTTCAGTGTTGGTTTTGGCAATGGGTACTAAAAAATCCATTAAATGATCCACTCTTGGCACAAAATGCTCTAAATGATGTCAATTGGTTTTGGAGAAGACAGACTTTTTGGACGTAAAATGGCGTCAGAAGTGTAGATAATTGGAAGAGGGAGGAGATGGGGAACGAAGTGATATGTGGAGTTGTGAAAGTTCTATGAATCACTTACGGTTTTGGGGTTTCAGTGAGAGCGCAGTTTTAGGTTCGGGTTGCTAAACGTATCCTTTAGATAGTTGAATTATCACGATTAGCAGTTTAATGTGAAGTCCAGACATTTTGATTTTTGGGAAATTGCGAAGAAGCTCCAACTTTGCTATTACAGAAAATAGGGGAATCATGTGTAAGCTAAAACAATTAGTTACTTCAGGAAACACCGACAAAAAATTAGATTGCCAATATTGATTTCAGAACTATCAAGCGATGTGAAACTTTGTAAACCTTTAAATAAAATTTACAGTTTCTGTAGGTGCATTATGCTGATTATGCTATCCTCATTATGATTCATCTTTCTAATTATCTAAATTCGTGGTTCTTGCTAACTTCATCTTGTGTTTTGAAATTGGTGGTGGTAATGAGAACGAGTTTCGAAGTTTCCCTGTATCAAGATGTTTTTAATTGAAACTTTTTTATTCACTCTGTCAGTTTACTGAATCCATGATAAAAAATCATTCAAAGAGCTTTGTCCTCTTTAACTGGAGTAATTTACATATAAAATACTCTTCAATATGTTTCAGAAGTTACATATGTACCGTAAAAATTGTATTAGAGCGACATGTCGCTCTATTTTTCGAACAGGTTTTTTGTCGTTCTATTAGATGCTGTAGTTCTACTAGAGGCTGTCGGTCTATTTTTCGAATGATTTTCCGAAACGGCCTCAGTAGATTTTCATTATCCGAAACAACAAAATTAGTCGAATTTGAAACCTGATTTCATGAAAAGTCTCAAATTTCGAGTATTTTAGTCGATCCAGCTTGTTTTCGATGTGAATTGAGGCAGTTAAAGACATAAGTCGCGTACCACTATATAGAAAAAGTGCTGAAAACTTCAAAACACACACGAAATTTTTTGGTAAAAATTTCTATGCTCGTGTTGAGGTGTCGTTCTATTAAAGACTGTCGTTCTATTGAAGGCTGTCGGTCTATTTTTCGAAGCTCTATTTTGATGTCGTTCTATTAGAGGTGTCGTTCTAATAAAGGTGTCGCTCTAATACAGTTTTACGGTATATTAAATGCGCCTCTACACATAGCAAATCCTCAAAATATAAGCTCAAATAAGAAACTCTTCGAAACTGATAACATTGACCATCTTACAGTTCCGTAACCTGATTATTCGACTTTGCATAGACATCGAAAAAAAATGCCGTTTGAAGTTGAGAATACCGAATTTAGAACCCGGTTTATGTTCATATTTGAAATTTTTGCAACCCTCTAGTTTTTCTGAAGATCCGTCCAGAAGTTTATGAGTCTAAATAATTCCTCGAATCATAAAGTTTTTTAGAATCCCAAATAATTTACAGTACGAAACAGTAATAAAACACCAAAAATTTACAATTTCAAATCTTCGATATTATTTCGAAATTACATAATCTTCAATGGATAGATTTTACTAGCTGCAGAAACAACTTTAGGGGATATGTAAAGATTTCAGCTATCCGTAAAAACAATCTATTAGTAGTCAAGTCTTTCAAGAAATGATAATTCACTGTTAAATCCGTTTCTCATGATTTTCTCTGTCTCAAGATTCCGGAAGAAAACTGCTAGAACTTCACCGGCCAGTTTGACAAATATCATCTTATGTACTCCAGTAAACCAGTCCTACCACATTGTTCTTATCATTGTGCCACCTTTTCGATTGTCTGTACTTTCCTTCAGATAGTAAAAACTGAAAACTTTAGGAATGTCTGTGCACTTGCACTTTGAGTCGTTAACGAAGGTGTGAAAAATCACCCTTTAAAAAAAGTGAGATTTGTATTTTTAGACTAATCGAAATGATTAAAATACTAAAAGGGATGAAGACTTCAAGAAATGAGGCAGTTTCAAAACATTAAAAATGAGGCAGTTTTCAAAACACATTTTGCAGTTTCAAAACATTCATAAAAGTAGCACTGTTTAGAAGGTGACAATCACTCGTTAAGTTCTTGGACTGGGAAAATTCAAATTTTATTACAAAAAACTGGCAAATTCAGTGATTTGTATACCAAGCTTCGCAAGGCAGTTTATCCTTACACATTTCTCCAATAAAGTTAAACGTATTCCAACCTTTCTAAATCTATGTCCATTCCCTCTATTTGTTTGAAACTTAGCCAGTGTCTTTTCTATCCCTTTATCTGTGCACTCACAAAATTTCATCTTTTTACCTACATCCATCCTTGAGTTTCATCCCTTCCGATCCCCTCAACCTCCGCCAACCCGCTCCCTTCCGCAGCGCCCACACACAAAACATAGTGACGCGCGGAACCCGTGAGATGTCGGCCGCTTCCATACAGGGGGTTATATAAACGCCGAACGTTTGCTCATGAGTTGCACGGTCCGCGTCATCGGGTGTCTCCAAGTGTGTGTGTGTGTGTGTGTTTTTCTCGGAACTGCGGTTCCAACCTCTAATGGCCACCCGTTGACAACTTTGACCGTTGCATTTTTGCAGTTTGGGTAATTTTTCCAGGTTTTTCTGAGAGTAGATGGTAAGTGGCGTCCATCAAGAGCCAATAAAAAAAAGTTTTTGGAACAATTAAAGCAACAGTATTCGTGAGATTCAATTCCGACGACTTTAGTTGCGATTATTTCTGTTTCAGTACTTTGACATGTTCTAGTGTTTCTTCCTAACTTTGATTTCAGAGTAGACTTTTGCGACCAGAAAACCGATATCTGCAAAGCCTAGACCACAAGCTCAAATTGGATTTCGGAGCAGAATCTGTTACAGAGTTACAG
Organism: Caenorhabditis sinica; assembly: GCA_963932045.1. Taxonomy (NCBI): domain Eukaryota; kingdom Metazoa; phylum Nematoda; class Chromadorea; order Rhabditida; family Rhabditidae; genus Caenorhabditis; species Caenorhabditis sinica. The sequence goes on from OZ009940.1 coordinate 17,393,600, forward strand.
TTTCTGAATTACTTCGATTAGTATATCTCTTTGTCTGTATAAGTTCTTCACAGTTTCAAATTGTTCACATCAGTTCTCTTCTTACTGAATGACGTATTTTCCATTCTTCTAATCTGATAATCTTTTCGGGAAATCGATATGGGATAGAACTCCGCAAATTCAAGACCTTGTCGAAACAGAAATTCTCCGTTTTAATCATTTTAGATGCTCGTCATTTTAGAAGTGGTAATCTTGCCAGTACAGCAAATATGAGGTTTTCAAAATTCAAGCTTATAAGGATCAAAGATTTCAAACTTATTTGATGATTTTAGATTATAATTTTAACAGTTTTGGATTTAGAGTCCCCGGGTTTCGTGCTCAGCTTTACATGTTCTTAGACCGCGCGTTTTGCGATATTTTTGATGTTACAGTAGACTAGAATCGATAATCGACAATATGGAAGTACTAAGTATGAGATGGGTCCATTTGTTCTTGTTACAGTAAAGAAACAGAAACCCTAGGAATTTTCGCAAAATCAATAGAATTCTGAAAAGATTACTTGAATTACTAGATTGTGATTCTTTACAGTCTTTTTTACTGAAAATTTTAGAAACCATACTATTCTCAGCATTGTTGCACTGTGATCGAAACACTGACACACTGGATATTTCTAAAGACTTCCCAGACCTAGAGTTTTCGGATATTCTGATACCTTTTTTCGCCTCCTAGAAAATTCAGCAATCGTTTTTGCTCTACCATTGCCTACAAAAATCGTTTTTCCTAAAGTCCACTTTTAGGAACTGTAATAATTGAAAGTGTTCCTCGATTTCTCCTTGATTGCCTAGAAATCTTCAGTTCTGGTTTCCTAGATCATCATCTTTCCGATCAAACATATATTCGATTGAAAAGCTAAAGGTAATTGACATGCATTCATCGTCTTTTGAATTTATTCACAGATCATCGAAATTTGGAAAATACCTACAGAAACAATTCTTTTTCATTTCACATGACATCATTTGGAATTCATTCTAATGCTCAAGTCACCTGCACCATTTTTAAACAGAAGAATATGTTGACAGATGATTCATAACTCTGTTATTGTTTGAAGAACAAAAGAACTGAACATTGCTGGAAACACAGAATTATAAGTAGAAGTAGGAAAATCGAAACTGAAATTTTTACTGTGAAAATCATGAAGACTTCTTTGATATTAGTGATCACTTTTTCTGTAATTAGTGTGTCAAATGCAACTGATATTCCGGACCTATTCAATATTTTGGTCAATAAAGGGAAGCCAGAATGTTTAGCAGAAACAAAGGAGTTGATAGAGAAGTTGAAGGAGACCAAGGTAATTCGGAATATCAGAACCGTGTATTCTATATACCGTTAAACTGAAATAGTGTTCAACAGTGTTTGAGTAACAGCTAAAAAACCGCAATTTGAAAAAAAACAAAGATTTCTGTTTTGTCATCCCTATATTCGAACCAAGAACTACATTGCGACAGTGAAGCAATTTCAATTTTTCAGGACCAACACGAAACCGATTTTGGAAACATGGATATTCTCTACAACCAGAAACTCATGCTTTCGTTGATGTCTAAATTCAAAACCATATCTTACTCCATCAAAAAATCGAACTGCTCTACCACCAATTTCATAAAATATTTCCTAGATGGAGCAGTTTTTATTGGAGAGCAAATTTATGAAGACGCATTTTCTTGTCTATCAGCGGTATTTTCCTACAGGGTGGCTTTTAAGTTCGGAGACAAAAACTTTGAGCGCACGCAGATTAGCGGAAAGTGCATTTAATTGGATGAAACTTTGTAAACTTGTTTGTTAAACATTGTTTAGTGTTTTGGCCAAGTTTCACAACTATCTGAAAATTTTTGACCGAGTTATGATGGTAAATGTGCCTGTAGTTCAGAAAATTGGGCGTATTCAGTACATTGGAAAATGGAGCGTAAGACAGTTTCTATGTTCAGGATCATGACCCGCTTTATGTTATATAAAATTTGATCCCTTCTAAGCTTACTTTTACTATTTTAGCACTGTTCGAAACTTGAGAAGTGCGAGAAACCCTCTCTACAAATTGGCTTAGTTTTTCCAGGCACGCGAAATGGGAATTTCTAAGGTTGGCAACAGTTCATGAGTGGTTTCTCTGTGAGTAGTAAAAATATCGGAATTCCTTTTGGAGGGAAGTTTAATAACATTCTGGTCGTCAACTTACATTATTTCAAACTATTCTCTTGTTTTCGGTGATCATGCTATGAGAGCGAGAACATGAACCTACCTGATCATCATTCTCAGCCATAAAAATCAATGGATTTCTTGGCAAAAGAAGTTGAAACGAGTAAATGTTACATATTCTCTTTTCTTTCAAAGTAATCTTTTAGAAAAATCATGTTTCAATGATTTCCTTTTATCTTAGATAAAGTTATACTCAATTGTTCGGTTTAGGGTGGGTATTGTTAAATTTTTTCACTTTTCGCTGCACCTGCGAAAATGGCCGTAACAAATCTGAAAGATGTCCAGTGGGTTCAATATTTCTCAGAAAATTTTATCAATAAATAACCAACATGTGTAAAAGTTTTTGCTGTAATCCGACACCTGAGAGTCCCACAGTGAACCGGTGTTCCCGCGAATTACTTGCGTGCCATATCACTACTTCTCTACTTTGGTTTTTGCTCAATAACTTGGCTGAGAATATAGTCTGAGTTTTGAAACTTGGCGTACACAATTTTGTGCGTTCAAAAAACATATGTGCTAATTTGAAGGAAAAATGGACAAAAATTGTTCTAGAAACACTACTTGAAAGTTGTCTCCGAATTTAAAAGCCACCCTGTAGTGCAATAGAGCGCACTTTCCAAAATCTATATTTCCAGGAGGACCTCGAGCCAATGTTCACCGAATGTGCTAATGGAATGGTACCAAAGGGTGCTGAAGTTTTGGAATATTTGAAACCAGTTTCTTTTTGTGTTGCTCACAAAACTCAATGCTCAAAGGAAGATCAAAAAGCGTTGGTTGTGGCAATTCATGCTGGAGTTGATGTTTATGAAGTTTTCAATAATGCAAAGGAGATCCTGGAGAAGATGGAGAAGAATCAGATGAAGTTGGAGTTCAAGAAAGAAAAATATGATCATTTATTAAGTTAGATTACAATATCACATGTGAAATGAATAAATCAAAACACAAATTTTTCAATTTTTCTCCACTCTGCCAAAATTCACCCCCAACCCTCTCTCTCCCTCGTCCTGCGCCGCCGCCTCTCTCCCTCGGGTTCTTATATGCCCTCTCCCTTCACTTCTCTCTTGACACTGGCGGCCGAGTGGTTAACGCAGGCGACCTGCGCGCCGCCACTCGCCGGTTCGGTACCCTGTGTATGACGACATCATGTTAGGGACATCTGCACCAACCGTGAAGATTTAACGATAGTAGTACTGACACAGTTTTTTGAATTTTTTACATTATTTCTTATTTGGGTTAGGGGTACGAAGGAACGCCTTAAACTGAACAATTGTTTTGCTGACAAAACCCGGCTGACAAAAAACAGTGCAAGAACATGCACACTGATTGGAACTTGCTGTCGATCTCATCTGTAACTTCATCTGAGGCAACATCAGGAATTTCATTTGTGAAAATGAAGAGATTTGAAAATACTGCACCGGACGACTTATGCATTTTTGGTTTATGAGGTTCTGAAACTTCAGATACTGAATATTTGTTCATACTGTTTTGGGCACATCGAAGAAAGTTTGCATACTCTACTGACTGCATGCCGTTGCGGAGACTTCTAAAAATGGGTCATTTGAAACAGTGAATTATGTTATTTGCACCCACAATTACACCAAGAACTAGATTATTCCAGTTTTGTTTGGAGAGTCGAAAAAATCAAGTTGAACGAGAATGTCAATGAATGTTCACATCAGCTTCCATGTTTACTTTGATCTTGAAACTGAACACATCATAGGAATTTGAATTTTTTTATAATTTTTTCTGCAAAGAACCTGTAACCCTAGATTCCGAAATTTTAAAAAGGAAGCTTCTGGTGAGGCCGCAGGCTTTTAAGTTCTGAGCATTTCTGAATGCTTGTTATTGAATGCCTGATGTCTATAACTTTTCAGATTCTCCAGTTTCTTGATTCTGTGAAAACCTTCGAATTACAAAATTTCTGTAATTTATTCAGACGAATTTACCATGGGACCGTATCAGTGTAAAATTCAGAGTCGAAAATTTTACAGAGTAGGTGAAACTGAGAATTTATTTGTAGAAGTTATCACTTTACCAATGACTCTTGAAAGCTATGAAACTCCAAAAACTTCTGAGACTTTGAACTTTTTTGCAGCCAAAAGTTCAATCTTCTTTTCTCCTATTTTATATCTAGATCATTCACTTTTTATTCGTAGTCTTTAGTCTTTATAAGTAAGTCACGTCCACTTTTTGCTTTGCTTTTCCCCAGGTCTCTGTTCAATGTTCAAGCAGATTTTGTTTTCCGGGTCTTAATGTCAAATTTCAAAAAGAAAATTTAGTGTTTTCAATTTTTTATGATATCATTCTTGAAGAGCAAATCAAAACGAATGAAAATAAGAAGGGATGACCCCCTTATTTACACACAGGCAAACCAAAAAAACAATGGAAAACTGTACAACGTAAGTGAAGATACACACACTGAAATGGGAGGATTTTGTATTCTTTTAAGGCTTCTGACACATTTTGTAATTTCCAAAAATCTGACCAATTTTTGAAAAGAAGTAATACTGATTTTTATGAGATCTTGTTCACTGGGATATAAAAAACAAAACAAAGAAGAAATAAGACACTGGCAAATTTGGAGAAGACGACGAGATCTCTTTGAAGAGGACACCCATAATGAAGAGGAGATTTTTTGAACTGATGTGAGCGTTTTGAGATGAGTTGAGATTTGAGATTTGAGTGGAGATGAGTTGACTGGCTTTATTCTGAAAATCAGAAGACGTTAGGAATCAGAAGGCACTTCTCCAAATCTCTTACCTATTGCTTCTCTATTCTGATGACCACGATGGGCGCGTGCCTCTTGCTCGCGAACTTTGGCAATACCCATTAAAAGTTGCTCACAAATTGGCTTCGATTTTCGCACTTGCTCGTGTGTCATCTTTTTGATGAGCTGAAAATATTGAGATGAAATCTTTGAATAGAAAATTTGAAAGTTTTAACCTACCAATTGTGGAAATTTAACGACCAAATTGCAGAATTCAAATATCACTTTTCGGTCTTCGGGCCGCATCTCTTTCAGCATATTTACATCTTTATATTCGATTCGGGCGGACGCTGAAAGGACGAGGAATTAGGTCAAGGTACAGTAGGAAGTAAGATATGCAGGCAGGGTTAGAGACGCAGACGACGAGACACTCTCGTTGTCTGCGTCTCTCGCTAGACCAGGCGGTCGGGAGGTGGTCGGCCGCCCGCCGACCGCCTGTCGACCGTGCATGTTGCGAGAGACGCAGACAACGAGACACTCTTGCTTCTCTGCGTCTATCAGAAAAACCCAAAAAATGTCTTCAACTCACTTCCTTGATATAACACGAACGATGTGGAGGAGGGTGTGAGAAAACAAAGGAAGATAATGATGAACGCGAAGATCCTCTGCCGCGAGTCACTGAACAAATATCGACTCTGCAAAAGTGGACAAGATGAGTAAAATGTCCAATTTTTGAAACTTTTTTGAGTTATGAAAAGTAGAAGACGTCAGAGGTCCCCCCCCCCCCCCCCCCCCCCCCAAGAGGAGACAACACACAACATGGGTACACCTTTGGGTGGTATCAAGTTTCAAAGGTCCCCTCTAACGTCATCTGACCGGAAAACCAAATAGGTCATTCTAAAACATGGGTTCCCACGTCCTCTTCACGACTCAAAAAAAAACGTTGAAATTTTGACCTACCGTTTTTGTGGCCATCTGATAGTATGCGCGGGCTATCCGTGCCAACGGCATTGTAGTATTTTCATCTGTTAGCATTACACAGTATACCTGAAAAATTAGAAGTTGAGACTTCTGAATTTAGAAGACGTCACGAGTTACCTATAGAAGAAATCCTGGTAGTTTTGAGACACGGGTGGTGTATTCGCCTTCTTTTTCTTGTGCTTGTGATTACTGTAGGTGTACTCGGGGAAAAAATTTTGACGGTTTGGTGGGAGCTGGCGGAGGGGTCCGTTTTGTAGAGCTGGAAAAAAATTGAGGAATGATGACGTGAAATTTTTAAGGAAAAAGGACGAAAAAACGGGGGAGGAGGAACGGAGGAATTACGAAGAAATGGGTTTGCAGAGGGAATAGGGGGTCCAAAAATAATTGGAAAATTTGAGTGAAAAGGAATGAATTTTAAATTTATTTATTTTCAAATTTTCGAATTGAATAGCACTCGAGATTCGCAAAAATGCCAAAAAAGCGGAGGTGGAGTAAGAGAAAGAGTGAAATGAGCAAAACTTAAAGAGAGAGGAGATAATTATCCCCTACTGATAAGACCTCAAAAACCAAGTCCATGATGAAAACTGTGGTCGCTTAGAGCTCCAAGAGAGGTACCCCCTAATTAGGCGGAGGTACTTCACACTCTCCAAAACAAAACGGAGGCGTTGTTTGGTCATCTGGAGTTCTTCATCTGAATCCTAGATTCCTCACGGATTCTAGAAGAATCTCAGAATCAGAATCTAGAATCTAGAAGACGTTCAGAATCAGAAGACGTTCAAAGGGTCAAACCTTGTCTTAAATACTCGCCGTCATCTCTAGAGGAAGACGTCAAAAAACTCATGGAAACCTTAGAATTGGAGGAGGAGGAAGATGTGCAAGAATAAGAAAAAGAAGAATACTATTTTTGAAAAATACGACACATTTTCGAAATTTCGTGTCACCCCTTGCTAGTAAATCCTTACGAGTCAGACTCGAGATTTATGGTTTTCTCGACGCGACGTCAACCCACTCAATTTGTGTTAAAATTTACGATTCCAGATCAACAGGTCTAAACAGGAAATGAAGCTGACAAAAAGAGGGTTGGTGGTAAGAAGGGGGCTAGAGGTGACTGGTGACACAGAGTGACATACAGTAGGAGAAAAACTGAGAAAACTGATATCGAGAAACCCACGAATATATCAAGAAATGAAAAATATAGGAACTCTATGATACGTTTATGATTCAGCGAAAAATGAAATAACTTCTTGTACGATTTTCAGGATAATTTTCCGAAACTAAAACTACTTTTTCTTTTTTCAATGACAAACAAGTGATAGGAGCCCAGGAATGAAATAAAACTGACAAGAGATCGCGCATCCATGTGTGTTCATCGTAACGAATCGAAAAACACACGAGGCCCAAAGATTATTAAAGAATTAAAACTACGACAAATCCAGAGACTCCTGTTCAAAAAACTTTCAGATTCATGACTTGTAATGAGAAGAAAAAACAACACCAACTCTTCCTTTCCGGGTGCTCTCTCGACCCGCAACTTTTTTTCGGAAATTCTCAAATTTCCCGCCAAAAGGTGTTGCGAGAAAAAAGTGAGGACACCACGTCGACGACGTCGAGTAGGGGATGCTGCTGGCTGCTAACGCATCAAAGAATACGTCAGACAAGAGGAACTGATCATTATGGGAAAGTATTCAGAAGAAGAATTCAGAAGACGTGCGTTCATCTGGAGTACTGGAGTTTTTTGAATTTCCAGACTGCGATGGGAGGGATCTTCAGAGTTTCAGAGTGAAAACACGAACGACATTTACGCGATATTCGCGCGATCAAACAACATTTTGCTACTATTGGGGGTGAAAAACAACGGGAAATGATTATGATAGTCTTTGATTATGATGGGATGGGATAGGGATGATGGCCTAGAAAACCGGAAGTGAGGGTTTCTAGGTCATCATTTGGTGGTCATGGAGAAATGTCAAAGGTTACAGTTTCGTAAAGTTGATTTCAAGAAAAAAAGATTTTTGTGGACAATTGGCCAGAAGATGCATGACGAATAATCAGAAACATCAGAATTTTCAGATACTGAACGTTCTAAAATTGAGAATATGGAGTTCTGAAAATCTTAGAATCTATTGAAAGCCAGAATGTTTTCGAATACTTCAAGAGCGTCAGAATGTGCAAATCGGAAAACGACAAAGATATGAAAAATCGGAAACAAAAATTTCAGCTTGAGGGAGTTGTGAAACTATCTGAAGTTCAATTTTTTCTAGTGCGTCCAGAATCTTTCTTCTCCGCTCCCCAAGAGGATCCAGACTGCAACTCAAAATTTCCAGTTTCCGAAAGTTGTAAAAAATCTCGAAAACTTGACTTTTCAGTGTACGAAGTCTAGACTACTGTAGCCTGCAAAAACGAAAATTGTGCTCCAAACACAATCTAGAACATTAGAAACACAAAATCCTACACTTCAAAGCAAAATCTCGAAATCAGATCATAATCCGTTGACAAACTTGAACTTTTTCATATCATAGACAAAGGCTTCCAAAATGTTTTGTAGCATCAAAATTTTTGTCAGAAGACAAAAAGATCTAAGAACTCTAATTCAAATTCCTAATTGTTTCCCTTCCACCCTCACTTAGGACCACCAAGGGCTTCTCTGTTAACACTCACTTTTTTCGCGTCGTTTTCGATCAGCGATCTCTTTTTTTTTTTGGAAAAATGTCAGTGTGTACGTGGTGTTGTGGTGTTTTTGGACATCTATCGGATAGATGTACTGGGAAGAAAAAAGAGCAAGAATAGATCAAAAATATGTATTTTTGGAGAGAGAGACAAATAGTCAATGTGATATTTTTAAACCTTCCTTAATTGGTGGGTGGTGGAAGGTGCGTGGGCGAGTAGCCGACATTTTTGTTGGGTAATATGCAAAATATGCGGTGGAGGGGAATCTCGAAATTCTAGGAATTCTGGAGAAGACGTGACTTTTAGGGAATTCAGAATTCAATCTAGGAAGATTTGAAGGGGTGGGAATCAGAATCGTATATATTCATAATCCATGAGTAATCCATGAAAGGGTAGAAATGACATTTGAGGTCCCAGAATATAGAATAGCATTTTAGAATTGCAGAAGGCGTATGACCGGGATTCAGAATCTTGAATTGAATCAAAAGGATAAAATGTTTGAAATTACCAAAGAATCGATTTGTTAAATTCTCAACTTTAAGGTTTTCGGATTGAAAATTTAAAAAATACAGTTTCCTCAAGTTTTCATTAAGTTCTAAAACTTCGCCACAGCAGTATGACTCCATATACCAGAAAAAAAAACAGTTAAAAAAGAGCGGGGCTCGTCCCTGATCGACAGGAGCCTTCAGAATCTCTGGGAATAACAGAGTACTAGAATACAAGTTAGAATACTGACATATAAGTGAATGCCCTACTAGACCTTGTATGTTATAAATCAAAGCTAGCAGAAACTCAAAAATGAAAAGTGGGTGTGGCCGGGATGATCATTTTTGTTGTTCTCAAATGTACACTTTGATACCTTCTTCTCTTCCCATGGCACCACCCCAACCACTAACTCTCTCTTTGCACACTTCTTTTCAAACATCTTCTTCTTCTCTAGGATATACCGTCGTTTTTGGATTATGACGGCTCGAAGCTTTCGATGGACACACACTAGATTTTGAAGAGAAAATTTTGAAAACTTTGAAGTAAAGTAGCGGAACAGAAGGATTTGGATTGGAGAGAGGGAATCATCATCGCTCGAGTGTCTCGGGTTTTTCTTGTTTTTATAAGAAATTTGGGAGGATTTTAAGTGAGCAGTAATCAGAAGTGTGACTTAATGAGTTAGGGGTGGTGATGGTGATGGGGAGGTGTAGATTTTGGTTGGGGGAAATGGAAAACACGTCATTTACAGTAAGAAGATTCTGATTTTCAAAGAAGTAGTACGTTAGGGAAATAGTAAATAAAAATACGTTGGGGTTAAGACATCAAGATTTTTGAAATTTTGTATTGGGTGATTTAGGAAGTTCAATGGAAGGAAAATTATTTTCAAAAAAAACCAATATTATTGCGTAGAAAACGATTACCTAGATTTCACAGGTGTGGGGCCTCTAGGTCACGAAAATCTGAAATAATGCAGCATCAAATCATTGAAAAAAGCGCACATTAATTTGGACGTTTCGAAACAGAAATTTTCTGAAATGAGATTTTTAAGGTTGAGGATCACCAAGCGAAACGGAGCAGTTAAAAAAACAAGAATATCTCGAGAGTTGGAAACTGAAGATTTCCGGAAGGAAAATGCCATTAGGTGTAGATAGATGTTATATGTATGCTAGTGGCGTAGGTTTCGCAAATTCTGATTTGCTAGCGCACAAATATTGCAGAGGAGACAGTTCTTATCAAAATCAGTAAAGCTTCACAAGTAAATCTCAAAGTTCTGAAACAGGAAGTATAGTATTTGAATTCATTAGACGATGTTGATATCTTGGGACATCTATTGACCGAGGTTATGCAAAAATGAGGTTTCTAGGCCGCCGAGAAAGTTTTGTAGTAGGTATTAGTCATTCTAATTTGCAATCAAACTGCCAAGAATCAGTCCATCAAAATAAAGGTACTGAAGCAGTGAAAATTATCAGCTCCCAATCAAAAAAGTAAGTCAGTCCAAAACTAGATGAAGTTAGAAGTCCGAAACTATTGTATTTTCTGATATCTAATCAAGTATTACCTAGAAGTTTCTTCAATTCAGAACTCATAGAAACCGAAAAAAACTATCTACGCAATTTTCAAAGATGACCCACCCTCTTCTTTTCAAAAAGTCTGATGTAATCATGATCTACCTACTCAAAAAAGGGGGTCCCTCCAAAGAGCGCCAAAAGAAGAAAAAACGTAGGTGTCATATCACATATCAAATGAGTGCATCATGTTCTCTCTGCCTCTGATTTCTTATTTATGAAGGAAAACTTCAGTGTTAAAAATCCGAGAATTTCATCACTAGAAAAGAGGGGCTACTTGTTGATCAGAAAACATGTCTTCCTCTAAATCGGGGACATCCAGGGGGGGGGGGGGGGGGGGGGTGCTGTGTCCCGAGGAGGAAGAGACGCCGTCTTGGTTGAAATTTAATCAGTGTTAAGAAGATAATCGGGGGGACTACTCCAGAAAGAAAGAAATATTCTAAGCTCAATGACCGATTTCTGATGATCACCATATCTGGGGTGTTCTCTTGCCAAGATGAACACTTCTAGCATCAAAACTACCATAGGAAATCTAGATGATGACACGTTTTTTTGTTCGTAGAAAAACTGAAATTCTTCAAAATTCTCAAAATCCCTGAAAGTCTCAAAAATCATCGTCAAAAACTGAAAGGCTTCACATTCGCATTGTTAGTGTTCTTTTTTGGAAGTGGTCGTGGTGGGTCGACGATCAAACCCCAAAAATACGTAGTAGAAGGGAAATCTTAAATAGGGAAAAGAAAGTAAATAGATCTCCTAATTTGGGACACGGAGGAGTAAATTCTTCTAATTTACAGATGACGTCCTAGGGGGGTCCTCCAGATGAAAAATAATATGGATATATTTTTGATCTACCCCATGATCCTTAGTCCTAGCCCAAGAGCTAGCCGTCTGCAGAAGAATTATTGAACAAATGAAAAGTGTGTGATCTTTTAAAGCACACTTCCATGATTGGTGGTACATTCCTCATGTGTATCTTTAAAGATGTGTTGTCTAGAGTGTCACGTCTTCAGGGGAGCACGTCTTCTTGGAGATGATCAGCTAGAGGGGTTACGGTTTTTTTTGGGTAAATACCAACGGCGAGACCTGGAAAATAAGAATTTATGATAAGGTATCAAGCTTTCTTTCAAGAAGATTATCTGGAAGATTTTTAAGATTTCGAGGATCTCCGATTGGAGGAAAATTTCAGGATTTTGTAGAGATTTGACACGAAAAAAAAGAAAAGAGAGGATGAGGAGCTGAAGTTGTGGATGATCCGGGATGGTCAAAGGGTCAGGATGGAAGAAGGAAGAAGGTGGAAGAACAGGATATTGGGGGAAATGAGAGAGTTGGGGGAAAGGAGAGACGCAGAGAGATGAGCTTACTGTAAGGCTACTGTAACCAGAGTGATATAAACGAAAGTACTGTAAGGCTACTGTAAAATCTGCAGCACTGTTTTACTGTGAAGATGTTTGAGACGGAGACCGCTAGAATCTTTGGTTTTTCTGCTTCTTTCTAATTGGCTGGACATTCTAGTTTACACGCTATTATCGTTTTTTTCCATCTGGAGCCTACTTTATCAGGTTACTGTAACCGTAATAAATTTTCACAAAATATAATCTAAATAATAGAGGTACAGACAACCAGAAACTCTGACTTCTCTGCGCGTCTCTCTCTCTCTCCCAACCTATCCCTCACAAGATGTCTAAACCACACACGACGTCAGACTTCAGAACTAATTCAGATTCTTTTCTCCATGGAATCTGACGTCAAATTCCCTTTTTCGCCTTCTGACAACCATACCACTTTTCCTTATTTACCCAAAAATTTTTGATCTACAATTTTTTTCAAAGCAAAAGAAACGAGGTTCGAACCCAATATCTAAAGATTTTGGGTCGCCTCTCTTCCAATCTTTCATTATCCAAGGATCTGCATGAAAGATCAGAACGAATTGGAAAATGAAGATAAATAGTTTTGGATTTTGGAAGACAGAAGGGAGAAAAAATAAGAAGATGTGCAAGCTTAGCAAGCTTAATCCAGAAGGGTCAAGAGGGTGGATTTTGAAGGAAGGGAAATGGTAGACACGGGATTTTGGAAAGGGGAGAAAATGAAGGTGGAAGAGTTTGGAAGAAATCAGAATTTGATCAGGTTGGGGGTCCTTCAAAGCAAAAAGAAAGGATTGAAGAAGATTTTAAAAAATGTGAGAATACAGAGTGTAAGAAACCGAAAAATCAGAATCCGGAAAAATATCGAAATTTGAGAACTTTCAGGTGATGGGAATCTGTGATGGCTTGGAATGAGGAGACAAATGTATGGTGTCAGAATCACTGCTTAGAATTTGCAAGAACTGGCAATAGGAAGTACTTGAAACTGTAAAATTTTCGCTATGTAAACAAAAAATGAAAAATTGCAAAAATGATGAGGGAGCATGAAAAATAAGACCGAAAAAGGTGAAGACCACAAATGGGAAAATCACTCGCTTTTTTGAGACCGGTGTACTTCTGAGCATACTAAGCTTTAGAAGATCAAACATAAGGTTATTTTTGTGCATTTCGAAATGTACCACAGAAAGTTCTGAAGAGTAAAAATCAAAACTTTCTGAAACCGGCATTTTTGAATTTAACTAGAGCCGAAAGTTAAAGAATTACTGTATCGATCTCACTTTATCACGTGGTAAATGGGCTCAAAAACGTTTCCCAATCGATATTCGATAAAAACTTAAAGCACTGTAAGGTAAAATAAATAAGATTCCAGTGTTCTGAAGCAACAAGAAAAGCAAATTCACCGTACTTAACGTGTTCAATGTAAGTCACAGATACCCGCAAAATCAAGAAAAAACACAGAATCAGTGTTTACTGAAACTGAGTGAAGGGTTAATTTACAGTATCATGACTACCGTAAAGTCACCACATACCGAGTCCCATGCTAAACTAATGCTCAGAATCTGTTTGAACCACCCTTATAGGAAAACTTAACTTCTGACCCTAAACCTAAATGTTCTGGAGAACTGATCATTTTCTAATGAACCACTCTCCCTCTTTCTTGATTTGGTCTCTGAAACTTCAAAAATTACTATCTCCTGTCCCTAAAATGATCATCTTTTCATCATCATCTTCTCCGAAATCAAAAATACGTAAATATCAGGAATAGTATCCCTGACACCCTCCGCTTATCCAGAAGGAGATAAGGGATAATCCTTAGGTCAGGAGGTGAAGGTGGATTTGACTTGTATTGCTTAGAAGATGGTGAGCTAGCCAAAGGGAAACTTCAAATCAAGGGAAGGGAAGAACCGGAAACTTGAAGAGGAAAGAAGATAAAAGTGTAGGAGGAAATGTCGAATCTCTCCCTTTGCAAAGTACAAATGACGGGATCTTCTTGTCTGTCTATTTTTTGTCTCCTACTCATTCTTGGTCCGAAAATAACAACAAAAAACCTTAGATTTTCGCACTCTTGAAACCAGGGAGACTTCTGTTCTTGACACTCCCGGAAACGTAGGAAACTGCGTAATTTTTTAAAGGGACATGGAAGAAGAAGAAGAATTGGAAGAAGAAAAAAGATGATGATGAAAATGATGATGACGTTAATCGGAGGACGGAGGCGCTGAATTAGATTCCTCGACTCCAGAATCCAGAAGAAAAAAGAATGAAAAAAGTGGATGTTATGAGAGAGACAGATTGAAGAACAAGCACGTTTGGAAAGATGTAGATGCTAGTCTAAATGAGCAGAAAACAGGGACACGGAGTTCAGAAGGCTGGAGGGGTCCAGGGAACCGGTAGGGTACGAAATTTGGAAAATTGCAAAATATGAAGCTCAGGAAAAGTTCTAGAGATTGGCTGGGGTCCCAATTTGGGAATATTTCTGAAAGATCAGTAGAAAAACGAGCCTGGAGATCAACTACCTCAGAAATATAAATCTGAACTACATGTACCAAAGGTGTCTATTCCGAATTCTCTTTAAAATGTATCACTTTAGATATGAGCGCCTGGAAACTGTTAAATATTCCTGATGTTTTCTGTTGCAAAAATAGGACACCTCGGGACTTGATCCTGAAAAAAGTGTAGGTTCTAGGAAACAGACCAAGTTAAGACAGGTGCTTCCAGGAGAGGGTGGAGGCTTTTTTGATCTAAATATCAGGTGGACACGTTTTTTTTTGTTCGACTAGAGTAAAGGTCAAGCCTTGGTTCATAGGATAGAGATCAAATTTGGAAGGAGACAGGAAAAATTTTTCAGATTCAGGAAGCTGGTGAATGTCAGAGGTAACTGGAATCGTTCACTGGGACTAGTGCGCTAGGATCTGATTTCTTATAAAAATTGTATCAAAAGAAAACTAATGAAGTCTTATCTGATACAATATTCACAGTTTCATGAAACTGAAAAAATTGATAACCCAAAAAATTTTGATCATTTTCGACTCTCATTTTGTAGCTTGTACTGAACTCATCTCTAAAAAAAACTTGGAGTGTGGCCACCTAATTTTCAGAAAATGGTGAGAAGCATTTCAAATGCAGGTATAGCAATAAATTGGGGGCAGATCTGAATCTTTTCAGATTCATGAGACCGTAAAAGTTTTGGGTTCAGCTTTTAGTTAGTATTACTCAAGATGATTGATAATTTTAGATCGATACATCTGTCACTCATCAACTTTTGAAAAATGATAAACAGTTTATCAGTTTCAGGAAACAGTGAAAGTTTGAGTTGGAACAATCTGGAGTCACTAGAGGAAGTGAGGCAAGTTTCGAAAAAAGTTGAAGTTCAATAGTCCAAATCTCTCGAAAAAAATATAAACGTACATATACAAAGAGGCAAAAATACTACAACTTGAAAACTTGTTCCATCTTAAACAGGTTCAGAAAACTGATAATTTTTAAAATAAAAGTTTGAAATCAATTTTCGCAATGTGAAATACTGTCAGCACTGAGCGTAAATGAGATCAGGAACATGAACTTTATAACAAATTTTCTCAGCTTCTGGAAGCTAACATATTCATTAGTACCTCCTCATACTGATGTGTCGTTTCTACTCACGGCTATATCCGAAAACAGGAAAAAAATTGAAATTTTGAGTTTCAAATTGTCCACATCATATTTACCTTCTATAACCTTCAGTAGTTTGCGAAATCGTCCAGAAATCAAGCAAAATAGCTTCAAAGTTAGCCCGTATTCTATTCTGATTCCTATACTATCCCAAAAAACTATCCAATCCCATAATCTCCAGCTGCTTCATCGTCTTCCTCTTTGAACCCTGATTCCTTATTTTAATTCTGATTTCCGTCCACATTGTCGTCGAAGTCTACATCTTCTTCCCAATCCTATCAGCCTAATCCAGACGTCTCCTTCTTCTTCTTCTCCTTCTTGTTAGTCATTCATTTGCACCCCAACTGATTTTTGAGGTCATATCCGTCGTGTTTCTGTCCCAAAACATTGGCTGTTATTTATAAATCCTCAACACCTAATCTCTGTCTTGTTTTTCATTCTTAAAGTGTACTCCTTCATATCAGAAGAGGAATGTTTCGAATCAGCTCATTTCTCGTGATTTCCTGATCCGGACACTGGCACAGAGAGACGGATAGGGCAGAGCAGAAGGGGATTAAATGTGTATATACAAAACGACAAAGACTAAGAAATCGTCGTGTGCTCCTTTCTCGGGAAAAAGTGAACTTTGTGCTATGCGAGGGAGGCGGAGAGAACGAAAGGCGCAGGTGATCTAAGGCATTCTTTTTTTTAGGAACTTTTTTGGCCTCTGGGGGACCAAAAAGGGGAAGAAAATAAGATTTGGAGAAGAGTGATAGTTAGGGAATTATAGTGTTTTCAAATTTCGAGGAGCTATTTTAGGTACATAATATGTACTACATACTACATATATTAAAAATTGATCGAATTGAGAAAATCAGGAGCACAAGAGTGAACCCCTTTAAAAATGATACTTGATGTAACAGCACAATTATAGAAATATTTCCAAATTTTATTTTCGTCAACTATTAAGATGCATCATAGGTTGGGGGAGAAGGCGACAGCGGGAAACTGAGATTCTTACGGCAATCTTTTAATGAAACTCGAGAAGGCGGTGGGACAGCACTTTTTCGAGCATCATAGCTGGCGCCGAGGAACCTTTCAAGCTGTTTTTTGTCAGAAATAGGTAAAAGTAGAAAGCATAACATATTCAATTTTCGAGTTTTTTTTCAACATATTTCAGTTTCAGCGAAATGCAAAATTTGCTGTCCCGCTTCAATAGAAATTAGAAATAAGATGAGTATTGAAAAGTTCCAAAGAGAACTCATTCAGTAAAGGTGCTGAAACAGCAATATTTCGTTAGGGGCAAATGTCAACTTTGGGCAACTAGACTGCAAGAAAACGGTTTTTCATTAAATCCACACTGAAGAATGAAACGATAAACCAAATTTCTCATCTCCATGAAACACAATTTTTGTGAGAAGAACCACTGTGAAAAACTTGTTAAAATGAAACTATTGGTCAGCCAAGGAAATTCTTATTAAAGTTAAGTCACAGTAACAGGGAACCTACAAGAAAATACGGTAGCAAGAGCACTTGGCAGATTCTAAATCCTAATCGGTAATTTAAAGTTAGCGGTGCGAAGTTTCCTTGATTGTAAGATAAAATGGATATGGAACAGAATAATTTTCAGCTAAACTGAAAATTTGTTGAACCTCTGGAATCAATTTCCACGAAAGTACAGTTTCGAGTACATCGTATGAGAAGGTAAATTTAATTGGAAAATAATTCTTCGCCCCGAAACATTGATCAGTAAAATCCAATAAATCTTCAAATTGAAGTATGGACTATGAATAGTCTCAACCTAGATACTGATGGATATCTACGAGTATTGAACAGTAAATTAAATGATAGATTTAAAGATACAGAAACCGAACAAGTTGGCAACATTCGAAGACGAGTCTGGATAGTCTCAAGAACTAAAACACTTTCCGACATACTGCAGAGACTCATTATTTTCAGTTAAAAATTATCGTCATTATTTTTCAGAAATCTGTTTGATAGAATTAGAGAAAATGAAATTAGGAATGTATAAAAACAACACGACTACTAAAAATTCAGGAATTAACTTAGAAAGTAGACCGGATGAAACTGAAATTTTATCAAAGTTAGAATCCATCAAATGCTTCCCAGAAACACCTTTGATGTTTCAAACTTACAGTAGCAAAATCTAGTAAACCAAACATCTCATTATGGTTCTCTATCTATTATTTGCAAAACTACACCCTCCGGGAAATTCCCAAAATCTACTATTTATCGCGTCATTGATTACTGAATGAGACACCACAAACAAAAGGAATAGTGGAACCTCTGCTGGACTTCTAGAATAAGAAAAGAGTCTGAAATTCAAAAACAATTCTTCTCCTTATTCACATCTTCTGACCATCCACCCCAAAATTTCCCCCTACCAAGTCACGATACAAATTTTCCAGACAAATGTGTCCAGAATCCGTCGACTTCTTCTACGTCAGAAAAAAAACAACGACCCTTCTAGTTCATAAAATTTCAAAGACCTAGACAACAAGTGGTCACAGGTTCCAGAGAAGGATTCTCCTTAAGAGAGACGGGTGACACCAGAAACCAACAAGTCCAAATTTAGAAAAAAAGGAAACCCCCTTTTCTCGGTGGTTTTTTTTGTCTTCTAACACTACAAAATAGGTTCAGTGATCAGCTCATCCACGTCATCAGAGTTGTGCTCTTGCATACTCAATTTCCCGCTTTTTCTTCTCTTTTCTCATTTTCTCTTGATGAGAAAAAGAACATATCCTTGTTGCAAAAATAGGGGAGACAAAGTGTCTACTCCATTTTTTCTTCCTTCTTTGTTCTGGGGGGACCACCGATGATCACGACAGAAAACCAGGCCTACAGTATGCTTGCAATATATATGCCTACAGTAAACCTACAGTAATGTACAAGGCAATTACAGTAGACATACAGTACATTTTAATGCTACAGTATTGGCTTCTAGAATCCGCTGAGATTTTGAAATATTCATCGAGATTCGAGATCTTAGTGCTAGCCCTCGTGCTCTTTTCTGAGCTCTAAGATAGATCTAGAACAGAGCTAGATCTGACTTTTACAGTAGACTTTGGTGGCTAGCACTCTTTGAGATTTTCAGATAATAGATTGGAAACGGATTCGAAGTGGATTTCGTAGAGTAAATAAAAGAAGAAGCTGATGATCAGAAGTTAATCGGGTCGGTTTGTCAGAAAAATATACTTTTTTGACTGGAAATAGATTTGACAATAGTTTTTTGAGGATCTGGAAATGATTGAATGAGGGAGTAGACATTTTTATTAAAACTCAGTACAATTCAAGAAAAAGTAAAAAGCTAAATAAATGAAATTCATGGAACAGGAAAGATTCTATGTTTAAATTTTGGAACAGCTTAATCAAAGTTCATGCTGGAGATCAGGTAATGAAGCGCCTAAAGTTTTGAGGAAGAAATCAGGAGGATGAAACGGAGATCAGGACATGTGCTAATTGTATTATTCTAATTTATAAACCGTTGCTTGGCATTTATGGCGGCGATAAATCACTCAGGCTCGATTGAAGCATCACCTGTATTTTGAATGTTGCGGATGAATTAAGCAAAATTTCTGTAACCGAACAGAGGTGGAGCTACTGAAACAAAACTACAGCGAATAAAAAAATGATGTGGTTGAAACGGAAAATTCGTTAAAACACTGAAGCTAAAGAAGGCCACATTTTTTCATTTCTAACATCTTGTCCCAAACTTTCCAGAAAACATGCCCATTTTGAAACAGTTCACAAATTGCTCACATGTCAAGAACATGAATTGGCAGAATGGGAATGCCGCAAAACTCACACTTTCGTGCGACCATAAGAATAAAAGACTCTTTGTTTTGACGATATTTCCATGATTGAAAATTGAAGTTGAATCACTATGATTTCATGACTATTTGAAAAATATGATAGTTCATTCGTTTATGCCATTTTATTCCGAATAGAAAATCAAATTTATGATTTGGTGTTGAGAAAGACCATACGAATTGTTTGAAGCATCATCTGACTTCTAAAGTGTTCTAGATGAAACTGCAATTTCACTTGGAAAATTGCTTAACGTTAATTTCAACTCTGTCAACTAAAGTCAAATTAGAATGATGGGAGAGTTATAACAACAAATACAGAAAAGATTCCCAAAAATATCATCGTTTTGAAACTGCTTTTTCTGAAAATTTTCGATTCCTCGTAGTAATTTGCAAAGGTTGCAGTTTCCAAACCTCAAAAAGAAATCGATGTAATTTTTCATGCTACTTTACAAAAAAAAACGAAATATTCATGCGAATTGAGCATATTTTAGTTATCTCAAGGAGTTACAGTTTCATAATCATCACGAGTGATCCAAAAATTTGCAAATTTCACTGAGAGGTCGGGAAACGTAACAGTCTTCATTCTTGACATCAAATTATCAAATCTTCATTTTTGACATCAAATTGACGTAGTGAAATTGAACAGAGTTTTTCGCATTTTAAGCCTCACTCACTGCCCTTAGACTCAAGATTCTCCAACTATCACATCAGAAGAAACGGTAGTTTCAGTCAGGGTGCACTATTTAAAAAAAGTTCTGTTACAGGAGGTATGTAGAAAGATGCAAAAATAATAAGACAACGATTCGACTTCGAAACGGGGTGTGTTTACAAAGTATTCTAAAAGATATCATTCGTTATGACAGGACCCTCATGAATTCTAACAAGTGATGAACGAAGACGTATCGAATATCAAATTCGTTCAACAAACAACTGCCCAATTTTGAGTTAAGCAATAAAAAGTTACTGTAACAATAAGTCTGGGAAACAGCCGACCACCATACAGAGGTAATGGGGCTGTGATTCCTTGTGATCGTCTGCCACAAATTCCTTTACATCCTGAGCTCTAACTGATCTGAACCCAAGATATCAGAATATCCATTTTCAAAAACGAAAAAAACCAAAAAGCCACTAAGACCTCCTAAAATAGCCCCCAAGAGCAATGATCTACCTTGCATAGGTCAAGCATCCTACTCCGTCCCATGTCCCTCTCCTTCCCGGTAACAAATTTTGAACCCGAAAGACAAAAAACAAAGGATCCCGGAAAAAAGAAGTAACAAGAAGAAGTAACATCTCTCGGTGTTGTTTCGTCACAGAAAAAAGTCAGAATTAGAAATGCAAAGATAAAAATGGGCTTCTGCCAATCAAAGTTCTCATCTGATATCAGATATGTGTTTTGTAGTGTCTTTCGAGAATAAAGTGACAATACAAAAAACAAGAACTCCTAAAGGAAAAAGGGGACCCGATTTTTGAGTTTTTGAAAATTTCAGGACCCCCGAACAGAACAGAGAGCGTTCGTGTTTTATTCAGAAGAAGTGGTGGGAGGGCGGAAGAAGAAAAAGAAGAAGAAGAAGAATACTGCAGAATTCCACGTCACCTCTTGCTCCTAATAACGGAAACAATTCCAATTCCGACCTAAATCAAATGAATGTCTTCTGATTTTTTTAGAAGAAGCGGTCATCGGTTTCTTTTTTTCTTTTGCACACTTTCAGTGACGTGACACTTTTAATTGTAGACAAGAGAAGAAGGACGCGTTTTGGGTGGTCATGGATGGACGGGGGAATGATGTCATCAGATGGTGTTAATTGGCGGAATACGGGCGGAACAATTCAATTTTCAGTTATTCGTTTGTCAGACAAAGGAGGGGGAGAGAATGAGCAATTAGTATCAACGTAGAAAAAGTGCAAGGATTTGAGGATGGAAGAAGTTTAAGGGAACTGTTTCAAAGTCATCATAGATTCTCAGAAGGGTAGAAGCAACAATACGCAAGTCAATGAAATATCATTCTTTTCTTACCAATGTAGACTGACTAGAACGGTAAATTTTTGTAAAGATCTCATTGGGAAAATGTGGAAGTGTACTGTTTCTATGTCATGACTTCTGGCAACTATCTTTTGAATAGCAGTTCTCAACAGAAATCCACTATTTGATATGTCTGATTTTCTGGTTTCCTTTCGAAACACTCTCAGCTTAGATTACGTTGTGAAACCTTCCAACTTTTCTTAACATACGGTTTGTTCAGTAATTAGTGTCGTCTGCCTTGTGAGTACCTTGGGGAGTGAATTATCAAGGGTACGTGTAAAATCGTGAAGCAAAAGTGAAGAATAAAGTTCAAATTAGAAACCTTACTATTTGTAAGACTGCAAATTTTGGAAGCCGATTCGGTTTAGAATTTGGAATGATCGGATAAAGATGATCAGATCAGTAAGACAGACAATAATTGAAATAGCATGAAAGATCTGGAACAGTAAAAGTTCGTATATGTAGTTCGTGGATAAAAGAAGAAAAGCGATTCGAAGTCAAGAAACAATTACTAAATTTCAAAGAAGACGCGTATATTATAAAGGTTGAGGAACAGTAAGATTCAGAAATCAAGTGGATTTTGATGATTATAGTTTCCATGAAAGAATTACCATGTGAGATTAGTCTAGTAAAATTATATGAAGTTAACGAAACAGAACACTTTAAAAAATATTAAGAATGGTGAAATGTGAAATCGGAGTCAATAATAAGAACAGAGAAACTAGAAAAAATTTCAGATTGAAAACTGTAATAAGTTGGTAGATGGAATTCGATAACAGTTCTTCGGTAATAACGTTTTTTTCATTTTTGAAAAGGTATAGATTTTGAATTGGAATTAAGCTTGTAAAATGAGGAATGATAAAACAATGGATTTGAAACAGGAACACTTTTTCGAAAAGAAATTCCGAAAGTAGGGAAAGAGACACGAAAAATGATGAGAATCGATACAGTAAGTATAATAGAATACTTGAAAAAGACATCCCATCAAGAAAATATGTAAATCAGATAAGGATAATCATGACAGAGCAAAACTATAAAAGTCAGAAATCGGAAAACGAATCAAGGGAATTTTCAGAAATTATTGAATGTTAGGACTTAATTAAAAAAGAAGGTAGAATAGCTAGTGAACGGATGGAACCTGTATGAAAAACCGTAGGTAACTTTACAAACTTCCAGAAATTGAAAAGGATGCTTTCAGATTCATGCTATCGAGAAAACCGGCACACCACGGAACACCCCAATGCACAAATCTATTACAACTAATTGAAACCGGAAGTAAATAATTATAATGACCCGAACCCCAATACACAAAAAAACAAGTCGTTGACCTGAAAATCCGAAGATCCAGATCCCAAACCCAATCCGAATTCTCAGTAACTCATCAGAAAACAAAAGGAAAAAAAGAAGAAAATGACGAGAGAAAGACCATTGGACCCAAAACGGATCCATCTGAGAACCACTGGAAAAGGTCGTCGATGAAGAGAAAGAATTCAGAAGAAAAAAGAAGAATCTAGAAGACGTCGGGTGAGCCTTCAGAAGACGTTGTGTGCGTGGTTATTAATCGCATCACTGTCGTGAGTGTGCAAAGCAAAACCAGCTCGTTTCTAATGAAATTAACATTATCCCTTTCCCAATTCTTGGGTTGAAGCCAAGACAAGAAAAAAGAAGAAGATGATGTGAGTCCACGTCTTCTGGAGCACAAACCGTCTGATCGACGATGAGGAAGAGGAAACAGAGAAAAGAAGAGAAAAGGTTTTTGGTTGTTTCTTCTTTTGCTTATCCCTGATGACGTAGACGTCGAGGATTCAGATGAGAACGTCTTCTGAAGACAAAGATTCAGAAGAGGTCGGTAGTCATCGTGGGAATATTTTTGATTAATGTTTTTTCGTAAGACTTTTTGGGGTGCAAGACCCCAAAGAAGCATTCTTCATCTATTTTGGAGCGGAGACGACCAATGATTACGGTAGGAATTTTTAAAATTGCGGAGTTCGCTATGACTTGATCGTTCTTGATTACTATTACCATCTCAATGATCAATTTTTTCTGTTTTTTGGATCTTCCATTTTTTTTGTGGAACGGATAATGATAGCTGGTTAAGGAGATTTCGGTTTGTAAGAAACAACAAACAGGGGGTTATAGTAAAAGAGATGATGGTTGGTTGACCAGATTTTTGTTCCCAGGAATCAAGTCTGGGAAATTGAAGGGGAAAATGAGAGATGAGAGGGACCAACTTTTCAAAATTTTCTTTCAGGATCTTCAGTTTCAAGTTTATGATAAAT
The DNA here is from genome assembly GCA_963932045.1 of Caenorhabditis sinica. Lineage (NCBI taxonomy): Eukaryota > Metazoa > Nematoda > Chromadorea > Rhabditida > Rhabditidae > Caenorhabditis > Caenorhabditis sinica. Next base: position 17,417,348 of record OZ009940.1, read on the forward strand.
TAAGTTTAGCGAAAGTTAGAACGTTATTTGACGTACATAAACGACCTTCTTATTACCGAAATGTTGTGCACACTCTAATTACAGTAATTGCGAAATTGTAACAAGAAAGTGATAATTCGTATATGGAAGATTCAAAAATGTTTTATTCTTGTGAAAATTAGCATCAAGCTTAAAAGGAAGTTAAAACACGTTCTCTGAAAATATCGAGATCAGTAGTGTACAATAATTTCAAACTTGATGAAATCTTTTGATATTGTGCATGGTGGGTACACATAAACTTCTAAGACATATGACACATACCTCATTAGGCTCCGCCCCTTTGAGCTATTAGATATAGACAAAAACTCAAATTTTCGAAAATTTTTTGTTGTTGAGTAATCGGTGAAATTTTAACGGGGATGCATTTCTAGCACTGTTTTGAGCATTTTTGATGTTCAGTGCATAAAGTTAGCATAGCTCCTTCATGGTGAAAATTTTCAAGTTTTCTAATTTTTTGGGTCGTTTTAGGAAAAAAACATCATTTTCTCTCGCTGATTTACGCAAGTCCCAATTTTTCACAATGGATTCTGATTCCTCGATAAATTTTAGTCTAGACGGTACTTATCAAACCCAATAACTCGATTGCCAAAATATGAATAAATGCGGTCAAAGTTGAAAAGTTGTCCGAAAATCAACATATACCTATACATGAAAAAATTTTCGAAACTTCAGAAATGGCCCAAATTTTGAATTTGAGTATTACTAGAGGCCTGTAGTATGCATTCGAAGTATCACCTCCAAAGATGCAATTTCAGCCTTATGACAGTGACTTTAAAAAAAAAGTTGCTACATTTTTTCAAATGACTGTAACTTTCTTCATGTTGATCCAAATGTTACAAACTAATTTGGAACAAAAGCAACACAAAATGGATTATTCAAAAATAATGATTATCAATTTGATCTGTTCAAGATTCCTAATTCTCCTAATATTTTCCAATAAATGATCATCCATTTAACATTTCGAAGTTGGTTGTTGAGGCATTCTATGTTTTAACTTTGTTTATAATAACAAAATTAACGCTTACTAAAATACAATTAATTTTGTAACATTGGGATCAAAATGAAGAAAGTTACAGTCATTTGAAAAAATGTAGCAACATTTTTTTTTGAAGTCACTGTCATAAGGCTGAAGTTGCATCTTTGAAGGTGATACTTCGAATGCATACTACAGGCCTCTAGTACTATTCAAATTCAAAATTTGGGCCCATTCTGAAGTTTCGAAAATTTTTTCATGTATAGGTATACGTTGATTTTCGGATAACTTTTCAACTTTGACCGCATTTATTCATATTTTGGCAATCGAGTTATTGGGTTTGATAAGTACCGTCTAGACTAAAATTTATCGAGGAATCAGAATCCATTGTGAAAAATTGGGACTTGCGTAAATCAGCGAGAGAAAATGATGTTTTTTCCTAAAACGACCCGAAAAATTAGAAAACTTGAAAATTTTCACCATGAAGGAGCTATGCTAACTTTATGCACTGAACATCAAAAATGCTCAAAACAGTGCTAGAAATGCATCCCCGTTAAAATTTCACCGATTACTCAACAACAAAAAATTTTCGAAAATTTGAGTTTTTGTCTATATCTAATAGCTCAAAGGGGGCGGAGCCTAATGAGGTATGTGTCATATGTCTTAGAAGTTTATGTGTACCCACCATGCACAATATCAAAAGATTCCATCAAGTTTGAAATTATTGTACACAGGTCAATAGGCCTGTGCTCGAGACTTTCAGAGAACGTGTTTTAACTACTGTTTCACTATCAGCATATTATGGGAAAATAGTTGAGCGAACATTTTCAGAACTGAATTCAATATTAGGTTGGAAAGAAAGTTTTTGACAATAAATGAAAGTCCAAACACTTGATTATCTGAGAAGCTCCAAGCCTTGTTTAGTATGCGTTTTGAAGAACAATAAATAAATGTTCACTACCCAAAACTGGAAGATCATCGGAACATTAAGCCGAAAGTTATACGTTGAAGAGTTGAAAGGGTCATTTTTGGGGTCAAAATAGAAAATGGAGCTGGGGTTTCTTTGAAGAGAGAGGAAATGCTCTGGAATTTTCTGGAGAGTAGACTGGGATTTTGTGCTGTTTGTAGCCAAATGCCACAAACATGTGCTAACCAGGCAAGATCAGGAGACGAGACTAATCAAAAATCTGCATAACCAAAACTTCCCCTAAAAACGAAAAGTTTCTCTAAAATTCTTAATTCTTGATCGATTGTTTTAGTTTTTATTGTGGGAGTTTTGAATATTAGCTAAAACATTTCCAGAAAATTTCATGAGAAGATATCTAGTTTTCCTGGAGTTAAGGCAAATTTCCGATTTTTCCATACTTTGTCAGATAAACCTACATTCTCAAGTATTGACAATTATGAAAAGTTTGCATATTGTTTGAGAATAGTTGACTTACAACATATCAAAAAATCTTGGAACAATCTTTCCTCTGGAGTTAGATATGAGTGATAGAACGAGGGCGAATTTTTTTCAAAAATCTACCCTGTTTTTCTCTAAATTAGAACTTCTCGAATACAATGCCAACGAAGCTGAAATTTTGACTACCATACTACCGTCTCTTGATGAACAAGTTCTATTAAAAATTAGACCTCGTGACAATCATTTTTCCGGGAACCAATGATTTCAATTATGGTCAAAAACTTTCTTTCCAACCTAATATAAACGTTTACGCATACTTGACCAAAATCGGCCCGGCCCGGGTGGGGAAAATTTAAGCTAGAAAAAAAATTTTTCAGAAAATTTTTGAAAAAAAATCACTGAATTTTTAAACCGGGCCGACCCGGGCTTGGCCGGCCTGCGACAAGTATGCTTTTACAAACCAGGGCTTGCAGGTAATGTCGGAAACACTGAATTGTATAGAATAAAAGTTTACAAAAAAATAACGAATATTGATTGACTCCAGATAGCTAAAGCTTCTAAAGTTACTGTTACAGTAACATTGTAATTTCCTTAGCACCCAACATGATTAATACGAACTCTGCCGTAGCTGGAAAAAATTTCACTATGAATCTCCAGAATTAATTCTGGACAAGGCCTGTTGATCCAGTTACTGTAACAGAAACTTTTCAAAGTCAGTAAATTTTTTAAACCTCAGATATTTATGGAAAAATCTAACAAAATGTAATAATGGTGTCATATCAAAGGAGTTTAGTGAAAAATCTAACAGGCATCAGAGGAACTTCAAAGAAATGTATTGCTGCTACACTATCAACATAGATTATCAAAACATAGAGAAAGGCTAATTGCAAAATCGAATCTAAATCTGCAAAACTTCAAAAATCTTTGCAGTTTCGTTCATCTCATAATAATTTAGGGAAAGTGAACTATCTTCAGTTATACCTTGCAAAATTCCTCATGCAAATGACCATCCACTATCCCACCTCTCCTCCCAAACAAGGTCGTCTAATTCTACCACCTCCATCTCCAAGAAATGAACCTAATTAGTTGCCAAAATATCGTGTAATTTGATTGCAAAGAACCCCCTTCTCTCCTGTGACGTCGGTGCACTTGATCTCTCTATATACAGTGCTGGCCATAATTCTATCCCCTTTTGGTTTTTTCAGCATAACTTTTTTATTAGTTATCCGATTGATCTGAAAATTTTTCAGCCTACGGTAAGCATCTATACGCAAGATTGCAGACAGTAATTGCATCATCCAATAAAAAATTTTTAGCGTTTTTTTCGATTTTTCGATATTTTCACTTTTTCACGTTTTTCACTTTTTCCAGTTTTTAATTATTTGTGTTTTTCTGAAAAGTCCAAAGTGCATGTTCTGACTTGAAAGTTGATGTTTAGGTATGACTAGACCAACAAACAACAAGAACTTCCCGCTTTCTGTCAAGACCGCCATCTTTCGTGGTCATCTGAATGGACAGTCAACCAAGATGCTTGCTGCTCAGTTTCAGTGCTCACCTTCAGGAATCCGTA